>JAPTHN010000019.1:4451630-5092812 GCA_026936325.1 Platynereis dumerilii | reverse complement strand
CATTGATAATTTTTACACATGCAGGGTTTGCTAACATCTCTCAGGAGACATTGTTACAAAGTACGGGATAATTAACCTCACTGTAAAGTCTTTAGATCTCTGGGCTTCTGCTTGGCTTTTAATTATAGGGATCGTATTGTCGGTCTACTACTAAATTTTACAATATATCAAGTTTTCATGGTTCTATGACTTTGTTTCTCTGCAAATTACTTGGTCAGTTGATTAGATGTTTAGTATTTAACTTAGCACCAGTCTTAGGTCCAATGAAAGCCTACTTAGCCCAGTGAACATGTTTTCAAGTAAGTTAAGCTCGGTAGTTATTGTTGAAGAGCCTTCCATCCACCCCCACCGCCAGCCAGAGTTAATATTTGTTTCTATCAGCAGATCAGACAATATCATTATGTCTACAAAACTATAATTCATAATTAGTTTCTATGATTTAACTCAAGCTATCAAAACAACTCTAAATTCAGTGATGCTTTTAAAGAAGTTAAATCAAAGAAATGACAAATCATTCACATCAGATAAAAGTTATGAGATTTATTTAAATTCCTGGAGATCCATTCAAACGCCTCACAATATTGTAAACCTGACAGTTTTAGTGGAAAATTAAATGAAATAAACTTTTTGCTACGAAATGTACTCAAGCAACAAGAACAAAAGAAATCAATAATCATGATTATGTAGTGCTAACAATAACGATGAAAATACCATTAAATATATTTTTAAAAAGGGGGTATGTACACTGTATGCCCATGTTCTCCCGTCACATATCCCAGCAAGCAAACAAGCCAATTTCAGTTCGACTTTAGTAAACAGTTGCAGTAGGTATTAGGCTAATTACTTCGAAGTTGAAAGGACCAGAGTCACCCAGAGCCCTGGTAGAGGTGCCTTATTTGTCCAATTAGTGAATCCTGCAACTGTTCAAACAGACAAACTCTTAACCAGCTTGTCCCTGTGGACAGCTGTGGTGTGCTAACACTAAAGCTGCCACAAGAATAAATCTCCAGCAGTCCTCAACCGCAACCGCAATCCTACACCAAACAGATGAGGTTCTGCTCTGTCTGTCCAGCTGTAATCTCATCTTTTTATCTGGTTTTGGTTTCAGTGGTTTCAAGGCAGAAGAAGCAGCTAGTTTGACCCAATATATATACAACTATACATTACGGACTCAAATTGCTTGAAATGTAAGGTCTCATCATCAGAGCCAGCGGTTTGGGTATAACTGTAAAGAATGACATGTTTGGCATGTTGAGCGAGGAACTACACATATAATAATATCCAGTTAAGTTCTCTGTTGGCTGTCCGAAAATCATTTAATTAGAGAGTAGCCCGCAGCTAGAAGCCTCTGATTATCAGATGAGGAGACAAATCTGTGAATCGGACCAGGCACGACCTGATGCGCGACCAGTTATTTGAGCTGTTTTGCATGTGCTCCTGTTCCTGTCCTTTTGCCCCCTCATTCCTTTATGCTTCCTTCTCTTATTTAGCTAGCGTTCTAATAGTATTCTGTTATTGTTTTCTGGTGAAACTGCTAATACCTAATTAGCTAAACAACAAAAGACAATTGGTGACAGTAAAGTGAGTACACTTACACTAATTCTCACAAATGGTGACAGCGTGTCACAATTCATGGATCTTCTAACAACCTACATGTTAGGTAAGTTCATGGCACCTGGTTGATTGATGTATGATGACCTGTGACGTCAAAGTGTCTGTTGCTTGTTTAGGGATATTGAATATCAACCTTGTGGTAGCAATGACTT
This sequence comes from Platynereis dumerilii, assembly GCA_026936325.1. Taxonomy (NCBI): domain Eukaryota; kingdom Metazoa; phylum Annelida; class Polychaeta; order Phyllodocida; family Nereididae; genus Platynereis; species Platynereis dumerilii. The sequence continues at coordinate 5,091,046 of JAPTHN010000019.1, read as the reverse complement.
TAATTAAGGCTGATATGGCAGACTTCCCTAATCATGGCAAAGACCTTGAGGAAAATTAAGCCAGGGGGACAACAACTAATGATTGCAGCATCACATTCTTAGCAGGGAGTATTTCTTTGGATATTTAAAATATGACGGAGAAGGAGAGTGACATTGCATAATGCATATGAATATTCTGTTGTTTAATTTAGAGAATAACTGTATTTTGACACAATATACAAAGATCTAGTAAAATATCCTTTAATTTCACACACACATGAAAATGGAAAAACGTCATGCGATATATAATGTAAGGATTTCATGTCACAGTAACAAGGTATCTTTGACAAGGTTATAAAGTAATTACATTTTAGAATCCACCTTGCCAATATATATTATAATTGCGATCAGTTTTCTTGAAATTTTGTGGATGTCTTCTGCTAAATTGAATTCTCGGTTTTATCATATCAAGCCAGATTAATTGCAATCTCCGATAATAAAGACACATCAAACGTATCAATAAATTAGCTATCGTACAGTTTTATTAAAGTTAATCATACCATAACTCTTATACAAAGTGTCCTAACATTTTCATATAGCAACAATTACCTGATAACTGAAATATACCACTATGCTTTGATATTCATACTAGTGTATTCCTTATTTTTATCGATGTCAATCAAAAATATATAAATACATAACAAGATCAATATCTCGCCATATTTTTTCAATTAGTCTTTTGGCACACCATTAAAGAGATTTTAAAAGCATTTTTCAGTTTCTTCCATTGCCAATGTAAGGACAAAAGCAACGGGAAAATGCGCTAAAAAGATGAAAGAACAAAGGATCATTTGTTGCTCTTTCAATCTCAGAGACTCTGATGATATAGTGACAAACAAATGCAAGAAAATGCTTCCACAATCAATACTTGAGACATGGCTATGCATACCAAGATTTTGCTGAGCTGCAAAATTTATAGACATTTTTCAGCCTCTGAAGACTGTAAAGAGCATGCCTGTGCATACAGCTACAAACACGAAACTCCCAAATGTCCCTGTATCTTTAATCATGCTGAGAAATCTGTCGTAGAAATTGTGGTTTTCCAATTCCTCCCTACCACATCATGGTTTCTCGTCTTTCCTCATTTCCCCTAATTTCCTCAATCTTTCAACTTCTGTAAAATCTTTCAGAATTCCTCTTTTCCAATTCCTTCCCTCACATTGCAACATAGAGCATATTCCATATTCCACATTTTACATTCCACATTATTGTTTCTTCGCAATATCTTGCATTCGCTTGTTGCGTATGTCACGGAATGGAAGCCAACAGGAAAACATCCATATGCAAATGTTGTATCCGTGAGACTTCAACATGCTATATTACACAGACATTCCTGGAATACCACTTCTAGACAGGCAGATGGCTATTTAAGACAGGCATTTCAAAATCAAGAGATAGAATTTCAAGTCTTATATCTACATTCTACACATTGCGTGTCTCCATGCAATTATATACAATAATTATGTAGACTGGTTTTGTAGCCTTTACCACGTAGTAAAAAAAGTAGGCAATTTAGGAAATTTTTAAAGTAAGGACCAAATAGACTTGATTTACGATGATCAGTGGCATGGGAAATTTTGTTATACTTCCATCAAACTGCCTGGAAATTCAAAATTTTCTAGCTCGCCTTCACCATCAGGGTCCTAAAGTCAAGGCATTTTATTTTGGCAGTAAGTATTTAGCCAGTGAAACAATCTATGATTAAATCTGAGATTTAATTTTTGGCTTATTAGGGTGAGCACACCATGACCAAGCATGATTTGGACAAAATTGATGTCCTATGATCCCCCAGCTCCATCATGCAGGCACTTACAATGCTAAATTGCTGCTGCTCTTCAGCACATTTTGAGCTATTTTTAGCCTCCTGTTGTGACGTCATCAGCATTGTTGGCTCTATGACATCACTGAAACAATGGTGATGTCACAACAGCAGCAATAGAAGAAAATGGCTTCTTGAGCTGTGTTGACAGCAATGTTATTCCAATGGGATTACCTCAAAACTATAGCTGCAACATGCCAATACTTCCTAATGTTCTGAAACTGTTTGGTCAAGGTGTCAGGGACAGGGGGAGACAAGTATTTTTGTCAAGAGTAAGGTATGTTTTTAAAGTTACCCAGAATGATGGGTTGGGTTTGGCCCAAAATTTCTCTAATTTTTACATTATATTGTACATCGTGCTTATGTTGGTAAGTGTACAAAATTTCTTGGCTCTACGATTATTTTTTCTTACTGAAATGACCCAACAAATGCACCAAATGACCCCTGGATTTATTTCGGGTACGCACGGAAAAAAATCTCCAGCCTTGATTTCTTTCTACTTGTGACGTCATCACAATTGTAAGAATTTGTTAACTTGTAACAATATATTTATAACAATGGTCATTGTGACGTCATCAGTAATGACTGTGCTGGAGGTGGGAGGCACCATCAAGATAAAATAAAGGAAATAAGTAAATAATTTATGTAATCAGAGAATCAATAAAAAAAATCAGTTTTAAATGTGATTGATCACAAGTTTTTATTATAAGACACAGAAAAGCGCCCATATTTAGCACATGATTTTATCATTCGGGGTAACTTTAATTATCAGCCAAAAACTTACTGCCACAAAAAAATGACTTGACTACAGTGTAACTTTGCCCCACTTGCATCAAATAAGTCTGTGCACTATGAAAAGTTAGTGGTTCTATCTCGGCCGTTGCAACACCTTGCGCCGCTTTTTGTGTTTATCTCCTTACTGCTTCCTGCCAGAATAACCCCCTCTGATTGGTCAATAGACAGGAAGTATGGCATTTTGCCATGTTACCGATGTTGGTCACGATTCTCAACACCACCAAAAATTCGGAAAAAAAATTAGAAAAATATTGATTCCAGTCACTACCATGACCAATTTCGGTAACAGAAAGTACATTTATCGCTCATTCATTTTCTTAGTGCTGTATAATGTGTATAAAGAAACCATTGTCACACTTGTAGGTTGTATGTCTTCCTGGTTCATGTTATTACTGTACTTAAATGTCTGTTTCATGCCTAGCTTGAAACTTCGCATTGAGATTACCTTTCATCATTTTCATCAGCCCAGGAAGTAATCAGGGTCTTGAAAGTGTGTCATTTATCATGCATTTTTGGATACTGTATCACACAACAGGTACATAGAGCACGTCATTAGTAGTTTGACAAACAAAGCACATCCATAGTAGTTTGATGTAACTTTACAGACTGCCCTTAACACTATTATTTGTCTTACACGGAGATTATAGAAGTTAGCTTGAGATTGAAGATGTTAGCTTGATTATGTCTTCATAACTATTCTGGGGCTAACATTCGGATTTCATATATCCTCAGCATAATGTCTCAAAGCGCCACAGGACACCGGTCACCAAGGCTATTGACAAGTCATTGCCAAGATTGTCTTGGCAGCTCCACCTTCAAGGTTCTGTTCAGCTCATGAGGGTACCTAGGAGGGCTGATGTGCAGACACGCAGCAAGCAATGTCAGCAAACACACCCCAAACGCATCAGCAAACACGCCAATGTGGGGGAAAACAGGCAGTAATGGTGCGGCTTACAAAGATTGATGGAGAAGGGCTGAAAGGCATCAGAGAAGCATCTGAAAGGCACAGGGTTATGGTAGAAAGAATTCGTGCCCATATCACCACATACTCTCCCGATGGGACGCTTGATTTGCAAATTCTCAGCTTGATGGGTCAGCATGATTCTGTTAAGGACAGACCTTGTGTGTTCCTCACAATCACAAACTCAATGAATTAAGCCAAATAAGGACATCTTGGGACGGCTTACTCAAGTGATTGGAATTGTGAATACGACCAGAAAAATTGTGCAATATCCAAACAGGAAATCAATTGAATTACATTCTTTCACCAAAATAACCCAATTTGTTATGTTTTTGCAGGAGAATTATGAAAATTGGCATACCAAAATTAACCATTTAAAGAATGACAAATTTATTATTCAACATCAATGTTGAGAATAAAGCAAAGTGCACTTCAATCAAATGGATTAACAAACCCACAAATTGTATTTAACACTGTCAAAAATATTTAGCAATTTCAAGATCAACCTTCTATCAGAGGCATTCACTTTCACTTACACTCACAAAATTCCCATTAATGCTTTCTGAATGTTCTATACCATGTCTATATTTTTCTACAGTGTGTCAGTAGATTGGTCAAAAATTATGAAAAGTGAGCATATATTACTTTAGCAAATAGGAATTGGAAACTTTCTTGGGTCCTTCTGCGTGTCTGGCCTGCACTTGGTCGATAAAAAAGTTATGTGCTGTTTGGGAGCTATTCACTGGTTGCTTCCATACAGTGTATGCACTGCTTCACGGGGATGCTTATTTTACCCTTGGGGCAGGCTGTTGAATCACGAGCACACAGTCACACTGTGTGTCACGTTGTTTGAAACATTGTGCGTCAAACGCCAAGAAGATGGAGCACAAACATTGCTCGCTGGCAAGCTAGATGCAAACTTGTATCTATCAAAAAAGAATAACACAAGAGGGCCACAAAGAATGGGCTGGAAAATGAGTTGAGAACTTGTAGTGGATGGATTTGCATGAGCAAACATGAAGCCCTGGAAAGTATGCCGTAAGAACAGGGCAGGAGAACTGAGAGACGGTGACAAAAACTGAGCAGCTGAGAGATGGTGAAGACATCACAGTCAATATTCATAGCTCGAAGCTGTTTGCTTTGAGGCGTTGGTGTCCTTCCAGACGTCCTCCTGCATATTGAAGCTGTCTTCTAAGCTGCTCTTGTTTATAGCTCCTGCTATCAAGAATCTTCAATTCTTCATACGAGTAGTTGGGGAACAATGCTGACAGCTGAGCAGTTGAGGACACAGCACCAGCAGTCGACTAATACAGGATGAGGAAAGTTTGATACATTTTCAAAAGAGACCAAGACACTTTTCCAACTCAACCACTCCAAAAAAAGATAGCCTCCCAAGCCTTCCAATCAATGCTTGAGCAATTAAATGACTTATAGTCTGTGTTGACACAAATGATGCACAGTAGAAGAGAGTATGTCTTTCGACAGCCAGGGAAATCACAACATTTCTTGAGTAGCACTACAGGTGACACTGCATCGCAAACTGCAAGACAGTCTTTTGCAAGAGCGTAGTCTGAAGCCAGTCATTTGTCACTTGATCATGCAGTGTAACACTGTGTCGCAACAGACGCTCAATCATTCTGACGTGGTGCATGAATATATGAATCTCATTCCTACCTTTTGATAGAGAGACCTATGTGAATCTTTGGAAACCTGCAGGAACTGTTTGCAGTCTCATTCTGCGTGTATGGAAAAACAGAGCAAACAATTTGTTGCTTCTCTTTACTTTTTTTCTCATGGTTATTTCACCTGATTGTCACTACGAATTTTTCATGTCTACAATTGATGACAACAATTTTCCACATACAGAAAAGCAAGCTGTGGATCATATGCTTTTCTTCTTCAGACAACCCTTCCATGGCAGCGGCACCCAGCCGGCTTCAAGATTTCTTTGGACACAATAACTAATAATATTTCTTGGGATATTTTGGTTGTTGGTGCTTTAGTTTATCAGCAGGCCAAAGCTACAAGTGGAGTGTCAATAGAGATCTTCTGAGCCTAATGCTTTTACCTTGCTCATGTCTATCAGCTCATTAGCCATATTGGAAAACTCTTCAGAATGAGGTGAAAAAGATATTAATTAGCTTAGCAATGTGATTGCAAATGCCACTTGGTTCATGCTGCCCGAAGAACCATTTGATTCATAAATTATATCTATTAATTTTTCCTTCCAAACGTCATTTCAAACCTTTCTTCAACCAATTAATAAGAAACATGATGCACCAGCACTACTTAGCAATCTTACTATCTTTTAAACTTTCCATCTGTCACTTTCAGTCCATGTATAGATCAGTCCTCACATATCAATTAAGCAGCATCTGTTTAATAAATTAAAATATTTTTTGAATCTCAAAAGCATTAATTCATCAGTTGAATTGTTTTACAATTTAATCTAATTCACCTCATTATTGACGGTCTACTAAAACTGATGCCCCAAAATGATTCAAATTTATAATCAAGCAATATCTGTAATTATCACATTGTCATGTTGTTAAGCCTCACCATTCACTGGACTGCTGCAGCAATGGATGTGGGGTTGTTTCAATCATTTTATTATGGCTTGTTTCACATTTTGCTATTTAGAAATGGACAAAAACTCGAAGAAATTGTATTATGTTGAATTGAAAGTTGCATGATATCAGGTAATTACCAGCATTTTGCTTCGGAAATATTACAAGGCTTAATTCCATCGCTACAGTTCATTGCATGTTTTCATTACATATATAAGGCCACACATAATTGATCTTTAGCTTCTCGGATCCTCTCAAGGCACTTTTTCTAGGGTCGGTCGGTAGGAAAAAAAAAAAGGTAAAACATTTTTTTTTTATAATGTCAAAAAAAAATTATTTTTTTTTCCATCGGCAGGAAATCTATTGTGTCGGCGGGTCCGCGAAGCTAAGAATCAATTATGTGTGGCCTAATTCTATTCCGACTGCCAAGGAGAGCTGCAATGTCTTTGTACATGAACTATGCAGATCACCTCTAGAGAGTCATTTCATGCCTTTTGGAATGTATAATTGTATTATGGAAGAGCAAAGCATTAATGCTGCATTATTCACATTTTAAAATTCAGTTAGTTTAATGTGATTTCATTTCAATAGTCTTATTGGCCCGCTGGTTAATCAGACATTGGCATGAACACTGGATTTAGAAACTTTTAAAATCTATTTAGTATCACATGCACAGGAAATTATTGAATTAAAATACGCAAAATGTTTATTCTTCTTCCATAACAATAATCAACTCTTCCTATCTTAACATAAACTTCTCATAGAGGACTGTCTGCATATGCATCAAATGCATCAGTGTGAAGTGGCATCGCTTCATCTTCACATGAAAACTGCACATCAAGCTGGCAACACCATTTCTCCTTGACAACTCATACAACGTTGCCTGAGGATCATCATCAATAGATTAGAAGAAAAGATAAGAAGAAAATCAGGAAAAGATAAGACTTTGATCAATCCTGTCCGTCTTTTATCTTCCCATTTCACAGCATGGGTTAAGGAGGTATGCATAGGACAAAGAAACTGTATCCAGGTGGAATGGAGATTGGAGCAAAGCATATTGAGAGTGGCAGGTTGATAACCTTATCTCATCAAGATCATACATAAGAAAACAGGTACATAATAGGGCAAGTAAAGTATATATATGCAATTATGCATGGCTGTATAGGCTGGTCCAGCTCTCCGAGACAATCAACAATCGTTCATAGTATCCAATTTACCGAAGATTGATAACAGTACCATATAAATATATCATGAAAGGGTTATTAACTCATGTACATTCAAATGTCCTTGGGCTACGCTCAAATTATGTGATGGAGTTTATAACAAGCATAGTCCCCTCAGCTTTTTCGAAATTTTGACTAAATTCTCTCCCTTTAAGACTTTTTTAATCTAAATTACATTTAAAACTGCTGGTATCTTTTTGTGACTCCCAAAAGTGATCACTTACCCTCATCGATCATTTTTACACATGCAGAGTTTGCTAACCTCTCTCAGGAGACATTGTAACAAAACACAAACTAATTAACATCACTATAGTCTTGCAATCTCTTGATCTCTGGTCTTCTGTTTGGCTTTTAACTATAGGGATCGTATCGTAGGTCTACTACCAATTTTACAATATATCAAGTTTCCATGGTTCTATCATTTGGGTTTCTCAGGAGATTTCTTGGTCAGTTGATGGGATATTTAGTATTTAATTTAGCATCAATGCTAGCTCCAATGAAAGCCCACTTAGCATAGTGAATATGTTTTGCAAGTAAGTTAAACTCAGTAGCCATTGTTGAAGAGCCTTCCACCCACCCCCACCACCAACCAAAGTTGATATTTGCTCTACAAATGTCAATGTCATTATGTCAACTAAACTATCATTCATAATTAGCTTCTATGGTGTAACTCAAGCTATCAAAACAACTCTAAATTCAGTGATGCTTTTAAAAGAAGTTAAATCAAAGAAATGACAAATCAGTCACATCAGATAAAAGTTATGAGATATATTTAAATTCCTGGAGATGCACTCAACAGCCTCACAATATTGTAAACCAGGCATTGACAAGGAATCTCTTTTTAATGGAAAATAAAATGAAAGAAACTTTGAGAAAATAACATTTTTGCCAGGAAATGTCCCCAAGCAACAAGAAAAATAGAAATCAATAATCATGATTATGTAATAATAAATAACGATGAAACTACCATTAAATAATTTAATAGAATAAGGGAGTATGTATGCTCCTGTCTCACATTCAAACAAGCAGTAAAGCTAATTCTGGTTCAACCAACTTCACTGTATCATTAGTAAACAGTTGCAGTAGGCAGTAGGTATTAGACTAATTACTTCGAAGTTGAAAGGACCAGAGTCACCCTGAGCCCCCGTACAGTTGCCTTATTTGCCCAATTAGCGAATCCTGCAAGTGTTCAAACAGACAAACTCCTAACCAGGTTGTCCATGTGGACAGCTGTGGTGTGCTAACACCAAAGCTGCCACAAGAATAAATCTCCTACCAGGTCTCTGCAGCAATCCTACACCAACAGATGAGGTTCTGCAATGTCTGTCCAGCTGTGATCTCATCTTTAATTGGTTTTGCTTTCAGTGGTTTCAAGGTAGAAGAAGCAGCTAATTTGACAGAATATATATATATATATAGAATTTTATTAGACATCAGAATATCATCAAGATACATGTGTCATATATAAACATAAATTATACACAAATATTGTTCAAGACTCAAATCGTTGAAATGTAAGAGTTTTCTCAAACGTCATTCAGTTACACAGTAGCCACCAGCTATATATATATATATAATAGTGGCATCTGAGGCGGCAATTTGTGAATCTGGCCTGGCATGACTTGATTTTATTTTATTTATTTATTCAAAAGAACAACATGTGAACAATACAAAAACAATGGGAGTTTAAGTAAAAATTACAACGTAACTCCCACTAACTAGCAGAGTTAAACATTTTCAAATTAGTTATAAAATTCTTGATTGACACTGAATTAATAGTTCTTTCATCTAAATTATTCCATTTATTTACAATTCGATTGCTCCAAAAATATTTTCTTTTATCAGTACGGCTATAAAAGACATACAGCTGTTTATTATGACCTCTACTTCTATGTACAAATTTATAAACTTCTTCCTTATCATTTATATTGAGATTTGTATGACAATTACTAACTTTGTAAAACAATATTAAATCAGAATTTTTTCTTCAAATTTCCAATGAATCTAAATTCAAAAAATGTAATCTTTCTTCATACGAAACATTTTCATAGTTCAATATACGTCGGGTGAAATACCTTTGCACACGTTCTACTTTGTCTTTATTACATTGTAATATTGATGACCAAGCCTGACTAGAATATTCTAAAAGTGGTCTGACATAACATATATACATTTTGAGATAAAACTTGTAATTGTGATTCTTAAAAATTGAAAAAAGTTTATGAAGAACAATTTACGCTTTCCTAGTAATGTTTATACAATGGAGCGTAAATTTCAAATTTGACTGGATAGTAACTCCAATATCATTAATATTGTTGACAGTTTCAATAATTTCATTATTCAATAAACAAGAACCCAGGGGTTGCAAAGCCGAAGAGCATGACTACCCGTCGATTTGTTGTCAGCATTTCTCATCAGCATTAATTGCCAACATTGACTGCCATCATTTATTGCCACATTAATTGTCAGTATTCAGTGCCTTCATCTATTGTCAGCATTAATTGCCAAAATTGACTGCCATCATTGAATTCCGAATTCATTGTCAACATTAAGTGCCATCATTGAATCAATGATTGTGACTAGTGGATTTATGTAGGAAAAAAAAAAACTGGCTTCCCACAGACTATTCCCCCCCCCCCCCCAATGTAGAGTTGTTTGTTTGTTTGTTTGTGTTTTACGCCTCTGCAGCACCTTAGTGGGCTTTATCGAGGCAGGCGATCACCATATGATGATGATGAGATGAGAAGACTGTGAGTCTGGCACATAACCTATTAGTTCAGGGATGCCCAGGGTCTTTCAGTTGCCCCAGCATAGAACACTGGATACAAACCGCCTCCATTTAATGTCCCATGGGCTCGGACTAAAGTGAGTTCCCGGAGTGAGATTTGAACCCACGCCCTCAAAGCCAGTTGACAAGCGCACTTACCAATTAGGCCATGGAGGAACTCTTATACATCAGAGAAAGGAGGAAGTAATAACATCTGTAAATTGTGCTACTTTCTTGTTGGCTACACTAGCCTACACAATTGCTTAGTCTAGGCCAAGGTTGAATGAACTGCTTGATTGCTGCAAATGCCAAGTAAGGCAACCAAAGTGTCAGAACAATTTACTGAATGTTTCAGATGAAATCATGGACAAAGGTCTGCTTAATGACTCATCAGGAGCTTTCTCCCATCTCCTATGGGCTTCCTCTTCAGCTGCCTGAGTTGTTTCTGTACAGCTGCACAGCGAGCTTGAACAAACTTTGGGGTTAAAAAAATTGACCAAGAAAACGATTAGCGCAATGTGGTAGAGGAAGGTCAGATGAACATTTTGATGTATCAAACGAAAAAATCTGTTGGGAATTTTTTGAGATATTTGAGTTTCAAACTTTTTATTTATCACACCCTATTGTTAGCATGGAATCTCCATCTAAAAATTATCAAAACTGTCCATTTTTCCAGTTAAGTAATATCTAAGATAAAAGTCATTATTCAGAAGTAAAAATTCCCAACAAATTTTTTCGTTTGATACATCAAAATGTTCGTCTAACCTTCCTCTACATCATTGCGCTAATCGTTTTCTTGGTAAATTTTTTTAACCCCAAAGTTTGTTCAAGCTTGCTGTGGCTGAAGAAGCCCGCGAAGGGGCTCATTTTCCTCACCAGAAAATCACAAAATTTTATGCTTGCTAATCCTTATGATTCAGGCCTACCTGTTATACCTTTTTCAGAACTTCTACACTTTTTGTAACCCTCGGATTCTTGTTAAAATTACAAGGAATAATTATAATTCAAAGACCTGCCCCCGTCTTTCCGAAAAATAAACTCAATCATCCAAAATTAAATCATAATTTATAAATTAATTCAGTGATTTTATTCTGTAGACATAAAATAGTTTCATTTGTCGATGTGTCAGGAAAGTAGTATAATGTAAGTGTTTGATTGGCAATTTTGCACAATCAAATTGGGCAGTGCACAAGCAGCACAACCATGGATTTTTATGAAATTCAATAATTAACTGAGCAATTAGTTATATAAATTAAGTATTCTGATAGGTTTTATTTAATATAACCTTACCAGCTGCGTACCCGTCTCACGACATGTGAAGTGGTAAAATTGTTAAAATTCAACTTTTGTTATTGTTTAGTCATTGTAAATTTTTTTAGTGAATTTCATCTTAAAGGTATGGAAGTTCTACCACCTTCTTGCCTCCAACCGAACTGGTCACCCCCCCCCCCAAATTTAAGCTCATAATATAGCCCCCCCCCCTCATCATATTTTTTTTGGATGATTCAAAACACAGAGCTGGTCTCAATATTTAGAACTGTCAGATGATATCCTGCATTACCAAGAATAGAATAGGGCTATAGAATATTATTCATACATAATCAACTAATCATTAATTTTATGCCTAAATTCCGTAGTCTGCAGCAGACAGACTGATAATTCATTTTCCAACAAAGTAGTTACATGAAGTGGTATGTGCAGGGGTAAATAATATAGCTTAATATTGTAGGAGATGCATGCAGCTTGTTGGAGGAGTACCCAGAGAAACTTGAAAGTTTGTCTTTTGGGCACCCCAGCACAACAGGAGATGAGCTAATGAATGACAGAGCCAGTAGCAGGCCAAGCATGTCAGGTATGCTCACTCCAGGGCTATAGTGTTCTCTGATTGGTTCAAACTAACCATGTGACCAGCTTAGGTATGCTCACTCCAGGGCTATGTAGTGTTCTCTGATTGGTTCAAACTGACCATGTGACCAGCTTAGGTATGTTCACTCCAGGGCAATATAGTGTTCTCTGATTGGTTCAAACTGACCATGTGACCAATGATGCTGGGGTCAAAAGACACACTGACCCAAGCCTAATTCAGTAGGCCATAAATCATGGCCATGTAAGGAGGTGAAACCCTGCTACATTTGTCAGCAACAAATAACCACAATCGGGGCATAAACCCAAAATCTACTTCCAAATTTTTGTGGTCAAAGAACATTGAAATCCACCCACAACATTAACTTAGCATCAAACCCTGTCTGTCAAGAGATTTTGTGTATAATTTGCCAGTGATGAGATTCCCAGACAGGAGTAGATAAGCCTACGGCTCTATGCCTCTATGAGGCATGAGCCTTAGGCTAAAAATTAAAGTTCACTTTGTTATACCAATAGTCAATACTTTCGTTTTGTCTGGATTTAAATCCATCTGCCAAATGTCGGCCCATTTAGCAACATTATCTAAATCTTCTTGTAATAATATGCAATCATTTACATTCTGAATAGACTTATACAGTTTTGTATCATCAGCATACATACTAATAGTACTATGTTTGACAACATTAGGCAAATCTGACGAGTAACACAAAAATAAAACAGGACCTAACACAGTCCCTTGAGGGACTCCTGATTTAACATCAGTTGTATGAGAGATTGCATCATTAATTTTTACTTGTTGAAGTCTTCCAGTTAAAAAGTTCTTTAACCATTGCAAAGCACAGCCTGATATCCCATATCTTTCTAATTTATACATGAGCTTATTATGACATACTTTGTTAAAACATATAGAATAGTCTAAATATGTGACATTAGTAGACAATTTCTTATCAAAGTTACTTGACCAATCATTCAAACATTCCAAAAGATTAGTAACTGTTGATTTTTTAGGCAGAAATCCATGTTGAGATTTTGGTATGATATCATTTCTTAACAAGTAGTCCAACAATTGAGCTCTGATAATACGTTCTAAGATTTTACACACAACGGGAGTCAAACTAACAGGTCTATATTGTGATGTACATTGTGCATCACCCTTCTTGTACAATGGAACAATAAGGGCCGTTTTCCAATCACTGGGTAAAATACCATCACGTAAGGATTGATTATACATTCTGGAAAGGGGATCAACAATATGTGCAATAATTTTCTTTAACAAATACACTGTGATACCATCAGGACCTGGGGATGAATTACTTCTTAGTTTTCTAACAACTTTTATAATGTCATCAGGTGTACAATTGAATCTACTGAGCGAATCGTTACAGTTGGAATGGAAGTCAGGAAGAGTGTTAACAACTTCAACAAAAACACTGGAGAAATAATCAACAAATTCAGAAGCTTTCTCATGATCTGTTACAGCTATAGAACCATCAGTTTTCTTAATGCATGGGATACTTGATTTAACAGAAGACTGGCTCTTTACATATCCATAAAATTTACTAGAATTATTGTTAGTTGAGAACAACAACTTTTCATAATTACATTTCTCTTTCAAAAATTCAGATCTAAATTTATTGGCTGAAGTTTTGTATTCAGCATGGCTTACCATATTACTTGATTTTACATAAGCTTTCCATTTACGCTGTATAATGTTATGCAGTTTGTTCAGATTACCATTAAACCATGGAACTCCCTTGTGTTTTGAAACATTTGTAAATGGTACAAAGTTGAATATAACATCATTCAAGGTGTCTCTAAAAGCCTCCCAGTAATCATTAGTTGATATACAATTACTATATATTTCATTCCAATTTAGAGTGGCTAAATATGCATTAATTAATTCATAATCAGCTTGTTTGAAACATAGTTTACAGGCCGAATTGTCTGAAACACTTACATGTTTTATAGTTTCACATAAAATAGAGGTATGATCGCTTGTACTGAATGGAGGTTCAGGTTGAATAGATTTTAATATACCCTTATCAGAAAACAAGACTAAGTCCAAAGTGTTCTTTCCCCTAGTTGCAAAATCAACACATTGTATGGCACCAATCATAAAGCACAATGTTAAAAATTCTCTAGAGATTTGAGATCTAGCAGTGAAGTCCTGCCAACATATATCAGTCAAGGAAATTACCATCTGCTCATGACAACCAATGTCTTCAGCCCCACATGACACTCACCCCAGCACTGTCATGTCTCTCCCATGACCTTCTCAAAGTGTCATGGCCCTGCCATGACTTAAGCAGCGCTCAAAAACATCTTTGACGGGCTATTTAAAAATAACTGTTGCTTCTGTCACTTCCAAACTTGGCTTAAAGTTGTATCACAGTGTCAACTGACTCTATAAATTTTGGCAGGCTTATCCATTACATAATGAGGAAAAGAACCCGAAGGCTCCAGAGAAATTAGGAAATTGTCATCAGCTGCTGATGACTTTGCGGGTACCTCGCGAAATAAGATAGAATATGTCCCGCTACTGTCATGCTGCTGTGTGATGAGGATGAGTGCACAGAGATCAGACTTCCTTTTGATACCCAACTGATCAATCCCACACACTCAGTCATCCTGTCAGGGTCATGACTTAGCTGGAATTGCAATTGTCATCACGTGATGGTAATTTCCCAGACTGTATATCAGGTAAGTTAAAGTCACCTATCAAACAATACAGTTTAACATTTTTTAAGTTTTCATGGATAACATGGAAAAGATCTCTAGAATCATCTACTGTAACATGTAGATTAGTGTCAGGTGGTCTATACACCAAACCATATCTCATGAATTCAGAGTTGGTAAATAAAACATCAACAAATATACATTCGCAAATTCCAATTGACTCTTTATAAACAATATTGCTTTGAAGACTAGATCGAACTGCTAGTAATACACCACCACCTTGGATTAATGGTCTGTCCTGTCTGAAAACACAATATTCTAAATTATTCAATGAGAAGTATACATCATCCTTCAACCATGTTTCACTAATACCAATTACATCAGAGTTATAATGTTGAGCTGTTTCACCTGTGCTTCTGTTCCTACCTTTACACTGTTAGGCAGCTGGGTGGTGTAGTGGTTAAGGTTCCCGCCTGCTCCGCTGAAGGTCTTTGCCTGCATGGGTTTGACTTCCGGTTGGGGAACCCGAAATTTTCAGTGTACCTTTATGAGCAAAATTCCAGCTGGATGTCGTTCGGATGAGACGTTTAATTGGCGGCCCCTTGTATCAGTGTCTGTGCTGGGCAAGTAAAAGATCCTTCACATGGGGTAAATGTGTAACATGTTGAGGACTCCTGCTCTCTCTCTCATCTCATCAATCAACCCTCGTGAGCGCCCAGAACTGGGCTTAGAGGGCTGCACTTACCATATCTATCTATCTATCTTAGGGTGGTCCAAAAAACTTTTTTTGTCAATATCAATTCGCATACCCTCCTATTTTGTGAGAATTGGTGCAAAAACAATGCAGCTTAAATTTTATGAAAATCCAACAAGAGGAAGGGGTCCCCCAAAGGGCTTTAAGTTGCAATGTTTTTTAAATTTTCGACCATTTTCACCAATTCGCGGTTCTCTATAACTTCGTCAGTATTAGTCATACAACATTCTTATTGCCATGGTTGGAAAGCTCTCAATTTGCATACCAACATCAATGGTCTAGGACTATATCTTGATTCCCATTAGCCCTTCAGCCTGCACTCTTTAGAATTAAAATGACGCAGATTGTCTAATCTTGTTTAAAAAATGGCTTTTGAATTTTTTTCAATGATAATAACAGTGATTCGCATTCTCATAGTTCCAGAATGACCTAATACAAAAAACATTTTGATTTTTACCATGGGAGTGCCTGGCATGTGAATGATGAAGTTTTAATGTTAACGTCAGTTGAAAACTCGTAAAATGTCAGATTGGGCCTGTTGCATTTCATATAATATCTTCGTCAGAATTTATTGCAGGGCAACATGAGTGGTACCAAATGAAAGGAAATACTCTTAGCATTCTCATGGTACCAATGATGTAGTCCTATATTTAATTCTTGTCAAGTTGAAATATGAAATATAACAGTGCCTCCATGAATTGTTTCAATAATTCCGACGAAATTTTGCATTTAAACTTCCAAGCTTATAAATCTGGATTTTCCATGACCAAAAATTAAAAAAATATTTTATTTGCTTATTCTGGAACTTGAAGAATGTGAATCACAGCAATTATCAGTGAAAAAATCATCAAAAGCCTTTTTTTAATAGGATTAGACAGTCAGCGACATTTTCATTCAGAAAAGTGCAGGCCGAAGAGTCAATGGGAGTCAAGATACGTCCTAGACCATTGATGTTGGTATTCAAAATATAGGTCTTTTTGAGAGCCTTCCAACCATAGCAATAAGAATGCTGTATGACTAATACTGACGAAGTTATGGAGAACCGCGAATTGGCGAAAATGGTCGAAAATTAAAAAAACATTGCAACTTTAAGGCCTTTGGGGGACCCCTTCCTCTTGTTGGATTTTCATAAAATTTCTCATGCGTCAGTTTTATACCTAACCTCATCAAATAAGAGGGTATGCGATGTGAAATTCACAAAATAATTTTTTCCCATCTAAAAATGAACCACCCTAATCTATCTATCTATCTACACCCCCTCATTCCCTTATGTTTCTATTTTACTTTCGTTGTACTCTGTTTTCCTTTTCTGGTCAGGCTCCTAATTCTCCATTTGTTACATTACCAAAGAAATCTGTCATAATCACAAACACTGTCTGCTCGATTCTTACAATCATGGATCATGCATCCTCTTGTGATCTACATGTCTGGCAAGTTCCTGGAATTTGGTTGATTGATGTATGATGATCTATGACATTGTGTGTCTTATTGCAAGTTACATTTACAGCAGATGCAGGTTCATTTAAATTTTTCCAAAAAGAAATAAAAGATGCGACAGATTTATTTAAGTAACAGTTTTCCTTTTGATCACTCATTAATTAAGTAATTAATCAGTGGGTATTTCTATCTGGTAATTTTCTTTTTCCTGCTGCAACGCGCATTCCATATTGCCTACAAAGGGATCTGCCATTCATCCATAGTCTCTTCCCTGGCATTCTCTATCAGAATCTTAATCCAAAACATTCTTTTAATTTAAACCAAGGTTTAGATCCTTTTACTCATTTCCTTCTCAGACCATATTTTAAGCACCTTTAGAGTCATTAAATATTAACCTTGCGGTAGCAATGACTTTCATTAAGGCTCATGTGACAGGCTTCCCTAATCATGGTAAAGACCTTGAGGAAAATTAAGCCAGGGGGACAACAACTAATGTTTGCAGCATCATGTTCTTAGCAAGAAATATTTTGAAAGATATTTCAAAAGAGTCCTTGCGGG
This sequence comes from Platynereis dumerilii, assembly GCA_026936325.1. Lineage (NCBI taxonomy): Eukaryota > Metazoa > Annelida > Polychaeta > Phyllodocida > Nereididae > Platynereis > Platynereis dumerilii. The sequence goes on along the minus strand of JAPTHN010000019.1, from coordinate 5,073,587 downwards.
ATTTTGAAAACGTATGAAAACATTGCTGAACATTTCCATTATCAGAGTAATTGTATTATGCGGTATTGTTACCAGATCTCCCATGTGAAATTATTAAAATTGAAAACCGCGCATAACAGGATACACATTAGTGCTGTTGTTTTGTATTAACAGCTGATTAAAAGGCAAGTCTGCTCACGGACTCCAGTCTCGTGACGTAACCTTATATCCATAATAAAATTTATCATAGGCAGCGTCACGAGACTGGAGTCCGTGAGTCTGCTGGTCTAATTAAAAGTATACTGTAACAGGCAAGGGATTTCTTCCAAGTTATTTCTGTAGATCTTTAAAGAATCCAGGACCAGCGCCACAAGTTGGTAAAATTTGGAATTTCTGGTGAAATTGCCCAAAAAATCAATAATCACTGATATGCTTCCTATGTGTTATTAGATTCCAAATCCAAAAATTTGAGGTTATATATGCGTTTTTGTGACATCTATGCCGCATTATGCTAGTCAATTTAAACATGAATGTGAAGAAAATACTAACTTAAAATGCAGTTTATTCAAAATGAAACTCTGATTCTTCAAATATCTCTGCAGCAAAGACTTTTTAAGATATCACTATGAAACTTGCACACATTTTGTTGAATAATGTTCTTAAAACAAGCAAAAAACAGATTTTTCATTATTTGCCTTTTCATGCCTTCTATGAAGTAATTAGCAGGTTATGCCGAAAGCAAGCTTTGCACTTTTTGTCAGCCATAAACACAGGGCCATTATACCATGATAGGTTTGACTAAAAACCATATTGTATATACCAAAGGAAAGCTAAGCTCAAATGTAACAACACAATATCAAACAAGTGAAAATTCCAGCAAAGAGTCTTTATCACAAAGCATTTGAACAAGACATGTCTGAACATACATTTTTAAAAAGTGTAAGAGTGCCACATTTGTTGTCAGTGACAAAGACAGGCCACTAATACCATTATGGGTTACATGTATAACCGCGTTCTATAGACCAATAGAAATCTGGGGTCATGAGCGACAAAATCATACAAGAAAAGGTAACTCTCCTTCCACTAGCCTTCATCAAGAAGCATGTAAAGAAGAAAGGTCCTCATAAATATCACAAAATGTGAGAGCGTAGCATTTTTTGTCAGTCTCAAAGATAGGGCTCTAATGCCATTATGGGTTGGACTTTCTACCTTATTCTATACACTAATACAAAGCCAGGCTCATGAGCATGACAATAATACCAAGAATGCAAGAATTCCAGCAACAGGCCTTCATCAAGAAGTACCCGAACAAGAGAAGTCCCACAGAAAGTTTGCAGAATATAAGAGCGTCGCGCTGTTGTCAGTCTTACTCAAGCCATCACAGCTTCTGGCACAACAGCCTTAGCCACTTTAAGTGATATATTCCTGACTGACAAGGTCATGAGCAATGCATTGGTATATCAAATTTTCTGAAAATGTTTCGATCAGTGGTTTATCTGTGGCATCAAAAATCACATTGCACTTTTAAGCTTCACCCAGGACACACCAACTGAGGATTACAAAAGGTGTATTAAAAATATATAGAAACATCCAATTGCCATTTTTCTGGATTCACAAGATGCCCATCTAATCAGGGAACAGTAATGCATTGCAATTTTGATCCTAAATCCATCCCTTTTCCTGTATCATGTGTATTTGAAAGTTGTATGCAAAAATTTTACATGCAGTGTCCAGGTGGGACACCAAAAATTTCCCTAACTGCAATCATGTATCACTCATTATATCAAGACCAGTGACATATGGATGCAATTGCTGCTATTTACATCAAAGAAGATATTTTTGCCTATCATTCGATCCATAATACCGGCATAAATTCCTTTATGGGGCTGAGATATGACCTAAAATGTAAGTGCATACTGGCCCAAAACTGAAATTTTACCAACTCACGGCACTGGACCTCCAGTGAAAGATTGTTTTTTTTTTGTTCACTTGGTAATAGTTCTTGTCATGGCTTTTAATCTAGACGCATTTCTAAAAAAAATTAAATCTACTGTTGCATAAGTTTCCAGAAATTGTACCATGTCAAATTAATGGTTGCTCCAGATTGAGTCTGCAAAATAAGAATGATACCAGAGGACCACAACAGGGCAGGAATGACAAAATATAGCAAAAGATATCGAGAGACATTGCAGACATCAGAGTCAATATTCAATGCCCAAAGCTGTTTGCTTGAAGGCGTCAGTGTCTTGGCAGACGTCGCGCCACATCTAGAAATTTCATCTTGCGCCGTGAATGCAAGCACTCGGCAGGGGGCCACTAAGAAACTCTGACAGTGGGTAAACAATATTGACAGCTGACAAACTTAACAATGCAATATTCTGTTCAGTATGGCCTGATTATTTTTCAATAATACTTACAAGCAAAAGGCTTACTCACTTAATAAAGCAAAATTCAAAAGAAGGAGAGCATCTTCCTACAGCCTGTGCAGTGCAGGATTCAGAAATCACACTAATAGGTCATACCATACAATAACGTGCTTGGTGGAGAGGGTGTTTTGCAAGAGCGTAGCATGAGACCAGACAGTTGACACTTAATCATTCAGTGTTACACAGTGTGGCCACCGACGCTCAATCATTCTGGCCTGGTGCATGATTGCCATGAATATATGAATCCTACCTTTCGATGGGGACCTTTGCAATTCTGTGCAGTCTGAAGAAACATATTCTTTGTGAATAAAAACAGAGCAAACAGTTTTGTGTTCTCCCTTGTTTCTTATTGTTATTTCACTTCTTTGTCATTGTGAATGTTTCATGCGATAATTAACAAGAACTATTCTGCCAAGAATAGAAAAGCAGACTCCATCTTTCCCCATTATTGTAGCATGTTTCCCCAAATGCAACCCAGAAACAAGGACAAATAGACAGACAGAACAATTAAAATTGCGAGGATTGTGTGCAAAAGTTCTTTGTGGGATTTTTTTGTCATGTTGCTAAGTTGAGTGGAGTGTCAATAGAGATCTTCTGAGCTAATGCGTTTGCCCTGCTCCTGTCTTTCTGCTTATTAGCTCTGAGGAAAAATCCTTCAGAATGAAGGGAAAAACTGATTAATTAGCAGAGTAACATGATTGTTAATGTCAATGCTGACTCACCAGAAATTTGGTTAATTCATAAAATGGTGATTTTTTGGATAGTCAGTGAGTTGTCAGAATGAAAAAATGTGTTATTACGATCCTCTCCTCAACCACCTTTATACCCTGTCTCATTCTATGACCACAATACCGCACACCCCCTATGACCAAACACCCCCTGTCCCCCTCCCCATACCCAATAGAAGAACTCCCTCTCTGGCCACAGGTCCATAACCCTTTCAATTTTGAGTCACTGACAGCCTCACCCTCCCGACATCATGACCTTAAGATGTAATAAAGTGCCTGGGATGATCTATAGCCATCATTACAAGCTGTTTGTCAACACCAATGATTTATTGTGCATGATTTTCTGCCTCAGCTTAGCAGGGTGAATATCAGTAAGACCTTTTACTGTACTCTTGAGCCTTTCAGCCCTTTCGGAAGTCTCTTGACGATTCATAGGTTGAGATGGGGTAGCATGTTGTGTGACTTCGGGAGTGGTGAAGCATGTGCAGAGCTAGTGTGTTTATTATTATCGTTTTCATAGCTACGTGTTTTTCAAGTTTGCAATTTGCTTCATTCCAAAACTGTGATGTCAGAGATTAAGTTAAAAAATTTTGTTTATTACAAGCACAGATTTCAACAAACTGACAAAGTGCAGTGACACATGGATGATGTATGTTTTACTATGTGCTGTAACTGAACCAAACAGACTACTTAGCCTCAAAGGAGAGTTGCAATTACTGACAAAAAATGTTGTTTGAAATTGTGATGACTGGTGTCCTGTGAAAAAAAGGAACACATTTAGTATAGAAAACAATTAATAAGGTGCAACACTCAGCTCAGACATGCGTTGTTTTTTGTGGTTGTACACAAATAGTAACATTGCCTGACAGTTTTAAATTCCTTTGTCATTAACTGTGATGTCAAACTCTGAACTGATACGTCACAGATTGAAGATTAGACCAATCACATTGACAGATACCCGATGATGTCACGGTTTAACTGCAAAACGAAGTTTTCAAAAAAACACATAGCTATGAAAACGATAATAACACCTTCTGTTTAGTGCTATTTGTGCAGTGTTTTAGAAATTAGTGTACCTTGTATCTACGTGAATATGTGTCTTCACATTGACCAAGATGACAGTGCACAGTGAAAAGGTTATACAAGACAATGATAAGACACCCCCCTCCAATGTCAGTTCAATGTGAGATTTCATGATTTAATCAAGGAGTCAGAATTTATCTCAGTTATAAACCACGTGCATTTCTGTAAAACATATTTCAATAACTAGCCGTTAATTTTTTCAATGATCCGCTTTGGTCCACCAGATAACCACATCTTACTAAAACCAGAATTTGTAAGCACTAACTTGAATTACCATAATTCCTCTCACTTACGAATATGTTCACCAATTTCATCGTATTAACATCAACAACTCAACATCAACGATTTACTGAAACTGAAGCTTCAAAATGCTGCAAATGACCCTGGAGCAAAAAGCGTAATCGTGATGAAGTTTTTAACCCCCGCAACCCCCCCGTCCTCCCAATCCATTTTACATCCTGGGATTGCTTCACCTGAGGACATTGGATTGTTTCAATTATAGCTCGTTTCACATTATGTAATCTAATAATAAGCAAAATGCTTGAAGAAATTCTATTATGCGTTGAATTGGCAGTTGCATGACACTGGATAATTACCAGCATTTGCCTCAGAAATATTACAAGGCTTAATTCCATTGCCATAGTTTGTTGCATGCTTTCATTACATATATAACTCTATTTCAACTACCAAGGATAGCTGTAATGGCTTTTGATGGAATGTTCGTATATGAAATATGAGTCTGTGAAGGACTGAAGGAGTATCTTTGGATTAGTCTATGAATTTTCAAATTGATAATGGTATAGATGGATGGATGATTGGGGCTTTACGTCCTGTATTTATGCACTTTGTCGGCTAATTAGGACAGGAGAAGGACACGGCTATGAGGTGAAGGATGATTGAAACAGCCATCCAACATAGGCCCAGGTGACACTGCAAGAGCTGGATTCGGAACCTAGACCCAGCGATTGGCAGTCCAGCGCGCTACCACTACACCAACCCTCCCCCCTGATAATGGTATAGGAAAACATCATGAAATTGGTGTCGAAATTTCAGGGTATGTCACAGTGTCAATTCAAACTTTCTATACAAATTTCAACCAGTTAACAGACCTGGAGCCAGAAATGTGTCATTTGACTCGGAGATGTCAAATCTACTTTCGTAATTGAGATACATTGTATATGACTATTCCATGCTCCATAAATATTAATTGAAAGTTTTGGGTTTTTTTTGGGAATGCGTGGCTCCCTATAACTTTATCAATCTTAATGAACAAACGCATTGCAGAAAGACAAGACCTGTCTAAAATATGTATAATCTTTGCTTTTTTACTTCACTCGTCGAGAATAATAATCAAGCCGTAATAATCCTGAAATCCATTTGAGACAATTCAATTTGATATTGTAATACTGATGTGAAGGTGCCAGCTCGATAAATAAACATACATACATGTATAATTAGGAATGTTTACAACCAAAATACGATTTGTAACTTATTTTATGTCATCACTCAAATATAACAGTTATTTCATTATCTCCCTGTCTGACCCATTATTCTACACTATAAACAAATGAACGGCACTAGCACAACAATTACAATGTGTCCTAGTCGCAACAAGGACTGATTCAATGAAACTTTAAAAAAAAAGGGCAAGTCTGAGGTCTCTTTCTGAGAAGCAATTACAGGTGATTTCAACTTTATATTTTGCCGAAACTACGCTTCGTATGTTAGGGCGTCCCAAAAAATGTGTAAGTTTGAAATTCAAATGGGCTGACTCCTAAATGTGTTCGATAGCCCCTCTGTGACTCCCATGCAAAATTTCAGCTCATTAGAAAGTGTTTTAGAACTTAATCAATATATGAATTTCAGACGTTCACTTTTTTTGGGACACCCTCAGGTATATATATGCTTATTAAGTTTGCCCACCAATCACTCACACGTACTAGTGATATAACAGTTACGCTGAACAAGTCAAGTCTTTGTCCTTCCGTCCTGCATCCCTTATTTTAATCACAACAAGGCCTTTTCAATGAACTGAACATTAAAGCATCCAATTGAAAGTACATGCATAATTTCCTTGGGGGTTTCATCCAGATCACAAAATGGCTTTTCGAAACTTTATGACCATTAAACATGAAATATATATTATGTTCCTTCTCATTTTCATATGTTATAAACTTCGACAAAAAAGCTGTCTCTGTCACTTGTTTTTGAAATAGCAATTACATTTAAATCCCAAATTGCTCCATTTGGGACTCCCTGAAGTGATCACTTACCCTCATCGATCATTTTTACACATGCAAAATTTGCGAACATCTCTCAGGAGATGTGGTTTCAAAAAAACAGGCTAATTAACCTCACTGTGAAACTTTATAATCTCAGTGCTTTTGTCTGGCTTTTCTATTGAGGGATGGATCGTACATCCACAGTAGTTTTTCTACCACTATGATTTTACTGGGCCATTACTGGTATCATGGGATTCCTTAACTTTCCAGGACTATTTTGACTGCCCTGGGTCAATTTCGACTAAATATGTCATGTGTCAAAAAATGTCTTGTACACAGTGACTGAAATACCATAGCACATGTTAAACTTATTCAGATACGAAGGTCTCACAGTGAACCCATCTCCTTCTGATGGACAAGCAGAGATACCTTCTAAGTGCATGTGGGTGATTGACATGGTAGCTTTCTTTTGTTTAGGGCAGCTTGAGCAATTAGAGGACTTTTCCTTAACGAAGCTCACCCCAGGACTGCCATCGTAAGTAATATGACAATTAATCCTCACTATCTCTCAAGAAAATAAATAAATCAATTCAACATCATGATGAATGTTACTTTTGTTTTGACTGAAAATAAATGCCCACTATCTGCCATTCTCAGTTTCTATGTTTTAACTGAATCTATCAAAAATAATCAAAGAAAGTCAGTGAAGTAATTAAAAGAAGTTAAATCAAAGAAATGACATCGCTGCAGTTACATCAGAGTTGTAAGATTTATTTAAATTTCTTGAGATCCACTCAACAGCTTCACCAAGAATTAAACATTCTGTAAGCCTGACAAGGCATCTTTTCAGCAGAGGAAAAAAAGGCAACAAAGAAATTCGAAGAAAAAGAAATTGCAGAAAAGGAAATTTACTGAAGCAACTAGAGAGATAAGAACCATTGAAACTAAGATGTGATATCCATGCTTAAGTTACATTATGAGATTCTAAGAAAAGCAAAATATCTAAAAGACTAAATTTGGTTCTGGACTCAAGACTTTATAATGATAGATTTCAGACAAGTAAAATAAAAGTGCTGTTTATGATAAGAGAAATTGTTTTTAAACCATGAACCTCTATGACATTGTAGCCTGAACTAAAATGCCAGTTATAAATACCAATCAAAAAGTTCTAAGGGATCTATAAAATCAGTCATAAAAAGCATTTCCAACGGAGATATAGTTTAAAAAAACTTCCCAATTCTAATAGATTTAGATAAAAATAATTAAGTTGCCAGAGCAAAGCTAAGATACATTAAGAAATCTGAAATTAAAATCTCAAACTTCTAAAAGTTCTGCTCTATGCTGGCCATTGCTGGGCTGTCAATATTAAAGCTGAGAACTTTATCTACCATTGTCAAATTGATATCTTTGAACAACATTATTAATTTCTTTAATGATTTGCAGATATAATATTTTTATTTGAAGAACAATTTTAAAGATACAAGAAGAATATGCAGCAGTCAAAAACAAGACTTCCTATTATAAGTGGTTTAAACTCTGTTAATCTTAAATATCTTCATTGAGTCTCAATAAGTCATTTTTCCCTCTCTAAAAAGAAAGAAATCCGGACAGGTATAACTGCATTTCTTGAGAAAGAACAGACTCAGCTCTGCCCTGATTCTGGACAAATAGTGTCTGGAAGACACAGATGTTTATTTATATATTCCAGAAGGTATGACAAAGACGATTTGCCAATCGTCATAAATGCACAAAATAACAAGTTATAATAAACAAACAAGAGATAGTAATTAAGACCAAGATTGGTTTGAAAAGGTAAGAGTCATCTAATTTCAGTAAGTCGATAAAAGAAGGTCTTTCAAATCATAACTAGGATTTCGAGGGTAGTCGGTGGTAAAAATCCAATGTCGTTTTTGTCTTTCGTCGATCAGGCTGAACCAAGGATGGCAGACCTACAGATAAATTGCACAACCAACTTGATACCACAACTCCAAGAGGCAAAAAGATCGAAACCTCGTTTCAGGTCACTCATTATTTTGATAAGCCGCTCCTGCCGGAAAAAAGCGGATGTTAATGTTTCATGAAACCTTTCAGCTTCTCATGCACATTTAATCTCATCACAGCCAGACTCTGCTGGGCTTCCTGAGGTTTCCTCAAGTGGAAAATTTCAAGACACTGAAGACACGGAGGAGTTCAGTAAAAACAAGAAGCAAACTAAAGCACACAACTCAACTAATAAGACTCGAAGAAAGCAAGCAAGAAGTACATGTTGAGCAGTGATGTAGTCGAGGCCGGGACATCCGAGGCCAAGACCGAGAGCGAGGCATGTACCTCCGAGGCCAAGGCGAGGCCGAGGCCATCAAAATATGTCACTTATTATTGATATTTCTCATCCTAATGCCTTTATGAAGACATTGACACTTCATACCCTTTTAAAAGATAATTTCCATCCTTTATCTGTGTTAACAATTCATTAATCATCTGTGTTAGCAACCTATAAAACCAATCCTATTAGCAGAATACTTTGAAAAGGAATTGTGGAATGATATTACAAGAGTCAAAGAATGCAAGCAAGAAGTATATGTTGAGTGAGGGATTACTTATTAGTGAAATTTCAAATCCTTATGCCTTTATAAAGACATTTGACACTTCATACCCTTTTAAAAGATTATTTCCATCCATTATCTGTGTTAACAGCTCGGAAAACCACAAGTATTAACCAAATCCTTTGATATGAATTTTGGAATGATATTACCATGAATATTGCTGACAAATATCGCTCTGAAATGATAAACACTACTACAATTTCAAAGCTCGTTAAAAGGCATAGCTGGGGAATTATAGCCATCACCTAGATGCATTTCCACTATTTTTGGAAGCATTTCAAAAGCGAATGAAATTCAAGTATAATTGCCCTTCAACATAGCAAACAATGAAGAAGGCGATTAGCATTTCATCCCAGATAATCAAAGCCATATGGTAATGGGAATTTCATATGGAGAACAGCATAGACAAAAGATTTAAAAAGAAGTTCTAGGAATAGGGGAGGAAGATTTTGATTTTGCCTGTTTAAATATACCATATAGCTATGTTACAAGTTTCATTTGTTCATATATATCTAACTTCAAATAATCCTCTATGTATGTATTATTTTACAGCTAATTTCAGAAGTAGAAGAAAAATGTTGCAATTCTTCCGCAATTTCATCAGTTTTTCGAAGAACTTGACAAGGTAAATTGAGATGTCCAGATTTCATGATGATATCAAATACCCATAGAATAGCTAAGAACAATGGATTTTTCAGTTTGAAAGACCCACAGAACAATTCACTCCAAACTCTTGACAGAAAAGGACCTCGCATGTCAATCAGTAAGATTCAGCAGTAGGTACATGGTACTCTGCATGCCTTCAATCAAATTATGTCCTTCCTTCGCCCTCACTGCTGTTGCTTTAAATTGAAGGGTAATGCAAATTTTTCGAGATAGGCATCATTCTTTTCAATGAACGGATGTGAATGATGATACGAGGCTGTTGTGATGCATTTGAGGCAAATTGAGAAAGACGGCCATATCAATCAAAGGATGTGAATCAATCAATTTTTTTAAAGAAACTCATCAACTCATCTTACATGTGCATTGAAATATATTTCGGACAACGCACACCACTAAACTCATGAATTGAAGAGCTTTCTATGGTGCAATGAATAGCTTAAAGTAAGATAAGGCAATATGACTTGGAGAATAATCGAAAGATACTCACCTCAATGTAACAATGTTAAAACGCAAAATAAACTGATGAAACAAGAATCCAGGGATTCAAAACCGACCTAGCATATTTTCTTTGAAGGTGCCATTGCCCTTTCCACTGAGCAACTGACGTTGTGAAGATCAGAGAAAGAGCTAATTACAATTCAAGTGATTTAGCAAATGTGTTGCGGTGCAACGAGTGCCAGAGTCGAGTACAGCAACATTAAGGGTCAATTTCACAAACATGGTTTTCATAGTTAGATCTGGTCATAACAACCCTGGTTTATTGAAGTCCCTTTCACCAACTGTGTTTAGTCAAGGATCAGTGACTCTCAAACATTGTTTATATAACTTACAGATCAGTGATCTCAAACTGTTTTGGCATGGAGAAGGGGCTCTGGACTTTCAGTGAAACAAAAGTTTGTTCAGCACATCAAAATAGAAAAAAAAGCTAGTTTCCACCTTTTCTAGGTAGGGCCTACCATATTGTTAAACTTGTGGGGAAAAAAACCTCTTTCTTTGAGAAAAAATTGCCATTGTTTAAATTTGCATGCAAAAAAAGTTTGTTGCGAGATAAAATCCATGGTCCTCCTCAGGTATCACCTTAATGATAAGGTCAAGGAAAACCAAGCAAATGTCACTAATGAGGTGGCAGAACAGCACAGGTTTAAGAACTCTTTTTTTTTTCACAAAGACTGGGCGGGCAACTATTTAATTTAAGAAATATTTCCCAGTCAACCACACTCCCCCCCCCCTTCTTTCTGTGTTGCCATATCCTATGGTTGTGTTTGACAAATGATCTCAGAAATGGAGAGATTGTTTGTATCAGTTGAGCTGTTCACATACTATGTGTCCACTTTCATTGAACTGAAATTCCTTGATCCTGCTCTGCTTAACTAATTGGCTTAGCCAGACCAGGACTTGACTTGGCTCTTCTCTTAATACCATGTTGGTGAAACCGGGCCCAACTGTCAAGTGCAATCTGTGACTGATACACAATCTCTGTTCTGGGATTCACAAAGCATATACAACTTGTACAAGGCAATAATGAGTTGATTCATATCATTTTAGATTGGTGGTGAAACGTCTCAATTTTTTTTTTTTGGCGGTGAAACGTCCCACTACTGCTGGCAGTGAAACATTCCAGCAGCGAAACGTCCTATAATCCTCTAACTGAGTGTCAGTGTCTTACAACTGAACAGGCAGCACAAAAACTGAGAATCAGGTTTTCAGAGCCGGAATTTCATACCCTATGGTCAGGTTATTATATAGACCCTATAGCCTATTTTATTGAAATAAAAGAGAAAAAGTTCTCAGAAAAGGTGTGAAAATTATATTGCAATTAAGAATGACACCTTGCCCTTGAAAGTTCAATGCATATTACACATTGCATGATTGCAATTTCACAGGCAAAACACCTCTGCGTGATGTCTAATTGAGAAGTGTACCCTCTGGTCAGGCTCTCCAGGCCTAAAAGAATTATCCTATGGTAAGGAAATCCTCTTAAAACCCTATCTTTTGAGTGGCACATATGTAGTAGGGCTTCAATGGCAGTCCCCCCCCCTGGTATTAATCTCGAACCGTTGTCTATATAACTTACACAGGGCTGGAGTTTCATATTTTTTCCCACTGGCCAGCAGGACTGTAGTAAGGTTCAAAATTTACTAGTCTTTCAGCAAATCTACTGGCGTGCAGAACGCAAACTATTATTCACATTTTGTTTCCAGTACTTTTGCAACAAAAAAATCACCCGATTGCCACATAAATTGAAATGAAGATTCTGGTAATATGAAAACAATCTAGAGGATTTTTTTTTTATTACTAGATAATGAAATTTCCAATGCTTGTCAGCTATTTCAAAAGGTTTAAACTCAGTTGAGCTGTCCTGAGCAGCATCCATGCTACTCAATGAAGTGCAGAGGCTGAACAGCCTGAGCTGTATTTTCAGACCTCATTTATATAGGCTGGGCTGATAAACTATCCATTTCAATTTAATAGAACAACCATTTATAAATTTATCGATTATTTGATTTCAAACAATGTGCAATAAAAATGTTCCAATTGAATAAAGAATAATTTAATCAAATCAACATCCAAAGAAATCAGAGAAGTTCCACAACATCCACGAGGTGGCAGGTGTACCACTAGCTCTTTTGCTGGACTTCATTAATTAGTACTGAGGCCTGGGCCCAACATTGGCTTTCACTATAACTCTTGTGTCCTGCACAGGATTCTGGGGAAATGGTTCCACTCCAGTGGTTCCAAAACTCAACATCCAGTGTTTTGGGAAGGGCAGGGCCACATTTACATTAACTTGCTATCAATACCAGCTTTCCAAAACTAGTGTGGCTTAATGTTCCCTAATAACCTCTCAACACAAAGCAGACCTCATGAAATTTGAAAGTTTTTAGGTAAATTCCCTCCATTCACAAGATTGGAATCCTACCCTTCCCCCCCCACCCAAAATGGTAGAGTCCATGTGGTTACAAGTTGGTGTCACATGACCTACACCCAGTTCCCTCATTGGTCAGCCTACTACTACTACTAGGTAAACAGCAAACATGGCAAACATTTGAAGAGGCAAACATTTAGTTGTTTCACAGAAAGAACATGAAACTGATGAAATAACAACATACACAGATGTCATTGCTATGCCAGAACTTTCTTTTTGTCACATATAAATGCTCACATGAAAAATTTACTCAGTTTGTAGGTCATTTGCCAAGTTTCAGGCCAATCTCATAATTAGTCAAAGCAGACAACCCACTTTCAATCCCCTTTTCCCTTATCACTCACCCCCCCCCCTTTGCCCCCACTGCCCCCCTCTAAAAACCGCCGATAGGTCGGTTAAAAACTAAACAATGACAAACTGCAACAAATGGACAATTATGTTGTGAATCAACTTGCAACATAGTCTTGCTTTCAACTTGCTTGCACCATAAAGGAAATTTTATTAGACTCAATCAGCAGCACGATGTGGTTGAAAAATACATAAGGTGGATATGCAGTACATACCCTGCACTGGTAACTGTGAATGAATTTTAAAATGACTCTGCAAAGGATACAAGATGCATAGAAGATGAATTCAGCAAGACCTTGGCATGTAAGGGGACTTTCACAAATACATTTTGCAAACAATTAAATTAAATTCTTCATATCTTACCAATCTTGGAAAATCAATGGCAAAAAAACTTCCCATCGGAAGACTGCACATATCAAGTCAATAGATTTACTTGTCAGAATATTGGCCAAAGAAATTGGCAGATTAAAACTACACAACTAACTGTGAGTAACTGCCAATAACACAGAAAACTCTCACACAATGTTGCCTGAGGCTCATCATCAATAGATTGGAAGAAACAATATGAAGAAGATTAAGAAAAAGATAAGACAGGAAAAGATAGGCCATTGATCAACCTACTCCTATCCTTTATCTTCCCATTTCACAGCAGGGGTTAAGGAGGTATGCATGGGACAAAGAATTTGTGAATCCAAGTGGAATGGAGATATGAGCACAACATATTGAGATTGGCAGGTTGATAACCTTACGTCATTACTGACATAAGTTATGAAATGAGTACACAGCACTCATAAACAAGTAAGATAGTTAAGCATTATATACATTGACCAGCCCTCAAGAGGCAACATTTTTTGGGCACTAACATATTCTGATAAGTGTGAACTGCATAACAGAGAAGCATAAGCAATTCCTCCTCAGGTTAGAGACCTTTCATTTGTGAAGAAACTAAATCCAGCCTTATAAGGATTTAGCCTAAAATCCATTCGGAACAATATTACAAAATTCCAATCCTGCACTTTTGCAACCGAATTCTGATTGTAATGTATTTCATGTCATCATTAATAATTAAATTTAATTTAATTATGTCCTTGTCTGACTATCATTCTACACCTTCAACAAATTAACACCACAAATATAACAATTACTGAAGTTACCAGCCACAAGAATGACTGATTCAATGAATCTTCAACAAAATAACATGACAATTACACATGAATTCTAGTTTGTATTTTGGCCAAGTCACATGGAGCCACCAACCACTCACTGATCATCCACACAAGCCAAAAGTACCAATGATACAAAAGTGACGCTGAAAGGGTCTGTCCCTCTGTCCTGCATCCATTTCTTTTATCAGAACAAGGCCATATTTTTTTCTGACCTAAGCATCGAAATGTGCATTTGAAAGTTTATATACATGGATATATTTCCTTGGGGGGTTACACTCAACATCATGTAATGGGTTTTTGAAACTTTATGACCATTTTAAACATGAAATATATATTTTCATATGTTATTAACTTTGACAAAAAGCTCGATCTCTGTCTCTGTCACTCGTTTTTGAAATAGCAATTACATTTAAACCCCCAATTGCAACATGTGAGACTCCCAGAAGTGATCACTTACCCTCATCGATCATTTTTACACATGCAGAGTTTGCGAACGTCTCTCAGGATATGTGGTTTCAAAATACAGGCTAATTAACCTCTTGGTTACTTTACAATCTCAGTGCTTTTGTCTGGCTTTTCCATTGAGGGATTGGATCGTAGATCCACTGTAGTTTTTCTACCACTTTGATTTTACTGGGCCATTATTGGTATCATGGCATTCCTTAACTTTCCAGGACTATTTTGACTGCCCTGGGTCAATTTTGACTAAATCTGTCATGTGTTAAAAATGTCTGGTACACAGTGACTGACATACCATAGCACATGTTAAACTCTTTCAGATACAAAGGTCTCACAATGAACCCATCTCCTTCTTATGGACAAGCTAGATACCTTCTAAGTGCATATGGGTGATTGACATGGTAGATTTCTTTTGTATAGTGCAGCTCGAGCAATAAGAGGACGTCTCCTTAACGAAGCTCACCCCAGGACTGCCATCGTAAGTAATATGACAGTTAATCCTCACTATCTCTCAAGAAAATAAGTAAATCAATTCAACATCATGATGAATGTTACTTTTGTTTTGACTGAAAATAAATGCCCACTATCTGCCATTCTCAGTTTCTATGTTTTAACTGAATCTATCAAAAATAAACAAAGAAAGTCAGTGAAGCAATTAAAAGAAGTTAAATCAAAGAAATGACATCGCTGCAGTTACATTACAGTTGTAACATTTATTTAAATTTCTTGAGATCCACTCAACAGCTTCACCAGGAAGCTGAACATATTGAAAGCCTCACAAGGCATCCTTTCAGCAGAGGAAAAACAGGCAACAAAGAAATTCGAAGAAAAAGAAATTGCAGAAAAGGAAATTTACTGAAGCAACTAGAGAGATAAGAACCATTGAAACTAAGATGTGATATCCATGCTTAAGTTACATTATGAGATTCTAAGAAAAGCAAAATATCTAAAAGACTAATTTTGGTTCTGGGCTCAAGATTTTATAATGATAGATTTCAGACAAGTAAAATAAAAATGCTGGTTATGATAAGAGAAATTGTTTTTAAACCATGAACCTCTATGACATTGTAGCCTGAACTAAAATGCCAGTTATAAATACCAACCAAAAAGTTCTAAGAGATCTATAAAATCAGTCATAAAAAGCATTTCCAACAGAGATATAGTTAAAAAAAACATCCCAATTCTAATAGATTTAGATAAAAATAATTGAGTTGCCAGAGCAAAGCTAAGATACATTAAGAAATCTGAAATTAAAATCTCAAACTTCTAAAAGTTCTGCTCTATGCTAGCCATTGCTGGGCTGTCAATATTAAAGCTGAGAACTTTATCTACCATCGTCAAATTGATATCTTTGAACAACATTATTAATTTCTTTAATGATTTGCAGATATACAGGGTGGGGAACCAAAATTTTCCATGAACTTCCTTGTGCTAAAAAAGCATCTCACATCTACAGGAAAATTGTGAAAACAGTTCAACATAATCATTAAGGTATCAGCCATACCTGTGGAAGGTTAGAATGAGATGTGACTAAAAATGACTTCTCAGGAGACAAAAAGAAAGAGGTGGTCTGATTTGCTTCGTGCCAAATGGACTAAAAAACTATCCCTGACGTGGTCAGAGTGACCTCACGGCCGGAATACAATATCATGAAGGCAACCAATGATGGGAAAGGAATGAGAGGGAAGTCTGGGAGTTTGTGGAGAGAATTAAGAGAGGAATGGAGCATTCCTGGAGTCACTGACAACAAAACTGACAAGGTACCTGCAAACTCCATGAGAGAGGTGGTTAAAGAGCTTCAGGTGGACCTCAAGGCTGCCAGAGAGGCCATGCAAAATGATTTTGGCCTGAAATCATTTGTCAAGACCCCAAAGACACCATTCGGCTGATTCCATGAAGGCTACAAGATAGAAATGGTTAAAAAATTATGGGCTACATTAGGAAGCATGGCTCGATATTCAATTTTTTTTAAAAACTATAAACGTTTTGCAGTGGATTCTATTGTCAACAAAAGGAATGGCAAATTCTATTTAAAATCAATAGAAGATGTCGATGGGACATGCAGGGCAAAATATCCAGCTCAGGCAATGGTGTCGGGAGTCATGACTTCAGATAGAAAAATTAAGCTTAATTTCTTTTTCATGCGAGTAAAGGGGGACGGACCTGATGCATACTACTGGGTCCAGTAAGTCATGTTTTGCCATGTCTGGATGAGAATTACCCCAATGGTATCTAAAGGCAGACTCAGGATGGTTCCCCATGCCTTATGGCCAAGAAAATTCAGGATTTCCACTTAAAGAAATTTTGGAGTCTTCTGGGCGGCCAACTTCTGGCCCTTCTCCAGCTCGGAGCTTAATTCCCTTTACTTTTCCGTGTGGGGCATATTAGAATAGTTGGTCAACAAAACCTGTCACCACGATTTTGTTGTCCTCCTTACTGTCTTCATGACTCACGGCCTCAAAATATGAAGGCGCTTTTTTTCAAAACATCGCCAAGTTTAGACGGCCATATTGAATTTTTGATTGGAGATAATACAAGTCAAACTTCACAAAAAGAATCTTTTTTGTCTTGTTTCTAAGGCCTGCAAATATGAATTTGTTATGAATTAGCAAAACCTTTCATTTCGACTGAAGTTTAAAATATTCAAAATTTTGAAAAATTTGCTTCCTCACCCTGTAATATTTTTATTTGAAGAACAATTTTAAAGATACAAGAAGAATATGCAGCAGTCAAAAACAAGACTTCCTATTATAAGTGGTTTAAACTCTGTTAATCTTAAATATCTTCATTGAGTCTCATAAGTCATTTTCCCTCTCTAAAAAGAAAGACGTTATGCAGATATAGAAATCCGGACAGGTATAACTGCATTTCTTGAGAAAGAAAAGACTCAGCTCTGCCCCGATTCTGGACAAATAGTGTCTGGAAGACACAGATGTTTATTTATATATTCCCGCAGGTATGACAAAGACGATTTGCCAAGCGTCATAAATGCACAAAATAACAAATTATAATAAACAAACAAGAGATAGTAATTAAGACCAAGATTTGTTTGAAAAGGCAAGAGTCATCTAATTTCAGTAAGTCGATAAAAGAAGGTCTTTCAAATCATAACTAGGATTTCGAGGGTAGTCGGTGGAAAAAATCCAAAGTCGTTTTTATCTTTTGTCGATGAGGCTGAACCAAGGATGGCAGACCTACAGATAAATTGCACACCAACTTGATACCACAATTCCAAGAGGCAAAAAGATCGAAACCTCGTTTCAGGTCACTCATTGTTTTGATAAGCCGCTCCTGCCGGAAAAAAACCGGATGTTAATGTTTCATGAAACCTTTCAGCTTCCCATGCACATTTAATCTCATCACAGCCAGACTCTGCTGGCCTTCCTAAGGTTTCCTTGGAAAATTTCAAGACACTGAAGACACGGAGGAGTTCAGTAAAAACGAGAAGCAAACTAAAGCACACAACTCAACTCATAAGACTCGAAGAAAGCAAGCAAGAAGTATATGTTGAGTTAGGTGTAACTTATTAATGAAATTTCTCATCCTTAAGTCTTTATGAAGACAGTTGACACTTCATACCCTTTTAAAATATTATTTCCATCCATTATCTGTGTTAAGAACTCAGTAAACCAAAACTATTCACTGAATCCTTTGAAATGAATTGTGGAATGATATTACCATGAATATTGCTAAGGAATATTGCTCTGAAATGATAAACACTACAATTTCAAAGCTCGTTGAAAGGCATAGCTGGGGAATTATCACGGTTATCTAGATGCATTTCCACTATTTTTGGAAGCATTTCAAAAGCGAATGAAATTTAAGTATAATTGCCCTTCAACACAACAAACAATGATGAAGGCTATTAGCATTTCATCCCAGATAATCAAAGCAATATGGGAAGAGGCATTGTAGTACAGAGAAATGCAGACAAAAAAATGAAAGAAGCTCTAATAAGAATGGGGGAGGAAGATCATGGTATAACCTGTGTATATATATGATACCAGTTTCATTTGATCATCTCCAACTTCAAATAATAATATTCCACATACGTGTGATTGTCATAGCAAAATTTCGCCATTTAGAAGTTGTTAGAACACAAAATATCACACAGCACAGGTCAATTATAGTTACCTTCCTGCTATTTCATCAGATTTTCTAAAAGTTTGGTTATTAATTTTTAATAAAAGAAGACATAGCTGAACTAATAGGAGAACAGAAACACACTGACGAAGTAAATTGAAAAACTAGCACTTTAGTATGATATTGAATACCAACAGAATAACCTAATATTAATAACAACGGATTGAACGAATCACTCGATAAGCAGTTCATTGGATGCCTTACATTAGATTCCCTCCCTCCCATCCTCCATCCATCACATTGTTGTTGCTTTAAATGGAAGGGTGAAGATAATTTGCAGATAGGCATCATCCCTTTCAATGAGCGGATGTGAATGATGATACGAAGCTGTTGTGATGCACTTGAGGCAAATTGAGAAAGACGGCCAAATCAATCAAAGGATGTGAATCAATCAATTTTTTTAAAGGATCTCATAAACTCATCTTGCATGTGCATTGAAATATATATCGAACAACGCATACCACTAAACTCATGAATGCAACCAAT
Source organism: Platynereis dumerilii (assembly GCA_026936325.1). Lineage (NCBI taxonomy): Eukaryota > Metazoa > Annelida > Polychaeta > Phyllodocida > Nereididae > Platynereis > Platynereis dumerilii. The sequence continues at coordinate 5,054,352 of JAPTHN010000019.1, read as the reverse complement.
GGCTTAATTAAGGCACACAAATCCAAAGGAACACTGAAGAATTTAAGAGCTTTCCAGGGTGCAAATGAATAGTTTAAGGCACGATTGTGGTAATACAAGATTAATCGAAGAACAGTACGTGCAGACCAGAAGATGGTATGAGCAAGTGAATCTTGGACACTGATGGAATAAATTGCTGTCACAGCTCATGATACCAACAGTGTGACAAACAAGCATGTTTTCAACTTTCATTTTAATTTAAGAACAGTTTAACCATGATCATGATGACAAGACAATATCTATTGATGAACAATGGAAAAATCTCAACGTAATTGCAGACATATGTGAAATAACCTGATGAATTAACAACTCAATGTAACTAACTACAGGAAAACAACTTTCTCTTCACTTAACACGGCCCGTAACCTTGCTCTGTTACATGCAACTTTCTTGCATTGCCAAGGGAATTGTCAAGGAAATTAAACTCTGCCAGATACCAAGGTCTCACCATGAACTCATCTCCTTCTTATCTGCTTATAGAAAACCAGAGATACCTTTTAAGTGCATGCAGGATATCATCAGGGTAGTTTTCTATTGTATAATGCAACTTATGCAATATAAGGATGTCCCCTAAGCTTCCTTTCACAAAGCTCACCCCAAGACCGCCATCGATAGTAATGTGACAGTTAATCCTCACTATCTCTCAGGAAAAGAGAGAAGTCTATTCCAAATCATGAATTTCATGATGAATGCAACTTTTGTTTTGAAAGAAAGTAAATACCCACTATCAGCCATTCTCAGTTTCTGTGTTTTAACTGAATCTATACAAACAAATCCAAAGAAAGTCAGTGGAGCAATTAAAGGAAGTTAAATCAAAGAAATTACATCGCTAGTTACATTACAGTTGTAAGATTTATTTAAATTTCTTGAGATCCACTCAACAGCTCCACCACGAAGTTAAACATTCTATAAGCCTGACAAAGCATCTTTCTGCTAAGGAAGAAAAAGAATCAAAAGAAATTTAAAGAAAAGGAAATAGCTGAAAAGCAAATTCAGTGAAAGAACTAGAGAGATAAGGATCGTTGAAACTAAGAAGTGATCTCCATGCTTAAGTTACATTATGAGATTCTAAGAAAAGAAAAACATCCTAAAGACTAAATTTGGTTCTGGAATCTGGACTTGAGATTTTATAATGATAGATTTCAGACCTGCAATATAAAAGTGCTGTTTAAGATAGCGAAAATTGTTTTTAAAAACCATGAACCTCGAGGTAGCCTTAACAAATATGCCAGTTATAAGTATCAATCAAAAAGCTCTAAGGGCTCTATAAAATCAGTCATAAAGGGATCTATAAAATCAGTCAGAAAGGCATCTCCAGCAGAAATATAGTTACAAATATACTCAATTCTAATAAGATTTAGATAAAAATATTCAGAAGCTAAATAAAAATAATTAAGAAGCTAGACAAAGCTAAATTATAGAAAGAAATCCGAAATTAAAATCTCAAACTTCTAAAACTACTGCTTCACACAAGGCAGTCACTAGCAACACTGAAAATCGCGTTATCTGCAATAATGTATTGGAAAATTGACAAAAAATTATCAAATGGATATCTTTGAACAACATTATCAATTTCTTAATTAATTTGCAGAAATATCTATTTTTTAGAAGAATTTTAAAAATACAAGAACAATATGCTGCTGTCAAGAACGAGGCTTCCTAAGTGGCTTAAACTCTGTTCATCTTGAACATCTTCATTTAGTCTCAAAATGTCTCAAATGACAAAAGATTACTTACTAAGCCTCACAAATGCACAAAATAACAAGTTACAAAGTTACAAAAAGCAAACTTCAGTTCGTAATTAGGACCAAGATTGGTTTGAAAACGTGACAGACAGCTAAATTTCACCAAGTCAAAAATGGTAGGTCTTTCAAATCATCATGGTGTCTTAGTGCTGTGGAAATGTCAGAAATAATTAATTACCTTTGTACTGATTAAATTTTATTCAGTTATTTTATTTTAATCTTACTTTAGTTAAATGTTTTTATCATTAGTATTTATATTTTTCTTGTTATTACCTGTACAGATTTATTCTGTGAATAAAGATATATATATATACATAACTAGGATTAATAGGAAAATAGGTTGCAAAAATCCCGAGTCATATTATCTTTTGTCTTTTTGAACCACGAAAGACAAGCAGATACAATTCTCGGAAAACTTGACACCACAACTCGCAGAGGCAAACTAGCGCCTAGCGGCTTTATAATGGCTTCTTTGGTTTGATATATTATAAGATAGACAGGAGTTATTGGCTGGAGGTCAGGGTAATTATGACCGGCCGCCAGGTGGCCGCCGGTCATTTTGCTATTGGCACAGGTTGGCCTATTTAACGCACATTTTTGCGGCAGGATAGAACAACTTCCACTCAATCCACAGTCATGAAAGTTCCTGTATACACGTAACTTTACACCCTTCAATCGCGCCTCACAAGACCTAGTGACGTCTGGCAGTCTTTAATATAGTTCTCACATTCACCATTTTATAGTCAAAACCCCCACCTTATTGTTTTTCGCGATCTCTTCGTGTTTCCAAAGCCGCTCACGATCTCTTCGTGTTTCCAAAGCCACATTCACAAGCAGCGCTTGTCAGGTTCCAGGGCGGAAGTCGCTCAGTGTTTTCGTTACCGGTGCTGCCACCTCGTGTAAACGGGGGTAGTCAACTGGCCAACGTCAATCACGCGCATTCAGCTTTGCTTTCAATGGAATCTGACACTCACAAACAAGAGCAAAAAACAAGCAAGAATGACATTTACGCAGTGCACCAATATGAATACAAAGCCATGAAGATCCAGTGTGCAGTCCTAAGCTGCCCATACAGAGGCAATGAAGCACAGCTGGGCATTTCACTTCACAGGTGAGTTGCTTTTTTTCTTAGGTCTGGAGTCTCAGGTCTGGCCCATCGCCATCTTTCATTGGGTGAAATAACAGGATCTTCAGGGCATGGTTTTGGGGTGATTTGTGGCTTTGAAAAATCTAAAAAAAATACAGTCATGTACCTTTTGTCTTTAGAAAACACGCTGGATACTTGAAATATTTGTATTAGGCCGATCTATTTAGAAATAACAGGAAACATAACATGTAAACAAAACTTCGGACATCAACCTTGAGTGCCTCGGACGCACTTTTGACATGGAAAGAATGGTCGTACAGAGACGAAACTGAGCTCAAAATGCAGGAAATTAAATTTCCTAAATTTTGGTACCAGTTAGAAGGTGCTACGCCCAGTATTAAGGATGATTATAGGACGTTTCACCGCTGGGACGTTTCACCGCCGCCAGCAGTGGGACGTTTCACCGCCGATCTTAAACAATATTCATGAAGTCATCATTGCCTTGTGCAATCTTTGTGAAGCCCAGAAACATGCAGATATTAAGTATCAACCACAGATAGCACTTGAAGGCTGATGTTGCTGCAAATTGTAATCGTCTCTGACATTCTGCACAACCCAACACAGCAGCAATTAATTCTCTTTAATGGTAATTAGCTGGGTTTTTCAATTACGTCAATCAAGTGATTATAGAAAGCTTGTGACTCCCAACAGTCCAACTAAGACAAGTGCAATCAACCACACATGACAAGTCTTGATGGTAGCAGAAATCGGAGCAGATAAATTAGTGTTAGGCCTATGTTTTCAACAGGAACCGGCAGTGAAACGTCCCACCACTGCTAGCGGTGAAACGTCCCAGCGGTGAAACGACCTGCTACCTTAAGGATTAGCAGTCAAAACGCCTCAGACAAAAACGCCTACTGTGATTTCCGTAAGGGGCCGACCAGACGATAGTTGGGGGGGCTATGGATTTTACCCCCGGGACGAACTTTTTTTTTCGTTCGCGGCGCGTCGATGAACAATTTTTTTCGCATGCGCACTAGCGACGAACTTTTTTATCGGAATTTTAACATTACCGTACCCTAGCTACAGGTGAAAACAAACTTTTTTTTTTATTTCCATGTGCTGAACAAACTTTTTTTTCAGTGTCAAGTGGGAAACAATCTTTTTTTTTCACCAAATATCCATAGCCCCCCCCCCCAAAGATCATCTGGTCGGCCCCTAATATGGGAAATAGCCGTTTTTGTAGAGTGCAGTTGCCGTTTTTGTAATGCCCAATAGCCGTTTCGCATTGTCTAACAAAAGGAAAATTAGCTGTAGTCGTTTTTGATAACCCAAAACAAAGTGTAGGCGTTATTGTCTGTTGCCGTTTTTGTTAGTAGGCTTTTTGACTGATAATCATATTAAGGACGTGAAAGCGTGCTGCATCATTGACGCAGCAATTGCACAAGAAAAGGTTGGATGAATACTGAGCTCTGCTCTGCTGATCTACTTTTTTTGCACTGGGTTTACTCAGTCTCAGTCAGGTACCAATTCGGTACAATGTTTTCCTGGCCTTAATTCAGATTGTGGTTAGATGTATCACCAATCAAAATTTTCATACTGCTGTTTAAGTACTAAAATGCCTTGTGGGATTGGCATTATTGATTGATTATTCGGAGGCTATCTTGAAATTCCAATTCTCGCCAGGCCAAGCCTTTGGTATTAAGGCCAAGCCTATTAATTTTTAGGGTTAACTAGATGAGCAGCCCAGAACTATGGTAGCATTCACTGACAGTTTGGAAGTGCAGTTGAAGTTCTTGGCCTTTTCATTTTCCTGGATGACACAAATATTCAGTTTAATTCATCAATTACTTATTTCAGAATTTGGACTATATTTTGCGCCTATTTTTTGATGCATGCCCATTGAAACGGTCATAATAGATTGTGTAGCAGAATGAAACCGTTTCAAGGATGAAATTTCACTAATTCCCCTTGTGTTTTCTCTTTTTTATAGGTTTCCCAGAGATATTCAACTGAAGAAGCAATGGCAAACAAACCTGAAAATTCCTGGGAAAGTTTTACCTACAGCTGTTGTCTGCAGTAAACATTTTGAAGAGAACGCTTTTTACAGTCATGGGAAAACTAGACATATACGCACAGGTGCTGTCCCAAAAGTGTTCAACTTGTCTGAACTTGCTCAACAACCAGGCCAATTACCCAAGGTTTGTTTCTTAAACTAATGGCTTCTTCAAATCTAAGCTTGTGTCCATATTACAGTTTCATTGATCGTTATATCACACGCATAAGCTCTTTGTTAGGTTTCATTTGTGCTGTCTTTAGTGAGTCAGTTGCTTCAACAAATCCGCACAACAAAATTAATGGTGTGTAAAATTATCCATCACGACTTTGCAATTCGCAGTCTAGCCTATAGCTGATTAGGTGCAAATACTTAATTCTGTGTGTTTTCATTCATAATTGTTTCAGCAGGGAAAACATCCCCCCACTTTTCACAGGAAATCTTCTGCTACAAAGACTGCACGCAGACGTACACATGAGAAGTCACAGCGAGGTTCTCAACCTGCTTTCCTAAGTATTTTTACTTTCTCCAGGTAATCGACCTCGCTACATATAGGGGAGAGTGGGGCGCGTTGGTCTGCTTTTTTTTTTTTTGCTCTCAATCAAAAATTTCTCTAAATATTCGAAAAATCTTTTAACTGACTGACTTCTAAACATCTACCTTACCCTAATGCCAAACCAAGTTGACATACCTTCGATAGTTGTGGAGAAAAATAAGTTTGAAAAAAAAAAATTCCCTGGTCCAACGTGCCCCTGACCGGCTGGATGACCAGAATCGCGTGGTAATGAAATCGCCTGTAATACAGACGACGCTTCTCTTTAGAACTGTAGAGTTGTGACTCACCATTGACATCGACGTTGGCAATGACCATCACACGACATCCTGCGGCAAGTGAGAGTGATGCAGGCAGCATCAACAAAATTAACAGGCATCGTCACTCTGAGTTCTGAGACTGGTGATTTAACGTAGCAGTTCCGTTCATTGCAGAGTACGCAAAATGATAACTCGTTTTGAGATCCCTTTTTATCTTTTAGAAGGTGTACTTCTATTACAAGTAAGCTGTATAGTTATGATTGACGTTCAGTGAAAAAGACATTTATTCACACATCCGTATCAAAATGTGGAACTGCTGCCGTAGCTTACATTATGATTATTATATTTAATACATCACCTCCCTTGATTTCATAATTTTGCATTATAATTTCTGTAATTTCAACAAAATTATTATATATATATGCCTTATTGGCATCCATTTATGTGTTATTCATTATATGTCAATGCATAAAAATTGATAACAGTTGGTGAAATTGATACGGAAAATGAACTTTTCCCTTTACTGATTTAAAACTTCACATAAAGCCCATATGTAATATTTCAGGTATATGATGACGCATTGAAGTGTACGATTCTTTTTTTGTCTTCCAGAGCGGAGGAACTAGAAATGGAAGAAAGAGCAATGCTGGAGCTCGATGGCTGATAGTACCAAGCTTCTTTGTTATTGTGATTAAGTCATTGAGGTGGTTCGGTGTAATTGCTTGTGTTTAAGTAAATATGATGACATGTTGAATGCTTGGTGTGAAGTGTTGTTATAATTGTGAGTGAATATATTTGGACACTTAAAATGCAAATGCTAGTTTCAAATATACATGCGGCTAATTGGTTATGGCATGCGTGATGGCTTGTGGCTGCATTTTGAGGTTCATGTGTTCATCTGGAAAAGTTTTCTGGAATATCTATTGTGCCAGGTGTTGATCTGTTTCTTGGATTTCTTTGCTGTTATAGTTTGAAGGAAAATACTTTTTCGTAGAAAGTTTTTGCGACATCTGTGAACCTTGTCGTTATGGCACGTGTATGTGGGAAGTGTCATAGTATAGACGCCAGTGGAATGTAGCAAAACTGTGCTGGATATTGTGAAATATGCATATGTTGGCTTGCTGTGGAAAGTCGTCATTGAAGTCGGGTTGTATGATATTGTGGCAATCAAGTCCTTGTGGTTGAAGATTAGTGATAGCAATTGCTTTGCCTGAATACCCTGCACAATTTTGAAAAAATTGCTATTTCCCATTTTTCCACGCGCATCGCGTCTTACTGTGCCCGTCGTGGAATGCTTGCAATGTTTGATGTCCAATGGATGACAACCACCCCTTTATCTTTCGCTCCCCATTACTTCGTGTATATCCATATTAAATGCCTCACACTACACCAGTCACCCTACAAGCCTCTAATCTCCCTAAACACAGAATTTCACCTTTGTCCCGAGTTTATTTATGCATTTATTAACAAATTTGTTTCTTATAGCACCAGCTGCAGCTCTTCCACTCACCTTGACACTCCGTCAACTGACTGGAAGCGCTGTGTGCTGACGTTCTTATATTTCTTGTTCTTCTGCTTCTTCCATAACTCTCTTCCGTTCCTGGGACATAGCATGGCACACCCACCCAACCAATGCTATAGACACATATGCGCCCCATACACTGCCCTGAGTCCTAGGGGGCCGCACACCATAATCCATAACTAAATCCATTCTCCTCCTTTGACTACCACGGTATCTATCCGAGTGTTTAATGTGCCTTGCAACATTTCATCAGAAAGCATACGAGAAGGGCTTTTGCTCCTCTCAATACAAAAAAAATTATTCATGTTTTTAATTCAGATTCCCACAATCACACTTGCTTGCACTTCACTACCAAAAGACGTACAGCACTGCCGGCCGGTCATATTATCATCGCTAGCGATTCTAGTTGAATGAAGTATTTGGGAGTGTGAGAGAAGGAATGAGAGCTGACGTGATACATGTAAGAGACATAGAAGAATGGATTATGCACAGCACTTAGAGGAGGGGGCACTTGTCAGACTAGCCATTAAATTTGAAAAATAATCGATTTTGAAGCCACAAAATGGCCATGTTGCATAGGTCATATGGAAAATAGAATATATTCAATAAGAGAACTTCAAAAGAGCTTTGAAATGATGTATGCAAATGTGAGTGGATCTGCCAGGTAGCTCCAGGTAGCTCCTTCTCCTTTCTGTGAAAGGAGGTGTGCATTCATTTTGGTGACTGACTATCGTACGATAATGAGATGAGAAGACTTGGAATGTTAGACAAACTGTACTATTCTGTGATTGTGACCGCATAAATGGAGATGTGTACACAATGTGCATTGACAACAGTATTAACAGGCCAGTGCTTGTGCCCCTAGTGTCAGATTGGCGAAGCTCTTCCTCCTTCAAATTTCAGTAACAATGGACTGACCTTGACCTTGGGGCAATTTCTAGACTGCAAGCACTCAACCAGAACTAGGAGCTGAAAAAAACTATCATTGAAAGACTAACAAATGAACTGATTTGCAGCATGCTGCAAAGTTAGTCAGATGTTAGTCAGATTATCAAAATCGCTTCAGTTTAAGTTGTAGACTATCCTGTGACAAGGTATGTAGCCAAATTTCGGAGCTGTAAGTGTGATCTCCGCGAAGGAGATAGTTTTTGAAATTTCAACATACACACCCCTTTGCTCTTCCTTTGATGACACACTGTTCATTGACAGACAAATGACAGACAGGACAGGACAGACAGGACCTGCAGCTCAGCAATAAATGGCTTCAAAGAAGCCATTTAAAATAAAAACGAAACCTCGTTTCAGGTCACTCATTATTGTGATAAGCTGCTCCTGCCACAAAAACGTGGATATTAATGTTTTGCGAAACCTTTCAGCTTCCCATGCACATTTAATCTCATCACAGCCAGACTCTGCTGGCCTTCCTAAGGTTTCCTTGGGATATTTCAAGACACTGAAGACAGGGAGAGGAGGTCAGTTACAGCAAGAAGCAAACTAAAGCACATAAATCAACTGAACAGATTCAAAGAAAGCAAGCAAGAAGTAAATGTTGAGTGAGGCATCACTTATTACTGATATTTCTCATCCTAATTCCTTTATGAAGAAATTTGACACTTTTTCCCTTTTGGAAAATTATTATCTATCTATGTTAACAACTCAGTAAACCAAAACTATTAGCGGCAAACTTTGAGAAGGAATTGTGAAATGATTTTACGAGAGTCAAAGAATGCAAGCAAGAAGTGTATGATTGAGATATAACTTATCAGAGAAATTTCTCATCCTTCAGTCTTTATGAAGAAATTTGACACTTTACACCCTTTTAAAAGATTATTTCCATTCATTATTTGTGTTGACAACTCAGAAATCCAAAAGTACATGTATTAACCAAATCCTTTGGAATGAATTGTGGAATGATATTACAAGAGTCAAACAATGCAAGCAAGAAGTATATGTTGAGTTAGGTGTAACTTATTAATGAAATTTCTCATCCTTAAGTCTTTATCAAGACAGTTGACACTTCATGCCCTTTTAAAAGATTATTTCCATCCATTATCTGTGTTAAGAACTCAGTAAACCAAAAGTATTAACCGAATCCTTTGAAATGAATTGTGGAATGAAATTAGCATTAATATTGCTAGCGAATATTGCTCTGAAATGATAAACACTACAATTTGAAAGCTCGTTGAAAGGCATAGCTGGGGAATTATCACGGTTACCTAGATACATTTCCTCTATTTTTGGAAGCATTTCAAAGCGAATGAAATTCAAGTATAATTGCCTTTCAACACAGCAAACAATGAGAAAGGCGATTAGCATTTCATCCCAGATAATCAAAGCAATATGGGAATGGGAATTGTAGTAGAGAGAAGATCACAGACAAAGAAATTAAAGAAGTTCTAAGAATGGGGGAGGAAGATCATGGTATAACCTGTGTATATATATGATACCAATTTCATTTGATCATCTCCAACTTCAAATAATAATATTCCACATACGTTTGATTGTAGTAGCAAAATTTCGCCGTTTAGAAGTTGTTAGAACAAAAATATCACACAGCACAGGCCAATTATAGTTACCTTCCTGCTATTTCATCAGATTTTCTAAAAGTTTGGTTATTAATTTTTAATAAAAGAAGACATAGCTTAACTAATAGGAGAACAGAAACACACAGACGAAGTAAATTGAAAAACTAGCACTTTAGGATGATATTGAATACCAACACAATAATCTAATATTAATAACAACGGATTGAACGAATCACTCGATAAACAGTTGATTGGATGCCTTACACTAGGTTCCCTCCATCCCTTCCCCCATCCATCACATTGTTGTAGCAGTAAATGGAAGGGTGAAGCAAATTTGTAGATAGGCAACATCCTTTTCAATGAGCGGATGTGAATGATGATACGAAGCTGTTGTGATGCATCAGAGGCAAATTGACAAAGACGGCCAAATCAATCAAAGGATGTGAATCAATCAATTTTTCAAAAGGATCTCATAAACTCACTTGCATGTGCATTGAAATATATTTCGGACAACGCACAACAGTAAACTCATGAATGCAACCAATGGCGTAATTAAGGCACACAAATCCAAAGGAACAATGAAGAATTGATAAGCTTTCCTGGGTGCAAATGAATAGTTTAAGGCACGATTGTGGTAACACAAGATTAATTGAAGAACAGTACGTGCAGACCAGAAGATGGTATGAACAAGTGAATCTTGGACACTGATGGAATAAATTGCTGTTACAGCTCAAGCTACCAACAATGTGACAAACAAGTATGTTTCCAACTCTCATTTTAGGAACAGTTTAACCATGATCATGATGATGAGGCAGCATCGATTGATGAACAATCGAAAAATACTTATCTCAATGTAATTGCAGACACATCTGAAATAACCTGATGAATTAACAACACAATGTAACAAACTACAGGAAAAGAACTTTCTTTTCACTTTAACAATGTTTAACAAGGCCCATAACCTTGCTCTGTTGCTTGCAACTTTCTTGCACTTGCACGAAGCTATTGCAATGCATCTGAGGCAAATTGAGAAAGATGGTCAAATTAATCAAAGGAAGAGAATCAATCAACTTCTATGAAAGAGACTCATGAACTTACCTTGGGTGCTTATTGAAATATGTCTTGAACAGTACACACCACTCAATTTCCTGCATCCCATCAATAGCATGACAAAGACAGACCAATCCAATGGGACAATGAAGAACTGAAGTTCTCTCTACAAACATGCTCTATGATGCAATGAATAGTACAATTATTGCAAACAATTGTCATACTAACACTGGACAAGGGCAAAATTAAATTTTTTAAGTAATATGATATAGCCAGTTCAAAACACAATGCTCACAGATTGCAACTAAACTTAACCACTTCTAAATTATTTCCACTTGCACATCAGCCAATTGGAAGTGTCAGCCTGCTACTGCTCACAACTTGATTGTGTCGTCAAGGAAATTAAATTAGAATCAGTCTGCAGTTGCAAAAAAAATTTGAGGCACCCAGACACTGCTCGGCGGTCATTCTTAATGAATTTTCCAATGACTGTGCCGGGTGTGCCCTTGAATACAAGAGGAGAAAAGAAGTGTACAGAAGTATGAAGAATCTTTGAAACTCGGTGTTTCTTCACACTGACTTGAATTCCCAGCTGCTGCTTATATAGTGAACTAAAGGCACCTACTGCAAAACTGTTTCGCTGCAACCTCTGACAGTGCGGCTGTGGCAGACATTCCATATTCTTTCTGCTCGGGGCAATGGGACAGAATGGAACTTGGGCATGACTCCATCTCATCAGGTGCTAGGATGATGATGGTTATGTCTACGTGGATGATGGTGCTATTTTCACTTACATCTTACTTAAGAGTTAAGGCAATAGACTCAACTACTGCCTCAAAACTGCCTCAACTACCTGCAATAACAGCCCACTAGAAGAACCATAATTTGCAAGATATAAACTTCCCATGAAAAGCTTAATGACAAATGGCATTAAGTGATGATGGGGAGTTCCTCTTGCCAACCAATCTCTCCTTCATGAGGGCATCACATTCATAGAATGTGTTCAGAAATTTGAGGCCATTGTGCGTCCCAGGAAAATTATTACAATCTAATCCAGTTAGGAGTCCTTAAAAAATGTCAGAGAAGGTAGTCAGCCGATGTAAAAATCATGGAAGAAGCACAGCTAAACTTGATAATGACCAGATGATTTGAGGACTAAGTCTTTCAGAACATATTATAACATCAAGCAAATGAAATATTTCTAAGTAAGTATCCAAGTAAGTATCCAATAATTATCCGTGACATTTTCTATACTCCCACTCCCTATTTTCGAAGCTGGCCTATAAAACTGGCTAGGATTATTATACACAATCTCCATGCGCCTGACATACAACTTAGTGATGCTCACAGATCATGATGCTACTCATTATTAAGGAGTTTATCAACGAGAAATGCATACTTGATGAAGAGACTTTTCTACTTGTCAGATACAAATGGTATAGGACTAACAGGTCTCCGACTTGCAGTATTTTTTGAGGTGATGCTTCAGCCCTGCGCTGATATGTTCTCAGTGATTCTATTTGGTGCCATCCGCCTCTGTATAGATGGCCACAGGCCTCCCGATAGGAGGCCAGAGGCCAAATCTGGAAAATCAGGCTGTGAAACTTCGTCATCAGAACGGGTGGCCAGGGTCGTAGTAAAATGCGGACGGGGCTTAATTTGCGAAACGGCGGGCTGCATGATTTCTTATTAAAACGCGGATGCGCAATTGCGGAACGGGATGCCTTTTGCGGGATCGGGCCGTAATTAAATGTAGATGGGGTGAAATATGTGGAACAAGCCGAATTTGCTTTAAAAATCGCCCCAATTTTTTTTTTGAAAAAATGTTCTTGTAATGCTCTCAGTCCAATCAACTGCTGATGGTAGTTATAGATTGTTAAATAAAATAAAAATAAAGAAAATTGTTAAAATAATAGAAAAATTTAAAAACCACATGTATTTAGAGAGGCAAGGTACATTTGTCTGCTGCAAAAATGTGCTTGTTTGTTAAGTAAGAATTTAATCAGATCCAGCAAATAAATGAATGTCAAGAAAAACATATCAATTTTCGATAGATATTAAATTTAAGTACAGTAACAGAAAATAATCTACTCACAATATACAAACATAAATGTCTGCTAAAAACAATCCCACACAAATGAAATCACACAAGGGACTGAAATGTCACAACATATATGTACAGATAGAGAGAGAACTAGATGCAGCACAGGATAGGGGATCGTTCGATGCATGTAATGCTGTCCCAAAGGGACTTAATTGTCCCCCCTATTTTCACTTTTACTCACTATCCAAAAAAAGTAAATGAAAATTGTAACATTTATTTTGTTTGTTGAGAAATAAAAGAAATGAGAAGAAAGTAGCATGAAAGGCTTTACAGTGCAGTGCTGGATTTATTGGGCTTATTATTGGAATTATCGTTACCATATCATTTTACTGGATCATTGGCTGTATCATATTGACTATTGAACACACCCTTCTACCAGGTGGTTCGCCTACAAGAGGCGGTACATACAGGAGGAAGAAGAAGAAGAAGCTGGACAGTTGCTCCTATTATAATGTACTAGAAAAGCCCACTGGGTCACACACTGTTGAGATCTAAATTCACATGTTTATCTAAGTAAAATTATCAAGTGATAATCTGGTGACAGACGGGCATCACAATGTTTAAATGTGGGGTAATTGTCATGTTCATCAATTTTACCCCCTTGTCCTTGTTAATCATGTGATCTTCATGTGCATTGTCAGCTGGGTGACTTGATGCAGTGACCTGAGTTGACTACTTAATTGAGTCTACTTTAATATAATTTAGCCAACATATTTTACTTGGATTAAAGCCCTTTCACAATGACGTAAAGGCAAGCAAGGAAAGGCAGATTTGTGCACTGTTAAATCCGCCACATTTAGTATGCAAATGAACTGCTGGTGACTGGTGGATGATTACTGGTTTCCAAAAAATCTAACATACATGTGACGTCACGCCAAGTGCTCTTTATCTCAATGACGTCATGCCCTATTAAGGTTGCTAGGCAACTCAACGTAGCATAACAGAGCCTCATGATGGCGACGGTTACCTGGTTACGACGCATGCGCATAACAGACTATCAACATGACGCTCAAGGCTGGATTTTCAAAACTGCTGCAGCACATGAAAAGATGGAAATAACAAATTTAGGGTCCGTTGAACTACCAAAAGTGCCCCTGGTGCCTCTTTGGGACAATGTAAGTACCCTGTGCGAATTTGGCAGTCGTAGGCCACCCAGATTCCTCAATCCTAAAGGTGAAAGATATGTGGCTCAAGAACATGAACTTTATTAAGATAGATTAGAGGCATGGGCGGGAGTGCACACACTTAGGACCTTGATTACCTGAAGACAGTGATGTGTCAATCATGAAGTTTGGTGTGTCACAGCTTCATGATGAAGGTCTGTCATTTTCAGACTGTGCTGCCACCTGGCATAAACTTTCGGTGGTGCAACATTTCTCTAGAAGAATTTGCGAGGGTTGCATTGCTGGCCAATGTCCACTAATCACGCTTGCATGCGTGATGAACGTTGCAAATACAGCTATATTATGACTTTTAAATGCCTGGATTCCGCCATTTCGACCGTTATTTGACGAAATAAAGAAGCATGGTTGAGTTTGACATGGTATTTAGGGTATTTTACCATCGGTAGAGGCCAAAAAAACCATCGTTTGTGATGTGTTATATCCTGTAGAATTCAGACCTGGCACTGTCAAAACATCGATGTCGTGATGATTTGTTGGGAAATTTCCGATCCGTGGGGTGGATTTGACTTGGAAAATGAATTTTAGAAGCGTACTAATAGATCTATTAACCTAAGTTATGTTGCAATGAAGGAAATGAGACCAACTTTGACGTGGTAAACAATGTGGGTTTGAAGAAAAGTGCAGTACAAAATATTATTCCACGACGCTTCAAGCTCAAAACAGTATCCCCCTCTTACACTAAAGTGTAAGGGGGGACAATTCTCATTCTCGGAGAATAAGGCATTGGGGAAGAATACCACATCATTCAATTTTCACATTAATCAGAATCTTGCACACTGTCAGGCTAAAAGCTTCATCCATCATCACATGGCCACCACAATGCAGCAAAACATAAGTCACATTATGCGGCACATATTCAGGCACATTCATGATTCCATGGCATTTAGGATGCCTAACAATAGATAGTGGTGGAGGGAGACAGGCAAAGATACAAGATAAATGGAATCATGAGGTTGCATAGATATACTTCGCAATCATGAATCTAATCATGCTAAATTACTTGGATAGCAAGTTATGACTTCATATAATACTAGTAGCGGGGCAGATTTGTCATGAACAGGGGGGTAATAGTGCATTTATACATCGAAGCATGAAACTTGGCACACATTTCAAAAACGTCTTAAAGAAAATATTTAGATAGGGAGCCACTTCAGATTTGACCTGGTTGACCCATGGCAGCCATTTTCCAAAATGGCGGCTAAATATCTCATTTTCCTGCTTTCTGTGAAGTGCCTATATTATTAAAGTATCGAAACAATGCTCATTATTCCTTCTACAGATCCAAAGAACATTATCAATTGATCTCTGGATTGAACTGAGGAATTTCAGGGCAGTCTGGGTCCATATTGTTAGAACTGTTGAAGAAAATATATCATTTTCGCGGTTTCCCATAGTTTCATGGAATCTGAATTGATTTTAAAACTGGTTACATATTTGAATTCCTTGTAAGAAGAGCTTTCAAATGAACGGTCGCATCAATAGTTTCCATGAATTTTTTGTCAAAATTAAAGAAACAAAATATTCAAAAATCTTTTTATTTTCATTTTTTCCATTTTCTCACCAAATTTACGTAACCCATTGATGCGGGTACTCATTTGAAAGCTCTTCTTACAAGGAATTCAAATATGTAATATATTTTGAGATTTATAGAGAATTGGTGTAACCATCCGTAACCGCGAAATCCAGTGTTTGAATCAATATTTCTAACAAAAATGATTCCAACAAACCTGAAAATAGACCAAGCCTACCAAAAAATGTTATAGTAATGTAATGAATACTTAAAGAAGCAATAAAAAACAATATTTACGTGTCTTATATTTTAGGAATTACACAGAAAGCAGCAAAATGGAAGAATTTACCGCCATTTTGGAAAATGACTGCCATGGGCCACCTAAGCTAAATCTGAAGTGGCTCCCTATCCAAATATGTTTGTATGGATGTTTTTTAAGTGTGCGCCAAGTTTCATGCTTCTATGTATAAATGCATTATTTTTTTACATACCTGCCCCGCTATAGTGTATTGTTGCTCCATTTCCCAAAAAATTCAGTCCTGCTTTGTTTTTCCATTTCAACCATTCCTAAAACCATAGTCAATTCTAACAACTGTGTCTTACAGAAATTATCTGCAGAATATCGACCTCTTCACTTTCCCAAAACACATTGAACACACAAGATCTTACAACGTAATTGTCTGTTCTTTTCCAACCAAAATTCAGGTTCCCGAGTCAATGCCAACAGGACACCCTAATATAGACAGCAAAATCGTGTTATATAAATAGCAGACCATGTGTCTTTTTATATATTTGTGCACACCTACAACCCAACCAAATTTGACTCATGGGGTCAGAAACATGACAGGTTAGTAAGACATCATGGAAATATCACCATATCAAGGCTGAATTAAAGGCTTGACTATTTATATCATCAATCCTTATTAATACAGATATTTCAGAAGCCAGAATGTCTGTCTAGATTGCAATATATCTCCTGTGAGAGAGTCAGCACATAATTATTCACTAATGAGAAATGTTCTTCTACAACACTGTGTTGTCACGCAAGGCTAAAACTTTAAACAAACTCTTATGTTTTCAACAAGTTCATTTTCTTCTATTCTAATTAGAGATACACTAGCTAGAAAGAAGATTTATTCATCTATGCCAAAATAAAAGCATGTGAGGTATTCGACATTTGAGACATTTCAAAAGGTAAAGACAGGTAGGCCTATTTCATACCAGCAGTCCAATAATATCACAACTTCGTTATATCAGCAATTCAAGTCGTAAATAATCATTCATAGGATAATCCTAGTGAAGGACATTGTGTCTTAATCTCATCAAATAATCAATGATTATCGGTAAAACTCAAAGCACCATCACAACATCGAAATACAAAGCTTAAAACGAGGGCAAAAGTGAGATGTCAAAAGTCGACATTTGCAATGAGTCCCAAGAGAAGTGGTGCAAAAGGTCATTGACATATTGACGTGGGGCGGCTCGACAGAATGGTCCAATAGTTGAAAAAGCGAAAATAGATACCCAGCATTGTTTGGAGAAAAACGCATTCTTAAAATAGTTGTTTTTATGACTAGTTAGGCCTCCTTTGTCCTAGAAAAATGTTCATTTTGTAGCTGGTAGTCCAGTTCCTCTCTTCTCTCCATTTATATGTAGAAAAGAATTGCTAAAGAAACAGGACAAGCACGTATCATAAGCATCATTGGTTTTTTATTTGAGGCTTTCTATTTGTGGTTTTCCCTCACTTTTGCACTTTCC
The DNA here is from genome assembly GCA_026936325.1 of Platynereis dumerilii. Taxonomy (NCBI): domain Eukaryota; kingdom Metazoa; phylum Annelida; class Polychaeta; order Phyllodocida; family Nereididae; genus Platynereis; species Platynereis dumerilii. The sequence goes on along the minus strand of JAPTHN010000019.1, from coordinate 5,036,959 downwards.
CATATTTGGACATTATTATTGTCCACTTACCCAGGTCGACCTCGCATGAAAAAGCGTCGTTCTATTGGAGCTGTTCTATTGGGTCTTTCCTCAATTTGCCAGGCTGACCAATGGCACACTCCGGATAGAGCCCATTGCCATGGTAACAAATTAGCTCTTTCATCTGGCAGCCACTGCCTCCCAGAAGAATTTGACGGTGCAAGATGTGTTGAATCAGGAGCCGCAAGTTGAGTTATGGCCGGAGCGCAGGCTGAGCTATGTGCCATTGGAGACCATAAGAGACCATGGAAATGAGGGAAATGTTATATAGCATATCGGCTGACCCATAAGTTACTCTCCCAAGGGGGTTCTTCACCTTCCAAAACACCTCACATACTTTCTCAACATATGTATCAAGAGCATTTCAGACCATCACCCAACTCCAGGCTAGTGTTACCAAACAAAGAGCTCACATCTTTATTGCTACATATACCAAAGCAGCATTCATCATGTAGATATTTCTTATAACACATTTTTACAGCAACTTCTAGTTTTTCTCATATCCTTCCTGTCTTAACTATATTATGCTCACACTCTTCTACATCCAAATGCAGTTTATGCTTACAGCTCATAAACCTTGGCTGTGTAATCTTGATGTTGAAAAATTCCACCCGGCCTTCAAGCCTAGACAAGTATAATTGTAGCCCTCAGCCACTATTTTGATCTGAGAGTGCATTTTCTTTTAAGGCATTTAAAGCAAGGAACAATCAATTGCTTGAAAACCTTGACTTCAAGGTATTTATAAGGCCATCAGAATGATTGCAGTAGAGCTGTAACAGGTGACTCTTTTAATACGATTCCAATGGGGCATTTTACTTGTGCTTACAGAATAAATGAAGATTATACGTATATTGTAATTAATTATCTGAAACAACTGCGGTCTTCTGTATCAATTCAATCAAGTTATCACTACTTGCACTTCAGTCTTGACGATTCCCCAAAAACATTTTGGATTTGGTACCTCGTGGGATGATACACACTTGGCCCATGTGTGGGAGCTCCAACTTGCATAAACACCTATACAAGTTAATATAATTGGGTTTAAAAAACACCAAAGTATTAAATAATCTATGCGTTTCGTGGCCACCTGCAGTGAATGCAATTAATTTCTGCCCTGCTTCCTTCTTTGGGAATAGATTAAAGCATTCGGCAAGAATAACGAGGCGCATGGAATTGCTTGCGAAGATGCATTTGCCAAGTTGTCAGGGTCACTCGTTTTAATTTGGGCCACTGATGAAAGTTTTATGGGCTGAGATTTGTCATAATACTTGGCTGCCACAGATTCTGAAAAGCATGAGTCAGCGAAATCTTTGGTTGGGCGATGAGTCTTTGGGTCTATGCTGCGCTCCTACAGCCCCGTCTAAAGACTTGCAAGGACAAAAATGAAAGATTTAAAATGAAATATGACACATGGGAAAAATAATACAAAACATGAAAAGTAAAAGGAGATATGCAATCATGCATCCATGCCTTCTGAAGAGTATGAGCGGAAAGAATCACTGGTCAGGTTCGGGAAATCAGAATATCTCATCACTTGTGAGATTCGTCGAGTAAAAATGAAAATATTTAAGATGAATAATGACATAGAGTGTAAAACATCAGAAGAAAACAGAGATTTTCAGCCATGCATTCTGATGAAGAGTCATTGGTCGGAAGTCAGGATCTCATCATTGGTAAGATTCATTGGGAGCAAAAAGGACTTTTAATACCAGATTAACCAGAAACAGAAGAGAAGAGGAAAAAAAAGTGTAGAAAGGGGCGGTTTATCAGCATCAGAGAAATGTGAATTTATGGAAGATGACAGGATGACCTCATCACAGAAGTGATCTCTTGCTCCCCCATCCTTTGATACAGCATCAGTGGAGCAGCAAAGACCTCCTGAAATCGCACTGACGGGTGATGATTGAGATACAAGAGATGATACTCAAGGAAAATGATGCCCACGCCACGAGATGTTACTGATGTTGAGCCTTGCTGGCGTGGATTGAACTATGATCCTTCAGCCAGGGCAGTGCATGGATGATCGGGGTTTTATGTTTTCTATTTATGCACTCTGTTGGCTTTTTAGGACAAGAGGAGGACACAGCAAGGAGGCCAAGAATGATTGCAACTGTTGTCCAACATGAGTCAAGGAGACTGGGCCAGAGCAGGAATCAAACACAGGACATGGCTCATAACAACCATCCAATCATTGCAAGCCGAATTGAAAACCAAAGTCGCCAACAGAGCAGTATGGAGTCAGAGTAACTTAGCCATCAAACAAGATAGGTTGTTGATCATAGGAAGTCTCCCAGTCATGCAGGGGGGGTTCTGCAGTGATGCTGCAAAGCCACAGGGTTGGATGACCCCATCACAGGACTTGTAGGGATTTAGGCTGTCTTAGTAGTGGTTGATGGACACACTTCAGGTCAGAGGTCAGGGTCAAAGGTCAAGCATCAAACCTCACATCACCTCACATCAGGCATCTTAAAGCCTCTCATCAGCAACTAATATCATTGATATTATCAAGGGCTTCCGAGGGGCTTTGGAGGGGCTTTAGCGAGAGGCACCACCCCCTGAAGAACCTCTGCAAGTCTCCCTAGTCTCAGCAAGGAGTCAATTCGTCTTAGTAGGGCCTTGTAATTAGATAGGACCAAGCTTGCTTCAGAAGGGCCCTAGTTTCTTGGTCTCAGTAGGGCCTGGGTGGTACTTGACAGGGCTAAGGTGTTACAAAGTGTTAATTGTACCCAAGTAGGCTTCATGAGGACCTTACATTGTAGTAGCTTCAGAAGGACCCAAGTCAGCTTTACGAGTAGTTTTGCCTTGGTTAGGTTCCATTAATTTATAGAGAGATCAGATTGCTTTAACGGGGTCTTGCTTGGCCAGCCTACCAACCGAAACATCGGACCAAACTTTCCAAAGCTTTAAAGGTGTAACCATTGCGTCTACATCGTCTACACTAGTCTCAGGAGGAACTCGCGTAGTTGGCTGATTGGACCAAATATTTTTAAAAAGACCCCTTATCAGTCAGGGAAATTATCACCAGCTGATGACAATCAATGTCCTCAACCCCACATGACAATCACCCTAGCACAGTCATCACCCTCCCATGACACTCTCACAGTGTCATGGCCTAGCCATGACTTTGGCAGTGCTCAAAATCATCTTTGACTGGCTATTTAAAAAGAACTACTGCAACTATCACTTCCAAACTTGGTATAAAGTTGTATCACAGTGTCAACTAACTCTATGAATTTTGGCAGACCTATCCATTACATAATGAGGAAAAGAACCCGAAGGCTCCAGAGAAATTAGCAAATTGTCATCAGCTCCTGATGACTTAGCAGTATTTCGTGAAATTGGATAGAATTAAGTCCCGCAACTGACATGCTGCTGTGTGGTGAGGATGGCTGCAAAGAGATCAGACTTTCTTCTGATACCCAACTGATCAACCCCACATACTCAATCATCCTGTCAGGGCCAGGACTTGGCTGGAATTGCAATTGTCATCATATGCTGGTAATTTCCCTGACTGCTTATGTCTTCAGACCTGGTTGGTTTTAAGTGGACGTTGAAAAGTTTGCTTCAGTAGGATTGGATGCCACATTGCTTCACTGGTACCTCAGATGGGTCTGCAGGAAAATGGATGATTTCAGTTGGGCCAAGGTATTACCAAGCCTTACCAGTGGGGCTCAGTGACCTGACCGAGGTCTTGCTGAGGATCTTGGCAGCGAAAACTCATTATTCATATGTCCCGTTTGCCATATCACTGTGATATCGAAGTAGACAGGGGGTTAATGCGGGGGCAATATCACTACGTATTTTGCCCTGATTTGTCATCATGTGGTCTTGCTACCCCTTGCGCCTGACCTCTCTGACCTCCATCATGATCCGAGGGACCTGCGCTGCCCCAGAATAATAACATCCTGTTTTTTTGTGATGTAAGTGATGTTCCACTCTCCGAGGGGACTTCTCGCGAAGATAAAACTGTTGCGTTTCCTACTTTCGCCCAATTCTCTCAATTTTCTTGTTGCTAAAGGCTATGATAGCAAAATGAGCTTCTGATTCTCTTTCCAATTCTTTTTATTGCTTTTCATTTCTGTTTAGATACCTGAAATAGTGCTTGTGTAGCCTTGTCATAAGCAAGGATTTCTCTTACTCCTTTTTCAATTTGGAATCCCGATCATTTTGCTACTTTTGGGGCTTTAAGAATCCTTTTCTCCCACCATTTATTATGATTTCTGATTCAGAATCATCTAGATATTTCAGGGGCTTTAGCAGGCAACTTTGGACAGAAGACTTGATATTGCAACAGGAATAATCACAGGAAAACATCATCATGATCATATTCTGATCCTGGCCTGGTAAAAACTACATGTATCACAGACAAACGTGGTACAATTTCTCTAAAATAGTTTGTAAAACAAAGCCTGGCTCCACTTCTACTTTTGCAGCAAAAACAGAATTTACGACTATTATATTAGGCGCTATTAACCATATCAGATTTCGAGCAAGCAGCAGTATGAACAACCTAATACCTGGGCTCCACAAAATACCATATACAACCTTATACATATTCACGATTGTATCATGTATCAAAATATGTTGCACTGCAGATATGCGGAAATTTATACCACTGTGGCAGTGTGGCTGGGATTAGATTTGGTACTCGGTGAAGTATGTTTTATCCAAGTTGTATCCACTTGATCTGTTGTCATTAGAAACACAGTATATTTCACATAATGCACAAAAGAGGTCTCAATCCAGAAGACTAGACTCGTTCACTGCACTTCTTAAACATCTTGAGCTTATCAACATCATCATATTGAAAAGTTTTCGCGGCCTTCTTTATCAGCTCTATACTATTTCCATATCTTCTGAGCTTATCCTCAATTTTCTGTGTCTGATGTTCCGAAACATTATCTTTATTACCATCACAAGAATCCACAATTTTCTTGGGTTTATTTTTTCAGCTGCATACTAGTCATACATCTTTTGAGCTTATTCTTCATTTTCCATCTCTCAGGTTCCGACTTATAAAGGTTGCACAACCTTCCACTCTCAAGCCTCTAAACTAACATGCCAGATTTCTTAACATCAATGAGTTTATCAAGAAACATCAAAATTATCACCATCAATATCTGACATTTTCTTGGCTTTGCTTGTTGCCTCGCACTATTCCCAAATTTTCTGAGCTTATCCTTCATTTTCTGTCCCTAAGGTTCCGACTGATCAATCAGACCAGAGATTGCACAAGTCTCCACTCCCTAGCCTCTAAACTTGATCAATATATTTTACATCTCTCCTCCTTTCAGTGGGATTTACTCAAGACTAAAGCAATGTGAATCAATATATCCTCTGGTGAAATATTATGCCACAAACAAAGGCCATCATCTCAAAATACATCCTATAATTTTCTTCATCGGCATTTTGCACTCAAAATGATTCGAAAGTTCTTTGAAAGTGAAAGGAAAATCTTTGCAATTAACTCCAAAGGATGAAGTGGAATTGAAGAGCGCTCTTCACACAACATAACAAAAAGAAAAGCTGAAGCTATGATTAGTAAAGCTGTACATGCAGCCATTAAAGAGACTTTCAAAGTTGATGAGTTCTGTAGTTCTTGCAAAGAACGTCTCTGCACAAGAATATCTAGGAATAGATTGTATGGTGACTAATGTAGTATATCACCTAACATTGTAAATGTTACTTTTCAGGATACTCTTAAAATCGGTAGATCATACACATTTGAATATTAATATGTTTTTCCGGTAAACCATTTGCATCTCAGCCTCTAAAGTCACAGTTGTCAAGGTGACATATACGGAGAATATTTCTATGACTTTCCAGTTCCAATCAAAATGGACGGAAAAAACATAAATGATTTCACACAGCTGCTTCAATTAGTCCATATTAGCAAAACAAAATGAACTTCCCTTTGTATGTCATACTTTCGGCTTCTTCAGAGTACACAAATACTTCCACATACCTGGAAAGATAAAACAAATAAAACATTAGTACACCAATTAACAACAGCACTAATCAATTAATCAATTACAGTTTATCTCACAACATGTGAACTGGTATTTGGCCTGATTGCTCAGCATCTACAGGTCACACAGCAGAAAAACACATTCTCACAGGTAAGACTAGCTATTTTGTAATTTTTCTATCACGTTTTCGGGCTGTTTGGGAGCTGTTTTTGTCGGAATTTTTGACGACGAACATCCAAGCTAGAAATGAGACTGACTGAAATGTCTGCCTTTCTAATTATCTATCTATCTATCTATCGATCAACCTTTCTATCTATCTATTTATCGATTGTTCCATTTATCTATCCATTTATACCTCTATCTATCAATTTAACTATCCATCTGTATTTCACATAGAGCAATCATTGGAATTGACGATACAGGAACACACGTAGAGGGCTGCACTCATCTCATATTCATGATTCCATGTGTGTCACATGATTCTATGTTTCACTCTTGCCTCAGGAGAAAGCAGCGGAAACATGGTTTCTTAAATTTGATAACTCAATTTTGCAATTATCCTATTACCTACTTGTGGGAATCAATATCACGACATGCAGTTGTGAGATTTCAAATCATATAATTGTCTTTAATAATGAAAAACAAAATAGACCAATTACATAGCAATTATACAACTTCTATGAAAATTGAATGATGCTATTTTTCATTCCAAAATTTGGTAATTGCTGCAAGGCAAATTGTTCTGATATCAGAATGATTCAACAATATGTGATTTGAGACATAAGCTCGGCATAAAATTATTACGTGAAGAAATGCTTCCGCAGTTTTAACATGTCTAAAATGATATGTGTAATCACATCTTCAGACACAAGAAGTCTTTTTATCAGTTTCTTGAAAACTTACTCAATGGCTCAAGAAGAAATGTAAAAATAACAATTTCGTAATCTACGAGAAAAATGTATTCAACAGAATTCAAATGGATGGCCTGATTTAAGTTACTTATCGCTTATGGAGAACTCCCCAACGGCAAAATTGAGTTTCAAAATTAAGAAGCAATGTTGCTTGTGTTTTCTCCTGGCCAATGTGAGAGAAAATAACAGAAATAGTTTATATTTATAAATAGAAATCCAAAAATGGAACCTAACTCTGTGATAGCACATAATATCATAATATATATCATGACAGAAACATATTATCGAGGCACGTCAGATGGAAACTATTTCCAGCCAGGTCCGGGACTCCTGGATAGGTCCTGGGGTTCGTCTGGAGGGAAAATCGATAAATGTTTCTAGAGTCTTTAGATTGTGGCAATAAGAAATCCCAATAACTTGAACCATCAAGAAAGTGCTAGACTGAGACATAACACTATGGGCTATTTATAGGTTATTTCATGGCTTGGACCTGTATTTCCCTGATATTTTCACCCGAGACCTCGTATTTCCCGAGACCCGCAGGGTCGAGGGAAATACGGGGTCAAGGGTGAAAATATCAGGGAAATACAGGTCCAAGCCATGTCATAACCTATTTATCCCATGTCATTGTCCTCTTCATTGTTTCATAAGACTTTAATACTTGTCAAAAAGCAGGATTTGCGAGATCGCCGATCGCCGAAAAAAGTGCCGTACGGCAAAAATAAAGAAAGCAGGATACATGTTGACCTTCCAAATCGATAGACCTATTGTTTTACTACATGCCAGTTTTTTCACCAATGAAATTCGAGCATTTTTAAGCGTTCTGATGTCCAAAACATGAGCTGAGGCAGCTGACTTTTTTTTCCAGCTTTCTGCTTTGTTGACAGTGCCATGCATATTGTGACGTCGTGACGTCATGGTAACGTCATCGCTCAGGCCTGCTCTGATTGGTTGAATCTCGTATTTCCCTGTCAAGCTAATTAATGTTTCATATTTCCCTCTTCAGCTCATTAAGTCTGTATTTTCCCTCGTATTTTCCCACTTCTGGTTGTATTCACCAGGGAAAAAGCTCAGTATCAGGGAGAAATGTTGCTAGACATGGGATAAGGCCCAATATGTCCCTAGGGTGGTGGAGGCTATATCAGTCACAAGAGAACCCAGGCCTTCTGGATTATAGCATAGAGACAGGCACATCCAACATTTTGTAAATTCAATTGCAGAATCCAGATGCAGGTCTGGCTCAATCTTAGGCTCAGCAGGGGTCTGTAGCAATTTCTAGCAAATACGGTGCTAAGCAGTTAATGCCACAGGGACTTTATCAATGAGTCTGTGATGGGGACTGTATCGCGAAGACTGACTGTGATGGCCTGCAGGGACAGACACAGTTCTACTTTGCATGGACACATTTTTGTATGGACTGTAGGGTTGCCATACATTTTGTGTCTTAGGAATGCAGGATAATAACACTTACCGTTTGAAGGTTTATTCGTAAATGTTTAACTCTGACCAAAGACAAGCTATGTTCAGTTAGCCAGCGAGGAGCATTTTTCTTTCAATATACAACTTAGTGCAAAGAGCGAACCAAGAAGATTGAATACTACTAGTTTCCAACCATACACATTTTAAGTTAGGACAGAATTCCAATACAAGATAAACATAATCTGACTGTGACAAAGCGACCAAATCTCACTGAGCATATCAGCTACAAGATGCATGGCTAACAAATTTTATATGTTTCACTTTTTTATTAGAAACATTGAGCACAACTCTTAGACGCCTGCACTGTGTCATTTTGCCCGTCCTCCCCAAGCCATGACACCCCATTAAGAGAGTGCTCTGGGGTAGAGCTGCAGGGGAGGAGAGGGCAAAAAGCACCTTGAGGTCATATGAGATCAGCCGTCTTGATGTATCTAATCTAACTCGCCCCTCATAGATAAAACAGCAAAGAGATAAAACAGGAAAAATCAGTGGTAGAGTTATTCAAAATGGACCAATAAATGGCAAAAGAGGTTATGTTATGATGGACAGCTGATTCGGGCTTTAAATCTGACTTGTATTTATGTGCAATGGTAGGCACTTAGGACCAGAGGAATAAATAGCAACGACACAAAGGATGACTGGTACTGCTGTTAACAAAGTCCAGGTCAGCCAGGTAGAGTGGAGCTGAACCTGGGGCCCATTCTGAATCTGCAATATAATCTTGTTTATGAAACAGACTTTGTTTAACGCCATTTTGTATTCTGACGGGAGACAACATAGCTGAAACTCCTCAGTGACCACTATGAAATATTGACCCAGACATCACAGTATGTTAATTACATAATATTACATTATATCTTCCGTACCAAATTACATCTTCCGTTCCAAACAAGACAGTTTCAAATCATCTCTTATGAAGATTCACCTTGTGAGGTTTAAATGAAGTTCACATCATGAGATATATATGAGAAACTCTTTAAAGGTTTTCTGCAACACAAAATTACATGCTTTCCCATCGAGATAATTACAGTCATAGAAATTCTTAATTAAAAAGCCTGGCACGAGGACTCCACAAGATGAAAATACCGCAACATGTCTGAATTAGCATCTTCAATCCAATCACATCTATCCTAAAGTTGTGGGGGCTCAGTGCTGCAAGTGCAATTTGGAAATTCTATCTCATCACAACTTAGGAGTTAATGGAAACTGTATGTGCCGCTATGGAAATGTAAACTTGTCTTATTCCTTGAATGATTTATTCATTTTGGTCGCAATACTTCAGCATTGCAATACTTCAGCTAATGTTATGTATTATTGAAACTGAGTCAAAATAAATCTTTGTATCTTTATATCTAGCATTTTATCCATTATATGAGAACCTTGCAGTAAACCAAACACATCAGGTCAAAAACCTAGTTACCTAAAAGTTCTGTGGTTTTTACAATATTAATCAATTCAAGCAAAAAACTTCAAACTAACATTTTTCTTCTTGCATTGCTGTATTTCGAGTATAATCCAAATGGCATTTGTGTGCAGAATTCAAGCTGTATGAATACTTTTGTCCGCAACTGTACATACAGTGAACACCTGTGGAAAGTTCTCGATAGTACGAGCTCTTAAAACACACTAATTCACCTCCTGCTACTCCCCATTCCCCCTTCCGCGCCAGCAGGGCACTAGGGCGTACCAAAAAACAACAATGTTCTTTGATTTTTGCACCCGTCGGAGGAATTGTGCCTTTTGGTGAGTAAATCAATTGGAAAAAAAATTTTTGAAATCGGTCAACTCCTTACGCCGGTTTACCCCCTTTGAATGATACGGGGTCTGAAAACACCAAAAATCGCCGTTTTTATGCAGTTTTTGTCCCAAAAGAGAGTCACAGATGAAATACTCACCCAAAATGCTGTGCATACCCATCAGGCAAGGTTATGACATCCCTATAAAACAAACTTGACAATTTTGTTGATGAAATTTATCTATTTTGCCCTTTTTTTAAGGCAAAAATGCCAAAAATCACAATTTTTCGCTTTGTTTTAGCGTGTTTTTCTTAGATACAGTGCCACTACTGATACTTTTCTTGTCAAATGAATATGTTTTTCATTTATGAAGCCATTTTATCCCATTGGTGATATCCTTGTCAACCCTGAAGTCTTTAAAAAAAATACCGTGCAAGCACGTAAACCCCGCTGGCTCTGTGTGAAGCCATTGAGACCATTCGGATACTGTTACATGCATACAAAAGTAATAAATTCCAGTATTGTTTGCAAAGAAAAATACCGTGCAAGGCACTGGAAGGCGAGAATCTCAAATTGAAAATTCACTTGTTAGGCCTATTGTAAGTGTGGATTGCTAGGTGAATACATACAGCGATATTTTTATTTAGTATATCCCAATATTGACGTTGAGAACCAAAAAACAAGTTTCATTAACATGCCTCATCGATGTGTCATGTGAAATTTGCTTTATAATGTGATTACTTCAATAATCTGATGCCGAACCGTAAATGCTAACCCTCCCCCCCCCCAGACTACCGTGTGTGGATCCACCGCCGATCAGTAATAAGCTGATCAATTAGTGTTTCTCATAACATTGTATTTAATGGCCTACTGTGTATAGAGTTAGATGGTTTGACTGTGTCAGTGCATTGGAAATGTGGAATGGCAGTAATTTACAGCATATATTAAGCAGAGTGGTCACTGGTCAGCATGCAGTAATACTTCCCCCATAAGCTAGCAATGTCACACAGGAATTATGCATTTGTGCAAATTAAATAGAACAGTGCTTAGCATAAGTCTCAAAACCAACACAAACTGTGTAAGGCCTTATCAGGGGTCTGTGTTGTAAAAATGTCATCACATTGCACTTTTGGAACCCTCAGTAATTGACACCACATGGCTGACACTCAGACAAATTTTCAACCCCAAATGAAAGACACACCCAAACAGGGTTTATTAAAAACTTTTAAGTCATGCTCTACGCAGCTCTAGTTTCCTAAATTAATGGCAAATCAAATAACATTTAATATGATCTGAACAGGACAGGATTATTAAAAAATCACATGCACATTAAATTTTTGTGGAGATTCCACTCAGAATTTCTCATTGTGACTGATATGTGATATGTGTTCAAGATGATATTATTTGTCTTATAAAAAAATACAAAATGAATATAATTGGAGGGGGGGGTACTGAGCAGTGAGCACTCAAGAATGCTTATTGCATGTTTTAACACAGATGACACTGTTGATAAGGGGGGAGCACCTGCGGACACAGGTTCAATATTGGGGGGGGGGGGGGGGTGGTGGAAGTACCTGTCTGAGGTATGCCACTAGGGGTGTAACGATACACCTGTCCCACGGTACGATACATACCTCGATAGTAGGGTCACGATACGATACACGATACGATATACTGCAGACAGCACAGAACAAGTTTTTTAGCAGACAAAAATGCCATTTCCCCAAGGAGGCAGCACAATCGCTGCATCAATTTTTGTTGGGCGCTTATTTTTGAGACACTTCTCTCCTCGAGAGAAACAAAGATTGCAAAATGTGACGAATTTGACAGTTGTTTAAGACTATTTTATGGGTTTTTTTCAATAAAGTGAGTATCTCGATACCCAGTCCACGATACGATATGTGTATCTTAAAGCAAAATATCGCGATATATCGATGTATCGAAATTTCGTGACACCCCTATATGCCACCGAAGTTCACAATTTAGCATCATACCTTAGAAGTTTTAAGGAAATTGATATATCACCACCTTCTATTTCCCTGGGCCATGGGTGTATATCACATGATAAAGCAGTGTGGAGATGGATGCATGGATGAGTAGGGCTCTATGCCCTGTATTTATGCACTGGTAGGCTAATAAGGGCAGGAGGAGGACAAGGCAATGAGGTGAAGGATCCAACATAGGCCCAGGTTAACTTATTGCCTACTGTGATTGTATGAATGTGTGTGTGAATGTGCTCAAATCCACTGAAAGTTTCTGTTTGTAACATTATGAATGGACGAATAAAAGTATGTTCTGTTCTATTCTATTCTATATAATGCCCCCCCTCAGGCCATTTCTAGATACACCCCTGATAAAGCCCAAATCATCTATCCAGATAGACAGATAGATACGATACGATACAATAATACTTTATTGAATCATTGAAAACAATGAAACTCATTAGATAGATTTATAGATAGATAGACAGATAGATTTATAGATAGATAGACAGATAGATACTATTAGATAGATAGATCGATAGATCGATAGATAGATAGATAGATAGTCATGATGGGACGACAGTTGCTCAGTTGGTACCACTCAGGTCATTCTATCACTGTGTCCCAAGTTCAAATCCAGCTCTGGCCTGGTCACCTTAATCTATGTTAGACAGCAGTTTCAATCATCCTTTGCCTCATTACTGTATCACCCTGTCCTAATTAATGTTCTGAGTGCATAAATACAGGATGTAAAGTCCCAGTCACCCATCCATCCTGAAAGATGGATATCTGATAGACTGATGATATGATAGATTGATGGATAGGTATATATTGTAGTAACTATCTTAGATCACATTCTTATAAAATAATTAAATTACTAGTATCTGATGACCACCAAAGATCATGCTGTAAAATTGATGTCCAATCTTTTATATGCCTAAGATGTGTGACAGCATGCATAAATAAATAGCAACAGCAGCTGTAGTTTCTTCATGGCAGAATGTACTTACAATCTAACTCTAAACAATGTAGTAAACATATATAACACATACTTGGGGATTTTAGAAATCCAGATGGGACTCATCAAAAGAGTAACCAAGGGACTGGGGCTATAACAGGTCATTTTGTGGTTTGTGGTTGAATTAACACCCCATTTGGGCAAGATTGTAAGTTGCTCACCACGATATTTCACACATGTAGCATTTCTTCACTTCTTTTAGTGAGTTTTTTGGGGGTTTTGTTTTCTCTCTTTTGTTCTCCTTTTTTGTTTTCTAAAGGTCATGTTCAGCACTCAGAGACAAAATATAGTAGGCAGGGATGCATAAGTATATGACAAGGCTATTAGGAACATATCCGGGCATGCCACGTGCCTGGAAACCTGCCATACTCGAGAGCCCCCATAGGCATACGGGAAACCCGTTTCGCAGGGGGGGGCTGTCGCTATTTTGCCCTGAAATTTTAACATGGCACCGATGTGACCAGGGCAGCGGATCTGCCCGGATTGGTCAGGACCTCCTCCCCCTCCAATACACCCTGCATTGTGAGGAGTGCTTTTCCTACCTCCAACATGCCATTAGCTTCCAAAATGCCATTAAATAATAATAAGCCATAGTGGAAATGTTGAGGGAATTTCATAGGCCTACCTGTGTACAGTGGCATAGCCAGGTATTTATAATTTCCAGAGGGGATTTAGCATGTTGAGTGGTGTTTAAGGGTTCCCAGCAGACAGGGAAATAGTGAAATCAATTCCATGCAGGGGAAAATCAGGGAAGTTGAAATTTGGCTCATTGGTTTGATTTATGGATTAAAATGGTTCTGGATTTGTTAATACATATACATGTATACATGGATGCTAAAATGCTCAAAATCACTTGTTATATAATATGATAGTTCACAGTTGAAAATTGTTAAAAGGGATTTGATAACCACTTGAACTGTACAGTAATTTGAGTAGAGCCAAAGGCAGATTACCAAAGGTGTACAACTTTCCATTTACGCCTCAGCCCAAGCACATTCCATTGAAGGGCATTTTTTACCCAACTCTCCACCCCTTTCAGAACACATGTGGCATGTCACTGGCACCTCAGATTGACAATTTATTGGTTTGTTTTCCCACATCATTACACATGACAGATAAGCACGTGCACTGTCAAGGATTTGCTGTAAAAACTTACTTGTTCTTGTTTACTGTGACAGTTCACATTGCCTAAGGTGGAGATCCACATTTCTCTAGTCTTTCTGAACTGACAGCTTATACCAGGTCTGAAGATTTTTTTGACACTGACATCACTATTTCGGAGAATGTAGAAGAAATAATGTAAGATATTTAGAAGTCAAAGATAGTTTTGAGAAAATAATTCCAGTCATTTTTGACAGTGTACATGAGATTCTTGGTAACAATCAATTACGCACATCTAATTGCTAGAAATGCCTGGAAACTTGTCATTCCCATCTGCATGACAAAATAAGATAACAGGCAAAATTTGAATGAAATATGAGCAACACAAAGTGAGTTATGCTTGACGAAATCCCCAGCACCAGTCTCGTTGAGGACTGCAGAACCCCGTAGGCTATGTATAGCCTGCGGGGTAATAAGCCATCTATTGCAAATAATTCTTTTTTTACTCAAGTTGATGCTATGAAATTATTAACCTTGTTGTTTGTCTTGTTACTTATAACTAAAGTACCTGTGAAATGTACAGTTTTACACTGCAGTTCATGCTTCAATTCCATCATGGTTTTTTTGTTTTATGTGTTATTTTGTAGCTAGTATTATCAATTACTGTATTTGTTTACAGATGAGAGGCATATATTCTCAATTGCAATGATCCTGCAATGAAAATGGATTATAAAGACTGATTTAAGTATACTTTGCTAATCATTATGATGTTGGAACCCTAAACATACTCAATGCTACAAAATTGATAAATTGTTTTACTGGTTAACCTCTCACAGCAAATCTTTGTCAACCATCAGTCATTAGAAACAATTCTGCTTATCATTGTCTTAGTTTGGTAAAGTAATTGATACTGACTCTATGCCAGCTTGAGATGCAGATTGTGTTCTTGACTCCTCACGATAAGTCAATTTTATGCAGACTTGTTACTACCTAGATAACAATGATTTCTGAATGAATTTGACATCATGAATTAGATCATTCCCACAATGCAAACTCAACACTGATTCAGTAAAAGTATAAAAGGCGGAAAGGGCTATCAAAATTCAAATCAAACAAGAAAGATAAATAAAATTTACAACTTGAAATATTCATTTATTTGTGATATTAAAAACCTTTTACCAGTCATTCTCAACACTGACTGGCATTCTCATGCTCAACCCTCACATGTAGGCATTCCAAGTGTGGGCAAATTCCTGCTGCAATGCTGCATGTAATTTCCTGTTTCCAACTTCTTGCCCAGTAGGCTACCACAGCACTAAGGCAGGGATGGTGTAAAAGTGCTCACTTTCATAAATGACATAACTGATCTAAGAAATGCACAATAGGAACTAATGGTTCTTTCTCTGTGGTGACAGTGTGGTGTCTTCTTTCTGGACCTAACTTTTTTAGAAATAGTGTAGATTAATGTGGATTTAATATTTGGTATTAAATGTGTGGCAGTGACACCAATCGCAAAGTGGCACGCAAAGTGGTCTGCATGTATCTACCCTGTGTGCAGTGAATGTTCCAATCCTACTCTGGCTATGTCCAGAGATCATCAGTAACTTATCATTGTAATGATTGGAAAGATTGTCAGTCAGTATGGTGATCAGCACTTGGTGAGCAGATATATTTTCGAATAGATGCCATTTGAATTAAATCATACTACATATTGTTACATTGCAGGTTATATATTGTTATCATGAATGATTGCAGTCTTAACACAATATAGGAACTTTGAGATACTATT
The DNA here is from genome assembly GCA_026936325.1 of Platynereis dumerilii. Taxonomy (NCBI): domain Eukaryota; kingdom Metazoa; phylum Annelida; class Polychaeta; order Phyllodocida; family Nereididae; genus Platynereis; species Platynereis dumerilii. The sequence continues at coordinate 5,020,935 of JAPTHN010000019.1, read as the reverse complement.
TCCTTTTAGGTTCCTTATGTGGTTATTGTCATCTACATGACATACAAAAATTCATATTGCAATTTATCGGCACAGTTCAACACAAGCAAGGTAAGCCGAAAGAAGATTGATATTATTCATAATATTTGGTATTCAGCATTACAAAATCAAGATCTGCAATGATCTAGGGCATAAGGGTTGACAATGATGATACCTTTAGGGTAAAAAGGCTTCATCAATGAACAAAAAACACTTGCCAGACAAGAAATGTATCTGCAATGGACTGCATTAAGGAAAAAACAAGCTAAAAATCAGGGAAAAATTTCGATTTTTGGCATTATTGCCTTAAAAAATATCCATTTTGATAAATTACATCACCAAAATTGTCAAGTTTGTCTTATATAGATGTCATAACCTTGCCTGATGGGTATGCACAGCATTTTGGGTGAAATATTTCATCTGTGACTCTCTTTAGTGACAAAAACTGCATAAAAACGGCGATTTTTGGTGTTTTCGGACCCCTTATTATTCAAAGGGGGTAAACCGGCGTAAGGAGTTGACCGATTTCAAAAATTTTTTTTTCCAATTGATTTACTCACCAAAAGGCACAATTCCTCCGACGGGTGCAAAAAACAAAGAACATTGTTGTTTTTTGGTACGCCCTACAGGGCACCTTGCTAGCCTTCACTCCTCTCTCTACAATTATAAAGTGGGGGATTGGTCCAAGTAGCATCTTTGGCCAGGAGGGATTGGGCAAATTTGCTGACCATTGCCTGTAGCCAGGGGGAACTGGGTGGTCCAGGCATTCTGAGGGGGCATTTCTGAAGACCTAATGATGCTCTGAAGGCCCCAATAAAGCAGGGCATTCGGGTAGGTCTGATCTTGCATTAGTTTATCTTACATTCCTGGGATTCAGTGACACACAGCTACTAGGGCTTCATAGCAATGTAAGTTTAGCTGGAACATTGCTCAAGTCTACCTGTACAAGTTATTTATCAACCCTCGTGGGTCGGGAAAACCTGCCAAATATGGCTGTATTCAGAGTGTATTGTTTCAACCTGACGATTCATCCATCTAGCATATGTATTTCTATCTTTTCAGGATTTATACATCTGTCTGACACCATGTAAATGGTAACACTATTGATATTTTCACTATACCATAAAACAATTCCTGACACGTTTTAGATAACTAAAGTTTGATTGTTTTTCAGACATTGATTGAACAACCAGTAACACATTCAAGAGACAACCAAAAAAGATTCATTGAGACCTAGAGAGCATGTTTTAAAAGCCTTCACCTTGAGCCTAAAAGACCTCAGCTTGGATCTAAAGGCCTCAGTGAGGACCTAAAAGGGCCTAGAAGACCAAGGTCGGCTGGCACATGTCCCTTCATTAGCCGTCCGTGTCTTTCTGGCTTCCCAGCCCCCTGGGGTAAACTGGGTCAGCGAGCATTTGTCAGGTTTGTGCACTGGTCATCTGAGGGCTTGTATGGTATCTTGGTACATGTCTTAGTTTTAAGTTTTCACCAGTAAGATGCTGTCTACAGTGTCAGTCTTTTTAAGCTTTACACTTGCCTTTTAAATCATTAAAAGCCCACTGTTCACAAATTTTCAAAACATTCTAATTTCAATGACATTGCTGGGCTTTCAAATATAGGCCAGATACGTAACATTGTTTTCCAATTGAAGGACCTACACTGCTAGTCTGCTGGGCCGACTAAATGCAAAATGTGGCTACCAGTTAGTTGTGAGACTACTGATGTTCTACCTCAGAATTATGGATCAGAAATAAAATATACATATGGTCAAATAAAGAATCAATAAAACAAAAGAAAACCAGTAACATGTCTAGACTACAAGCATTTGTCAGTTATCACCATATTGCATTGCAATGCCTTAAAATATTTCATTTCCATTCATTACTGAACTTGTCTGTGATCCTCCAGAACTCCCCAGATCCATGAAGCTCGATAAATCTAGGATGCCCAAATGTAGAAAGTATAGATCCAGAGAGACCCCATGCCTTATTGGGGCCTTCAGAACATCATTAGGTCCTCAGAAAAGCCCGCTCAGAATGCCTGGACCACCCAGTTCCCCCTGGCTGCAAGCAATGATTGGTAAATTTGCCCAATCACTCGCGGCCAAAGATGCTACTTAGACCAATCCCCCACTTCCTAATTGCACAGAAAGATTTGGCGGGGGCAAGTCTGTAGAATTCAGCAATCCGCAGGGGCACTGCTCAGCACTGCTCAGAGTCTGCAAAGTTGGAGCTCTGGGCTAAGGATGGCGGCAAGTGATATGCCACCCAGGTTGACTGTGCTGTAATTTGAAGAAGAAGAAGAAGAAGAGATGCATAGAAAACAAATAGAGAAATATCTTCATACAAATCCATTAAGGTAAATAATATATTGAGAAATTGAAAACAGAGAGAAAGATAGACAGATAAACACATAGATCGAAAGGTATATAGAATTATTGGTACCTTGATGATAGAATCAGTGAATACATATTATTCATAACATGACCACGGAAAGTTAAAGAGTGTCAATTATTTCACACTAGATGCACAGATTAATTTTTACGACTGAAATTAATGTGTACCTGAAAGATTACTACTCACAGGAAAGCAGGGAAAGAATGAAGCTCTGCCAAATACAAAGAGTGAGCATATAAAACATAGCATCTGTTTAACTTGATAAGTGTTGTCACATTTAAAATATCCAATCTGTTCAGTAAAGCAGCTTCACAAGGAGTGCTTAGCATTATGCTGCATTCCAGCTGGCAGACATGAGAGGTTGTGAACTGAAAAAAAAGCCCATGTGTCAGTACAGGATTCAGCAGAGTGGCTGAATTTGGTTGGGCTTGAAATTCAATTTGAGAATATGTCGAGTAAAAGAACAGACTGCAGAAAATGAAAGCGAGTAAATCTGGTGGAAAAACCTGACAGAAACAACTTGCATCCAAAATTGGCATCTGGAATGTCAGCATTAAATGGAAGTAGTAGATGAAGGAACAAAACGTGTGTGAACTTGCAACATTTCCATTTCATACGACTTTTGCGTGACAAAAGCCTGTAATTGGCCACTGAAGAGTTACTCTGAGACACAGAATTGGAGACGCAATGCCGGACTCAGGTTCCTGCGCAGAGACTGCTGGAAGGTCCTTATGTTTTTGAGAAGTCATTCTGAAAATATGATTCATGGTGTTGACGTTTATTAGTCTGTATCACTGGATGGTCTACTGCTCAAACAGACAACCTGGGGCGGAAGAGGTATAAGAAAAACTACTAAACAAACAAATACACTAAGTATGGCCCTGTCTTTCAGGCTTCTTATATGTGCTTTTTTCCCCCTCACTTTTGCACTTTCCCATATTTGGACATTATTATTGTCCATTTACCCAGGTCGACCCCATCAGAAAAAGAATCGTTCTATTGCAGCCGTTCTATTGGGTCTTTCCTCAATGTGCTGGGCTGACCAATAGCACACTCCGGATAGAGCCCATTGCCATGGTAACAAATTAGCTCTTTCATCTGGCAGCCACTGCCTCCCAGAAGAATTTGATGGTGCAAGATGTGTTGAATCAGGAGCCGCAAGTTGAGTTATTGCCAGAGGCCTGGCTGAGCTATGTGCCATTGGAGACCATAAGAGACCATGGAAAAGAGAGGAACGTTATATGGCATATCGGCTGACCCATAAGCTACTCTCCCAAGGGGTCCTTCACCAAAACACCCTGAATACTTTCTCAACATAATATGTATCAAGAGAATTTCAGACCATCACCCAACTCAAGGCTAGTGTTACCAAACAAAGAGCTCATATCTTTATTGCTGCATGTACCAAAGCACCATTTCTCACATATAATTTCTTATTACACCTTTTTACAGCAACTTCTAGTTTTTCTTTTATCCTTTTTGTCATAACAATAATTATATTATTATCTTCACACTCTCTTACATCAAAATGTAGTTTATGCTTACAGCTCAGAAACCTTGGCCTTGTAATCTTTATGTTGAAAAATTCCATCTGGCCTTCAAGCCCAGACAAGTATAATTGTAGCCCTCAGCCACAATTTTGATCTAAGAGTGCATTTTCTTTCAAGGCATTTAAAGCAAGGAACGATCAAATGCTTGAAAACCTTGACTTCAAGGTATTTATAAGGCCATCAGAATGATTGCAGTACAGCTGTAACAGGTGACTCTTTTAATACGATTCCAATGGGGCATTTTACTTGTGCTTACAGAATAAATGAAGATTATACGTATATTGTAATTAATTATCTGAAACAACTGCGGTCTTCTGTATCAATTCAATCAAGTTATCACTACTTGCACTTCAGTCTTGACGATTCCCCAAAAACATTTTGGCTTTGGTACCTCGTGGGAGAATACACACTTGGCCCATGTGTGGGAGCTCCAACTTGCATAAACACCGATACAAGTTAGTTAATGCTGAAGAACACTTATAATTGGGTTTAAAAAACACCTAAGTATTAAATAATCTATGCGTTCCGTGGCCACCTGCAGCATGTGCAGTGGATGCAATTAATTTCTGCCCTGCTTCCTTCTTTGGGAATAGATTAAAGCATTCAGCAAGAATAACGAGGTGTGTGGAATTGCTTGCAAAGATGCATTTGCCAAGTTGTCAGGGTCCCTCGTTTTAATTTGGGCCACTGATGAAAGTTTTATGGGCAGAGATTTGTCATAATACTTGGCTGCCACAGATTCTGTCAGCAAAATCTTTGGTTGTGCGATGAGTCTTGGGGTCTATGCTACAGCTCCTACAGCCCCGTCTAAAGACTTGCTAGGACAAAAATTAAAGATTTAAAATGAAATATGACACATGGGAAAAATAATATAAAACATTAAAAGTAAAAGGAGATATGCATCCATGCATCCATGCCTTCTGAAGAGTATGAGTGGAAAGAATCACTGGTCAGGTCCGGGAAGTCAGAAATTCTCATCACTGGTAGGATTTACTGAGTAAAAACAAAAAGATTTAAGATGAAATATTACTTAAGAAATAGTATAAAACATCAGAAGAAAACGGAGATTTTCCTCCATTCATTCTGACGAAGAGCCATTGGTTGGGAGTCAGGATCTCGTCATTGGTAAGATTTGTCTGGAGCAAAAAGGACTTTTAATATGAGAAACAGAAGATAAGAAGAAGAAAAAAGAGTAGAAAGGGGAGATTTAGGGGAGATTTATCGGAGAAATGTGAATTTGTGAAAGATGACAGGATGACCTCATCATAGAAGTGATTTCTTGCTCCCCCATCTTTTGATACAGCATCAGTGGAGCAGCAAAAACCTGCTGAAATCTCACTGACGAGTGATGGGGGAGATACAAGAGATGATGCTGAAGCGAGATGATGCTCAAGCAAAATGATGGTCCAGCCACAGGAAGTTACTGACGTTCAGCCCTGCTGGAGTGGACTGAACTATGAACCTGCAGCCAGGGAGGTGTATGGATGATTGGGGTTTTACGTCATGTATTTTTGCACTCAGTTGGCTTTTTAGGACAAGAGGAGGACACAGCAATGAGGCAAAGAATGATTGAAACTGTTGTCCAACATGAGTCAAGGAGACCAAGCCAGGGCAGGAACCAAACAGGAGACACAGCTCATAACAACCATCCCATCATTGCGAGCCAAAGTGAAAACCAAAGCCACAAACAGTACAGGAGGGAGTTTGAGCTACTCAGCCATCAAACAAGAGAAGTTGTTGATCGTAGGAAGTCTCCCAGTCATGCAGAGGGGGTTCTGCAGTGATGCTGCGAAGCCACAGGGTTGGATGACCCAATCACGGGACTTGTAGGGATTTAGGCTGTCCTGGTAGTGGCTGATGGACACACTACGGGTCAGAGGTCAGGGTCAAAGGTCAAGCATCAAACCTCACATCACCTCACATCAGGCATCTTAAAGCCTCTCATCAGCAACTAATATCATAGATATTATCAAGAGCTCCGAGGGGCTTTGGAGGGGCTTTAGTCAGAGGCACCACCCCCTGAAGACCCTCTGCAGGCCTCCCTAGCCTCAGCAAGGAATCAATTTGTCTTAGTAGGGCCTTGTAGTTTGATGGGTACGCAGTTTGCTTTACAAGGGAACTAGTTTCTTGGTCTCAGTAGAGAATGGGTAGCACTTGAGAGGGCTTAAGTATTATAAAGTGTTGATTTCACCCTAGTTGGCTTCGTGACGGCCTTACATTGTACAGTTTGCCTAAGTTTTGCGTTGGTTAGGTTTAATTAATTTGCAAAGAGCCCAATTTGCTTCACTTGGTAGGCTTGCCAACCTACCTATAGGTCCAAAGCATTTAAAATGTGGAAACAAGGTCTACACTTGTTCCAGGTGGGTGTGATAGAACCAACGTTGTTTCAAAACAGCCTTGTTCGGTTAATTCAGATGTGGTTTAGTTTTCAACAGGCCATAAGTTTGCTTCGACAGCAAGTGCAGGCCCTTGTGGTTTGATAGGACCCCACATTGCTTCACTGAGGCACTAGATGGTTCTGCAGGTAAATGGATGATTTCAGTGGGGCCAAGGTATTACCAAGTGTTACCAGTGGGGCTCAGTGGCCTGACCGAGGGACCTGCGCTGCCCCAGAATAATAACATCCTGTTTTTTGGTGATGTAAGTGATGTTCCACTCCCTGAGGGGACTTCTCGCTAAGATGAAACTGTTGCGTTTCCTACTTATGCCCAATTCTGGTCATCTTCTTGTAGCTCAAAGCAGTGATAGCAAAATGAGCTTCTGATTCTCTTTCCAATTCTTTTTATTGCTTTTCATTTCTGTTTGGATACCCTGCAAGAGTGCTTGTGTAGCCTTGTCATAAGCAAGGATTTCTCTGGCTCCCTTTTATTTCAGATTCACGATTATTCGGTTATTTTGGGGCTTTAAGAATCCTTTATTCCTCCCATTTATTGCGATTTCTGATTCAGAATCATTTAGATATTTCAGGGGCTATAACAGGCAATTTCAGACACAAGACTTGATATTGCAACAGGAATAATCACAAGAAAACATCATCATGATCATATTCTGACCCTAGCTCGGCAAAACTACATGCATCACTGATAAACTTGGTACCATTTCTCTGGACTAGTTTGTAAAGCACAGCCTGGCTCCACCTCTATTTCTGCAGCAGAAACAGAATTTACTACAAATCATTAGGCTCTATTAACCATATCAGATTTCGAGCAAGTAGAAATATGAACAACCTAATACCTGGGCTCCACAAAATACCATATATATACAACCTTATACATATTCACGATTGTATCGTGTATCAAAATATGTTGCACTGCAGATATGCGGAAATTTATACCACTGTAGCAGTGTGGCTAGGATTAGATTTGGTACTCGATTAAGTATGTTTTATCCAAGTTTTATCCCATTGATCTGTTGTCGAAAGAAACACAGTATATTTCCCATAATACACAAAAGAGGTCTCAATCCAGAAGCTTTTAAACACGCTTACTACACTTCTTAGACATCTTCGAGCTTATCAACATCATCATATCGAAAGTTTTCTTGGCCGTCCTTATCAGCTCTATAATTTTCCCATATCTTCTGAGCATTTTCTTGGCTTTGCTTGTTGTATCGCATTACTCCCACATTTTCTTAGCTTATCCTTCATTTTCTGTCCCTAAGGTTTTGACTGATCAATCACACCAGAGATTGCACAAGTCTCCACTCAGAAGCGTCTAAACTTCATCAATATATTTTACATCTTTCTTTCTCTCAGTGGGATTAACTTAAGACTGAAGCAATGTGAATCAATATGTCCTCTGGTGAAATATTATGCCCCCAACAAAGGCCATCATCTCAAAATACATCCCGTAATTTTCTTCATCGGCATTTTGCACTCAAAACAATTCGAAGTTCTTTGTAAACGTAAGGAAAATCCCGTAATTAACTCCAGAGGATGAAGTGGAATTGTAGTGCCCTCTTCACACAAAATAGCACAAAGAAAAGCTGAAGCTATGATTAGTAAGGCTGTATCCAGCCATTAAAAAGACTTTCAAAGTTGATGAGTTCTGAATTCAGTTCTTGCAAAGCACGTCTCTACACAAGAATATTTACGAATAGATTGTATGGTGACTACTACACTGACTAGTATATCACCTAACATTGCAACATTACTTTTTAGGATACTCTTAATCATTAGATCATGCACATTTGAATATTAATATGTTTTTCTGGTAAACCGTTTGCATCTCTGCCTTTAAAGTCACAGTATGGTTATCAAGATTATATTGAGAATATTTCTATGACTTTCCAGTTCCACACCAATCAAATGGATGGAAAAAACATAAATGATTTCACACAGCTTCTCCAACTAGTCTACATTAGCAAAACAAAATGAACTTCCCTTTGTATGTCATACGTTTGGCTTCTTCAGGTTAGAGTACAGAATACTTCCACATACCTGAAAAGATAAAACAAATCAAACATTAGTACACCAATTAACAACAGCACTTATCAATCAATCAATCAATTAATGTCTCCCTTTCTATCTATCTATCTATCTATCGAATCATATATCTGCCTGTTAATTGAACTATCCATCTGTATTAAAATCATACATGGATCAATTATTGGAATTTACGATACAGGAACACACATAGAGGGCTGCACTTGTCTCGCAATCATGATTCCATGTGTGCATAGCAATCAATATTTTCCAAAAGTTGTAACATGATTTTCTTTCAGTTTTGCCTCAAGAGAAATCACAGGCTACATTGCTTCTTAAATTTGATAACTCAATTTTGTAATTATCCTATTACCTACTTGCGGGAATCAATATCATGACATGCAGTTGTGAGATTTCAAATCATATAATTGTCTTTAAAAATGAAAAACAAAATAGACCAATTACATAACAATTCTACAACATCCATGAAAATTGAATGAAGCTATTTTTCATTCTAGAACTTGCTACTTTGCCACAAGAAAAACTGTTCTTATATCAGAATCATTCAACAAAAGTTGATTTTAGACATAATAATAAGAAGCTTGGCATAAAATCATCGACATTATTTGAAGAAATGCTTTTTTAATTTTTAACATTCAAAGCTATGTGTAATCACATCTTCAGGCACAAGATATCTCTTCACCAGTTTCTTGAAAACTGACTCAATGGCTCAAGAAGAAATGTAAAATTAACAACTTTGTAATCTATGATAAAACTGCATTCAACAGAATTCACATGGATGGCTTGATATCAGTTACTCATTGCTTATGGAGATCTCTCCACCAGCAAAATTTAGTTTCAACATTAAGAAGCAATGTAGCTTGTGTTTTCTCCTGGGCAATGTGAGAGAAAATAACAGAAATAGTTTATATAAATAGAAATCCAACATGGAACCTAACTCTGTGATAGCCCATAATATCATAATATATATCATGACAGAAACTTATAATCCATGCACTAGGGTGCATCAAATGCCCTTTTTCTCTCAAAATATAATCAAACATGAATGAAGTTATGCCTTTTGATTGGAACGATGCTTCTGAGAAGTTTAAGTGAAATCGGACAATGGCTAGGGGTACCACACAGGCCATCTTTCCCAGTACTTAAATTAGGTACCGCCGATCCGCGGTTTCCCGTAACTTTTTCAAATTTCTGTGTAGAAACATAATGTTGTTATATTTGAAATCTGCATGAAAAGAGCTTTCAAATGAATGGTAACATCAATGGGTTATCTTATAAATTCATCTTCCTGATCAATTATGTTTCATTTTAATATCAATTTATTCCAATGAAGGTTTATTTTCATTGACAGACTTAATTTTTTGGCTCAGTCATGTCTATAGAAAATCTGTAATATTACAATGTATCAAAAACATTGAAATTAATACTGACAGTATCAGAAATATATATTTATATATTGGTCAAGAAATGCTAAATTTAAAATTGCATGCCGTCAAAATTCACCCATCTTTGAATCTGCGATTATCACACAATTTTGTTCAAAGAAAGACTTTTCTGTTAAATGATTTCTTACATTATGTATAGAAACATTAATTCCTTAGTTCTGGGTTGTAAAATGTCACTGCATGTAAACAACAGGACATCTTGGTTTTAGAGCTATACCAGGCCAGCAACAAACATGAAATTACTTTTTAGTTGTAGACTTCAAAATATATGATACCTGCCATATACATATATACAGGTAATAAATAACCTGAGGAGTGACATTAATAGCCACTAATCAATTAGATTAAGCAAAATTATCCAAATACTATTTTCTTATTTCTTGCAGGTGCCTGATAATAAATAATAAATCTAGGCGAATGATGGATTTTACGTAATTGAAACTATTTCTCAATATCGAACATTTTTGAGACTTAACGATACTGATTTATATATGCACTCCAGTGCTATCCATGTCTTTTGACATTTAATCTTGCAGTATAAGCGAAAAGTCCAGGTTCAAATCTTTAATCATTCACAGAGGCATGAGAGATGATGAAACATTCAGCTTAACAACAGCATCTTTTTCGAAATTTTAGAGCCGCTATGAAAGAGGCAAGGGAAGAGGTGCTGTCTCCCTAAAAATTTTGCAGCATTGAATAAATTGACAGCCAGGTATTATGGCAGATGAAGAAGGTGAAGGTCTGAAAAAAATTGGACAGAAAGCACCATTTAGGCAAAACTAATTCAACAGTCCCTCAAAATAAATCATGCGCAATACTCTTGCGAGTTCTTGTTAACTTTAAATGAAACAATATATGCAATGCGGGTACTCATTTGAAAGCTCTCGCTGAGAGGGATTCAGATGTGATAAAATTATTACCATAGAGTCATTATTGTACAAACTAGGCAATACCGCGAATCGGCGATATCTCATTCTGTTGGTTTATTTCAGCCTCTTTGTGGTACCCCTAGGCCTATTTCAAACTTTCTGAAAATTTGCATGAACTTTCTAATAGTCAAAAGGAACATTTTGTACCATGTTTGGTTGTGATAGGAAAATATGAGGGGCACCTGATGCACCCTACCATGCACGTCAGGCAGAAATAATTGCCAGCAAGGATTCCTGGAGAGGTCCTGGGGTTCGTCTGGAGGGAAAATCGATAAATGTTTCTAGAGTCTTTAGATTGTGGCAATAGAAATCCCAATAACTTGAACCATCAAGAAAGTGCTAGACTGAGACATAACACTATGGCCCAATATGTCCCTAGGGTGGTGGAGGCTATATCAGTCACAAGAGAACCCAGGCCTTCTGGATTATAGCATAGAGACAGGCACATCCAACATTTTGTAAATTCAATTGCAGAATCCAGATGCAGGTCTGGCTCAATCTTAGGCTCAGCAGGGGTCTGTAGCAATTTCTAGCAAATACGGTGCTAAGCAGTTAATGCCACAGGGACTTTATCAATGAGTCTGTGATGGGGACTGTATCGCGAAGACTGACTGTGATGGCCTGCAGGGACAGACACAGTTCCACTTTGCATTGACACATTTTTGTACAGACTGTAGGGTTGCCATACATTTTGTGTCTTAGGAATGCAGGTGATAACATTTAGGGGGAACGGGGGCACATTGGGACGCTTTTAACGTCTACTAATTTTGCTCAATGCTGAAAGCACTGAAGAACTCAGAAGTTTGCATGAATATCACCAATACTATTAAGCTTAAGTGCAAGGCATAATAAACTAGACTGCACCTACCCTTTTGCAGCCAGAGAGTCGTAAAAATGACTGTCCCAATGTGCCCTGGCGTGGCACAGCCGGGGTCCATATTTACTTTAGTAGTAGGAAAACAAACTTTTGCTCGCCATACTTCTGCATGTGGCTGTAATTTGTCTATAAAACCATGGAAACATCAGGATGTGAAATTACAAGATATGATGGCACTACCATATCATATACCGTGCCAGGATCCAGAAAACCTCACCGTCCCACAGTGCCCCGCGTCCCAATGTACCCCCATTCCCCCTACCGTTTGAAGATTTATTCGTAAATTTTTAACTCTGACCAAAGACAAGCTATTTTCAGTTAGCCAGCGAGGAGCATTTTTTCTTTCAATATACAACCTAGTGTGAAGAGCGAACCAAGAAGATTGAATACTACCAGTTTCCAACCATACACATTTTAAGTTAGGACAGAATTCCAATACATGATAAACATAATCTGACTGTGAAACATCCTACAAATCTCACTGAGCATATCAGCTACAAGACGCAAGGCTAACAAAAATCCTTCACTTTTTTATTAGAAACATTGAGCATAACTCTTAGAAGCCTGCACTGTGTCATTTCACCCATCTTCCCCAAGCCACGACACCCCATTAAGAGAGTGCTCTGGGGTAGAGCTGCAGGGGAAGAGAGGCCAAAAGGCACCCTCAGGTCATAAGAGATCAGCCGTCTTGATGCATCTAATAAAACTTGCCCCTCATAGATAAAACAGCAAAGACAGAACAGGAAAATCAGCAGAAGGGAAATCAAAAATTGAATTGAAAAAGTGATGGTTGGATAGTTGAGGTTGGATGTAACTTGAGCTCTACATCCGGTATTTATGATATCTGTTTGGGTTATGTCTGGAGGACAGAGCAAACACCCAAAGAATGATTGATACCACTGTTGTCCAGGTGATGCTGCTTGAGTGGGAGTTGTACCTGAGGCCCATCAATTAAATGCCCAGAGTGCTACAAACTGAGCTATCTCTTGGTACGAGACTGACTTAAAGTTTGCACTCCCAAGAGAGCCCACACCGCTGAAACTGCTCCATGACCACAGAAATGGCGGGTGGGCAGTCTTACTATGAAATTTAGACCCAAATATTACAGTATTTTTACCTCATCTTTTTCATAATGCAATATTACATTTTATCTTAAGTACAAAATTATATCTTCCATTCCAACACAAGACAGTTTCAAATCATCTCTTATGAAGATTCACCTTGTGAAGTTTAAATGAAATTCACATCAGTGTTGGAGTCGAGGCCAGGACATCCGAGACCGAGACCGAGACCGAGGCATGAGCATCCGAGACCGAGACCAAGACCGAGGCATTGCCCTCCGAGACCGAGACCGAGGCATGAGCATCCGAGACCAAGACCGAGACCGAGGCCGGCTCGACAAAAAGACAGTTGACTGACAAACTATTTTAGCTTGGTATATTATCGGCATTTAGCTTACGATGAGGCTATAACAGTGCAATTAAAGATTCACTCAATGACTCAAGTAAAACACTGAAATGAATACAATAAGAGGGCAACCATTACATTTTTAAAGAACAGGGCATGGAACTCATCTCACTGCAAATACTGCAAATTTTTTTTTTAGGGAAACAGCGACAGATTAGATTTGTTTTGAGTGTCTGACAACCTCAATTATGTTTAATTATCTACTTCTAAATCAAACATTTTAGACTGAGATAGCCATCCACCAGAAATTCATTTCAAGACTTTTGGGAAAGAATTAATTAACCTTTCACCATGACTGGAAAAAAATTGGTTAGTTTTTAAAAACATTCTGAGGCAGCTTATCACTTTCATTTCGGGCTTTACTATAACTGCTTTAAAAATTACACTTTCTAGATATATGTAGATTGATACTCTGCATTGCTGGGTTCCAATTTATTAGGCAGTGGCAATGGCATATTTGTGTTATATCAAAGTTATTTGGAATATTTTTTGAGGCATGGATGATATTCTGTCACAAATTTTGTCCCATTCCATTTTTTTGAGGTGTGTTTTAAGCCAGACACTCTGGTGTGTGAAGTTAATGATCAGGTACTAACGCATCTTGCATCACATGTAAACAAAATCTTCAAAACTTCAAATGGTCATAAATATGGTCGAAATTTTACAAGGAATAATGTTCAACTCAATTAATGAAGGAAAATAAAAATTCAAAAATATTCAAATACTGTTGGTCAATTTATAATTTCATATCTATCACAAAAAATGGCATCGCTTATAACTTGGCACTCGGCATAAAATAGGCCTAGATATAGACAGTCTTAAAAGACAAGCAGAAAATGATTCTATCAGATTCTAATATATAGGATAATAGGTTCCTCATATTAAATAAACTGACAGATAATTATACTTAGCCGACAGAAAAATTTTGTTTGACTGTTCCATGCAGCAAAATTGTACTTTATTAATTTTGCTGGCCTCGGACGTGCCTCGGAGAAATATCCGAGGCCAGAAGGCCCGAGACCGAGTCCAAGGCCAAGGATTGGTCATCCGAGACCAAGACCGAGGCCGAGGCCATCAAAAGTGGCCCCGAGGCCGGCCTCGAGGACGAGGCCGGCCTCGAGGACTCCAACACTGATTCACATCACGAAATATATATGAGAAACTCTTTAAAAAGTTTTCTGCGACACAAATTACATGCTTTCCCATTGAGATAATTATAGTCATACAAATTCTTAATTAAAAAGCCTAGCGCGAGGACTCAACAAGATGAAAATGCCACAACATGTCTGAATTAGCATCTTCAATCCGATCACATGTGTCTTAAATTTGTGTGGGCCCGGTGCAGTCGGTGCAATTTGGAAATTCTATCTCATCACAACCTTAAGAGTTAATGGAAACTGTATGTGTCGCTATGGAAATGTAAGTCTTATTCCTAGTATGATTTATTCATTTTGGTTGCAATACTTCAGCATTTTATCCATTATATGAGTACCCTGTAGTAAACCAAACACATCAGGCCAAAAACCTACAGTTACAGAACAGTTCTGTGGTTTTTACAATATTAATCAATCCAAGAAAAAACTTCAAAGTAACATTTTTCTTCTTGCATTACTGTATCTCGAGTATAATCCATATGGCATTTGTGTGAAGAATTCAAGCTGCATGAATAATTTTGTCCGCAACTGTACATACAGTCAACACCTGTGGAAAGTTCTCGATAGCATGAGCTCTTCAAAAACACTATTTCACCTCCTGCTGCTCCCCATCCCACTTCCGCGCCAGCAGGGCACCTTGCTAGCCTTCACTCCCTCTCTCTACAATTAGGAAGTAGGGGATTGGTCAAGTAGCATCTTTGGCCAGGAGTGATGGACAAATTTGCCAATCATTGCTTGTAGCAAGGGGGAACTGGATGGTCCAGGCATTCTGAGGGTAGCCCTGGACCACTGTGGGACAGGGGTCATGAATCGTCACATTGAAAAATCATGAGATTTGAAAGAAAGGGTTAGGGAGAATTCAATTTTCTCTGTTAGTTTCATACTTATGTTAAAACTAAAAACATATATTGAAAATTGACAAAATAGGCTACTGACGGCACCTATTTCCATAAACTGAATCTTCCTGACATCTGCTATTTAATCCTCCAAACTCAAAAGATGAGATTTTTTCCTTAAACATTGTGGAAATTGCCGTTTCTGATTGGTCAGAATTGAGTGATGTCACAAACAACTTTGATGACACCATAACAGAGTTACAGTGACGTCACTGAAATGTCACAATGAGGTTGATGGCCGAAACTCCCGTTTTTTAAGAATTTCTCTTCATTTTGCAGTGATTTACTCGCATTCAACAATGAGAATATGCCTTAAAAATAGTGCCGTCAGTAGAATGGTATGTCAGGTAATTAAAAATCAAATTTTTATGAAGCTTACTGCTCTAGTATTGGTGCCGTCCTACTTCTCCTGATGAGGAATCAAAATCTCAAAATTTTGTATGGAATGACCCATGACCCATGCTCCACATGGGTCCCAGGGCCAAATCATAGGGGGCATTTCTGAAGACCTAATGATGCTCTGAAGCCCCCAATAAAGCGGGGCATTCGGGTAGGTCTGAACTTGCGTTAGTTTATCTTACATTCCTGGGATTCAGTGACACACAGCTACTAGGGCTTCATACAAGCAAGTTTAGCAGGAGCATTGCTCAAGTCTATCAGGTGCAACCTGTACAAGTTATTTATCAACCCTCGTGGGTCGGGAAAACCTGCCAAATATGGCTGCATTGTTTCAACTTGAAGATTAATCCATCTAGCATATGTATTTCTATCTTTTTAGGATTTATACATCTGTCTGACACCATGTTAATGGTAACACTTTCGATATTTTCACTATACCATAAAACACTGACATGTTTTAGATAACTTAAGCTTGACTGTTTTCCAGAAATTGATTGAAGAACCAGAAACACATTCAAGAGAGAACCAAAAAAGATTCACTGAGAACTAGAGAGCATGTTTTTAAAAGCCTCCACCTTGAGCCTAAAAGACCTCAGCTTGGATCAGTGAGGACCTAAAAGGGCCTAGAAGACCTATGTCGGCTGGCACATGTCCCTTCATTAGCTGTCCGTGTCTTACTGGCTTCCTAGCCCCCTGAGGTAAACTGGGTCAGCGAGCATTTGTCAGGTTTGTGCACCGGTCATCTGAGGGCTTGTATGGTATCTTGGTACATGTCTTAGTTTTAAGTCTTCACCAGTGAGATGCTGTCTACAGTGTCAGTCTTTTGTAAGCTTTATACTTGCCTTTCAATCATTAAAAGCCCATTGTTCACAAATTTGCAAAACATTTCTGATTTTCTTGACATTGCTGGGCTTTCAAATATAGGCCAGGTATGTAACATTGTTTTCCAATTGATGGACCTACACTGCTAGTATATTGGGCCTACTAAAAGCAAAATGTGGCTACCAGTAAGTTGTGAGACAACTGATGTTCTGCCTTAGAATTATGGATCAGAAACAAAATACACATATGGTCAAATAAACAGTCGATAAAACAACAGAAAACCAGTAACACGTCTTGACGTTTACACTTTACAAGCATTTGTCAGTTATCACCATATTGCATTGCAATTCCTCAAATATTTCATTTCCATTCATTATTGAACTTGTCTGCCATTCTCCCTGTGAAACAGCCCAGATCCATGAAACTCGATAAATCTAGGAAACCCAAATGTGGAAAGTATAGATCCTGAAGGACCCCATGCCTTATAAGGACATCATTAGGTCCTCATAAATGCCCCCTCAGAATGCCTGGACCACGCAGTTCCCCCTAGCTACAAGCAATGATTGGCAAATTTGCCCAATCACTACTGGAAAAAGATGCTACTTAGACCAATCCCCCACTTCCTAATTGCACAGAAAGATTTGGCGGGGGCAAGTCCGTAGGATTCAGCAATCTACAGGGGCACTGCTCAGCACTGCTCAGAGTCTGCAAAGTTGGAGCTCTGGGCTAAGGATGGCGGCAAGTGATATGCCACCCAGGTTGACTGTGCTGTAATTTGAAGAAGAAGAAGAAGAAGAGATGCATAGAAAACAAATAAAGAAATATCTTCATACAAATGCATTAAGGTAAATAATATATCGAGAAATTGAAAACAGAGAGAAAGATAGACAGATAAACACATAGATCGAAAGGTATACAGAATTATTGGTACCTTGATGATAGATTCAGTGAATACATATTATTCATAACATGACCACAGAAAGTTAAAGAGTGTCAATTATTTCACACTAGATGCACAGTCTAATTTTTACGACTGAAATTTATGTGTACCTGAAAGATTACTACTCACAGGAAAGCCTGGAAAGAATGAAGCTCTGCCAAATACAAAGAGTGAGCATATAAAACATAGCATCTGTTTAACTTGATAAGTGTTGTCACATTTAAAATATCCAATCTGTTCAGTAAAGCAGCTTCACAAAGAGTGCTTAGCATTATGCTGCATTCCAGCGGCTCAAGTTAAGTATCCAACAGTTAGTGACCTCCCTGGACTGAATAAGCCACAGGATTGGCTTATTCACAGTTGTTCACACCTTTTCAACCAATCCTGCCACTTATTCAGTCCAGGGAGGTCACTAATAGTTGGATACTTAACTTGAGCCGCAACATTTCCATTTCATACGACATTTGCCGCTGAAGAGCTACTCCGACACACAGAATTGCAGAAGCAATGCAGGGCTCAGGTTCCTGGGCAGAGGCTGCTGGAAGGTCCTTATGTTTTGGGAAAGTCATTCTGAAAATATGATGCATGGTGTTGACATCTAATAGTCCGTATCACTGGATGGTCAACTGCTGAATCATGAAGGAAGAAGGGTGTTAGAATGCCCTGCTTTATTGGGACTTTCAGAGCAGCATTAGGCCCTCAGAAATGCCCCCTCAGAATTTCCGGACCACACAGTTCCCCTTGGCTTCGAGCAATAATTGGCAAATTTGTCCAATCACTCCCGGCAAAAGATGCTACTTATACCAATCCCCCATTTCCTAATTGCACACAGAGCGAGTGAAGGTTGCAACCACAAGCGAGGTGCCCTGCTAGCAATGAGGGGAGCAGTAGGAGGTAAAATAATGTTTTTGAAAAAGCTAATATTGAGGAAATTTCAACAGCTGTTACTGTATGTACAGTTTCAGACAAAATTATTCGTTCAGCTTGAATTTTGCATGCAAATGGAATATACTGAAGATAGAGTAGAGCAAGAAGAACAATTCAGCTTTCAAGTTATACCTCAGATGGATTATGATTCTCAAATGTCACACAACTTTTCTTCTCACATACATAATTTTAAGTGCAACAGCAGGTCTGTATCCTACGTGTGTGGTTTAAGATAATGCAATTGGATTGAAGATGCCAATCCAGACATGTTGTGGCATTTTCATCTTTCCCTTCACAATGGTGGAAAGGGAGGTACAGATATAACGGTTTTCTTTGCATACTCTGTTCAACTGCAGAGCACATATATAAATAATTCAAATGCTGATGTCTTACTACCAAAATGAATAAATCGTTCAAGGAATAAGACATACAGTCACTAAGCGGGACATAGAGTTTCCATAAACTCAAGCTATGATGAGATAGAATTTCCAAATTGCACCTACTGCATCTGGCCCACACAAATTTAGATACATGTGATCGGACTGAAGATGCTAATTCAGACATGTTGTGGCATTTTCATCTTGTGGAGTCCTCACGCCAGGCTTTTTAATTAAGAATTTGTATGACTGTAATTATCTCATGAGAAAGCATGTAATTTCGTGTTGCAGCAAACTTTCAAGAGTTTCTCATTTATATAACGCGATTTGAACTTCATTTAAACTTCACACGGTGAATCGTCGTGAGAGATAATTACCGCCTCCTTCTGTCCTAATTTGCCGACCTCGGCAAATGAATACAAAACATAAAGCCCAAATCATCCATCTGCCCAATTTTAACCTCTTATTGGTCCATTTTGAAACATAAAGCCCAAATCATCCATCTGCCCAATTTTAACCTCTTATTGGTCCATTTAGAATAACTCTTCTGTTGATTTTCCTGTTTTATCGTTCGTTTTATCTATGAGGGGCGAGTTAGATTAGATGCATCAAGACGGCTGATCCCTGATGACCTCGGGGTGCCATTTGCCCTCTCTTCCCCTGCAGCTCTACCCCAGAGCACTCCCTTGATGGGGTGTCGTTAGACCCCGGAGCCAGTCAAGTCATGCTCAGATGACTGACTTGCTGTTCAATGACTTGACTTGACTGACTAAGTCGACTTGGTCATCCTCTTTGACTTCACTTGACTTACTATGAAATTGGCTGACTAAGTCAGCTTGGCTAACTAAAACAGCAAATAAACATTGTAAATACCGAGATTATTATGTTTACTCATGGTCACTGGATGGGCTTAGCTGGTGTAACAAATTTATCCAAATTTTACAGAATCATTGGAATCGTCTTTTCAAGGCAAATCAAACGGTACCAAATACGTTGGGGTTCAAATCGGCGGCGGCTAGCTAATAACACGTCAGTGACGGCTTGGACTGTCAATAACTTGACTTGACTTTTCCATGCATTGACTGACGGCGGCGACTTTTGTCAATGGCTCTGGGGTCTAGGTGTCGTTGCTTGGGGAGGATGCGCCAAATGACGTTATGCAGGCTTCTGAGAGTTGTGCTGAACTTTTTTTTTAATTCTGGAGGGTATTTGTTATGCTTGCATTTTGTGGATAATAAATTTAGTGAAATTTTTTGGATTTGTCACACTAAGAAATGTTTACAGTGTTCCCTGTATTATGAGACCGCCTTTCTGCGGCCATGAAATGGTCTCTCGTGGGGTTGTGGCCTCTCGTCGGGGTCCAAAATGCACTAAAAATACTACTTAGTGCAGGTGGAAGGCGGTCACATAAGGCAAGTCAGTCTTACCACAGGATGGGTCTTATAATGCAGGTACCACTGTATAATGTATTGGATTTCTGTTCTGACTTTGAATTTGTAAGGTTGGAAAGCAGCAATATGCAATTAATGACATCATAGCCTATACTTTCAATGTAACCGAAAGGAGTCACCTACTGCTCCACAGCACTCATCAGTGAGTTCACAAGTTACCCAATGACGAAATTGACACTTCATTTCAATATGTTTGATAGGGCTTGTTGCGAGGTCACTGATGGCCACTAGCAGCTGAATGTAAGCACTCGTTATTCGTTTACTGTAAGAACAAACCTTCTAATAGCAACTGTTATTATCTTGCATTCCTAAAACGCAAAATGTATGGCTAGGCTACAATCCACACACAACTATGTCGGTCCCTGCAGGCCATCACAGTCTCCGTGATACAGTCCCC
Source organism: Platynereis dumerilii (assembly GCA_026936325.1). Classification (NCBI taxonomy): domain Eukaryota; kingdom Metazoa; phylum Annelida; class Polychaeta; order Phyllodocida; family Nereididae; genus Platynereis; species Platynereis dumerilii. Next base: position 5,000,446 of record JAPTHN010000019.1, on the reverse strand, counting down.
ATTACACACTCAGTGATAGAGTCCCTGTGGCATTAACTGCTTAGCACCGTATTTACTAGAAATTGCTACAGACCCATGCTGAGCCTTAGATTGAGCCAGACCCGCATCTGGATTCAGCAATTGAATTTACAAAATGTTGGATGTTCCTGTCTGTATGCTATAATCCAGATGGCCTGGGTTCTCTTGTGACTGATATAGCCTCCAGCCCTCCACCACTCCAGGGACATATTGGGCCATAGTGTTATGTCTCAGTCTAGCACTTTCTTGATGGTTCAAGTTATTGGGATTTCTTATTGCCACAAGCTAAAGACTCCAGAAACATTTATCGATTTTCCTTCCAGACGAACCCCAGGACCTCTCCAGAAGTCCCGGACCTGGCTGGAAATAGTTTCCGTCTGACGTGCCTTGATAATAAGTTTCCGTCATGATACATATTTTGGTATTTTGTGATATTACAGAGGTTCTATGTTGGATACCTACAAAAATGCCATTTGTATTTTTTTTCTGTAGTGCTACCGTTTTGCCTCAGGATAAAACACAAGCATTATTACTTCTTAAATTTGATAACTCAATTTCGCAATTAGCAAATTCAGAGAATGGAAAGAATAGCATAATTCCATTTTCATAGATGTTTCGAATTGTTATGTAATTGGTCTATTAGGTTGTTTTTCATTTTTCAAGACAATTATATTGAATTATATGATTTGAAATCTCACAACCACATGTCGTGATATTGATTCCCACAAGTAGGTAATAGGATAATTGCCAAATTGAGTTATCAAATTCAAGAAGCGATGTTGCTGCTGTTTTCCCCTGAGACAAGACTGCAACATGGAAGGCTTCAAAACATTTTCCAACCTTTGGAAAATATTGATTGCTTACAATCTATTCCAAAATATTCTTGTGCAGTGGTGTCCTTTGCAAGAACTAAATTCAGAACTCATCAAGTTTGAAAGTCTCTTTAATGGCTGTATGTAGCTTCACTAATCATAGCTTCAGCTTTTCTTTGTGCTATTTTGTGTGAAGAGGGCACTACAATTCCACTTCATCCTCAGGAGTTAATTACGGAGATTCCTCTTCCGTTTTCAAAGAACTTTCAAATCATTTTGAGTGTAAAATGTTGTTGAAGAAAATTATTGGATGTATTTTGAGATGATGGCCTTTGTTCGGGGCATAATATTTCTCCACAGGATACATTGATTTACTTTAGTCTTGAGTAAATCCCACTGAAAGGAGGAAAGATGTAAATATATAGTGATCAAGTTTAGAGGCTAGGGAGTCGAGACTTGTGCAATCTCTCGTTTGATTGAGCAGTTGGAACCTTAAGGATAGAAATTAATGATAAGCTACGGAAATGTGGCAATGGTATAGAGATGACAAATAGAGCTAAGAAAATGTTAGGTACTTAAATATATGATAATTTTGATGTTTCTTGACTGGCCCTACGATGGTGAGAAATGCTGTGAGTTTAGAGGCCACAAGTGGAGACTTGTGCAATCTCGCTTTTGATTGATCAGACAGAACCTTAGGGAAGGAAAATGAAGGATAAGCTTAGAAAATACTGGAATAGCACTGAGCCAGCAAGAAAAGCACCCCAACACCAAGAAAATTTCAGATATATAAGACGATAATCTTCAGATGTTAAGAAATGTGGTGAGTGTCAATGGAGACTTTTCCAATCTCCCTCTTGATTGAATAGAAAATAGAATCATAAAATGTGGGAATAGTGTAGAGCCGGCTCATCAGATACAGCCAAGAAAATATTAGATATGTTTTGATTATAACATTGATGTTTGTTCATAAGCTTCAAGTTGGTAAGAAATATAGTAAGTTTAGACGCTTCAGAATGAGGACTTGTACTATCTATCATCTGATTGATCTTGGGGAAGGAAGATGAAGGATAATGGGGGCACAATTTAATCTCAAGGGGGGCATGGAGTTTTTTTTTAATCAATAATTTCTTATTTTTGTTGAAATATTCTCTTTAGATCTTGAAATAAATAATTACTGGTGCGGGTTTCTCTTAATATGGTGTTGTTTTACTTCAAAATGAGTATTCAGGGATTTTGTGATCTTGAAATAAATAATTACTACCGCTACAACCGTGAAATAAATCATTTCTCACCAAAGAAACTCCAATCCCTCCCTGGAAGTTAAATGGTCACCCCTAAGGTTAGATATTATGTGATGATAATGTTGATGGTTCTTGATTCTGTGATTCCCCAGTCTCAATTCGTGCAATGAAACATAGCATACTTTCTCTGTGACGATGCTGGTTCTAGTGGTTTAATGGGTTATAAAATGTATAATAATATCAAGAAATGAAAGATGCCAGATAAAAACTCCCAAGTAGTAATAAAGTTATACATGATTTAAACTCTGATGTTTATCATATATATGCAGCAAAACCACATACATCGGTCGTTTGGATATTTACCTTCTATATGTGAAATATACTGCATCCATGATCACCACAGATACACAAGAAGATAAAAAATACTTAATCCAATGCCAAACCTGATCCATGCAACAGTGGTAAAAAATAAATATTCAATGCACCATATTTTGATACATGATACATTGATATAATCGTGAATATGTATAAGGCATTTTGTGGAGCTAGGAATTAGGATATTCATATTTCTGCTTGCTCGAAATCTGATATAGTTTGAAATGCATGATGATTTTGTAGTAAATTCTGCTTTTGCTGCAGAACGAAGTAGAACTGGAGCCAGGCTATGTTTTACCAGCAATTCCGCAGAAACGAAGCTAAGTTTATCAACAATACATTTAGATTAACTGAGCCAGGGTCAGAATATGATCATGATCATGTTTTCCTGTGACTATTCCTGTTGCAATATCAAGTCTTCTGTCCAAAATTGCCTACTGAAGCCCCTGAAATATCTGAGTGTTATTGGATCAAGGGCAACCAGAAAAAGGAGGAGAAAAATTATTCTTAAAGCCCCAAACAATCAAAAAATTGTGAATGGGAAATGAAAAAGAATAAGAGAAATCCTTGCTTATGACAAGGCTACACAAAGCACAATTTCAGAGTATCCAAACAGAAATGAAAAGCAATAAAATGAATCTGAAAGAGAATTGGAAGCTCATTTTGCTATCACTACCTTGGGCTACTAGAAGATGGAGAGAATTGGGCAACAGTAGAAGACGCAACAGTTATATCTTTGCAAGAAGTCACCTCGGGGAGTAGAACATCACTTACATCACCAAAAAACAGGATGTTATTATTCTGGGGCAGAGCAGGTCCCTCGGATCATGATGGGGGTCAGAGGGGTCAGGAGCAAGGGGTAGCAAGACCACGTGATGACAAATCAGGGCAAAATACGGAGTGATATTGCCCCCGCATTAACCCCCTGTCTGCTTCGATATCACAGTGATGTGGCAAACGGGACATATGAATAATGAGTTTTCGCTGCCAAGATCCACAGCAAGACCCCGGTCAGGCCACTGAGCCCCACTGGTGACACTTGGTAATACCTTGGCCCCACTGAAATCATCCATTTCCCTGCTGAACCGTCTAAGGCTTCAGTGTAGCTACGTGGGGTCCTATCAAACCACCAGATCCTAGTGGTGACCGCAACAACTTATGCCATGCTGAAAACTAAACGATATCAGAATGAACCAGACAAGGTTATGCTGAAACAAACTCAGTTCTATCAACCTGTAAGCCTAGAAGTAGTTTAAACAAATATAAAAATGTAGGCCCAGTACAGTGAAGCAATCTGGACTCTCCTTGTAAGCAAATCCAATCTAACCAAGGAAAAAATTAAAGCAAACTTAGAGTCCCACTGAGGGAACTACAATGTAAGGCCTTCAATGCCCTTCATGATGCCAACTGGGGTACAATTAACACTTTGTAATGCCTTGGTTGTACCAAGTACCACCCAAGCCCAAGTAAGATCCAGAAACTAGGGCACTTGTGAAGCAAACTGCGTTCCTATAAAATTCCAAGTCCCTACTAAGACAAATTGACTCCTTGCCAAGGATAGGGAGGCCTGCAGAGGTTCTTCAGGGGGTGGTGCCTCAGACTAAAGCCCCTCCAAAGCCCCTCCGAAGCCCTTGATAATATCTATGATATTAGTTGCTGATGAGAGGCTTTAAGATGCCTGATGTGAGGTGATGTGAGGTTTGATGCTTGACCTTTGACCCTGACCTCTGACCTGAAGTGTGTCCATCAGCCACTACCAAGACAGCCTAAATCCCTACAAGTCCCATGATGGGGTCATCCAACCCTGTGGCTTTGCAGCATCACTGCAGAATCCCCTCTGCATGACTGGGAGACTTCCTACGATCAAGAACCTCCCTTGTTTGGTGGTTGGGTTTGGGACAGCACACCTGTAGCAAAAGATGGGTGCAGTGGGGCCCAAATAAGTGGTAGCATGCTGGCATTGCTGGGCTGCTAACTCTTTTGGTTCAATTCCCAGTCCAGATAAAGCATGTACTGTTTTACAGTATTTCATCCTGTGCCAAGAGAGCACCTTGCCTTATCATCAAGGTCCTTGTCTGTTCTCAGCTTATTCTGTGCTAAAATACAAGCTGTAAAGCCCGACACAGGCCACAACCCATCCTTTCCCTTTCAAATTATTATCAAACAAAGCTCACAACTAGTATAGGCTTACTTTATTATAGGGCTGCAATATCCAATCCATACCCACCAACCTACGTCCCCAGCTTCGTGTTGCCAATTTCATTCTTCATGGGCAGGAACAAGCATCAGCAACTAGCCTTACTTGAGCATCATCTCTTGTATCCCGCCATCACTCGTCAGAGTCGTCAGCGAGATTTCAGCAGGTCTTTGCTGCTCCACTGATGCTGTATCAAAAGATGGGGGAGCAAGAAATCACTTCTGTAATGAGGTCATCCTGTCATCTTTCACAAATTCACATTTCTCTGATAAACGGCCTTATTCTGCTCTTTCTTCCTTTTCTGTTTCTCACCTTAAAGCTCTCCTTCTGGCTCACGAAAAATCTTACCAATGACAAGATCCTGACTGCCTACAAATGACTCTTCATCAGAATGCATGTCTGCAAATGTCTGTTTTCGTCTGATGTTTTTTGCTCTGATTTTTTATGTCATATTTCATCCTAAATCTTTCATTTCTGCTCCAAAGAAATCGTAAGACAGGGCCATAGGAGCAGATGAGACCCAACGCCCGACCAAAGATTTTGCTGGCACATGCACATGCTCTTCAGAATCTGTGGCAGCAAAGTTTTATGACAAATCTCCGCCCATAAAACTTTTATCAGTGGCCCAAATTAAAACGAGGGACCCTGACAATTTGGCAAATGCATCTTCTCAAGCAATTCCACGCACCTCGTTATTCTTGACGAATGCTTTAATCTATTCCCAAAGAAGGAAGCAGGGCAGGAATTGATTACAGCCACCGCAGGTGCCCACGAAACGCATAGATTATTTAATACTGAATTCAGTAAATTAATTAAATGCTGTAAAAGAAAATGCACTCTTAGATCAAAATAGTGGCTGAGGGCTACAATTATACTTGTCTGGGCTTGAAGGCCAGGTGGAATTTTTCGACATAAAGATTACAAGGCCAAGGTTTCTGAGCTGTAAGCATAAACTGCATTTGGATGTAAGAGAGTGTGAAGATAATATAGTTATGACAAAAAGGATAAAAGAAGAACTAGAAGTTGCTGGAAGAAGGTGTCACAAGAAATATAAATGTGAGAAATGGTGCTATGGCATATGTAGCAATAAAGATATGAGCTTCTTTGTTTGGTATTGACAGCCTGCAGTTGGGAGACGGTCTGAAATGCTCATGAATCTTGATACATCTGTTTATAATGTATGTGGGGTGTTTTGAAAGGCAAAGGACCCCTTGGGAGAGTAGCTTATGGGCCAGTCAACATACTATATAACGTTTCGCTCATTTCCATATTCTCTTGTGTGCTCCTTTCGTGGCATGTTCTCCCATTTTGGGGAGTGAATCTCAAAACAATGGATATATAATTATGGTATGTCTGATACCATTTTAATGGTAAAACTACTGATATTTTCAATATACCATAAAGCATCAATTTCCTGAGATTTTTCAGTTTACTAAAATTTAACAGTCTTTCAGATAATTAAGAACAAGACACATTCTGGAGAGAACCAAAAAAGATTCCCTGAAAACTAGACAGAATGTTTTTAAAAGCCTTCACCACCTGAATAACCTTGGCTTGGACCAGGAAGACCTCAGCTTGGATCTAAAAGGCCTCAGTGAGGACCTAAAAGGGCCGAGAAGACCTAGGTCGGCTGGCACATGTTCCTTCATTAGCTGTCCGTGTCTTACTGGCTTCCCAGCTCCCTGGGGTAAACTGGGTCAGCGAGCATTTGTCAGGTTTGTGCACTGGTCATCTGAGGGCTTGTATGGTTTCTCGTTACATGTCTTAGCTTTAAGTCTTCGCCAGTGAGTTGTTGTCCGCTGTGTTAGTCTTTTGTCAGTTTTGTCCTTGTGCCTATTCTAACCTCTTTAAAAGCCCAATGTTCAAACATTTGCAAGAAAATTGAAATTTTTGTATTTTCATTAAATTACAAGACTTACAAAACTTCTGCGGGTTGTCTGTTAAACTCTCTTATCTTTTAGTAGCTGTATCAAACTAACAAAACAAGGCAACTTTCTGCAAGTGAATAAAGAATTTTTCAAATGCAAAATTCTCATTTTTAAGGCTAGTTTGGACATTGCTGGGCTGAAACAGTACTTTCCAATGAACGTACCTGCACTTTACTAGAAGCACAAAATGTCTTCTGATAAGTTGTGAGTTAACTGATGTACTGCCTCGGAATTATGAATCAGAAACAAAAGACACATAATTTAGTTATGGTCAAATAAACTGTTGATAAAACAAGGAAAAACTCTAATATCTGAAATGTCAAGACAAGCATTTGTCAGTTATCATCCTCCTGCAATGCATTGTAATGTCAAAATATGCTTCAATCCATAAGTGACTGAACTTGTCTACTATTCTAACAGCAAACTCCCCAAAATCCACGGCGGTCGATAACTCTAGGATGCCCAAATGTAGAAAGTATAGATCCAGAGAGACCCAATGTCTTATTGGGGCCTTCAGGACATCATTAGGTCCTCAGAAATGCCCCCTCAGAATGCCTGGACCACCCAGTTACCCCCGGCTACAAGCAATGATTGGCATATTTGCCCAATCACTCCCGGCCAAAGATGCTACTTAGACCAATCCTCCGCTTCCTAATTGCACTGTAAGATTTTGAGGGCTCAAGTCCGTAGGATTCAGCAATCTGCTGAGTCTCTGTGCAATGCTCAGATTGTGCAGTGGTGTGGCCCTGTCTGCCTTAAAAGTGTGCTGAGACAGACAGATATATAGACAAATGGAGTGACAGAATAGATGGATAATCAAATAGACAATTTTGTTTAAATTGCCTATGCCAGGCAAACACTGGAAGACAAGATACATTGCAGACATCGATACAGATAGATAGACAGTTGATTATTTGATAAGGGCTCGTGCTTTGCCTAGAAATAAAATGTACCTGAAAGACCTTGGAAATGAATCGGGTAATTTCCAGAACTCCTTGTGTATACTGGATCTGAAAGTTAAACCACTTGCCATGAAATACAATACGACATTTTCCTTGGATGTAGCTCCGTTCAAGTACAAAATAATGAATTCACATAAAACAGACAAACCAGTTTCTCAGCTAAATGACTTGAGCAATGTAACCCCCGCCCCCCTGCAAATGTTCAAAATAAAAGAGTACTTTGCATTATGTTGTACTCCAGTGTGAAGACTGAGAGACAGACAGATGCAAAAGCCTTGTGTGTCAGTGCAAGACTCAGCAGCTTGAAATTCAATTTGGGAATATGTCACGTAAATGAACAGAAATAGAAAGCGAGTAAATCTGGTGGAAAAACTTGACAGAAAGAACGAGCATAGAAAATTGGCATCCAAAATGTCAGAATTAAATGGAAGTAGTAGATGAAGGAACAAAACGTGTGTGGACTTGCAACATTGCCATTTCATACGACATTTGCGTGACAAAAGACTGTTATTGGCCGCTGAGGAGCTACTCCGAGACACAGAATTGGAGAAGCACCGGTGGGCTCAGATTCCTGCACAGAGACTGCTGGAAGGTCCTTATGTTTTGGGAAAGTCATTCTGAAAATATGATGCATGGTATTGACATTTAATAGTCCGAATCACTGGATGGACTACTGCTGAGTCATTTTAAAAGAAAGAACAAGTGTTCGAACCTCAATTGGGGATTTTTGTTTTCTTTTTATGCATTGAGGAGGCTCATTCGGTCAAGAAGAGGAACAACATTGAAATGAAGGATTATTGAAACTGCCATTTTAACATGCATAGGCAGGCAAAAGTAATCCTTGGAACCATACGTTGGGATTACATGAAAATCAATCTGACGAAAGATGGTCTTTAATCATGTACAAATAAGGTTACAGTCGTCATCACGTCAGTCGTGAACTGTGAACTAAATGGTGGTGGCGGCACTGTCTACTTGTGATGACGTCATAGCCACGCACAACTAAATTCTTTGGTTACATCACGAGTGAAATGGACCGAAAACAGATGAAATTTTCTGTCATTTCCGCAAAACGAAAAACATCGCGAAAGTGTCATAGGAAGTTATAAACAGCCACCAGAAGCATGTGAGTGAAGAAATTTTTGTTCTAGGTGGCCTGGTTGCCGTGGAATTGGTGAAAACGAGTGTTCGCGATTGACGTGATGATACCTGTAATATTAATATCATTAATTTATAGTGTGCATATACACTTTGGACTTTTCAGAAGACATCCAGTTTTTCGGACTAATTTCAACCAGCGCACTGACAAAAACATGAAGACTATCACGTTTATGGGCCGGTGTGTGATGAATATCATTCCTGTCATCTGACAACCCGGCACAAGCGCGACAAATGATCCCACCGTGGCTGTGAGTGATTGCTGTTTTTGCACCGCACTTCATCAAATTGCTCGGTTCTTATATATCAGATGGCTCATTGTGCTTGAAATGTCATGCCAATGTCAATATCAATGTCAATATCAATGCCTTCCCAATGTCATACTAATGTCATCCCCTTGTCGTTCCAATGCCATTTAGGGTCATATTGATGACAGCAGTATATTGTGTGTCATATTTCATACGCCAATATGATATCTACATTTATATAGACCGACATAAAAAAGAGAACTGTATCATATCGAGACTTGTCTGTCATATCATGATTAACAGTAAAACTATATGCCTGCATCAGAAAAGGACATTTCTAACAAATTAGTCATCTTCACCAACCGGAGTCACAGTTCAACATGTTCAAGCAGATTTTCATTAATCTTGCATCTTGAAAGATGATATTAACATTATAAAAGCATGAAAGTTCCTATTTGCTCACAGGTTACAGCTTTTCCATCTCTGCTAAGGATCCTGTACTGGGTTCAGTTCTTTAGGCTGATTTATATGTCAGAATCACAGGGTGCCCACTGAACATCGCACAAAATATTATAGGAATATAGGAATTTTCCACCGTAAAATATAGGAAAATGTAGGAGGTTTTCGCCTGTTTTAATAGTAAAATATAGGAAATATTCGACAGCGAAACAATCGGCAAATCACGGGATCGCTTCCACCATAAGCCGAAAACTTCACGCCGTGGCAAAAACGTGTCTAAAAAATCATATATCTGGGGGGAAAAGACGTTTAAACTTTGTATCGCAGACAAAAAACATGCATAAACGCGTGAAATATCTTGAAATCTTGAAAAATATAGGAATTTATAGGGATTTTTCCAAAATATAGGAAATTATAGGAGGCTTTAAAAAATATAGGAATTATAGGAAATATAGGAGGAGTGGGCACCCTGGAATCAGGCTCAAAGTAATTGTAATTATTTAGTAATAACTCTTAGTTATGCAATGCAATGCAGGCATGAAATTTGTAGGGACAATGGTGAGCCTCCCACAATGATACAGCTCTGGGCTGCCACAGAACGGCGCCCATGAGCAGAGACAAAAGGAACATTGCTCAAGGTTCCCATGCTGTAGCATTCTCCAGTGTTGGTAACTGCCGTGTGATGACTGATGAGTGATGAGAAAAGAAGGAGTCTGCCGCATACCCTATTCGTAGGATGTTGGTTGTTTGAATGTGATGTGCATTTGGCAGTCAATCAAACGCTTTATAAAATGTTAGATCCTACATTATAAGTGATTCAGCCACTCTGAAATTGCCTTTAAATCCATCACGAAGAGTAATAGTTTGCAACAGAGGATTCTTGTTTAACAGCATTAACTACTACAACTGAAGAAGTTATTATGGATATCTGCCAATTTATCTAGGAACTGAATTTTTACAAGATACCTTGAAACAAACAATATTATTAAAACACTTATCTAGGTTAAACTACTTGCAAATGCACACTGCACAGTGAAAAGATCTCCAAACTAAAATGCATAGCCCAACCATTAGCCGATGTTCATTCATACTGCATGGGCAGCCTAAAGGCAACTGCCCTTAAGCCATCCTCTAGGATTACTACTTAAGGCTTAAGACATTAAGGGCTGTCAGGTGACTCAGGTCACGTGTCTTGAAGCAGGCCTCTGATTGGTTGAGACATGAAGGTCTTTGCCCGTAAGCACCAATTAAATTCAGGGTGGTAGTACGTGCTACTGCAATTGCAACCACTTGCCCAGGGCCCTATAAAGACACACGAGGCCACCGGAAAAGGTGGATTGCTCAGTAGCAGGACATAGGGCAGAAGAGCCTTTGATGCCAATCGAAAGGTGACAATAGGTTGGTAGGTAGGCAGGTAGATAGATGGATGGACGGATGGATGATTGGGACATTACATCCTGTATCTATGAACTTCTTTGGCCAATTAGGACAGGAGGACACAGCAACGAGGCAAAGGATTATTGAAAGAGCTGTCCAACACAGGCCCAGTTGACCCGACACGAGCTGGATTCGAACCATGGACCCAATGATTGGCAGCCCAGCATGCTACATGTACCATGAGCTAACCATCCAAGTAATAGATAGGCTTCTAAACTACAGCTCTGTCCATCTCTATATCGGTCATGGTTGCAGGAAAAGTAGAGACATCAGAAATATCTCTGCACATTTTTGAGAAAATTTGTTAACTTTCTATTTCTTTATTTCTCCTGGCCATATGCTTCATCTGGTCTTCTTTCCGCTCATGGATTCCTCCCCCATCAAAAGATCAACTGTCTATGAAATTTCAAAGTAGGCAGACATGAAGTTTCATGATTTAAGTGAGAAGTAATGTCCTGTACTAGTTGCTTAATGGAAGGGCTTTTTGCACTCTCGTTCATGGACATTGTACCATGTACATCATGTACTTTACCTTGGTACAATTTAGCCCCAGCTCTTATGTAGACTGCCAATATAAGTGGTAATGGCCAGATGGGCCAATGATAGGTAGCATACAACGACAATCCAAGACGCTGTGTTACTTGTGGGAAATTCAACAATAAACCAAACTGAGCTAAATATAATTCCAAAGTAGACCATCCAGTCATTTGGCCCATCAAACATTAACATTCTCAACATCATGCATCATAATTTTTTTAATAACTTTCCCAAAACATAAGGACCTTCCAGCAGTCTCTGCACAAGAATCTGAGCCCTGCATTGCTTCTCCAATTCTGTGTCTCGGAGTAGCTCTTCAGCGGCCAATAACAGTCTTTTGTCACGCAAATGTCGTATGAAATGGTAATATAGCCAGTCCACTCACGTTTTGTTCCTTCATCTACTGCTTCCATTTCATTCTGACATTCCGGATGCCAATTTTGGATGCAAGTTCTTTCTGTCTAGTTTTTCCACCAAATTTAATCACTTACATTTTCTGCAGTCCGCTCATTTTCGCAACATATTTAGCTACTCTACTGAGTTGTGTATAGGTGAATAAGACACTTCAGTCATTCAGACACATCCCTTAACTTAAGGGCAAATTACAAAAGACAAAGCACTCTTTTCGTAAAAACAACCATTTAGTTGTAAATAGCCTGAATAGAAAGACAGATAGCCTGATAGATAGGTACTTAGCCAACAACATAGATAGATAGATAAATAGACAGATAGATAGATAGATAGATAGATAGATAGATAGATAGATAGATAGATAGATAGATAGATCGATAGATAGACAGTCAGATGGAGAGTTAGATAGATGGACAAGTCAGATACATATACACAGAAAGATAGATCGATAAACAAATATATTGATTGATAGAAAGATAAGACACTGATGCACATAGATAAGCAAAGAGAATGATAGAAATTGACTTGAATACAAACAGACAGCAAGACAAAATGGTAACAAAATATTAAATCTGGAAAATTTTTTGCAAATGGCCCAGTAATTTAAAGAAAACAAACACATTAAATCTTGTGGAAGAAATTGAAACTCCGTTATGAAGACTTTGCATGTCTGCGTGAATATTTTGTTGGCGGCGGTCATTAATCTAACGTCTTGGGACAGCTTAACAACTAAGAAAACATAACAGACTTCAGAGAAAATTGTTTCAACCTTTATGCATGTGTGTTTTGTGTGAGGCCGATGAATATTTCACCAGTGATGCATAGGACCAGGGAACTGCCACTGTTGCTCAAATTACTAAAGAAATGGGCTTGACACTTCCATGTAATAAAGAATCACCTCTCCACACAATATGTGGCAAAGGTTATTATGTGTTGCGTGGTCTTGTGTCATTGCATCACCTATGACAACACTACATGAATAACTTGAGTGGCCGGACTTGAAAAATATGTTCTTTGACATGGAAGCAATTGTCTAGAGACGAGTTATTGTTTTTCTTTCCAGGACTTGAGACGTTTGTCGACTAACATATTATCTCATGTGAGAAAGAAAGTTCTACAGAAAATTTGTCATTTCCCTACATCATATGCACATTGTTTAATGAAAAAATAAACACTTATAGTAAGATAACAGAACGAATTTCTAAATGTGGCTCAACTAAGCTGTCTTTAGCCAGTAATTACTATGTATTTTTGTACGGACAATATTGTACCTCAAAAGAGAGTAAGAATATTTGCTAATAACAAACCATGGATGAAGAAGGAACTCAGAGATCTATTTCGTGAAAAAGACAAATGTCTTACTTGTGGTAATAGAGATAAGTTCTCATAGTTTACGAATTGAAACAGGTCGACATCAAAAACGAGTGACTCCTGTAGAAAATAGAACATGTGAAAAGTGTCCATTAAATACGGTGGAGGATGAAATCCATTGCCTTATAGTATGCCCTGCTAATGAATCTTTCCGAGAAAATTTGTTCTCAACAGCTACTAAATTTATCAACAATTTTCTGTCTTTGAATGATACTGACAAATTTACATCAATAATGAAAAGTAAGGAACCTGACCTACTAAATATACTAGGGAAATTTTTACTTCAGGCTGACGTCTAAAGCAACATATCTCCTACATCCACATGGTCAAAGAACAGAATCACGATAATTATGAAAACAATAATAATAAGCCTACACTTTACACTTTAATGAAATGAATTAATTTTAATATTTAATGAACTATTTAGAATTTTTTTTTCTTTTATTGTAGCATTGTTAAAGCAACCGTGAATGTTATATGATGCCTGTCTTGTAAATAATGTCTGGAATATGTAATATCATGCATTGTTAATTAAACTATATATTTGTTTTTTTTTGTATGTCTGTTGCTCTGGTCTTAATCAATTGCAATTTTACTTCATTACTATTTGGGTGGCTGGAACCTAGTTTGTATTTCTTTTAATCGTGTGTTTGGTGCTCTTTTATCTTTTATCTGAAAGTTATATTACTCATTCTTGAATTTTAGCTATTTATTGTATATATATAATTAATGTTTTGTATATAGTTTATATTGCATATATGATTAATATCGTTTGATTTTAAATATTTTATATTCCCATTACAAATGACATATGTATCAACTGTGATATTTGAAAATGTCAATAAAAGAATATATAAGTTAAAAACAGTCCAAAAGGACATTGACAAAACCATCAAAGTGTGCAAACAAGAATATTGTAAAAAAGTGAAAGATCTCTTCAGCAAAAACTGCGTAAAAGATGCATGGCTTGGTCTTAAAAAGATCACAGGTATGACTAAGTCTGTTAAATCAATTGTAGTTGATGATGTAAAACAACACTGCAGTGATTTAGTTAAATTTTACTCAAGATTCGATGTATATGATTTCAGTGACAAATGTTGTGAGATACTTGAGAATATTAGACAAATGTGTTGTGAAAAGGTCATTATAAGTGTAAGTGACGTGGCACAGAGCTTCTCAAAAATTAACATTCATAAAGCCTGTGGCCCAGACAAGCTAAGTGGTAGGGTACTGAAGTTAGGAAAAAGCTCACTGGCCTATATTTTCCATCTTATTTTTCAAAGATCTCTTGACGAATGTTGTGTTCCAACAAAGTGGAAACTCTCAGAAATAATTCCACTTCCTAAAAAACCACAACCTAAAATACTCAATGACTTCAGACCAGTAGCACTAACTTCAGTAGCCATGAAATGTTTGGAAAAGATTGTAAAAGCAAAACTGATGTGGTATATTGGTTCTCAACAAGATGTTCTACAATTTGCTTATACTAAAAACAGAAGTACGTTAGACCCAACTATCATGATTGTAAATGATGCCTTAAAATTTTTGGATACACCAAATAGCAAATTTAAAAGTCACTTTGTAAAAATTCTTTTCATAGATTTTAGCTCTGCATTCAATACAATACAAGTACATATAATGTTAGACAGACTTATCAACATGCAGGTTAATCCAAATATTGTATTATGGATCTATAGCTTTTTGAGTCATAGACAACAGTATGTAAAATTTAATGGAACTTTATCTGAGACTGTGCATACAGAAACAGGCGCCCCGCAAGGGTGCGTTCTCTCACCATTACTTTTTACCTTGTATACAGACACTTGTAGATCTAGCTGTACGTCATGTAAAGTGTACAAATATGCAGATGATACTGCTCTAGTTGGACTCTGTGTTAATGAAGATAGCGAATATCAGAACGAAGTAAAATCTTTTGTTACCTGGTGCAAAGATAATTATTTATTACTTAATGTTCAAAAGACAAAAGAATTGGTCATAGATTTTAGACGATCACAATGTGTACATAAAGATCTAATTATAAATGATGAAATTGTAGAAAGAGTGGCAGAGTATAAATATTTAGGTACCATCATTGATTGTAAATTAAATTTTGAAACAAATGTCAGTGCCATCTATAAAAAAGCCAACTCAAGAATGTTCTTTGTTAGAAAACTGCACAACCTACATGTAGATAGCACAATTGTTGAACTCTTTTATAGATCTGTTGTGGAATCAGTTATCACTTTTGGAATAGCAGCATGGTATGGCAATTGCACGCAGGTGTCTAGAAGCAAACTGTGTAAAGTGATCAAGTATGCTAAAAGGTTAGGTGTACAAAATGCAAAATCATTGTTAGAATTGTACGAGAAGTTCAGTAGGCAGAAAGCAAAAGCCATAAGATCAGATTCTCAACATCCATTGTACAATTGCTATCAGTTACTACCATCAGGCAGGAGATTCCTAGCACAATACACAAGAACGGCAAGGCTTAGTAAATCATTTGTGCCTGCAAGTGTTAGGCTGCTAAATGTATAAATTGTATATATATATATATATATTTAAATATGTATAATTTTGTATAATTAATTTCAATTTCACTATGTTCTGTTTGAATATCGTCTATTGCTACAAATTTTGCTGTACTTGTAACAGTGACAATAAATTATTATCGTATCGTATCGTATCGTATCGTATCGTATCGTATCCGTAGCCGTAGATATCCAAAGCTAGCCGCCCGTATCCGTTGCTGTCTTTTACTATCCACCCCCCTTATCTCTAACACAAGTGCCCCCTCTACTAACAAACAACAGAACTAACACTCCATGCATGAGTTGTTATCTTATTCTTGTATTATTATTTGACTCTGTATCCAATATGCATGTAAATCAGAACAATGGTGCTTAAATGACATCAAAAGGACAATATGTTCTTTGCAAAACCCAAAATTTGTAACATGCCGTGTAATATTATCTTTCTCTCATTTCATCAATCTTAGATACCCAAAACACTTGCTGCTGCAAGGATGAATAATTCTGGCCTCTTTAAAGGAAGCATTTCTCATTTTCACGTAAACATTACAACATTTCTCCATCCATAATAACCCTACAAAAACAAGAACCCCAAAACACTTCAAAAATTAGCCGAACTCAACAAAAGCACTCATTGTGCCTCATCACATTGTCAAATCGAACACGCTATACAATTGCCTCAACCCGTTTCAAAGTTCCTAGTTTCCAAGGCAAAGCAAGTGAGAGGGGATTTGCAGCAAGAACACCATCACAATAAGTTGAAACTCAACAAAGATAGATAGATAGATAGATATGGTAAGTGCAGCCCTCTAAGCCCAGTTCTGGGCGCTCACGAGGGTTGATTGATGAGATGAGAGAGAGAGCAGGAGTCCTCAACATGTTACACATTTACCCCATGTGAGGGATCTTTTACTTGCCCAGCACAGACACTGATACAAGGGGCCGCCAATTTAACGTCTCATCCGAACGACATCCAGCTGGGATTTTGCTCATAAAGGTACACTGAAATTTTCGGGTTCCCCAACCGGGAGTCGAACCCATGCAGGCAAAGACCTTCAGCGGAGCAGGCGGGAACCTTAACCACTACACCACCCAGCTGCCTCAAAGGCACTTAAAAGACTCCCCCCCCCCCAACATCTTCAAATCGAATGCGCTACATACAATAGCCTCAACCTATATCAAATTCCCTAATTTCTGTGGCTAAGCAAGAGCACATACATGAGCATGATGAGAGAGAGTAGATAAGATTAGCCTATAATAACCTTACAGCATGAAAACCCCAAAACAGGCTCACGATAACCTGAAACCCTGCAAGCATAATCAGTGCCATGCATATCTTCAAATCGAACATGCTATACACAATGACCTCAACTCTTTTTCAAGTTCCTAGTTCCAGAGGCTAAGCGAGATCACATACATGAGGGAGAGGAGATTCAATTAGCCCTAGTGCGGACATCAAGAACAACCCCAAAACCGACTCACAATAAGCTGAAACTCAACAAACGCACTCATTGCCCCTCATCGCTTCTCACATCTTCAAATCGAACGCGCTACATACAACAACGTCAACTCGTTTCAAAGTTCCTACTTTCCAAGGTTCAGCAAGAGCACATAGCCTATAATAAACCTTACAACATGAAAAGCCCAAAACGGTTCACGATAACCCGAAACTCAGCAAGCACACTCAGTACCGTGCACTTATATCTTCAAATCGAACGCGCTACATACAATAACCTCAACTCGTTTCCAAGTTCATAGAGTTTCCACTTCCCAAGGCTAAACAAGAGCACATAAGAGAGGGGGAATTCGATTAGCCTACATGGATAACCCCACAATAACCTTGCAATAAGAACAACCCTAAAACGGTCTAACAATAAGCCGAAACTCTGCAAGCACACTCAGTACCCCTCATATCTTCATATCTTCAATCGAACATGCTATAATATATATACAATAACCTCAACTCATTTCCAAGTTCATATAGTTTCCACTTCCCAAGGCTAAGCAAGAGCACATAAGAGAGGGGGAATTCGATTAGCCTGCGTGTGGACTGCTGCCATATTCCTTGCATTGGACATGCAACCTTCATATTCCAGCCCATTAGCTTCCAATATCAATATGGCACCCGCAGAGAAATAAGGTGCCAACAAGAACATAGCATTGATGGACTGCAACATAGCAACAGACATAGCAACAAAACTTCTCAGTGTTACATTGCAAAACTGATATATCAGTATTACATTGCTTGTTGCTACAGTGTTATATGTTGTATGCTGGTTCTATAGCCAGAAAGTATGAAGCATTGCTTATTTGAGCATTTCAGTAAGAAGATGTCGAAATCTTACAGGTCGATTCAGGCACCTTGGTGGTTGAGTGGTTACAGTCCAGTCGGTTCTGTCGGAGGTCTTTGCCCGCATGGGTTCAAACCCCAGCTAGTGAATCTGAATGTTAACAGTTTTCGAGATCAAAATTCTTTATGGATGCTGTAAGAAAAATACATATATTTCTTGACCTTATTTTCTATCTATCTATCTGTCAATCTGTCAATCTATCTGTCAATCTATCTATCTATCTATCTATCTATCTATCTATCTATCTATCTATCTATCTATCTATCTATCTATCTATCTGTCTATATGTCTATCTGTCTATCTATCTATCTTGCTACATATCCAGCTAAGTAGGAAGGAGAGTAGATAGATTTTAAACAGAACACAACATCTTGGTCCATCTTTATATCATCATTGGCACATTACCACTTACATGGGGAGTATGAGAGCTGGGCTAAAAATGCACCAAGGCTACATGTAAGTACATGGCATAACGGCCATGAAGGAGAGTGCAAAAAACCTCTTCCATTAAGTAAGTAATATAGTACATTACTTCTTACTTAAGTCATGAAACTTTATGTCTACTTCCAGGAAGCCACTAAGTAATGTGTAAGGAGCAGAAAGTGCATCATAACTGGAGTAATGCACACCATAATCCATAGAGTGTAAGTGTATATATGAAAATTCCTGGAAATTATCCAAGCTATGTCATAATATTGGTTTTTCTTCGCAGAATAAAGATGTCACTGTGTCAAGAATCAACATACCCACAATAGACAAACTAATTATAATAACAATCCCTTTCTCCACACCTTTCTCCGGGTACCAACTCCCTACTTCAATAACAACGGCTCCATCTCTCCAATTATTTAAATCTAAATTATTAAAAAATAGTCATAAATCATGTTTTTATCCAGTATTGCCAAATATTCAGCACCATATATCATCATCTATAAATTCTATTTCTACTTTCCTTCTTTTCTCAGCAGACCAAACATAGATGTAATATTCAGCAGTTGAATATGTCAATTACTTGACAGAAGCAGAAGAATTTAGCCTAGATCACAGTGACATCAAAGATTTGCTCTCCTTACCAAACACATCTACTAATATAATATGGAAGCAAATATAGATGCAAATACAGATGCGGTCCACAAAAACAAATCATTATCCGTCAATAACAATCAACGCCATCAAAGGACACAATTTTCTCCCTAATTTACACCAATAGCTTTAACTCAACGCTGACCCGAATACCCAAATCAGGCAAATGCTGTACCCTTTCAGGCAAGTGTCGTATTCTATGGACCGTTGGCTACACATGTACAATCAGGAAATGCTGTGGACAGAAAGCGAACGACAGAGGAGGTTTCGGTAGTCCGAGAAACTGCACGGTGAACACGGTGAAGTATAGATGGGTTAGTCATTAGAAAAGAACATGGTGAGGAGAACGGTTTGTATAACCCTATGGAAGATGGATGGATAATCGGGTCTTTAAGCCACGATTATCCATCCATCTTCCATAGGGTTATTCAGCTGTTGAATATGTCAAATAGTTTAAGCCCCGATTATCCATCCATCTTCCATAGGGTTATACAAACCGTTCTCCTCACCAGCCTTTACGTTCTGTACTTATGCACTCGACCCGAGCTGGATTCGAACCCTGGACCTAGCAATTGACAGCCTAGCACACTACCACTAGAACAATCCTCCTCCCATATAACCTTGCGGTGTTGAGCCTGTTCTTAAAAATGTCCATTCTGTTTTTGTTTTTCCATTGCATCAATCCTGAAATCGAAGTAAAGTCTAATAACAAGCAAGCATATGGTTTAGTATTTTCTGTGAAATTGACCAGAAATTAAAGACAAAATTATATGCAAAATATTGATCTGTTCACTTTGATAATGTGCATACCAAATCACAACCTGACTTTCTGGGCTGAATTACGGGTTGCAGATCGGACCATCAGTGGACACTCTTCTGCAGACCGCAAAATTGCGTTGTAGAAACAGTGGACCAGTCTGTTTTTCCAGATTCATGCACAATCAAAACCATAACCAAAATTCAGCTCTCGGAGTTGGGAATTAACGGAAACCGAATCAAAAATATTAGAACTGCTGAACATTATCTGGAATTAATGGAATGAAATTAAATCATTCAACAAGAAATACTGCTATTTTGCATCTCATCCTCATCAGTCCTCAAATTCTTTCATTGTAACCATGGCACAGAGAACACCCCGGCAAACATGGTAAACCACCCAGATTATCGGACTAGCCCAGCCGTCCGATTCAATCTGGGCCAACGAGCGGGGCTTGTGCCAGCGCAGCGGCTAAACTAATCCAATCAGAAGGCGGGCCAGCACCCCCACTAACACATTATGCCTCTAGCTCATTGTTGCAGCCACATATTTTCCAGTTTGTACAGATCCATACAAGCCAGTGATGTAGTTAGGCTGTCAGTTCGGCCATTGACCGCAAACGCGGACCCAGAACTCTGCCCCTCCGCTCCGCAGGCATCGCGAGTCTATACTGTTAGTACAGACACGCAGCACTAAAAGTCTAAAGGACCAAATGTAGAGTGGACCATACAATGGCGTATACAGTTGGAAGTATGGACTAAACATGGTTGGAAAGTAGACTATGTACTATTTAGAAGGTGGACCACCCAATAAAGCATGAAGATGGGGATGTTCTCACCAACTCAAACTGTAGGCCTATCCATGATATTATGAAGAATTGACAAGATCATAAAATCTATGATTATGTTGATAAAGAAACACACAATTACTATAGTGTCTTGGCATGAGACCAAGTGATGGGCAGTAAGTTTATTTGGAGCTGTCACTGCCTGTCAGCCATACTTCACTCATAGTTTAACTTATATAGTCAACAATATTGAATACAATAAAACAATTCTTCAAACCAAACAAGATGAGCAACTATTCCTTATCTAAGGGAGGCAGCTAAAATGTATATATCTCAAATCAGTAGAATGGTCAGATTATCCTTAATGTAGAGTAGATGTAAAGTAGATATTATCCAAATCTAAAGCAAAATGGTAAGATTAGCTTTAAGCCAAAGGCATACATATATATATATGTTGAACTATTCATTGGCAAAACCATTTAGAAGGCACATAATAAGGCACAGCCTCAAAAGGCATCATGGTACAGTTTCAAAAGGCATCATGCTGAGGTGTTTTTTTTTTATATTGGCTGGCTAGTTCAAAGAAACCACAGGAAGACTGAGGTTGAAGCTTAAATGTAGCTGTGTAGCCGCAAAGTGTTACAACCACAGCTTTCAAAAGGGATATAAACAGCCACCCAGGTCCAACCAGTAACCACAGCAATAACCATACAAGTGCCTGAAATACCGTGCGACCGAACTCACCGAAGCTTTCCATTGAGGTTAAAGATCCTGCCTCCAACTCATAGGTCCTATAGGTTGGTAGCATGGTGATGCATACTCATTATTAGTTCCAGATAGGTTAGCAATATGCCTTTAGTCAGCATCAATGGTTATGCATTTTGATCGGTGTACGGTCAACTAGGCGACAAACCAACCAGGCGACAACCATCAGTACCAACATAATCTTTGGTACCAACTAGGTGACAAGAAATTTGGAAATTTCATACCAGTGCAAACTAGGTGACAAGCAGTTCCAACTAGGTGACACAAATTTACACAGCACTTCCAACTAGGTGACACAAGTTCACAAAACACATCCAACTAGGTGACACAAGTTCACAAAACACATCCAACTAGGTGACAATACATTTCCTAATTGACCACCATTGAAGGTAATCTGTCACCTGATTGGTATCCCCTATAAAATATGTGTCACCTGGATGGTATCTGGGGGGTATCTGCTGCCACCTAGTTGTCCAAAAAGTGTAGCCTAGTTGGCAGTGGTATGTCACCTAGTTGGT
This sequence comes from Platynereis dumerilii, assembly GCA_026936325.1. Classification (NCBI taxonomy): domain Eukaryota; kingdom Metazoa; phylum Annelida; class Polychaeta; order Phyllodocida; family Nereididae; genus Platynereis; species Platynereis dumerilii. The sequence goes on along the minus strand of JAPTHN010000019.1, from coordinate 4,978,500 downwards.
AGTGTTGTAGCCTAGTTGTCTGTCGCCTAGTTGACCGGCAATCTTTTGATCTTGTCATGTACTCTTATGTTAAAAGGTTTTCACTAGTCTGGTTAAGCCGTCAGGTTTCAAGCCCGGCCATACTACCAAGCTTGGTATTCTACTCTGGTATATAGTAATATGTGTTCCTTTCCAGACAAGCACACAATAATCTTATAATATAGACAAGTGTCGTGGTTAAATATCTATTACCGTAGAGCCACATATTTTGGTCCTGTCATGCATTTTCACGATCTCAGATTTTGGTCCTGTCACGCACTTCGCTCTTGCAAAGTTCTGTCAAGCCATACCACATTGACATGTCACACTTGTCGACCTTTACAAAGTGGCATACCTTTCATGTCTGGTGAGTGGAGACCCTGGTTATACCTTTAGGTCTTGTCATGAAGCTGTATTCTAAAGGTGATATTTTAAATCAGGCTGACCTAGATTTGTTGTCTGGTCCTTGTGGCAAACCAATAGCCCAAGAGAAATCTGATTAGATCAATGCTTTTCACCATCCCTTTAGTTCATTTCGAGTCTGGCCAAATGACCTAAATTTGTCATCTGGTTTTGAGGCTGACCAACGACCAAACTTGAATTTGGCGGAGTAGTTCCAAACAAACATGTCGAGGGACCTTTCGTTAAGAAAATCGTTGCCAGTCTGAGTGCTTTAAGTGTGAGTGATTCTCGTGACAGCAAGATTTCAGCCAAAGTTGGATAGATGGATAATTGAGGCTTAACATCCTGTATCTAGAAACTCAGTGGGCTAATGATATCAAGAGGACACAGCAATCAGTGATGATCGAAATTTCGGTCCAACATAGGTCCAGGTGACCCACGTATAACAGGAATCTAACCTTGGCTCCTGCAGTTTGAAGCCAAGAATGCTGCCAACTGTGATAACCTCCCTCCTAATCACAGCATTACATAGTTTCAGCCAAAGACAGCCTCACACTCATGTAACTGGAACTGTATCTAATCATACTGACCAATAATTTTGCCATGCAAATCAACCTAGAGCTGTGTCAGGGCTATTCATGGTGGCAGGCCTCTCTTCATGCGGCCCAATTTCATGATGCCAGCCAATATAACATGCATGTCTGCCAGATTTTCTGTTTGCAATGTCTACAACTAACGTCTGCGGCAGATGTCTCTGCTTGCAGTGATCTACTTTAGTACTTTTATCCACCAAACACGCAACCTCGGCTTGAAACATGCCGTTGAAACATGTTGCTGGGAACTCGGCTAAAAGGACCAAGACACGAAGCTCTGACATTAGGTCCATGGATAACCATCACTTGCGGTTAGGTTAAACATAATGTCCATAATCCCAAAAATGCCGCCACGTTTTGAGTTATAACCAGCCATGAGGCACGTTACTTTACAGCACACAAACAATGGCAGTTACTGGACCTGCCTTGAGGGGCCAGATGAGAGTTATAGTGGAAATTTAAAAAGTGGCATTTCATGGACAGTATGCCAGTGTCAATGTCTCCATATTACTAACTCCGAAGATATTTCAGTTTAAAATTGTGAGTTGCCAGAGGCACACATTATGATGACATCAGGCAGTGAGTCTACACCAATGTACCAAAACTTCCCAAAAGGTTGGATTTTTACTTGCCTCAAGTAACAATTAATATAAAACCTAAGGAATCATGTATTTACAGCTTACCAAAAATGGACATGACACAGTAAGGATATAAAGAGACTATAAAATTAAGGCAATTCTAAATTCTGTTTGAGTCTTGAAATTGAGCTTACCAAAACTTCAAGCAATTTCCTTTGGTTCGCTTCTAGGAAATGAATACTCTTTGAATGGCTTTAAAGGAATTTCCCTATAAAGTAGCTTATTCAGAATTATTGAAATGGTGCATAGTCATCACCTTGCACAACGCACACCATAGTCTATTATCATTACTCTTCTGAACACCATCAATTCTACTCTAACAAATTTAATTACTCTTTTCTGAAGTATTGAATCGCTTAAACTTTCTTTCATGAAAAACAAAACAAAAATGCATAAAGAACAGGATATATGGGGGAATGTAATTAAAACTGTGAAATTGAATGAGAAGACTCCTGCTGGAATAGACAATATGAATTTCAAAGGCGTCTTGAATGGGAGATGAGAATGGAAGCCTGAGGCATTCATCATACATTTTGAAGTAGCCAAGCCATATACTACAATTGGCATCATTGCAGGATTGATAGGGCTGGGGAACGTTCAATACATTGTTTGTTGACCTTGGTGATTCTGCTACATTTTAGCCATTAAAATGTACATATTCTTAGATTCCGTTTCAGCTCAAGACTCTCAAGTGAGATATCGGCTTTTTAAATATCGTCCTTCACTCCACAATGTCTAATTCTATCTGATTGTGCCATCAGCTTTCAAGCTTGGTCATATCGCCGAGCCGAGTCTTCCGGCATGCATATTAAACATTATATTCCAGAACAGTTAGCAAAATATTGCATCAGATTATAGAGACATGCACCCTGGTCAGGTAAACCATTAGAAGCCACATATTTCAGTCAAGTCATGCATTTTTACCATCACAGATTTTGGTTCGGTCACGCACTTTGGTCTTGCAAGTTCTGTCTAGCTATACAGCATTGACTCATCAGACCTGTCAAGCTTTACAAAGAGGAATACCTTTCATGTCTGGCAACCCTGGTTTTACCTTTCGGTCTTGACACGAATGCTGTAAGCCATATTGTAAGGGTGATATTTCAAGTGTGGCCGTCTTAGATTTGTAGTACGGCTGTGATGACAAGCCAGCACCCCAAATACCTAAATGGTCAGATCAATGTTTCTGAGTCCTGACCAACCCATCTAGATGGATGATTGAGGCTTGATTCTTGCATTCCTGAAATACTGGTGGGGCAGGTGGGCTAATCAAGAACAAGACGGCAGCAAAGAGGCAATTGAAGCTGAAGCCCAACATAGGTCCACTGGTCCATGACTCCAGGTGACCTGACCAGAGCAGGAGTTGAACCTGAGCCCCTGTGATTGGAAGCTTAGAGGGCTACTAATTGAGCCGACCTTCCTCATACTTGTAGCCCAAGACTGTTGTAACCAGACCTGTATCTAATCCCTCTGACCAACAATTTTGCAATGCAAATCAACCCGGAGCTGTCACACCCTGTGTCAGGGCTATTCATGGTGGCACGAAGCTCCGATATTAGGTCCATAACCATCACTTGCGGTTAGGCTAATGTTCAACGTAATGTCCATAACCCCAAAAATGCCCACCACGTTTTGAGTTATAACTAGCCATGAGGCACGTTACTTCACGACTCACGAACAATGGCAGTTACCAGACTTGCCTTGAGGGGTAAGGTGAGAGGCACCATGGAAATTTAATTAGTGGTGTTTCAGACACAGTGTGTCCATGCCAATGTATCGTACCCAATACTACTCGCTCTGAAGCTGATTCAGTTTCTATAAGCACTTTTAGCAGCTGGCAGAGGCAGGCATTATGATGAGATGATAAAGTTGTGAGTCCACACCAAGATGTACCCCGTAGGAAATTGACTATAGAGTCTACATAATTTGAAGCTCCGAATGCTGCCAACTGTGATAACCTCCCTCCCAATCACAGCATTGTACAGTTTCAGCCAAAGAAAGCCTAACTACACTCCTGTAACTGGACCTGTACCTAATCCCTTTGACCAACAATTTTGCAATGCAAATCAACCCGGAGCTGTCACACCCTGTGTCAGGGCTATTCATGGTGGCAGGCCCTCTTTTTATGCAGCCCACTTTCATGATGCCAGCCAATATAACATGCATGTCTGCCAGGTTTCTATTTGCAATGTCTATAACGAACGTCTGCAGCTGATGTCCCTGCTTGCAGTGATCTACTTTAGTACGTTTCGTCCTCCAAACATGCAACCTCAGCTTGAAACACCATTGAAACATGTTGCTAGGAACTTGGCTAAAAGAACCGAGACACGAAGCTTCGACATTAGGTCCATAACCATCACTTGCGGTTAGGCTAATGCTCGACGTAATGTCCATAGCCCCAAAAATGCCCGCCACATTTTGAGTTATAACTAGCCATGAGGCACGTTACTTCACGACTCACGAACAATGGCAGTTACCGTACCTGCCTTGAGGGGCAAGGTGAGAGTTACAGCGGAAATTTTAAAAGTGGCGGCCCAGGGACAGTAAGCCGGTGTAAATTTCGCCATGCCACTGAAACTGGTTTCGAAGCAATTTCAGCTTATAAATATGCACTGCCAGTGGCAGGCATAGTGATAAGATAAGGCAGTGAGTCTGTACCAATGTACAGTTCATAATAGGTTGGTTTTAACTTGCCTCAACATAGAACATTGAATATAAGGTATCCTGTATCTATATGTACATTCTACAGTAGGGTGCCTCATTTCAGAAAAAGTTTTAAATATCCCACCACCTGGTATTTCATGGGGTTACTTATGTCAGAATACAAGTCTATGCCAAATTTCAAGAAAAAATATTGATGCTCTAAGGTCCCTCAAGAGCTCTGAAGATAACAGGGTTAAAATTAAGTGTTTTTAGCGATTTTCGTCAGGTATACATGTTTCTATTCATAATCTTTTCATTGTAACAGTACTGATCATGCAAAATGTCCATGTTTGTGAATCTGGAAATATAAAAGATGTATTTTTAAACCCTAAAAATAGTTTTTATGGTAATATTACAAATATTAAAGTATTTTAATGTGATTTTAAGCTAAAACCCACTTTAATGGCAATATCACTGGTATACAGTAGACCGTGCTAAACTCCACTTAGTTTCTCACCTCAACAAACAGTCTGAGGGGTTCAATTTTCGAGTGGGGCAAATTATCTCAAATGTCATTCAGACTAGCCAAGAAGTAAGGACAAAGCTTCACATGTTCATTTGCTGTCTACATAGTCATGAATGAATAAGTCCTTTGCAACAAATTAACTAAATATTTTTCGTTCTTCCTCCGTTGTAACATTCTTCCTGAAAGGCTTTTTAATACAGACTGAGAACCTTTAACAATAAATTCATCTGTTCTGATACGATAGAGTTGAATCATTGTGACCACATCATCTTGCAAAGAATATACCTCCATTTTTCAAGCATTAAGAACTCATAAAAAAATTCCAAGAGTTTTGCAACCATTTGAATTTCTGTTAACCTGGTAATTGTACCTTGAAGTATCAATATGGAAGATTAAAGCCTGTTTCAGAAGTTGTAAACATGTTATTGCTTGCATTGTACAAGTCTGTCAACTTGGATTTCATCAGTTATATCGTTTAAAGCAGATCCGAAAATACTTTGATCAGAAAACAATAGAAGGACTTGTCCATTCGTTTATTACTTCAAGCATTGATGATGGGAATGCAAAATGCTGCAGCACGATTAATTGTTTGTAAATCAAAACAAGACAGTATATCAGCAATTTTGAAGACCTTGCATTGGCTCCCTGTGAGATATAGGATTAAGTTTAAAATCAGTTTACTTGTTTACAAATGCCTTAATGGATCCGGTCCAAAATACCTTTGTGATCTCCTGGAAAAACCATCAAGAACAAGAACTCTAAGATCATCATCCGATTCCTTACTCCTGTCAATTCCGAAAGTAAAGACCGAAACCTTTGGAAAAAGATCGTTCCGATATGCAGCCCAAAAAGAATGGAATGACCTACCTCGCCATATCAGAAATTGTGATAATCTTGATAATTTTAAAAGGACTCTAAAGCCCTGATTCCTGAGCTGTATTATTATTTTAAACTTGCATTTACATGACTTTTTAAAATTTATACATCATACTCTATTTTTATGTGCTTTTATAATTACTGCATTCTTACATACATGATTTTATGTTCATATTCAATTGTAAACACTGCTGAGTATTTCTATAATGGAGTGTTTGAATCAATAAACCATTAAACCATTACACAAAACGTGTTTGTCTATGCACCCAATCTACACAGGAAAAATAGATTGTGACATAGTCCTGTAAAATGGCTCATTTACAGTATCTTTGACTCGCTGCATTAAATAACCCTGAGAAACCTGAAACACAAAAAATTAGCAATATTTTGAATCAAGATGTTAAACTGATCTTATTCTAGGGCATTGAACAGTCAGTTGCCTGCCACACAAAAATCATCTGTTCAAAATGATGATGATACCTTTCATGGAATGAATAAAGAGCACATGTCGGACACTATCTTCTCTTAATTCATTATGACAAACTTTTCAGAATTAGAAATAAAGGTTTTGTCCAATAGCCATTGGCTGACTTGAATATGTCATGTCTTGCATGGATTACTAATACTTTGGTACCATACTGGCCCGATGCGCAATCGCGCATGCATGTAATAAGTTTGCTTGGTCACACTGAATATGACTACAGACAAGTTGCCATGAAAGCCATGAAATATTAGTCTTTAAAGCATATATGTTTGCAAAGTACTGGGTACAAATTAGTGGATGTCCAAAACAAATATGAATGAGTTGCATGTTCCGCACTGTGTTTCCTGCCTTGAATGTTGTCGTCCCTTGTTATTCTGAGATGGACATGCACAAGATGCTGTCGTCTTCCTACTGTCTACAGGACACACACACAGATCAATTGTGAAATGACAGAAAGGCTTGTTTTTTGACATAATCAATGTTTGTATTGAAATGATTGTGGTTACTTGTCAGGTCTTGGAAGATGAGTAGGCAGGAAGGAGAAAAGGAGGGTTTTAAGACTTTTTGAACATTTTGGTACATTTTGCAACTATTTTATTGAAATTTTAATAAAGCCAACTACAGATGGAATATTTAAGTGTTGCAGAGCCAGTCAGATGACGTGGCGTCAGACTAATTCTATCATTGCCTGAATTTTGACTCTGATGCCTCAGTATTATATTGGTACAGGAGTCAGGTGTATGCAATGTTTTGCAATCTGAAAATTTAGTAGATTTGTAAGACATTAGGCAGTTAATGAAATTATTTCAAATTGCATCAGTGATTCAGAAAGTTCAGACAGAATTTGTTGAACTTGTTACAGAAATGAGTACGATATGACTTCAGTCATATATTTTAATTTTTTGTGTCAACGCAGGTCAAGCTGTCAAACAGTCTGATGCGAGTGTGGATATTAATGAATCACCTTGAGGCCTGGTATCTATAATTGAGCCTCCCTGACTCCTAAGGGTAGGAATTAAGTAGAACTGTTCCAATTTGTACTGTATATTAGTGATATTTCCATTAAAATGGGCGATTTTCACTTAAAACCATTGTAAAATACATTAATACTGGTAATATTGCCATAAAAATCATTTTTGGGGTTAGAAAATGCATCTTTTTTGTTTCCAGATTAACAAACATGGACATTTTGCATGATGTGTGCTCTCACAATGATAACATTACGAATAGAAACATGTATACCTGACGAAAATCGCTAAAAACGCTTAATTTTAATCCTGTTATCTTCAGAGCTCTTGAGGGACCTTAGAGCATCAATATTTTTTCTTGAAATTTGGCATAGACTTGTATTCTGACATAAGTAACACCATGAAATACCAGGTGGTGGGATATTTAAAACTATTTCTGAAATGAGGCACCCTATTCTACAGGTTACCGAAAATGGGCATGACACAGTAAGGATACAAAGAGACTATAAAATTAAGGCAATTGAATTCTAAAGTCTTTAAATTGAGCATACCGAAACTTCAAGCAATATCATACGGCCTTCTTCTAAACAACAAATACTCATTGAATAGCTGTAAGGAAATTCCTTCTGAAGTAACTGTTTCAGAACTATTTCAATGGTGCATAGCCATCACCTTGCACAACGCACACCAAAGTCTATTATAACTAGAAATGTCATAACCGGAAACCGGTGAGTGATGCGCTGCCCGGACTGAGTCCTAAAGATGAATCACACATGTATCCGTAGTTAGTGCATATACCTCTGTGTAATATTTCAGTCAAATCGTGGCTCACAGGATCAAAGCTGTCTTGGCTAAATACACATTTCCTGGCCATCCCACTAACCCAAACTATCCACCTGTCTTTGATTTTACTCTCCTGTCTTTCTGCCCAGGAGTAATTTACCAGCTTGTTATTGCTCTCTTATTTACGATTGGCAACACTGCTATTCCTTAAAAAAAACGTGCAAGCACTTTTAAGAGTTGCTTGCATATATCTATCTATCTATCTATCTATCTATCTATCTATCTATCTATCTATCTATCTATCTATCTATCTATCTATCTTTCTTTCCTTCTTTCTTTCTTTCTATCTATCTATCTATCTATCTATCTGTCTATCTATCTATCTATATATCTTTGTGTTTAGCTGTCTGTCTATCTGTCTATCTATCTCGAGGCCTTCCCTTCCTTCCCCCACTACATTCGGCATAATCACGAAATAGCCCCCACCCTCTGATAACGGAATGAGCGAGACCATTGAAAAGCATAGGCTGCCACTCATTCCGTCACAGGTGCGGGGCTTATTTCGTGATTATGCCCTACATTCCTTCCTTCATGCCTTTGTTCATTCCTTTGTTCATTCCTTCCTTCATTCCTTCTTTTCTTCATTCCTTCCTGCATTCTTTCTACCGAATTTGTAAACACTGGATGTAGCTGGCACTAGGATGCTTTTAGGACAAATGTAGTATAAACAAGTTGTTGATAACAGCTAACTTTTACAGTTAACATCAAACAGGACTGCTACAAGGTGTATCCTGTTTCTCACACAATGTCATGTTTATGTAACCTAGTTCATGTGATAAATGGACATTCTTGAAGTATAAAGTATATGCTGACCTGCTGTTTTCACTTCTTAGGGAATACTTGATATGTGAACAGGAATTAAGGTATGTTTTTCTTTAGGCTTTCTTATCATTGTCAGCTAATAGTAAATAACATGTCACATGAAATATTGTCCATTAGATTTTTAATATGATTGCACCATGTTCAATAAACTTCCTGTTGGGATTAATTGAATACAAGCAAGCACTGACATAGACCAACTGCACAAATCAAGTAAAAAAAATCATTGTACTTTTGAAATTAAAGATTAGATCTGCAAATTCTGCATAGAATTCAACTTGCATTAAAATAACACAAACTGGTAAATTAACAACATTGGGGTGATATGAAACAATACCATTCAACACAATTGCATGTTTTTCAGAATTAAGTGAGTTCAATTCATTTTATTATTCCAGTAGAGCCCCATTATGTCAGAGGAACCCAAAAAGCTGTAAAACAAATCTCACTGAATTGAAAGCGAGTGCCCCCCTCAATGATGACTGTGATGCAGCCATAGTCCTGTGCCCTGCTATGTGAATGCATACAGGCCAGGAGACCAGACTAATGCAGCCATAGCCACACTGGGGGAGTGTGTGTGTAGAACTGGGCAAGAAATACTTTCAAAATGTCACAATAAAGCCACTAAATGTTAGTTTAAAGATTCGGGGACAAACTTTATGACAGTAACGTAACATACAGTGAAGAAGGGCTCTGAAAGTAGTGGCATGTGCCCAGTAGCTTTTACATAAAATTGGGGCAAAAATGTTAACATTTCAGTGTGTGCAAAAAAGCTTGCTTACGAAACCAAGTGCTTGCCCAAGGGGGGGCACCCCCAGGGCAGCGCAAATTACTTTTCTGAAGCCTATCAATTCTATGCTCAACAAATTTAATTATCCTTTTGCGAAGCATTGAATGGTTTCAAAATTCTTTCATGAAAAACAAAACAAAAATGCATAAAGAACAGGATGTACGGGGGAATGTAATTAAAACTGTGAAATTGAATGAGAAGACTCCTGTTGGAATAGACAATATGAATTTCAAAGGCATCTTGAATGGGAGATGAGAACAGGAGCCTGAGGCATGCATTATACATTTTGAAATAGCCAGGGCTATATATTGCAATTGGCTTCATTGTGCGAAGACCTGGATGGAGGAAAGCTCTATTGTATATTGACCCTGGTGATTCTGCAACATTCCAGTCATTAAATTGTATATATTCAATTTCAGTTCAGACTCTTAAGCAGAATATATCCACTTATAATTGCCCAGCGACTGGAAGCTCAGAGCAAAACGAATTGAGCAGACCTTCCTCCTGCTGGCAGCCAAAGACTCTTGTAACCAGACCTGTATCTAATCCTTCTGACCAACAATTTTGCAATACAAATCAACGTGAAGCTGTCACACTCAGTGTCAGGGCTATTCAAGGTGGCAGGCCCTCTTATCATGCGGCCCAATTTCATGATGCCAGCCAATATAACATGCATGTCTGCCAGATTTTTTGTTTGCAATGTCTACAACTAACGTCTGCGGCTGATTTTGGTGCTTGCAGTGATCTACTTTAGTAAGTTTTATCCTCCAAACATGCAACCACGGCTTGAAACATGCCGTTGAAATATGTTGCTGGGAACCCGGTTAAAAGGACTGAGACACGAAGCTCCGACATTAGGTCCATAACCATCACTTGCGGTTAGGCTAATGTTCGACGTAATGTCCATAACCCCAAAAATGCCTGCCACATTTTGAGTTATAACTAGCCAAGAGGCACTTTACTTCATGACTCACGAACATGGCAGTTACCGTACCTGCCTTGAGGGGCAAGGTGAGAGTTACAGCGGAAATTTTAAAAGTGGCGGGACAGGGACAGTATGCGGTTGTAATTTTCGCCATGCTACTGAAACTGGTTTCGAAGCAATTTCAGCTTATAAATATGAACTGCCAGTGGTAGGCATAATGATAAGATAAGGCAGTGAGTCTGTACCAATGTACAGTTCATAAAAGGTTGGTTTTAACTTGCCTCAACATAGAACATTGAATATAAGGTATCCTGTATCTATTTGTACATTCTACAGGTTACCGAAAATGGGCATGACACAGTAAGGATACAAAGAGACTATAAAATTAAGGCAATTGAATTCTAAAGTCTTTAAATTGAGCATACCGAAACTTCAAGCAATATCATACGGCCTTCTTCTAAACAACGAATACTCATTGAATAGCTGTAAGGAAATTCCTTCTGAACTAACTGTTTCAGAACTATTTCAATGGTGCATAGCCATCACCTTGCACAACGTACACCATAGTCTATTATAATTACTTTTCTGTAGCCTATCAATTCTATGCTCAACAAATTTAATTATCCTATTGCGAAGCATTGAATGGTTTCAAAATTCTTTCACGAAAAACAAAACAAAAATGCATAAAGAACAGGATGTACGGGGGAGTGTAATTAAAACTGTAAAATTGAATGAGAAGACTCTTGTTGGAATAGAAAATATGAATTTCAAAGGCATCTTGAATGAGAGATGAGAACAGGAGCCTGAGGCATGCATTATACATTTTGAAATAGCCAGGCCTATATATTGCAATTGGCTTCGTTGTGCGAAGACCTGGATGGAGGAAAGCTCTATTGTATATTGACCTTGGTGATTCTGCAACATTCCAGTCATTAAATTGTATATATTCAATTTCAGTTCAGACTCTTAAGCAGAATATATCCACTTATAATTGCCCAGCGACTGGAAGCTCAGAGCAAAACCAATTGAGCAGACCTTCCTCCTGCTGGCAGCCAAAGACTCTTGTAACCAGACCTGTATCTAATCCTTCTGACCAACAATTTTGCAATGCAAATCAACCTGAAGCTGTCACACTCTGTGTCAGGGCTATTCACTGTGGCAGGCCCTCTTATCATGTGGCCCATTTCATGATGCCAGCCAATATAACATGCATGTCTGCCACATTTTCTGTTTGCAATGTCTACTACCAACGTCTGCGGCTGATGTCTGTGCTTGCAGTGATCTACTTCAGTAAGTTTTGTCCTCCAAACATGCAACCTCAGCTTGAAACACGCTGTTGAAACATGTTGCGGGGAACTCAACTAAAAGGACCGAGGCACGAAGCTCCAACATTAGGTCCATAACCATCACTTGCAGTTAGGCTAATGTTCTACGTAATGTCCATAACCCCAAAAATGCCCACCACGTTTTGAGTTATAACTAGCCATGAGGCACGTTACTTTACGACTCACGAACAATGGCAGACACTGGACCTGCCTTGAGGGGCAAGGTGAAAGGCATCGTGAAAATTAAATTGAGCTTACCAAAACTTCAAGCAATTTCCTTTGGTCCTCTTCTAGGAAACAAACACTCGTTCAATGGCTATAAAGGAATTTCCCTCTAAAATAACTAATTCAGAACTATTCAAATGGTGCACCTTGCACAACGCATACCATAGTCTATGACAATAACTTTTCAGAAGCTATCAATTCTATTCCAACAAATTTAATTACTCTTTTGTGCAGTATTGAATGGCTAAAAATTTCTTTCGTGAAAAACAAAACAAAAACGCATAAAGAACAGGATGTATGGGGGAATGTAATTAAAACTGCAAAATTGAATGAGAAGTCTCCTGTTGGAATAGACAATATGAATTTCAAAGGCATCTTGAATGGGAGAGGAGAATGGAAGCCTGAGGCATGCATTATACATTTTGAAGTAGCCAAATTGTTGTTGACTTTGGTGATTTTGCTACATTCCAGTCATTAAATTGTACATATTCAATTTCATCTCAGACTCTTAAGCAGAATATATCCACTTAAATTGCCCAGCGATTGGAAGCTCAGAGCAAAAACTTATTGAGCAGACATTCCTCCTGCTTGTAGCCAAAGACTCTTGTAACCAGACCTGAATCTAATCCCTCTAACCAACAATTTTGCCATGCAAATCAACCTGGAGCTGTCACACCCTGTGTCAGGGCTATTCATGGTGGCAGGCCCTCTTTTTATGCAGCCCACTTTCATGATGCCAGCCAATATAACATGCATGTCAGCCAGATTTTCTGTTTGCAATGTCTACAACCAACGTCCGCGGCTGATGTCTCTGCTTGCAGTGATCTACTTTAGTACGTTTTATCTTACAATCAGGCAACCTCAGCTTGAAACACGCTGTTGAAACATGTTGCTAGGAACTAAGCTAAAAGAACCGACACACGAAGCTCCGACATTAGGTCCATAACCATCACTTGCGGTTAGGCTAATGTTCGACGTAATGTCCGTAACCCCAAAAATGCCTGCCACGTTTTGAGTCATAACTAGCCATGAGGCACGTTACTTCACGACTCATTAACAATGGCAGTTACTGGACCTGAGGGGTCAGATGAGAGTTTTAGTGAAATTTTAAAAAGCAGCCTTTCAGGGACAGCATGTCGGTGTCAGTGTTTCCATACTACTGACTCCAAAGATATTTCAGTTTAAAATGGTGAGTTGCCAGAGGTAGACATAATGATGAGATAAGGCTGTGAGTTTGCACCAATGCTCTTCCAACTTCCCTAATGGTTAGTTCTATACTTGCCTCAACTTAGAACATCAAATATAAGAGATTGTGCATTTACAATTTTAAAGGTAACCAAAAATGGACACGACAGAGCAAGAATATCAAGAGACTTTAAAATTAAAGTAACTCTAAATTCTGTTAGAGTCTGTATGTTGAGCTTACATTGTACTAAAACTTAAAGCAATTTCATACGACCTTCTCCTAAACCATGAATACTCATTGAAGCTACTTCAGAACTACTCAAATGGCGCATAGCCATTGCCTTACACAACGCACACCATAGTCGTTAATAATCACTTTTCTGAAGTCCATCAATTCTACGCCCAACAAATTTAATTACTCTTTTATGAAGTATTGAATGGCCTCAGATTTCTTTCATGAAAAACAAAACAAAAATGCATAAAGACAACAGGATGTATGGGGGAATGTAATTAAAACTGTGAAATTGAATGAGAAGACTCCTGTTGGAATAGACAATATGAATTTCAAAGGCATCTTGAATGGGAGATGAGAATGGGAGCAACAAGCATGCATCATACATTTTGAAGTAGCCAAGCTATATACTGCAATTGGCATCATTGTGGGAAGGCCTCGTTGGAGGTAAGCCCTATAAATTGTTTGTTGACCTTGGTGATTTTGCTACATTTCAGTCATTAAATTGTACTTATTCAATTCCAGATCAGATTCTTAAATGGGATATCTGCTTTGATAGTAATTCACTCGTCACTCCTCAGTGTCACGTTTTATCCCTACTTACCAAAGCACCTTGAGCATAATCACAGAAGGCAAGGTATTAACATACTCACATTTATTGAAATTACAATATAGTGCAAATGCATCTCTTTAACTTCGTCATAATATAATACAGATAAATGGTATCAATTTAGGAAATAATTCTAAGTGTCAGAATATCCTTTTGGTGGTTGGTTCTTATCCAAAGTGTAGTCAACTGATACAACAAGCTTCTGGGATGCAGGTGTATTATCCGCTGTAACGATGAGATGATACGACGGATAATCCATTCCAAGGTACTACATTTTAATTTCGTTTATTTACTCCAGATATACATTATACACAAATTTTCAATGGACATATTTTAGAATTGCTTCATTTGGAGTTTCTCTAGAGTTCATTTCCAAAGATTGCATGACACCCAGCTCTACGGAAATATCACATTTAGATTATTGGATGCGAACGGTTGGACATGTCTCATAAACACAGTACTTGTCTTGATAATCGAATCACGTCCACAGTGATGAGAAGCTGTCATACTGTCGTGAAAGCGTCAGATGGCTCGTGACCTTTTGACCCCGACCTTAACACGTGCAGGGGATCACTTTTATATCCAAGGTGACCTTTGAGTGACCCCATGGATTTTTTAAGGTCACAAAAGGTCCTTTTCATCTTGAGATAGAGCTACATAAATATTATACTTGGCTTGGTTTTCCTTTTCACATAAATGATGAAGAATATGGAGGCATTTTTGTGTCTTCGAATAGTTAAAATAAATTGTTTGTCCCCTGTTTTGCCTTCATTCCCTAAAAGCTAAATCTAATTTCAGCAAAATAGTTTTCTTTTACATAAATGATGAAGAAATGCGGAAATATCTGTCCCCCATTTATCTATTTTGTCTACCAGTACAACTACATTTGAGCCCGTAGAATTTCTAAAAAAAAGTTTTTGTTGAGAATGCATCTTCCACTTCCAGTACAGTAACAGCACTCCTACAAACCACACCTTTGCGAATACCAACGCATATACCTGTTCTGCAAAAATATGTCTCTTAACTCTCTTTCACAGTTTTGTAACTTTTTAAATTCAATGGTCAGAAGAAAAATTGAACTACAGCTTTCCAGCAAAACTCAGCTAATATTAAAAAAAACCTTCTAGCAGAAAAACATTGAATTAGAGGAAGACTTTTAGAGGGGACAGGACATATGTAGCGTTGTTGGCGGAGTGTGCTTGTTTATGGCTCGGGAGCTTTTAGCGTCTTTTCACTGGGGGTTCTGGGGCATGACAGGGGTGACCCAAGGTGCCCCACTGGGCCCACAACTCACAGTGCATCACAACTCACTATGTTTTGCAACTTACTGGGCATCGCAACTCAACAACAACAAATCCACATAAAAAAAGTTGTTTAGTTCGGATGCTCACATTGCTCAGAGCAGCAGAAAGCTGAACTTATTCTGTCCTGTTGACTCCTGCAGTCAATGGTTTCCATTTAATATTTATCGTAAATATTTCATTGAGAAACTCAAGATTAAAGCTGCAAAAATTATTTCACATGATGAATAATACAGACATCTTTCATTGGCGTATCTTTCCTTGGGTGCAGGGGGTCATAACATGCGCACGGCGAATATGCAGTGCTCCACAGCATTTCCTATCTCTTGCATGTTAATTCTATGCCTAAATACGCTACTGTTAAAGAGTCAAAATGGAAGTCACTGTAATTGTTGCGTAAGCTAATTGCAGTTGTCCCTGTGTTATAAGACCATTCGATCTACAGTCATGAAGTGGTCTCTTATAGGTGCAAACATTTGCAAAAATAGGCCTATTGCTTAACACGGGAGAAAGACAGTCATATACTGCTAATTGGTCTCAAAACAAGGGGTCGTATAATGCAAGAACCACTGCACAGACTTGAGTGAAAATTTCACAGTCACACGTTTGCAATCATAAAACAATAATACATTTAGCCAACACAAGACACTTCACAATGCACGGGGTGTAGGTTAGTGGTTGTATTGCATACCATTGTATAATGCACAACATAAGAATTAAAATGCAATATACCCTATATTACAAACATAGTGAAACACTGTACAGACATCATATAAGTACAGATTTTAAGAGTCCTACATCTACAAACACAGCACAATAGTACATTTAGCCAATACAAGACATTTCACATGGTGTAAGACTGTAAGTCAGTGGTAGTATTGCTTGACATCACTATTTGCCCCCGGCCATTAAGGGAAGTGGTGGACGCCTTTATTGATTTGGCCTTCAGCTTTGACCAGGGAATACATTGAAAGCCCCTGGTCTTTCTATAGCTTTGGACCTACGAACTAATCCAGGGTGGACCCGGACTGGTTTGTCTTAAATGCCATTCATCCTGGGGTTTCTTATGCACTTCCCTAGACTTTCGGTTATTCCGTTCTCTGCTAAAATGCTGTTGACCATTGAGTGTTAAATTGTGTGCGATATAAAACAAACATTTTTGCGGCCAGAAAATGGCAGGAGGTGATCGATAATGTTCTGTATTTCATGATTTTGCCAAATGTATTTGTATATGAGTAACCAACGGAGGTCGCAGGAGCATTAAAAATAGCATTTGGTTATGGGTTCCAACAGTACGCGGCTAACAGGATTCTGATTAAACTTCCTTATGTACCACAGAAATTGTAGTTCGTTATAAATTCAGGTCCCAAACACCTACTCCTGGTTGGGTTAATAGGCTTTACGTCCGATATTCTTGCACTTTTTTTTTTTTTTTTTTTTTTTTTTTTTTTTGACGTCACAAGATGGCAGCGACTGGAGGTGTTATTTGGTCACTAACGATTTTTTTACTCGTTTTGAAAAATCAAACACAATCATCAACATCAAATTACAACGAAAAGACAGTTTATGGTAAAGAGAATCCAAAAAATAATCAGCATTGGAATGACATCACAGGTGAACGAAAATTGGTTGACAGAAATGATTACTTACTGGCGGACCTCATATTATCGCTCACGTCTCCAAGCAAAACAACATTCAAAAAAATGTCAACAAATACACTGGCAGGCAAGTGCAGCAACAGAATGCCCACAATTGGAACACAGTTTTTATTTCTGATTTTGATGAGATGTGGGGACGTCCACCCATGCCCTGGGCCCAGCCAAAATGACCCAATCTATGGTTTTTCACAAAATAACAACGATGCCAACACCAACATTGAATTTCATCCAAACTCAGATTCCCCCTTCCAATGTCTGAAACATAAAGGACTGCAATTTCTACATTTGAATGCAAGATCTGTGATCTCCAAACTTGTTGATTTGAGACGAATTGGCCTAGAAGCTCACCCTGCAGTACTAGCAATATCGGAATCATGGCTTGACAGTAGCATCACTGATGACGAAGTGAAAATTGATGGTTATTCTATCCTACGAAAAGACCGTAACCGCAACGGAGGAGGCGTCTGCATGTACATTAAGAAAAGTATCGCTTTCAACAGACGCACAGACATCCAATCCGCATCACTGGAATCATTATGGATCGATCTTCTAATCCCGAAGATGAAACCTATCACAATCGGGGCATGCTACAGACCACCAAGGCTGTCCGTAAATGACTCTTTGAACGATCTCCAGTCAATAATTTCAAACGTTAATATGGACTGTGAAACTTACATTTTGGGTGATTTCAATATTAATTTTGATGACAAAAATTCTGTTTCATACAAAAGATATCAAGATATTTTGTTACTGCACAGCTTCCACCAAATAATTGACTCACCTACAAGAATAACAGCAACAACTCACACTGTTCTTGATCATATACTATGTAATGCTAAGGAAAATGTATGTCATAGTGGTACTCTGGATCTAGGTATTTCTGACCATATGGTAATCTTTTGCATACGCAAAATTGTCAAAGGTTTTAAAAATGTAAATAATGTTGTAAAAGTAAGATCAATGAAAAACTACAATCAACAGTTGTACACTACAAAGTTGGAAAATGTTAACTGGAATTTCATAACTGATGTAAATGATGTGAACACTGCATGGTCTAGGTTTAAAGAACTTCTTGATGAAATTATCAATGAAATTGCCCCAGAAAAGACTGTACGTGTGAAATCAAGGACTGAACCATGGATGACAGGTGAAATCATAGAAATGATTAAAGCCCGAGACAAACTTTTTGTATCATTTAAAGAAAATAGAAATAATGAAGAATTGTACAACATGTATTGTCAGAAGAGAAATTTAGTACAAAGAACTGTGAAATCTGCAAAAGCAGAGTATTTTGCTGATCAGATTAAGTTAAACAAAAACAATCCAAAGAAATTGTGGTCACACTTGAAAAATCTTGGTTACAGCAATAAGTCAAAAGATAAAGCAAAAATTGTTCTTAATATCAACGATGAACTGTGTCATGACTCGAAAAAGGTTGCCGATCATATTAACAATTTCTTTACAAATGTTGCATCAAAACTTGTTGACAAACTTCCTAGGGTTGATAAGATTTATGGAATCGGTTCAAGCAAAATCAAAGACTATTACCAAAACAAAGGAGTTGTTCCCGCAAATTTTAAACTTAAAGCTGTCACATCTGAATTTGTACGAAAAGAACTAAAAAACCTCAATGAAAAGAAAAGTACTGGTCTTGACGGAATTTCTCCGAGGTTCCTGAAAGATGGTGCTGAAATACTGTGTATTCCCATTGCACACATTGTAAATCTTTCAATAACAACTTGTATCGTACCATCTGAATTCAAAGAAGCACGAATAACTCCTTTGTTCAAAAAGAACTCAAAACTTGAAGTTGGAAATTACAGGCCTGTGAGTGTTTTGTCCGCTGTTTCAAAAATTTTAGAAAGAGCTGTATATAATCAACTTGATGAACATCTGCAAAAGAACCGTTTATTGTACAAATTCCAATCTGGTTTTCGAAAACATTACTCTACCAACACATGTCTGGTTTACTTAACAGATTATATTAAATACCAAATTACATCTGGTAAATATGTTGGAATGGTAGCTCTTGATGTACAAAAATCTTTTGATTGTGTAAACCATCAAATTTTATGTGAAAAACTCGAACTCATTGGTGTAGAGAGCTCATGGTTTTGCTCATATTTGACTGGACGAACTCAAATTGTTATTGCAAATGGTGTTAAGTCGGAGACAGAAAATATCAAATGTGGAGTCCCACAAGGCAGCTTACTGGGTCCACTATTATATTTATGTTATTGTAACGACATGGAGATCGCTACTGAGAGCAATCTTATTCTTTATGCAGATGACAGCATAATAATACATGCAGATAAAGATCCCAAGGTTATCGAGAAGAAATTAGCTGTTGAACTAAAAGCTGTCAATCACTGGCTCATTGAGAATAAATTATCTCTTCACCCTGGTAAATGTGAAGCCATCCTGTTTGCCTCTAAACATAAAATCAAACAAGTTCCGTCTTTCTCAGTCAAATTCAACAATACTGAAATTGTTGGCAAAAACAATTTGAAATATCTTGGCTCAATCATGGATAATGACCTGTCAGGAAAGGAATGTATTAATTCTATAATCATAAAAGCAAATGGGCGGCTAAAATTTTTATACAGGCACAGGAAAGTTTTGACGAGAGATATTCGAAAAATTCTTAGTATGGCCTTGGTTCAAGGTCAAATGGATTACGCCTGTGTTTCGTGGTACTATAATTTAACTCAAGACCTAAAACATAAATTACAGGTTCTACAAAACAAAATGTTCAGATTCATCTTAGCCAAATGCAACAGGGAACATATAGGTCAATTAGAGTTCAAGCAGGTCAATTGTACCAACATTGAAAATAGAGTTAAACAACTTGGGCTAAATATTGTTCACAAATTGTATCACTTTCAAACTCCTGAATATCTTTTATGTAACTTTACTCGTGCAAGTGATGTCCATAGGTACAGAACAAGAAATTCTAATTACAACTTCAAGATTCCAACATCGTCTAATGATACTATTGTGTCAAATTCTTTCTCATTTAATCTAGTCAAAGCATGGAATTCACTGCCAGATAACATTAAGAATAATGAAGAACATCAATCTTTCAAAAACAAGTGTAAACGACATTTAATTAGTCTTTGTACATAGTGTAAATGCCAATTTATTTATCTTTATCTTTGTGTATATGTATTATAAATACCTAATCAGTCTAGTCATCTAACTCTCCAGGTCGCTGTATCATTTTGTGTTGTCATTAACTGGACCCCGCTGGAAATAAGTTTCAGAACTTTCGTGGGCTATCCTAACATCATTATCATTGTACAATTTCATCTCATTTATATCTATTGTTTACACCTCATTATTTATCATTATTTATTATTGTTATGCCTCATTGTTTACAATTGTACTTTGTTGATGCTGTTGAATAAAATCAAATCAAATCAAATCAAACTGATAAGGCTCAAAAGGAAGGGCAGGGATCATAGTAATGTGTTGAGAACTTGAGATGCACCTTTGGCACAGTTTTCAAAATATCCATTTCACAAGGGTTGACCAGGTTAGAAGCCAGGCAAAAACCAATGACCTCATTCCAGACCGAGATTCGAAGAGATAATCAACATTATTGATTTGGACCGAAGCTCAATTTTAATTTGGGAGAGACCATGCTCTCAAGAGAGACTACTTCACGACCACAGAATGAGCGGTCTTACACTACAGGGACCACTTTCTATCATAGCAATCTTCTATCGGGCAATGAATGAAACTTGAAATCAACAAGGAACACTTACTCGTTCTAGTTCCAAATTAACTTTTACGGCTTCCTGTCCTTGACGAGCAATTTTTACTACTCTTTCGGAAGTGACAAACAAATAAAAATCCACTAATCCCATGCAGTGGATCACTTACACCCCATCTTTTGATCATAACCTAGCACTCAACCATGTGGGAAGATATGAATAATAAAATAGATTTTACAACCGTATCCAGTTCTCATCCGAGAGCTCTTACCAGAATTGCGACAGATATTGAGTTCTTTGTCCGCAGTTTCTTCATAAAAGTGGATCTACCTGTAAAATATCTTCTGTAGAGTAGTAGCTGAAATTTGCCTCTTATCTACAGTAATATTCACCATAGTTTGCCGTAAGCAGAGTATGTGGTATGGTTATGGGGCTGTTATGTCTAGAAGTTATCAGAACATAGTAACTGGTAAGCAACACTTCAAGACAACCCATTTCGTCAGCGACCTACACTACAGTCCCCCAGACTCCCCCTACATTCAAAGTGAAATCAAGAGAACATAGTATGCTAAATCCCTGTTGAAAAAAATAACCTTTCACTATTTATTACTAAAGTAATCGACTAATTGTGTAAATTATATCACTTTCAATTTACATAATTACACTTAAAGATGTTGCCAAAAATGTAGTGCAAGTACTGTGTAACATTAACAGCATTGTATTACAGTGCTACAGAGAGTTGCTTCATGAACTTCAACATTCTCCTCATTGGGGAAGCTCTTCAGTCGAAATGGCTCCCAGGTAATTCAAAACTTTTGCAGGAACTATCAGAAGTCATTCAGAGCAGAACAAAGAGAAGCCACAGGAACAATCGGAAGGAGGCTTCCGATTGTGAGTCGCATTGTGATGTCATAAAGCTTCTCTCTGTCTGAAGTTTGTGACATCACAGGGCTGGTTCGTTCTGTTTGAACTTTTCAACTGGATAATTTCTTTCGGATCGTTACTCTTTTGTGGTTCCATTTCACTTCCACAGGAAACGCAGACAGGAACAAAGATACTCTATAATCATCACTTCATTTTGTCCAAATTTAATGTCATCAGGAAATGCCAGGGAGAGCTGTGACACATCGATATCCACCAGATGGCGTGAGTGAAGCTCGTATTTCATCACACTGTTTTTCACCAACTGTCAAAGGCTAATTGATGACACAATGTGTTAATACCTGGCATTTTGAAATGGAACCGAGCATTCTGAATAGATCACACAGGCTAATAGCTTCGCAGGGTGCACCAGCTATAAACATGATACACGATGGAGCATTTCATCAATATACTTCCATACAAGGTTTCGTCACAAGCTTACATGAAGGCATCTGCAGCAAAGCAGAAAAGACGTAAGAAATGTCACTAATGCACACTCTGGGCTAGAATCAAGGGTGATCAACAAGTCGGGAAATTATATTCTACACTCTACAGTGTCATTTTGTCAAAATGCCTATTTGGAGAGAATAGATGGATTGACAATTTGGTGTTATGTCCTGTATTAATGCCATCTGGTAGGTCAATTACTCAAAAGGACAAGCGGAGTCTAAAATATTATATGTCCTGGTGACCTAAGACACAAAACAGAACAGGAATTGAACCCATTACCCAGCAATAGGAAGCCCAGAGCACTACTGACTGAGCTGACAGCTTTTCATGCCAAAAAATATTTGTTAGCAGAAAGAATGAGCATTTCTCTCATGTGCGATAAAAGAACAAGAAAAGAGCAAACAGATTTATTTCATCCCCTGCTTTATGCTTTTACTGGAATGATCGATCTTTCCTTTAGAGGCTGTTTTTATTCGGTCACTTTGAAACAATTGATTTTGAGTTTAACATGCAATGGATGAATAGATGCAGCTGAAATTTTCTTTGTAACCAAGTAGACCTTCGTAATGTGGCAGATAGTGATGTTACGGAGCCAACAATCGTTGGCGTCACTTCACTTTCATTTTACGCCATTTCGCCAATCTGCAGGAGTGAGTATGCCATAAATAGGTGTGAGAATGCCATACATAAAAGACAATTATCCACAGCGCAAGATATATGGGCCCGTAGCATGTGCGAGTGATGGTAGCATTAGGTGTAAAAGTGAGCGCCTTGCCAACGCGGCCCAGTGGCCTCTGTGAAAGCTCTTACATCTATCACACCTGACACCACTGATCTTTCTCTCATCTATTATTCAACAAGTCTGGGACGATTACGGTCTCTGATGTTTCCTGTCAGACTTTATCAAAACAACTAAATGGCCGCATAGACGCTGCGCTTCGTGCTGCACACTGCGCACTGCACACTACAAAGGATGCACATCACAGAGGCCAAGCAGCCGTATACTACGTATAGTACGTATAGTGGCCTGCTTGTGGTCTCTTGGTGGACCCTGGACCCTGGACAGCAAAGTGCACAATGTCTCCCTAGTGTTGCAGAATAAAACACTGGCATCAGCAGCATTTAAGGTGATGCAGTAAAAAGGACGGTCAAGCAAAGTAATGGTCATTACATCAGTATGTCACCATGTGGCAAATAATATTAACCAGCATTTTGATGCATTCAGGTGAAATGTAAAACACACAATGCTTTTGCATTAAATTTCAACAAGTATCCCAATTAAAATTTTAACATTGGATGTGATTTGATTTTAAGTTGAGTAATAAGGGCTCTCAGCTCCTAATACAAAGTGAATCATTCACTCTGAAATAAATAAATCTAATAATTTGGCATCCACTGCAGAAGAATACAATGTTCGGAGAGTGGACCACAACACATTTGCAATATATGATTTGACCACGTAAATGTAAGTTCCAAATTGCACCTAGGTTCTATAAGTGAAGCAGTGGTTCGAGGATGATCTGGGACGATTACGGTCTCTGATGATCTGTTTAGTTCTTCATGCCATGACTTGGGTTTGAATCTACAACGAGTCCAAGATACGCATAGCAAACAACATCCACGAATGCGTGAAGTCAATTGTTTTCTAATGATCAATTTGATCATGATAATGACCATCTGAAGCATTATATTATAACATATAATTGTCAGATCTGTCCAAGTTACACATGTATCTGACAGCAGTAGGGCATACCATCAGGTGAGCTGCTGGTCACAAACCCTAGCATGGAAAAGCATCGACCAATCAATGTATCATGCCTCATGGTTTGGGATGGCGCACCCTGCGAAGCTATTAGCCTATGTGATCTATTCAGAATGCTCAGTTCCATTTCAAAATGCCATGTATTAACACATTGTGTCATCAATTAGCCTTTGACAGTTAGTGAAAAACAATCTGGTGCAATACGAGCTTCACTCACGCCATCTGGTGGTAATCGATGTGTCACAGCTCCCCCTGGCATTTCCTGATGACATTAAATTTGGACAAAATGAAGTGATGATTATAGAGTATCGCTCTTTGTTCCTGTCTGCGTTTCCTGTGGAAGTGAAATGGGACCACAAAAGAGTAACGATCCGAAAGAAATTATCCAGCTGAAAAGTTCAAACAGAACGAACCAGCCCTGTGATGTCACAAACTTCAAACAGAAAGAAGCTTTATGACATCACAATGCGACTCACAATCGGAAGCCTCTTTCCGATTGTTCCTGTGGCTTCTCTTTGTTCTGCTCTCAATGACTTCTGATAGTTCCTGCAAAAGTTTTGAATTACCTGGGAGCCATTCAATTGAAGAGCTTCCCCAATGAGGCGAATGTTGAAGTTCATGAAGCAACTCTCTACAGCACTGCAACACTACGTAGTAATTCGTATACTTCATAGTACATGGCTTTAGGCCAAGTGAGAAGTTTTTGTCTTTGTTTCGTCCAAGAAGCGGGCAAACAATCAACAGGTCAAGAGGTGCAGCAAATGGTTACAATTACAGCATTTCATACAACAACAGTACCTACTCGGAGTTTGCCAATTATCACAAAATTTTAAAAGGGTGAATAATTTCAAATGAAGTTAAAAAAAAGCTATTTTGTCAAGATCTCAGTAAGGTCTATCAAATGAAATCAGAGAAGTGCCCATGATGTAATATCTTAGCATGATTTATAACTTTCATTTATGACCAAAAGATGCAGCAGACATCACCAACAACATAAAATGCAAGGTTTTACTTGTTCTTATGCATCCAGCCACCACTGAACAAATAGCAATTCAGATGCTATTTTTCTAATCCAATTGTATTTTGCACAATGTCCTTGCTGACCGATGACCAAAGTTACAATCATAGACTATTTGCAGCCATTGCTAAGTGGCCGCACCTGCACTATGCTGATGAGGTCAGCGTAAGGTTACTCCGGCCCACCTGAGCACAACAAGATATCAATGAAATGCCCTGGATGGCCAGTGTATTCTATTGTATTCTCTTGCATTCACTTGTATTCTTTTGTATTCTATGGATAGTGTGAGGCATCACGTTGTTCCTCAGATAGAATGTAAAGCAAATTTATGCAAAATGTATGCAGTGTATATGATGTATGATACAGATGATACACATATAATGTAGGCCGATATTGTTAGTAACATGCACCAGTCAGGTCATTTTTTTCTGCTACCCTATCGTCTGCACTAGGCGCCCGATGGGCAGACGTAATGATGAAACAGGTGATTAATAGTTTTTTGCATTAAAAACTTTAGATAAAGTCATATTTTGAAGGAACTTCGATTAAAATCGGTTCTTTAAGGAGGGGTGTCGGCTTTTATTAAGGGGTATGCTTTTAATAAAGAAAATATGGGTATAGTAATTTATTTGGGACATACTTAAGCATTCCATCCACAGCAAGGCCAAAACTTCAGAACAATTAGCCAAAAGACTTTTACGACCAAACCGGGTTTAGCTAACATTCGTATTTTAGTTTTGTTATAACTATTCTAGTATTCCTGAACCGGGAATCGAACCCAGGACCATCAATCAACAAGCAAGAGCCAAAATTCACCAGCTGGGACACCAATCAGGGAGATTGCAGCCCACGCCTCATTTTACAACAAAATCATCATATTTCTGAATAAATCTTATAAAAGCATTTAGTAATCCTATTTCAATATACTGCTGCAGACAGAACACCTGAGACCGAATCAGATGCCGGAGGACACTACAGTGAATCCTATGTTGTGCGTTACATCGCATAGATCTCTTTTTCGGCACCAAAGAAGCAAGAAACTGAACCTCATGAGGGGACTTTGAAGGGGCGTGGCCTATCAGGATTTGTTTCTGGTAAAAAGGAATGAGAAGAAAGAGAGGTGGTCCATCTTAGCAAGTGACCACCTTCCTCATGCTCCAATTAAATATTAAATTCTTGCAGCATTTGTACATTTGCAGCCCAAAGGAATGACTGGACCGGGTGGACCACCACAAACAAGAGCTAGATGACAACAGGACTTTCTCATAAACATAGGACAACTGTATATTTTATAAAAGAGGTCACAAGACAAACAATTCCATGGTTTGTAACATGTTTGCATATCGGTCAAATCAAATAAGTCAGCCAAGATCATACAATGGCTACTTGTACGACAGCTGCTTTTTACAAAATCAATTTGGAAGTAATATTAGGCCTATTGTTGAAGAAGAATTGCAAGTGCATATTTGCAATATCTTTTTACGCACCAATGAAGCGGGTCAAGGTGACATTCCAAGACTTTTAAAAACATAATTCTGAATTCATACTGATATCATCTTTGCTGCCGTTGCAGGACTTGGAAAGTGAATCCACAGATTAGAAAGACCTAATCCTCATAGAAAAACGATCAATACACACCGGGCATAGTAAGGTTTATAACTCACAAAACCCAGCTGGCCTATATCTGAGATTTGTTACATCTTTATCATTTTGCTGTCAGAGAGAAATCGATGTAAAAATCAATCCACGACACCAACCATCCATTGGCATCCAACCCTCCCAGTGCCCATGCCTTTGCCTTACTCCCCCTGGACCCTCCTAGCTCATCCAGTTCCAGTACACTCAAATCAACACTACACCAGGTGCCCCCCCCCCCAGTCCCCCTAGGTCACCCCTGTCGGGTCTCTCCTTGCCGCGTCTCTCCTTGCCCCCTCCCCCCGGTCTCTTCTTCCTCAGCATTTTGGGGCTAAAACAGAAAACAGAACCTTGGGTCATCGGAGTCGTGCTCCAAAACCTCCGGTGAAAGGATGCTAAAAGCTCCCAAGCCATAAACAAGCACACTCCGCCAACAGACCAACATATATATGTCCTGCCAAACAAAACGTTTTTTCTTTAGAGCAGCGTCTCAAATGGATCTGGCCATTTGTTGAACATGCCAAATGCAAATTTTGGAGCTGTTGCTTCGTGTCTGTGCTGTCGGAGCAACTAAGAGAACATTTGTCTATGTACGTATCTATCTGCAATCTATTTGTGCAATATCTGCATGGAAGGGTGACCATTGACATTTACCCCATGTACCCACAGATTTTTTTGTCCAAACCATTAAACATCTCAGAAAATGGCCCAGATAATGGACTACCCCGAAAAAATACGGCAGGGACAAAACTGGTAGAAAAGAGATGTTCAGTCTGTCAGAAAGGAAATGTAACTGAAATGCATTTGTATTTTGGTCAGGACACAAAGCAACTCCATCAATATCATCTTTGCCTTGGAGGGATAGGGTGGGTCCATTTATGTCAATAAAAGATGGGCTGTGAAATGCGAGTGATAGTTGATGTTGTCCATAGACGCCTCAGCTGTCTGCACCCTGGGATGTGGCTAGCCGCTTCCTGGGGGCACACAGAGGAGTCCCATTAGGATAAACACATATTGCTTCACACCCTGGAGTCATTTGCAGCCATCCTTGGACCCTGTGCTGCCCTCTGTGGTCTGACCTGACATCTAATGTGACCTTTGACCCAACAGGTCCTAACAGCATTGAACAGGGAATAGCATAGGGAATAGTGGTGAAGTCAAGCGCCAACTTCTACAGCTCGGTGCATCCTGCCCTAACTTTTTAACTTGGTTACCTCACTGCCGAGTCTGACTCAGTTCAACAAGGGTCACCAAAGTCGTTACGGTTGCAATCAACACTTACAATGCAACTTCTAAGTTCACAAGCAGTGGCGAGAGTTAGCCGGGAGCATTGGAGGGTGGGGTTCTTTAAAGGCCACCACTTCCATGGTGCAACTGAGTCCTGCCCTGAAGCCATACTGCCACACAATATGAAGTGGCAAAGAAAGAAGGTTTAGAAGGTCTACGTCAAAACCATACAAAGATCATCCCACAATGGTCTGCACTTGGCAGGATAGAGTGAAGACTGCACTCCTTGCTGCGGGTATTGAACTGTTCAGAATAGTTGATTACTGGATGATTGGGGCTTTATGTCCTGTACTTATGCACTAGCTAGGCCAATTAGGACAGGCAGAGGACAATTTTTTTGAGGTGAGGGACGATTGAAACTGCTGTTCAACATAAGTCCAGGTGACCAGTCCAGGTGATCAGTCCAGGTGACCCGTCCAGGTGACCCATCCAGGTGATCCATCCAGGTGACCCGGCCAGAGTAAGATTCAAACATTGGACCCAGCGATTGGCCAGTGTGCTAACAACTGAACTAACCCTACCTTCATTCAAAGCAATGCTTTAGCTGTAAACATAGAGGCACACAAGAAAAGTTGCTTAAAATGAATTACACAGCAAAGATGAAGATCAATATGTTGAATCTGTTGACCAAAATTTGCAGAGAGATCCAGTTCTAAAAAGTTAGGGACTTCTGCTACACAGAAACTATGGAAATTTAATAATCAGAAGTTTCAGGAGCTACACACTAGTAGAAGATTCATACAGCCATTGTTCATGCTAACCAAGACACGGGAGTCAGAATGAAAAGATTTCAAATTAATGCAAGACTCTCAAGTGTTAACGTGACATTAGCATGAACAACGGCAGTATGAATCTTATTCTCATTTTCTCAGATTGAGAAAAATTACAAACACACAACAGACATGAAAAGACGCTGTAAGAATCTTACAAAGATGAAAGATGCATGACGACATTGGAACAAGAAAAACCTCAAGAAACAACAAGAAAACACCAGGAAAAGACATTGGGAAAACATTGCATTAATATCAAGCAGGCAAGAGGAAATTGATGGGGCATACTTTGAGCTGTGTGTGCATTTGTGGGGGAATGGAGGCCACTAGAAAGATGGTGAAATAGAAAAGTTGCATGTCTATTCATCATCCAGCTAACACCTTGCAAAATACCAGGGTCTTCTGATGGCTTTCATCTGGGGCACACACAAATCTTTATGGAGCTCGAGGAGAAATGAGAACTAGTTTGTCTGGTTGTACTTCAATCACGAATCACAATATTCTTTGAGAATAAGGTTGAACTGTTTATGGCTGATGTATAGGATACTTGAAATGTCATGACACTACTCTTAGCATATATTCCCTGCACATAAAAGTAATCCGCGATTTACGTTTCAGTGTGCATAATCTGTAGATATTATGAGTACATACTCTGACAACACAGACTTCAGCAAAAAATTATGTTTAAATTCTTGAAGACTTTACCAATAGTAGATACACTTAACTTTATATAATCTGTAGCACTGTACTTCAGACTGAAACTGAGAGAACATCATCACATTTCGTAAAATTTTTCCACCAAAGTTTGGCCAGCAGCTCCAAACACATTTGAAACACATTACATTCAAACACGCTTCGCTTATGTCTCATGTCTCAAAATATACAATAACAGCAAAAGTACAATATTCATCAATGCCGCTGCGTCTTAGAATTCAATCCATATTGAAATCATCTTTCATTGTATTTGTACAATGGAATCTGTGCAGACTTCTTGTGTTTCACATTTAATATCGTGTTGCACGACAAAATACAATGTAATTTCATCAAATAAAGATGAAATATCAAGTTGCAACACATGCGGCTTTGAATAAATTGATTCAAGTACTCAAGATATCTAAAATAAACACCAGGTGAGATGTGACAACCGACATTTTAAGGAGTACCTGTACATTGTACGACTAAGTTTCTCAATGCAAATTTTTGCTGCTCAGACCGCTTAAATGCTTACACCACTTTCCTCCAAAATACTTGTCAAAATGCCAGAAATTACTTTTTTTTTAAATATTTAAAATTTTGGATTGCTCACAAATTCATGAAAAGTCATTGGAGCCATTACTGCTGCTAGCTGCAGGCAGATCTGGTAACATCAAATGCCAGACAGAGCGAGTCAGGCGGACTAGAAATGCACAACATTTGCAAAGCACCAGAGGTAACTAAACGTGTCCCGCCAGTATCCATTAGCAACTACATTTGTAGTAACCAATGGTAATAGAAAGTAACCAGTGGCATATAAGAGTGACCATCAACCACTCCTACAAACTAGCAACAACTTTGTTGGTCATTTCCTGCAGTCCGAGGCTCCACCCAATTAATTTGTAGGGGACATCAAAGCCCTCACAGGTCGCTATCACTCGGGCCACCCTGAGCTCTAATCATCGCCCAACCTTCTGATGGAATTTTAATGGCGCGTTAGGATTGCTGGTCTTACAGAGTGGCGCGATCTGAATTCACAATGGTCAATCTGTAACGCAACGGCCGAGACCTAGAGGCTACCCAAGACCACTAGATTTTGTGACCAGATTTGGTTACCTGAAACGTAATCCAGCAATTAAGTGAACCAGAGATACAGGATAGCAAGAGTTTCGGAGTTAGGAAACACAGCTGATGATTGTAGGACAAAAGTATGATTAGTGCAACCCTCTAATGCTAGTTTTTATGAAAAGAGAAGAGCTATTCCCTGTTGACTGAAGGCTCAGGTTTGATTCTTGTTTTGGAGAGGTTTCATTGGTAGCCTTGCAATCAGACATTGAAGCTGTGGTTTGGGAATCACTGATACCACTTTTTCACTTCCAATCCGTAACCGATCCAGGTATTTTGTTGACAATATCACCAATACTGATATCATTCCGATACCGCTACCATTGTTGTATATAAAGTGGTGTCACTGATCTAATACCCATACCGATTATTATTGCTGGATCCGCACTGATAATTGGAAATGGATTAGTGCATCTCTGGTTGCGGTCAGAGGGTCTGTGCCAGGAATTAACTGAAGTGATAAACCACATGACGTTTTGTGAACGGCTCCAACCATTCTTACCTCGATAGGTATAAAAAGTAATTTAATTCTGAGCCATGTACAATGTAACATGATATATCATGTTTATCGGATGTCAATAACCTTACAAGACATTGTATGATTCATTGTATTATTCAATGCAACACAACAACATGAAATGCATTGAAGTTTAATCAGGATATATGCATTGCTATTAAGAACTTTTCATTTATGTCACTCTCTCATACATAAATATGAAATACACAATTCCATCTTAATCTTAAAGAATATCATGACCGAGGCACTACCAAACAAACAACTCATTTCTTCTCCAGCGCCATAAAAAATTTGTGTGTGCCCCAGATGAAAGCCATCAGAAGACCCTGGTATTTTGCAAGGTGTTAGCCGGATGACGAATAGACATGCAACTTTTCTATTTCACCATCTTTCTAGTCGCCTCCATTTCCCCCCAAATGCACACACAGCTTCAAAGTATGCCCCATGAATTTATTTTTACTTGCTTGATATTAAAGCTTTGTTTTTCCAATCTATTTTTATGTTTTCTTGATTTTTTTTTGCTGCAATGTCATCACACATCCTTCATCATCTTAACAAGATCCTTAATTCTCGTGCTTGCTTGGTATTAATGCAATGTTTTTCCAATGTATTTTCCTTGTGTTTTCTTAATTCTTTTTTTTGTGTCGCAATGTCATCATGCATCCTTCATCATCTTTGTAAGACCTAATTCTCTTGCTTACTTGGTATTAATGCAATTTTTTTTCTAAAGAATTCTTTCACGTTTTTGTTCCAAACTTCACTTGTTTTCTTGTCATAGTATCAACATGCATCTTCATCATTTTTGCTCTTTGTAAGGGTCTTCGCTGTGTCGAAGTTCAAGCCTGATTCTATGTTGCTTCAACTTGCTCAGGACACTTTTTTTCCCAAATAAAATCACTGGCTTCTTAGTTACTACCACACTAACATATTATGAATTTACATAACAATGAAAGATGCTGTACTTTTAGGCAAACCATTCACTGGCATTCAGGTCTATCCTGCAATACTTTCGCTCAGAACATTTTGGTCATTCTTGCAGCCTTGCATATTTGCAAGAACTTCATCTGCTTCATATTTTTTTGTTATTTACAAATTGTGTTCTGCGTCTTTGTTATGATATTATACCATAATTATGTTAATAGCTATAGCTTCTATGGCTCATTTGTGCATTGCTGGTATGCAAAGCATTGGTCAGTCATATCCTCAAGGCACACTGCACAACAAAGACTCAATTAAAATATGGATGAGATAAACGTTTCCTTTTTCATCATGTAAACTTTTTTTTACCTTCGTTCTTTCAGGAAGCTTCATTATGGATGCTCAATTTTGTGCGTTGCAATGTACTAACACAACTCCAGGGCAGGACTTAATTGCATCTTAGAAGCAGGGGCCTTTTGGGAATCCCTACCATCCCCCAAAGCCCTTCCAGCCTCCCTCCATATGCTTCGAGCGATTTAAGAACTTTGCCAATCGGGAAACGCAACCATTACTGCAGCCTTAGTGACCCTTGGTGACCTGGCGTATCATTGATGACTGAGTCAGACTCGGCTGTGAGGTAACTGAGTTAAAAAGTTAGTGCAGGATGCTCCGAGCAGAAGTCGGCGCTTGGCTTCACTCCATTCCCTATGCTATTCCCTGTTCTATGCTGTTAGGGCTTGTTGGGTCAGAGGTCACATAAGATGTCAGGTCAGACCACAGAGGGCAGCACAGGGTCCAAGGATGGCTGCAAATGACTCCAGGGGGTGAACCAATATGTGTTTATCCTAATGGGACTCCTCTGTGTGCCCCCAGGAGGTGGCTAGCCTCATCCCAAGGTGCAGACAGCCGAGGCGTCTATGGACAACATCAACTATCACTCGCATTTCACAGGCCATCTTTTATTGACGTAAATGGACCCACCCGATCCCTCCGAGACAGTGCTGATATTGATGGAGCCCCGATGTGTCCTGACCAAAATTTAGATGCATTTCAATGGTATTTCCTCTCTGGCAGACACCCTGCTGTGCTGGCATTTCCTTCTAAAAGCTTCGCCCATCTTCCTTTTGCAACACTGTTGTTGTTCATTTTGCCGTTAATAGTTTCTTACAATTACAATACAAATAGGTACACTTACTTCCAAAATAAGACATAGCTTTCAGGGCCACAAATAGCAGCTGACTTTAGTACCTTTACACCATTAACTGCATTCTATGGCTATGAGTACCTTCTTTTAAAGTCTTCATTTAGTAACAAACCATAATTCAGAGGTCAACATTTTTTTTCCGAAGCAGAATTTTCCTTGATGAACAGCATTGTTTATACAGATGCAGCATTAATTGATGATGCTCTGTGAATATTAGTGAATTCAACTCTTAAAGGGGGTAATGAATTGAAATCTTGAGCAGTTGGATTGACCCAGAGACTGATACAGAGTAGGAAAAATGGTCACCAATACAGGTTGCTGTTTCTCGCCAATAATACGCTTATTAACCTGCCTTTATATAGACGACTTCGCTTCCACTATGTGGTCTACAAGAGTGTTATTTCAGGCAACCGACCGAAATTCGCATATGGCATGTTCAACAAATGCCCAGATCCATTTGAGAACCTGCTCAGGAGCAGAAACGTTTTGTTTGGCAGGACATATATATGTTGTGCTGTTGGCGGAGTGTGCTTGTTTATGGCTTGGGAGCTTTTAGAATCCTTTCACCAGAGGTTGTGGGGCATGACAGGGGTGACCCAAGGTTCAGTTTGGGAGGATTGGTAACTGTAAGAGAGAATAGGTGGTATGAATGTATTGGACCCGGGGAGAGGGGGCAGACAGGAGTTTTTATGCACAGAGTAGAAAGGCGAACTGTGCTTAATGTGCCAATTGATTTTTTTCTTTGACCACCAAATACCAGTGTCAAATGGACCAACAATCCTAAACATTATGTCAATGCTACGTAATATAAGCCATTTTAGCCTTAGCATACTTTGTTCGTTTGCATTACTGGGTAGTTTGATGATAGAAAAGGTTTGCATGGAGAAACAAAAATAGAGTGTCAGATTGATTGACTTTTCTATTCAAAGTCAGAAAGAATGAATACTTAGATCATATTACAAGTGGATGTGATCAGATTTTGCAATATAAATGTTCCAACATTTTCTGGAATGCTTGTTTTATTTTGATTTTAATAAATCAGCCACTGGAAAGCAATGGAAGTGCCCCAGAGCCGCTATACTACTCATTATTACCTACTTTGTGGACTTTGTAAGCTTCAGAACGCCGCCTCTCCTGTATCTAATCTATTTTTTAGTGAAGGATTATGTTTCAAGGCAACCAAATCAGTTTGAAAATCTGGTCATCTGGGGCAGCTCATCTTCTGCAGGTCTCTGCCATCCCAGTACTGATTGACCATTGTGAATGGGGGACTTCAATGCATCAGGGGTAACCATTAGATAGTGAGTAAACAATGGTGATGTCATCAATTGTGTCATTGTTGCAGTTGTGACATCAACATTGTGACAATGGTGATGTCACAGTGACTCTCTAGTACAGTAGCGCCACCACCA
This sequence comes from Platynereis dumerilii, assembly GCA_026936325.1. Lineage (NCBI taxonomy): Eukaryota > Metazoa > Annelida > Polychaeta > Phyllodocida > Nereididae > Platynereis > Platynereis dumerilii. Next base: position 4,944,011 of record JAPTHN010000019.1, on the reverse strand, counting down.
GCCACTGAGAAGTCTCCCATTCAGATCGTGCCACTCTGTAAGACCAGCAATCCTAACGCGCCATTAAAATTCCATCAGAAGGTTGAACGATGATTAGAGCTCAGGGTGGCGCAAGTGATAGCGACCTGTGAAGGCTTTGATGTCCCCTACAAATTAATTGGGTGGAGCCTCGGACTGCAGGAAATGACCAACAAAGTTGTTGCTGGTTTGCAGGAGTGGCTGATGGTCTACATACTGATGGTAACATTCAGTTGCCAATGGTAACCATTAGTTCCTAATACAGTTGCTAATGGGGACTATAGGTCACATTTAGTTTCCACTTGATGCGATTTGTTAGTTTGGGACATTTAGTATATTTCCAGTTGGATTGACAAGCATTTGATGTTACTGTATGTCTTCCTGCTGCTAACACCAGCAACGGCTCCAATGACGCTTCGTGGATGTGCGAAGAATTCTAAATCATAATTTGGAAGTATGCGGCTCTACCGAGTCGGTTGCTAGAGGCAATTCTAGGTCTTCCACAACTCCCATTCTCGTCAGTGGTAGATTATGTTTCAGCAGACTAAATCTGGTAGAAACACACTGATTAAGCCAGATAGACCAATGAAAATTCGGACCACTGCGAAAGACCTGTAATCCTACCAGACCATCAAAATTCCATCAGAGTGTCAATCAATGATTACTGCAGAGGAAACTTGTGACAGAATTGACTTTTTTCCAAACAAATCGAGGCCACGATCTTCAGCCATTGACTGGGCAGACAAGAACTATACCCCTGCATCACTTAGAACACATGCATTATCCTTGATCAATATTGAGAATGAACGTTAAATTTGAATCTGTCATATATTACTTTACAGAATGATACAATCAATTTCCATCCACTAAACAAATTGCAAACTCTTGTTATATCATTGCATTATTCAGGATAGAAAAACAACAATTCCTTTTCTTATTCCCCAGAATAAACATCTCAAGACAAGACAACATCAATCTCTGACTCGTGATGAATAATCGTCTCAAGAAAATTCTGCAAAGCAGAGCCATGGAACAATGTAGAAAGACAAAAATACGCAGAGAAAATATTCGTAATTTCTTTATCGGTCAAACATGGCACCACTCTTACACTGGTGAGTCTTTAGTTGGCTGACAAAGATGTATCTATACAGACAACTTTAGATATTGCCACAAGCAGACAACAGATGCATTATTTTGTAATTGAGAATTTTTAGACAAAAATTATAATGTGTGCATCTCTCGTAGCAGAAGTTGGCAAGTCTATGCACAACTAATTATTCAGTTCCAGTTTCCCAGGGCAGGATTCGAACCCACACCCTCAAATGCCAGGGGCTGCATAAATCAAGTCAGTCAGCCAATCATCACCACAATAGAAAATCAATGCTTGGTCTAAAATTATTCAATTAATTTTGACAAGTTGGAAAACTTTGATTTGTCAATATTGCAATAATTATTTGAGTCATGCCAAATTTGAAACGAAATTCAAACAATAATTTCAAACATCACGAATGGCATCAAAATTGCTATTATGAAAGAATAATCACTTCATTTTAACATTTTAGTAATTATCTGTTTTCAACATGTCATCCATTCAAACTGGTACCAATACATTGTATTTCCATTATATAGCAGTACAACATAAAATCTATTCAAAATTACCCTAAAGGTATCAATAAACCATTACCTTCTATAATTCATCAATATTCTACAAAAAATTATTTGCACATCACAAATTATGATATTCATCAAATTCAAAATTGAACAGAAACACAATTTCTGGTACAATTTCCAAAATGCAGGCAACAATTTCCACCAAATTACAGTATCCATGTTTCTTAATTACGAAGCATGCCTAAGGCTATCCATGCTGTTATTGACCAAATTTGGACCGCGCTACAGATCAATAATCGTTTGAATAATTGAACCTGGTGAAAATTAAGTTAAGACATGCTGGGCTGGCAATTTCAGTGCAGATTGCACACTTCAGGTGGCACAGACAGGGAGGGATGGCTGGATGAATGATTGGGGCTTCACTTCCCGTATTTATGCACTTGGTAGGCTATGATAGGAGGAGGACACAGCAACGAGGCAAAGGATGATTGAAACAGCTATCCAACATAGGCCCAGGTGACCCAGTAAGAGCTGGATTCAAACCCTGAACCCAGCGATTGGCAGTCTAGCACGCTACCACTAGACCAACCCTACTCCAAGAATAAGAGAGAGGAAACAAGAAGAAGAATAAGGATAAGTCAGAAAAGAACTAAGCAGAAGAAGAATAAGCGTGAGATGGCGAATAAGAAGAAAGAAGGACAAGGAAGAGAATATGTATGAGAAGAAGAAGAACGAAAGAAGAAGAAAGAAAGAAGAAGAATAAGGGAGAGCACAAAGGCATGGAGATTGTGCTGCTACTAACAAAACATGACATGGTACAAAATTTCATGAAAGTTGACATTATCCATTTAAGCATCGTGGGAATTCCTAGAGTCAGAAATTCAGTGCATAATTTTGTCCTTAAGTCTGATTATGACATTATTATTAGACTCTAGCGTCTCAACATTGCCTAGCTCTAGAATCCATTAGTTGCCTTATGAGTCTGGGGCTGTGACAAGTTTGTTAATGACATTCTATGACTCAGTTCAAGTTTTAGGACTCAAAGGTCACCCAGTGCACAAGTTATTACGCCAAGCAATAAATTTGTCAAGAGAGGAAGTCGGGTTAGTGATTTCCGCTTGCGCGAAATGCCCTCTTGATGTTTCCCAACATTGCCAACAAGTTTATTTAATGCCCATTTCTGGTTTGTAGGCCTTTATGTAGTGGGCACTGGAATTCAGTATGGCAAAGTGACTATAATTAAGTGCAACTGGCACAATTTGTAAGATTCTGATTTTACTCGCTTGTCCTCTTGAAGGTCACATGTTTCACTCCAGCCCCTCCCCCCTCCCAAAATGGGTGTCCTACGATTGGCTGTAGTTTCAATGCGACATTAAATTGCTTACTTTGGAACATGAAGTTTCTCTTTGAAACATCATCTGAGCCCAGTTTAAGTGTGCATACATCACCTTAACACACTATGCCTTTTGGGCTGTGCCTTCTATTAAGAGATTACAAATTCTCTCCATTGTATCCTTTTCAAAGTCTACAATGTTTCTATACTCACCCCTTCCCGTTTTCACAAATTCTCAACTCAGCCCCGTCCACCAAGCATCTCCCACCTCCTCCACATCCTACATCTCCAAAACCCCCTTCACCACCCCCCGTCCAATTGTCTCTCCTCTTTCTCCCCCCCTCCTTCTCGGGCTTCTCCTCCACCAACCTGCCCCTACTTCTCCCCATCGGGCCCATCCCCCAATTGCCCTTGGATTGTGCCACGCTAAGGCTTCTTTGGCATATGATGTGCCTCGGGATACTCATACAGCTATACTATGCTATAGCCTTACTTATTGCCATGGCGATGCAGTAATTACAAGCTTATAGCCAAGGGCTGCAGGTGATGGATGGTCCGCCCATCTAGGCTACTTGCCAAACTTGTGCACGAAACTCTATAGAATTACTTACAGAAAGGTTGCAGCAAAGCTTCGAAGAACGCGAGCAACAAATTTCAATTACGATATCAATTATATTTCATATACCCAATTTATACCCAATTAATACCCAAATTTTGTGAGTGAAGTAGAATCCATAGACTTGTATATTTCATGTTGCGTTCATCACTGACAACAGTGAAGATGGATGGACGATTTGGGGCTTTACCTCCTGTATTTATGCACGGTCCATCTGGGCTACTTGCCAAACTTGTGCACGAAACTCTATAGAATTACTTACAGAAAGGTTGCAGCAAAGCTTCGAAGAACGCGAGCAACAAATTTCAATTACGATATCAATTATATTTCATATACCCAATTTATACCCAATTAATACCCAAATTTTGTGAGTGAAGTAGAATCCATAGACTTGTATATTTCATGTTGCGTTCATCACTGACAACAGTGAAGATGGATGGACGATTTGGGGCTTTACCTCCTGTATTTATGCACGGTCCATCTGGGCTACTTGCCAAACTTGAGCACAAAACTCTATAGAATTACATACAGAAAGGTTGCAGCAATGCTTCGAAGAACGCCAGCAGCAAATTTCAATTACGAAATCAATTATCATTCATATACCCAATTTATACCCAAATTTTGTGAGTGAAGCAGAACCTACGCAGTTCAGAGCTTCACGTTGCCTTCATTGTTGACAACAGTGAAGACGTATAGATGATTTGAGGCTTTATGTCCTGTATTTATCCAGCCCAGAAGCAGGAAAAAGCTGTGATATGAAGGTAATTGAAACAACCTTTGTTCAACATTAGTCTGGGCGACATGCATGGAGAGAGCTGGATTCAGACCCAGGTTCCACTAATTAGAAGCCCAGAGCACTACCAACCGTCACCCCACAGAAGATTTAAGCAAAATTCACATTGGTGAACATTATTACTGAACAACAAATTCAAACTTGCATATATAAGGTTTATGCAATAAAAGTGCCCGCAGAATTACCATACACCAGCTGAACTTAACTTTTTCGCAAAATTCAAATAATCATTCAGCCACAATTCTACAAAGAGAACTGTGTTGATAATACCTGTATTTGGAATTGTCATCTAAATTTCTGTTTGTTTGACCAACTTTTCACAGCTTATGTTTTTGACACAAATCGCCTGTCTTGTGCTCTGTTGAGTGTTTCACACTTTCCACTCCACACCTTTGGTTCTCCTGTACATGTATGTTGAATGTCAGTCTGAATTTGAAATTCAATTGCTTCAGTCTTGTGAAGGAAATAATTTCAATATCATTTCATTTGGATGTAATACCCGAGAGTGGCAGCAACAGTAATGTTAATGCATCAGGGGAAAAGATTGTAAGTATACACACTTTTTAGCATTAGACAAGTAGTAAAATACCGTAAAATACCGTATCAGTTATGGTCAAGATGTCTCATCTACATTCGAACGTTTACGTTAATCCACCTCTAGTAAATAAACTGGATAGTGGATACATTACACGAATAAGAGAATATGGCACTCAAGCTTCTAAATGGATGGATGATTGGGGTTTTACGTCTTGTATTTATGACCTTGGTACACTAATTAAGACAGGAGGACACGGCAATGAGGCGAGGATGATTGAAATAGCCGTCTAACATAGGCCCAGGTGACCCAGCAAGAGCTGGATTCGAACCCTGGACCCAGCGATTGGCTGCCAAGCAGGCCACCACTAGATCAACCCTCCCCACTCAAACTTCTTAAAAGAACATTTCAAGCATATATTAAACTGAATTGAGAGTTGGAGAAATATCACTCTAATCATCCATATAAACATGCATCATTACAGATTTATTTTGGTGTCATAGGAGAATACAGCCCCTGGCACAAATCATTTCAAGCATTTTATGAAATTAATCATTATTAATGCCACTGTCAATGATAGAAAATATGCCTTATTGTCACATCCAATTTCGCTGCCTCAAGCTATATCATGGTATAATGCACATTTTCCTAAAATGTTCAAAATAGTCCATGATATATTATTTACATCTGAGCCACATTTTGACATTAAACTGTCAATTTAGTGTCTTTTTCAAAGGCATCAAATTGTGATGGCCTAAAAGGCCACTTTGCTCTCCATGTTTTTTCTATATTGTGTTTCAAAATTTGTGACAATCTTTATCCATTAATGGCCCATTATGGTATCACCTTTTCTTACAACATGTATCATGGTGTTTTCCATTTCATAGCAATTTGTTTTACTTGGTTCTTCTCATCTTTCTACGACCTCATAAAAATGTTATACTGCAACAAAACAGCCTTGCGAATCGACCAATGATTGGGCTGCTAGCTAAAGCAACATAAAAACTTCCATAAAAGTCACACGTTAACACTGATAAAATCTCTACAATTCATGATTGAAGCAAAAAACTGAAATTAATGTTCAGTCCATGAAAAAAGACTTGATATCAATATAATGCCAATTTGTGACTTAATATCAGTATAATGCCAATTTGTAGCATTCCAACGCACACATTTTTAATGGACACTATCATCAGCCTTCTTCAGCATACCCCACATCAACTCGATACAAGTTCGCAATTTTCCAAATTGTATGCATATTTCTGTGCATATCTGTACATCGTTGTGACAAAAAAGAAATTCACCCTACCTTAACAACATCCGGACCGGTGATGAAGAGATACGAAGTGTCCTGAAAACAATAATTAAATTACAGTTAAGACTATGTCACACAATCAATTGGCAAATGTATTTTTCATTTCATCTTTAATTTAAATCTTCTTAATTACTAAATTCTTACCTTAACCATAAACGTGAAGTCTGTGAGGGCGGGAGAGTAGACAGCTCCACCTGGAGTTTAGGAGTAAAAAAAAGGTAAATTTCAGTTCACTTCGGATAGGCCAGAATTCTGGGTGCATCAGTAATAAATATTCCAAAAAATAACCCAGACTGAGCTCAAGTAGCTTACACATATATTTGATCAAATCAATGTCCGAATAGATTGATTGAAGTTATCCAATCAATGATATAGCTATGAATTACTTCCATATCAAATTTAATTTCAAACAGCATTTTCTTGCCATAAAAATACAAATTAAAAGCAAGAATTTGAAGTTGAATAATCACACAAAAGTAAAGAACAATTTAGGAACCATATTTTACATCTGCATGTAAGAATAAAGCAAACTGGTTCATATATTATATAGATAGTGTTTGGTGAGGAGACCAATGTTGAGTTTTATTGGCCGAAGCAGTAAAATTGGTCGAGGCCATAGGCCGAGACCAATATTACCTGCTAAGGCCAATAAAACTCAATATTGGTCGATTCAACATCCACTATCCACTATTTGTTATATTCTGCACCTTAATTATCAGAATTATACATATTTGTAAAATATTGGTTTTTCTAAAGAAAGTTTTTTTTTTCATATGAAATATACTTAATTTTTCCTGTTATTTACAATGAGCATATTTATAAAATGATAGATTGACTTTCCAGAAGTTAAATTTTGCAAACCACCGCCACACCCTTAAGTAACAAGCACTTAAGTGCATGACTGCTTCATAGAACATAGGGGCAAACCAGTATCACTCTCCACACACCAAAACACTTTCAAGACACCAATATCATTATTTATTGACGTGTCATGTGACTGATCCCCTGCTACATGATTGGCCTTAACATTATGATGCAGAATATATATATAGATTGCCTATGGACTAATTATATCTGTAATATATTTGTTTATTTAATAAGAGATCATCCCAGATAGAGCATAAATTAAAATTTGAAAGTATCTTATCTTCTTACTAATATTAAAATAACAGTGTCCGGGATTTATCTCAGTTCCTCCTTAATGCCTACCCTTCTAACTTTCCCCATGTCTTCCTCATGCTCATAGGGAGGCACTGCCACATTTTCATCCAAATTAATTTCCTCTAAATGTCCTAATCAACGATAATTAGTTTTAAGCTGTTTTATATACAATACACAAGAGGGCAGCAGCTGCAAGATCTCTACCATCTTCCATTGACCCAAAGTTGTGATAATCCCATACATGCGCCTTAGAGGTTACAAATCCTCCTCTTAAGACTATTTACACGGCACTTATTGCTAGTATAATATTAATTTTGCCAAATGATAACATACCAGCGCATGGTCCCATGATGAGGGAGATTTGAGGGATTACACCAGAGGACAGGACATTTCTCTGAAAGATAACAAATACAAATTTAAGAGACTTTGGGCAAATAAATAGTCCCTGACCAGGAACTGAACCCCAGACCTTGAGCTGAGAAGGCTTTTTGCCAGTTCTTCTCCAAATGGGCCACCTACCCCAACCAAAAGGTGTTTCGTTTTTGCACATTATTTCATGGACCAAGGACTTTTCTTCATTACTTAAGGGGAGGTATGGGTGAGAAATTCCCAAAAAATGTGTAAGCTTAACAAATCTAGTTTATGCCATATCTTTGACCTGCACCAACTCAGGCAACCAGTCCAAGCTTCAATTATATAAAAATATGTCTCTATCAGTACTTAAAACCATGTTAAATACAAAATCGTCGCCAAATTTTAGTAAGTAAATAGTGGCGTTGTGTCATTTCAAAGATGTCCACACAAAAATGCAGTTGCCATGGAAACATAGAATTTACCTTGGTGAAACATAACAATGATAACTAAATCCTGGTAAAATTTCATACCTGTAGCTTCATAAGAATTGGATAAATTGCCACGGATATGTTATACAGTGGTCAATTGCCTAAAATGACGGTTACGTCACATTTTTGCTATTTTCCGCAATGTGCGAAAACACACTTTTACCCTCCACGGGATGTGAAAAATCTTGACAACCGTTTATCGTAGGAACTTGTGAGATACATCAACGGAATCCTTGCAAAATTGTCTTGAAAATTATAGAGGGGATTTTTAAATTTTTTTTTGGTTACGAAATTATTTGAGATTGAAGTCGTAGAAACCAGCAATTTTTCCCAAAAAATGACTTTAGTCCACTTTACCCCAATTTCTGGCACTATTAAAAGGAATTTTTAAAAATCCCTCTATACTTTTCTTCATTTTGCTTTTCTTCATTTGTCAACATTTTCGAAATTTTTCTGACATGTCTGTAACTTCAGAAATTTCACATCCCGTGAGCAGTAAAAATCAGCCTTTTTTTGCCTTTTAAACTGGTTACCATGGCAACCATTCATTGCAAAAATGCAAAATGACCTGAAATCATCTAATTTAGCAAAAACCTATCTTTTGATACCAAAAATGGGCCATTATGTCTAAAATTACAGAAAAATGCCCTTCTCACCCATACCTCCCCTTAAGATCTCAATGAATTGAAAAGAGGATTTAACATTACATAAGATTTAACATAACATTACGCTGTTTGAAAAAATTCACACCTTTTCAAACATTTTAGAGGCTTAAAATTGCTTTGGCACAAAGAGACTCAGGAAACTTGATGCAAAATCATGAACCAAATAAATACCACTAGGGTTCGCCACTGCACAGTTCCAATAAAACACACATCAACAGAGCCACCTAGTGGAATAGCATCAACAAGGTGACATACAAACAAGAACCTGTTCAGCTTATAACACTGACACTGATTTTAAAGTTACCCTATATATTTTTGAAATTATGTATTCTGAAGAATATAGAGACAACTATATAATATAAATTTTCTAATGAATACCAAGTAGATCCAGATCAGGATACAGTCAATAAATCAAGCACCATAAAATATTATATAATTTATAACCATATCTAATACTTTATCAAACCATTTTCCATACCTGGAAGATGTCCGCATATCCAGCCAGAGAAACCACTCCCTCCTGAATCCTTGCTCCACCGGAGTCATTGAGACCGATCACGGGAGCTCCGACCAGCATTGCTTGGTCCATGATCTGAAATAAAGAGGTTAATTGATAATTGTCAAATCAATTTTACATAAGAAGCATTGACATTGAGCACCCAGAGCTGATGATTTAACATACAAAAATATCAGTTTTTTATAAATGACAGAAAATGTGGTTATGTTACAACTCAATTCAGTAAATAAAGACAAATATCAAAGAACAACCTTCAATGTCAAACAATGTGAAACATATTTAGCAAATGTCAATATGGATAGAAATTCTTTTAAAAAAATATATATTTCAATTTACCTTGCATATTTTCTTTGCATGCGCTCCAGATAAACTTCCTCCAAAGACAGTGAAGTCCTGCGGATAAAAAAACACAATGGCACTGTAACATAGCCTATTATCAATTCATTTTGACACTGAAGTTTTACAAGTATCATAAATATTCAAAAAGTGCAAAAATTATTTTTTTCTTTACCTGACTAAAGACAAAGGCAGTCCTTCCATTGATGGTGCCTCGGCCTGTAACAACACTGTCTCCGGGATACTGAAAAAAAAAAACATTAGACATTAATCAGTCTATCAGCAAAAGCCCCACATTAAATTACTAATGCCATCACTGGAATACAGTGAAAGGTGAAGAATTTCAGATTTTTATAGGTATGGTTAAGAAGCCTAAAGTTTCAAGTTTCAAGGTCAAATCTCTTGACTCTTGATGCCATATTAAAATTTCAAGATTTTAAGGCCACACATAATTGATTCTTAGCTTCGCGGACCCGCCGACACAATAGATTTTCCTGCCGATGGAAAAAAATAATTTTTTTTTTTTACATTATACTTTTTTTTTTTCCCTACCGACCGACCCTAGAAAAAGTGCCTTGAGAGGATCCGAGAAGCTAAAGATCAATTATGTGTGGCCTAATTGGAATGATGCACTGACTCGCAGTAGTGTAGATCCCCCTATGATTATGGGGGGGATGATCATATTAATTTTAATCATCCCCCAAGAATTACGAATAGCAACTACTTGAGGCAACTTTATTAGTTATATTTAGCTGTCTTGGCCATGATACCAAAACGATGTTTTTGGGCAAAGATTATGTGGTACACTTACAATTTCTTCATCCATATCAAAGTCTCGGCACTCATGTTCCATGAACTGATCATATTCGATGAACGTGCCTTCGTCAAGCAGCAAATTCACCCTCTCTCTGGCGGTCAACTTGCCCTGTGTAAGAAAACAAACCAGTATGAAAATTCACTCATTGTTATAATTTTGTTTGATGCTGGCCTAGCTTGCTATTCTTCATGTCAATTGATATCATACCACAAGAGATGGATGAATGGATGATTGGGCTTCTACATCCTGTATTTATGTGCAGTGGCGCCACTAGGATTTATTTCAGGTGGGGCAGACTCGAGAGGGGGGCCAGACCACTAAACGGGGGGGGGGGGGCAGGGCAGACTCCAGAGGCACCTGGGGCTCACAGTTCCAGTATGGGGGGGCATTTGCCCCCTCCCCGTGCCCCCCATAGGGACGCCACTGCCCCCTAATTTTGAGCTTATATTATACCCATTGTTTCACAGCACATTACAAGTTATATGCCCCCCCGCCCCCAGTTGAACGGCCTGGCCCCCTTACATATAAACTTTTTAACCTTGGCTTAAATATACAATCAGTATTATGGGTGCCCCTCCAGAGACCCCCTAGTTACGCGACTGGAGAGGGGGCCAAATGAATTTCAGGGGGGGGCACCGCTCCCCCCTCTGGTGACGCCACTGTTTAAGCAGCTAATTAGGACAAGCCCAGGACAGAGCAATGAGCAGATGAGTCAAAGGATGATCAACACTGGCAACCAACCAAAGTCCGGGCCTAATCCTCTCCCAACCCCCCCCCATTGTATGTCACCACAGCTGCACAGAAGCTTCACATATTTTTTTGGGAGGGGGGAGTGTTCAGGTGTTACAGTTTGTCTCACAACATGCGAACTAGTGTTTGGCCTGATTTCTCAGCATCTATCAATATTGGTCACACAGCAGAAATATACACATACTCATGGGTAGATAAGCAATTTTGTAATTTGTCTATCACGTTTTTGTGATGCTTTGGTGCCCTTTTCAGTTGTGGGAATTTTGACGTCGACCATCAATGTTTGAAATGAGACAGACTGTAGGAATAGTGCTTTTACATGGACTCCAATAAGAAATTAGATAGTACACCAGTGATTAACATTTAATAAGGGACACTTTATAAAGCCATGTGAAGAGTTGGAGGAACAGGAGGGTATTTGGGAGAGGCGAGGGGTACTTTTTGACTCCCCCCCCCCCCATCTTAGTTCAATTACCCATTGATGGTAGTCACCATGACTCAACAATGAGAGATGGACATCATGATCATGTAATTGTGGCAGTATTCGGTGAACAGTGGACTATAAGATGCAGGGCACTGCAGGGGGCCACCTGCATGTAAATCTAATTTTTCCAAAATTTATTGCATTATCCCAAATTCCCAATTTCCAAGTCCACCACACAGTGAAAAATAATGCATAGTGAACATATGACTGAACATATACATTTAATAAATAAAATCAATTAATAAAACTTCAGAGTACAATTCATGCCATGCCATTCATTTGCAGTCACCTTTTTGTGTTGGTTGTCAATGCGGCGTTGGCCCCCGGCCTGCAATGCTCTTTCCCTGGTCCTGTCAATTCTTGCTTTTACGTTCAGGGTGTTTGATGCAGTGCAATACTGAGCTCCAAGACTGTTTTCCCATATTTGGGCACTCTGGAATAGCACTTTTGTCAATTTACTTGGTAGCCGAAACATGTTTTCACCTCTCAGCAACTCAGCGTGCAACCTTCACCTTGCAGACTTTTTACACTAGGTGGCAGCAATGCACGGTTGATGGAAATAGATAAAACGTGGTCAGGAAGCAACTGAGGAATGGGCTAATGCCATTATGGCAAATTCACAATGTAGATAGATAGATAGATATGGTAAGTGCAGCCCTCGAAGCCCAGTTCCTGGCGCTCATGAGGGTTGATTGATAAGATGAGAGAGCGGGAGTCCTCAACATGTTTGTTTCGAGGGTCTTGTACAAGGGCCCGGGCCACCAATTTAATGTCTCATCCGTACGACACCCAGCTGGGACTTTGAAGGTACACTGGAAACTACGGATTCCTACCCGGGTTCGAACCCCTGCAGGGTTGCCTCTAAATAGCCCACACTGGTGCTGATGGGGCGTAAAACACAAACTCACTCACTCACTCGAACCCCTGCAGGCAAAGACCTTCAATGGAGCAGGCGGACACCTGAGCCACTTAGCACCCAAGGTCAACTTTAGTTTTTTTAAATAATTTCTTGCCCAATTATGAAATTATGGATTCTTTCCTGTCTTTTGATTTATACAAGTTGAGATAAATAATTTCTTTCTGATTAGAATAGAACCATTGGACTTTTTAACACTAAATTTATGTAGGGCCAGCCTATTTCGAGCAAAAATCAAATACCCCCCTCCCCGAATATCTAATATTCGCCCGGCCCCTGTACTAGAAATAACTGATCGTTAGCTTCTCGGATCTTCTCGAGGCACTTTTTCTTGGGTCAGTCAGTACGACAAAGAAAAACCTGATTCTAAATTTTTTGTAATGTCAATTTAACAAAAATTGAGGGTATTAATTGCAATTTTTTTTTCTTAAGGCGGAAAATGTATTGGGTCGGTCAATCAGAGAAGCTAAAAAATTATATTATTTATTATGTCTGGCATTAGAGGCAGATACAGATTTTTCAAGCAGTTAGACCTATTCCATTTTAGTTGTGAGTATGTGGGCTGATTCCTGCAAAAAATATATTTGTATGGATTTAGATTTCCTTTGGCACAATGTTTTCAAATGCCCCACACAATACCTGATTAAATTTTGGTGGCTGACGACTCAGTGACGAGAAAGGCCTTGCTTGGTTTTGAGTTTCAAAGAATATTTTATACAGTGTATTTCATTAATAATTCTACGGTGTCTAATGTTAAACGTGTTTTAAAAGATATCCATGCAAAAAAAAGATTTACTTCAAGACTGCCAGGAAACAATAATCCCTATTTTTTTCTCCATTTGATATTGAAACTCGCCCAAAATGCTAAACTGGACAAGAATTATTTATTTGAAAAAACTTCCAAGTGCTCCCCCTTGATAACTCATGGTTACCAGGGGCGTAGATTTTTTAATTTTTGCAGAGGGGATGATTTTGCCGAACACAACTTCGCACAAGGCCCAATGCATTATAATGTATTTTAGATTATCTAAGATAAGTTCTGAGACATGTGCAAGTCTGTTAGCGTCTGCAGCTTGTATTTTCCATATATCCATCTGGTATCATTGATAGAACAGCTAAATACAGGGGTGCCAGAAGGAACCGTGTGGGCGGCAGGGGCGGTCAGAGGAAAAAGGGCAAATTATATTTGCGCCATTTTGCGTGACAATATTTAAATAGAGAGTCACTAATAATTTAGAATTTATACTTACGAATTTGTGCCTAAAATAAGTAAAATAAGGCCTGATAACGTTTTTTTCTTCAAGATCTGAAGGGCACCCTTGTCCCCCCCCCCTGCCCCCCTTGGACAAGTGCAGGAGGGGCAATTGCCCCCCTGCCCCCCTGTTCCGACACCCCTGGCTAAATATAACTAATAATTGTCAGCACCAAGTAGATAGTAACTACTTGGTTACATATTCAACCCCGGAACTCAATTTAGTCCGAGCCCATGGGACATTAAATGGAGGCGGGTTGCATCCAGTGTTCTATGCTGGGGCAACTGAAAGACCCTGGGCATCCCTGAATTAATAGGGTCTGCACCAGACTCACAGTCTTCTCATCTCCTCATCATACGGCGATCGCCTGCCTCGATATAGCCCACTAAGGTGCTGCTGAGGCTTAAACCACAAACAAACAAACATGTATAATTATATATTTGAAATTCTAGGGGGGGGGAATCATATGATCACCCCCCCCCCAAGGCTCATCCTAGGAGAGGATGCATCATTCATCCCCCCCCCATCCCCCCCCCCCACAGGATCTACGCCCCTGAATTTGTTGCCCTGTTCATTTTGTGTAGACGTGTAGACGTGTAGACGTGTAGACAGGGTTTAGGCCGAAACCCTTGGGTTGTAGGCCTCTCCGTTGTCTCCTCTGGTATGTGTTGTAGGCCCTCGTTCATCCCAGTCCATTCAATACAATTACGACAGTACGTAGTCAGCTTACAACTCCATCCGCTGGCCAGCAACATGCAGCAATGCGCCGAGTAAAGAGGACTATGTACACTGTAGCAGATGCACAGAGACAGATGCAATTACATAGTACATAAGTTATTAAGTACACACACATAAAAAACACAGTCGAACGGCTTATAGATTCAAGAGGCACGTGGAATAAGATTAAAAAGAGTATAAATAAATTCATTTGAATAAATTGAAATAGAACGAGAAGTATATTTCCCTCACCACAACAACGGACAACAAAGTGAGTAAAATGAGAAGAAAAAAATACATGAGAATATGAAACCCCCAAGATGGACCACCGGACAGGTTGAACTGCCCCGAGAAGGTCTCAGGTGACCGTCCTCAAAGACAGAAACAACAAGCCGTTGGAGATTAATGATTGAAGATGGAGTAATGAGATGAGTGTTTTATGTACACTATGTACAATTTGCAACAGTGAAGAGTTATCGGCGAGATCGGTTTTTATCAATTGACTGGCTTATTGACTTGACTATCATCGATTTAAAGTCACTGCTCGGATGACAACCATCTACCAGCAGGTTGTAACGGTACGAGCGGTGTTTCTTTGGACCCCTGAAATGTTTGAGTTGTTTTGCTAAATTAGGAGTGGACATGTTGAGATTTTTGTTTAGGTTAAAGATATGGTTGTTAATAATTTCAGTATCTGATTCTAAATTCATCTGCATAACTTCGTAGTCTCGAGTCATGCAAAGGTTGGCCGTTTTGTTTTGAGTTAATCGAGTTTCATTCCAGGTCTTTAAACTTAATGGGTAAATTGTACAAAAGATGGGTGTGGCATTTTGGGATAGTACATAACGTTGGATGTATTCTAATTCTTCCATTACATTGTCCATGATTAAATCGGCATGTTCGACGTCATAATAAGTCTCTTCATAATTAGAGTATTTTACTCTGCTGGTGGGCAATTCCGTAAAGTCTGATTCACAGATTTGACACTTTAGCAGCTTGTGTAGCCCCACCATTACACCTCAGCTATTTAATTGTTAAACAGGGATGAGGCCAGGTAATAGGGGTATCAGACAAGCCACCAACCAAAGCTCTGAGTGTAACTGGAGTTGAGCTATGGCAAAATGTCATGGTGTCGGACGTACACCATGTGACGTACGTCCGACACCATGACATTTGGCTTGTAGCTCAACTCCTGTTAAACTTAGAGCTGTGGTTGGTGGTTTGTCTGATACCCCTATTACCTGGCCTCATACCTAGATGACAATGAAATAGCTGAGGTGTAATGGTGGGGCTACACAAGCTGCTAAAGTGTCAAATCTGCAAATAGGACTTTACGGAATTGCCCTGGTGATGTTACAAATGCCAGCGGTTATGTAAATATGGAGTTTTTCTCCATAATCATCTTCCCCATGAGCTCCCATGATGCATGATTACGCAATCACGACACAGTTCTTCCATGGCAGCAATTGTGGCGCCAGATTTACCCCAGTTGTCGCTGATTTTTGACGCTAAAGACCCCAATTTTCTAGTTTATAGGCTTATCCAATGACTCTTTCCGAGAGAAAATAGCAATACACAACCTTGTTTGACTCCTTTTCGGCTTGTCCCGTCGTCCCGCACCGCACCATCCACGTTTTACCTGCTGCGTCCAACGCCTCTTGTGGAATTCACGCGAACTACAGATTTTGTTGTTGACAGTTTCTTCATCTGTCAAAAATGCCTAAAAACAAAGGAGGAGGCGGAGGGGGGGCTGCAAAAGGGGGAGCGAAAGGAAAAGGGGGCAAAGGAGATACCGGAGCAGAAGGAGGGGGAAAGGCAAAGGAGAAGAAGGGAGGCACAGCTGTCAAAGTAAGTGGACTCATGTGCACCTGGGCGATAATTTGAGTATTGAGGTTTTTTCTACTGCTTGTGCAATATGTCAGTTATCCAGCAGTGCTGAAACCTTTAAAGTTAATTGAATTTAAATGTTGCAAGGCTTAGGAAATCATCAACTGTTACAGATCAACTAAAATAATCTCTTATTACCTCCCTACAGTGGCAAGTCAATGACAAGTCCTAAATTCTTACTGGTGCCCATAATTTTGTGCTTCGCTTTTTAACTTAGTGTATCTTTTTTCAGGTAAGACATATTCTGTGTGAGAAGCACAGTAAGATAATGGAAGCCATAGAAAAGATAAAGGAAGGACAGGCGTTTAACGTCGTTGCTACAAATTACAGTGAAGACAAAGCTCGACAAGGCGTAAGTGTTAATTCTCGTTTTTTGTTGGATCAGTTTATCTAAATAAAATGTGTTGTGACCTAAGTTGGACAGCAGTTGAGTTCCAGTCATCCTTCGCCTGTGTCCCCCTCCTTTCCTAATTAGCTTACCTTGTGCATAAATACGGGACACTAAGCCCCAGTCATCCTTCAATCTATTTACTCTTGGTCTCGGGGAGAGGGTTTGTCTAGTGGTAGCGTGCTGGGCTGCCAATCGCTGGGTCCAGGGTTCGCATCCAGCTCTTGCTGGGTCCCCTGGGCCTATTTTGAACGGCTGTTTAAATCGTTCTTTGCTTCATTGCTGTGTCCTTCTCCTGTTGTAATCAGCTACCAAGTGTATAAATACAGGACGCAAAGCCCCAATCATCCTTCCATCTACTTACTCTTGGTCCCAAATTCCCAATTTAGTAATCAGTACCTAGTCATGATATCTTAAATATTTGTTTGTTGACAAATTATGTCATATTTCTTTTTAATTTCTTTCACAGGGTGACCTCGGCTGGAAGACGAGAGGAAGTATGGTAGGACCTTTCCAAGAAGCTGCCTTCGCCCTCTCCCCCAGTACAGTCAACAGTCCATCTTACACCGACCCTCCTGTCAAGACGAATTTCGGATACCACATTATTATGATCGAAGGAAAGAAATAATTGTAAAAATTAATTTGGTTTTGGTTGAATGAGTGTAATGTTGATAATCTCAGCAGTCTTTGATGAATGGATGTATAAATATTTTGCTGTAAATACAATTAAATTGTATGCTTTTAAATAAAAATTACATTTTCTGTGACTTTTTTTGTGTCCACTCTTATGTTGTACTTGGGTGATGTGAGGTAGGTCTTATTGAATTTATTTCTAAATGCCAGTTTAAATATCCTTTGAAGACTTGTTTTATATCTGGGTGGCCCGATGGCTAGGGCACTTGCTTTTATTCAACATTTTTGGTATTTTAAGTCTAGAAGGCATTTAAATGGAAAGGTGAAACTAAATCTACTCCCTGGTTTCTTTAATCCAAAGAGATGGCCTTCGTCTTGTTGGGCAGTTCTTTTCGGGTTGTTTTGAAATAATATATCTGACCGATTGAAACGTGATCTTCGGTTTCTCTCATATCTTGGCAAGGAGTTTGTGGCAATGCGTCGGGCAAACAATACATGGATCTTAAGCTTAGTGGATGCAAGTCTGCCTTGGCCGAGGGACTAGTTTATATAGTCCCTGCTTGGCCCTTGTGTGTGCACGGTTTTGGAGTCAGAGTCGTGGATTCGGAGGTTTTTCGGTGGACTCGGGAGTCTTAACTTTGATGTCTAGGTGGAGTCAGGAGTCAAAAATTAAATTGGTGACTCCTGACTCCTAAAAATATTTTATGGAAATTCCAAAAATGAGAAATATGTCCCAAATTTTACACAAAAATTGCTAAAGAAGTATTCATGTACAAAATCCTATGGAAACTTCGTAGAATTACTTTTTCTCCCCTGTTAACCAAGGAATATTTGTGTGCAATATTTCTGATAGTCGGAGTCGCAATTCAGGAGACTTATGGAGTCTGAGTCACATTTCAGAAGGCAAAAGGAGTCGAAGTCAGTTCCCTTGATACCCGACTCAGAAGCCCTGTTTGTGTGCAGTGGATACGATTGGCAAGAGTTCAGTAGATTTATCTTGAATGGAAATGCCAGATTTTCACAATCCAGAGTAGAAACAATTTCATGCGGTATGAGGATACCATCGATTTTTGTTATTTGTCAAACTTCTAGCCTCAATGACCAAATTTTTGTGGGGCTCAACCTCTGCAGTAAGCATGAGCTCGATTCGCATGTATAAAGAAAAAAAACATATTGCAGATTATATATTTTATTGTTAATCGCATAATTCCTTTAAAATGTATCACGGGCCATATTCCAGGGAGTTTTGTTCTTGTCTTCATAAGTCGCTCGAGGCAGCTGCACTCAAGACGCAAGAGTAACCAACCTGTGGAAAAAAAGTTTAAAAATGAGCATGAGGTATTGTCAGGAGCTTGTTTTAAAATTTTGATGGATTGGATTCTGATGGAGCATCGGATTCACTGATTGTCAAGTCCAGTTCTGGCTCTGTCAGTTTTTTTTCGTATTTTTATGGGAAGTTGCGAACAATTTTGCAGTCAAATATCCTTGTGAATGAATTGTAAACGCTCAATTATTAATTTTATTTGATACCTACCCTGAGGTACTTGTAAGTGCCATAGCATGGGTTTTCTCCAAACATCCAGTTCTTGGGGTAGATCACACAACTGTTGAGGCCGTTGCACACTGAGCGGACATAGTTTCTGAAAAGAAAAAAAAGGTAAAAATTCATGCGGTCCCCTTTTAAAGATTGCTGACTCTAGCAGCCCGGGGGGGGGGGGTACTCACTATGAAAGGGTGTATATTGGATTAAAATGGTATTGGTTTTTTATGAATTAAGATTAATTTGGTTGCCCTTTTTTCACCCCAACATGTTTGGTACCGTTGGAATTGGCTTCAAATGACAATGAAAATGGTATAAAAATCATAGATTAAATTGGTTTTGGATATTTTTACTAAAAGATTAAAATGGTTTGTGGTTTTGGCGTTGGTCTCGGATTAAAATGGTTTTGGTTTTCAAAATAGCCGTGGCGCATCCGTATGCAAAAGTCCGCGAAGTACCCCCCCCCCCTGGGTCTAGCAGACGCTTTTCTTGTGTAGTGCCTTAATTTTAGCTAATTTTGCTGCAGATAGATACATAGTTTTGGTAAGTGCAGCCCTCTTAGCCAGTTCTTGGTGCTCATGAGGGTTGATTGATGAGATGGGAGAGAAATAGCAGGAGTCCTCAACATGCTACAAATTTACATGAGCATGAGGGATCTTTTACTTGCCCAGCACAGATACTGATACAAGGGGCTACCAATTTAAGGTCTCATCCGAATGACATCCAGCTGAGATTTTGCTCATGAAGGTCCTCTGAAAATTTTAGGCTCCCCACCCAGGGTTTGAACCCATGCAGGTTAAGAAAAACTTTCAGTGGAGCAAGTGGGAACCTTAGCCACAGATCTGCAACCCAGAACTTAGTAAGGATTATGAAATCCTCAGGCCGAAGTTTAAAGAACGCCAGCAGTTTCTAAGTTGCAATTGGCTATCGAGTTACTGACCTGTCTCCTCTTGGATTTCCAAGGCATTCAGTGTCATCGATGTGAGGGATAGGGTATTCGCATACTCTCTTGGATGGTCTGCGTCTTCCGTAATAAGCCCATCGGACTTGGATGACTCGGTTTGATTCGCATTCAATCTCCATCGGTGCAGCATTGGGGGCGTTGTTGTTGTTTTGACATCCTGTTGACTGCCTTCTGGTTTCACCTGAAGAAAAAAATTACCATGGATCTCTTAAATGGTTCTGCCTTTTCCAACCCCCGATGGGCACATCAACTTGCATTGCAGCCATGTTGTGACAAAGTCGCAACGTTTGTGAAAATTACTTAGAAAATTGTATACATGGTAGAAATGACGTTGTCACAACATTGTAAAACAATGTCAAAGAATTGAAATTGGCATATGGTGTTGTGGCAATGTTTCACAATGTTGTGAAAAAATCTATAACGTTGTGTTCAGGTAGTGGCGAAATAATGTCTACCATACATTTGTACGTGAACAACAGACGAGCCCTCCTCCAATTGGCAGTGCTGTGTTTACGTTGTGTGCCCCTAGAGCCCCCGTTACAAGACATGGTAACTAATAATATATTGCTAAAGAGAACTCAGAAAAGCTTGGTATGGAATAAATCTTTATCAAATGATTATTAAAAGTGTTGAGATTCATCTCCTTTCAATTTTTTTTGTTTCTTTTGATCCAGCCATGAAGAATAGCCTGAGCACCCCAAAAGTTTTTACATCCATCTTGCAGGTGTTTCGCTCCACCCCTCGGACCTTTTTTTCTTAGAGTGTAGATTGGTAAAAACTTGTGATGGAATGTTATGTCATTGAATTTTACAATTCTTAAAAAATGCTTACCGCAAGTTGGTGAGACCCAGTCACATCTCTTGTTATAATTGTCCCACTCCAGTTTTGCAGGACAAGGACGGCCGCTGTGACGGACTCCTCCGGAACATGAAACGTATCCGTTACAAGTGTCACAGTCCGCATAGTCACCATCCGATTTGTCCGTGCACTTTTGCCAGCCTTTCATGCAGTCTCCTGAAATAAGAAAATGTGAATTATTTTTAGTTAATTTTTTTTATAGAAAAGCCATTTTTCGGATGTTATTAGGTTTCATACACATTTTTCTCCCACGATTGAGGATCATATTAGATAAATATTACATGGTTGAAAAAAAATGGAAGAAATTAGAATTTAGAAAAGTGCATCCGGTAATACAGGGTAAAAAGGGCACCTTTACTTTGAAGGTTCCCAATACAGAATAAGGTCAAAATTTTTCATTTTTCCCATGACAAAAAGTTTGTATATATTTTGTCTCCATTTTTCCCCAACATCCAGTTATAAATTCTCCACGTTCCCCTATTTCTTTCTCCTATGAATGAAATATTGGCTGTAGTTGAAGAACTAGGACAAAACGAATGACATTTTAAGAGCGCATATCCAAATAGGAAAATCAAATAAAACAGTGATTATTGGAAATTTATGATACAGATAAACTAAAAAAAAACACCAAAAGCTGCGCCGTAAAAAAGTTAACACCAAAAACGTGAGTAGCCTACTCAATTTAAAGTGACAAAAATTGCATAATTTATGCAAAGTGGTGGAAAATATGGAGAGCCCATTGCTCTGCATTCTTTTATCAACACATACATTTTCCAATCAACAAATATTTTGCTGCACTCTAGAAAATTTTGGGACAAAACTGTTTTTTAAAAATCCAGAATGTTTTTTTTGAAAGGCCCTATTGGTTTTTGCATGGAAGTTTGGTTTTTCTAAAATCCTTTTTCCATTTAAAAAACCAGTTTTGAGTGTAGACTCACTTGCAATGTCTTCATCTGTCTCCATCTCCTTCATCATTTCAAGTTCTTCAAGTTCCTCATCATCAACTGAAACATTGCAAAAATAAATTGAGATGAGAATAATTATTACTTTTAAAAAATGTTTTCAAATGTGCCGATGCAATTTTTAAAATCCATTTTGATCTTTTAAAACCTACCTTCTGGTGCAGCGGCAGCAACTGAAAATGATAGAATTTAAAAAAATTGTAAAAACCAGGTAAATTCATATTTTGTGTGACACTATGGTTGTCAGGCAGCATTGATATTCATTGTTTTGATATTAAGCATCCATGATAAATTAAAAATTATTTCAATTAGTTGTCAAAATTGTTTGACCCGATATGTTGCCTTGGAAATAGTTATAATTAAATAAATTTTCAAGAAACATACAAATCTATCCCATATTGGGAAAGAGGGCACTCTCCCAAACATTTTCATGTATCACAACCGCTGGTTTTATGAGATCATTTTAGAATATAAGAGCTCTAAATGTGTCAATTATGACCAGGAAACTTCAAATTTGTTATGATATCCTGTTTCCATGGCAATCAGGACCATGCCACACATCTGAGGGTTCACTTTTCTGAAGGTCATCCTGCCACAATGATTATGTACAAGAATGAGCACTATGGCATGTCTATTAGTTGAGATATTGGTAAATTCCAAAATTCTTGTAAACTTGTTTGTCCTGACTTATTGCCTTGGAAACCATTTTAGTGCAATAACTAGACATAAAACATAAAAATCTCACCGAGGTTTTGAAAGAGGACACTCTCAGCAACATTTCCATGTACAACACTAGCGGGTTTAAAGAAATTATTTTGGAGTGTAAGAGATTAAAGTGAGCGATAATGACTGGAAACTTCAAATTTGTTATGATTTCTTGTTTCCATGGCAACCAAGACCATGCCACATATCTGAGGGTTCACTTTTTCTGAAGGTCATCCTGCCACAATGATTATGTCCAAAAATGAGCACTATGGCATGTCTATTAGTTGAGATATTGGTAAATTCCAAAATTCTTATAAACTTGTTTGTCCTGACTTATTGTTGTACTTCCGTGCGGGGTCATCATCAAAAATGAGCTCATATTTCCATGGGCCAGATATTGAAACCCTCCCCCCCCCCTTGGGAATTTCGGGGACCCATATATTTTGAAAGATATATATCTTAAGTTACAAAATTTGTTTGTTGGACAATCTAAGACCTCAACGATAACCAGCAGGAGCTACATGAGTGCGGGAAGGTTGAAAATAAATTTTCGCCAAACCGAACGCCGCTATATTCAGAAAATGTACTGTTATTCATAAACTAATC
Organism: Platynereis dumerilii; assembly: GCA_026936325.1. NCBI lineage: Eukaryota > Metazoa > Annelida > Polychaeta > Phyllodocida > Nereididae > Platynereis > Platynereis dumerilii. The sequence goes on along the minus strand of JAPTHN010000019.1, from coordinate 4,920,789 downwards.
CATGTATAGACACTTAAATGGTACCATTTTGAAGGTTTTTAATTCCTCTATCTATTTAGTGAAAAACTGATTGATTAGGATACCTATTTTGGTCAACAGAGTGCAAATCATGCGGCTGTAACTCAAAACTAAAAAGAAAATTCCATTTTATTTCACAAAAGTTCCCTGTACGGGTCACTAGGGATCAGAAGTATCCTGAAGTTTCTACCACATCGTTCTGTATATTCATAGCTTTAAAATGATGTATAATACAACCATATAACTACAACAATAGCTTATCTGCAGTCAATTATTCATTACCGCATTTATGTACAAATAAGTCAAATTTTCAGATATAGGGGATGAACGACATAGATTCTGCTGTGAATATATTTTCCAGGATTCTGTGTATCTTTATGAAAACAATTGTAGATATTTGTAATACTCTATATTTAGCTAACTATGTTTTCAGGGGTTTTAAAACAGGTATTTTCATGTTTTTAACTTTGTTATGGCAGCCATATTGCAGATTGGCCACCAAACATTTTTTGTTACATTGATGGTTTTCGGGATAAACATAATTTTTCCTGAAATAAGAACTTAATCACAACTGGTTTTCCTTCTCTGAAAGGAAGATAGTGCATTTACCCCTTGTTTATCCAAACTGGCATGCTAACAATCCCAGAAAAAATACATTTACTAATTTCATTAGTTTTAGCGAAACATACTTTCTGCCACAAAATTGGTAAAAACTGCCTCAATAGTCATCTTTATAGCACGATTTAGGTATCATTGGAACCACAAATTAGTAGGTTACTTGATTCTATGTTGATGCACAAAAGAGGAAGGACTGAATTTTGACAGGAGGCCATTTTCCTATCCTACCCCAACATTTTACTTAAAACAAAAGAAGATTTCCACACACAAACAATCACTATAATCAACGGTAAATTCTATACAAAAATCATAAATTCAGCCTGGGTTAATAAAAGAAGAAATTGGCTATTTATTAAAATAAAAGAAGAAATTGGTTATTTATTAAAACATTTCTTATTTATAACAGGAATGCTCATAACAAGAGAGGCCCTTTTTCTTCCCTTACCCAGTTTTTCTTTTGCCAAAAATTATGAAATGGTAACAAAGATGTTTGATTAACTTTTTAAGTACAATCCATTATTATTTTAAAGAAAAATATTGAGTATTAAATGGCTTTTTTAAAAATATATTTATCGGGCTACCTGGCACATGTAGTTTCATTTTGGACCAAGGGCCTTGACTTTCCAGTCACACTAAAAATTTGGACTATCGCAGATTTGCAAATATTCAACAACTTCCAAACATTTAACTCAATTAAAAGTGATTATTAAAAAGGCTAGGCACATGAGTTTCATAAGATAATTTAGTATAATTACCAGGCCAACTGGCACATCTAGTTTCATTTTGGACTAATGGTCTGGACACTTTGTAAAATTTGGACTATCACATATTTTTGCTAAAATTCATCAATTTCTAAACAATGAACTGGCATAAAAGTGGTCTTAAAATTGCTGGGAATATTGTGTTTTATATGGTAATTTGGTATATTTACCAGGTTATCTGGCACACATAGTTTCATTTTGGGCCAGGGGCCCCGGGTCTGGACACTCCAGCCATACTTCGTAAAATTTGAACTTGGCAGATTTTTTTCTAAAATTCAACAACTTCTAAACTATGCACTGGCTTAAAAGTGATTATAAAAATGACTAGGCATATTGAATTTTATATGGTTATTTAGTATATTGACCAGGCTATCTGGCACATATAGTTTCATTTTGGATCAAGGTTCTGGACACTCTAGTCAAGCTTGGTAAAATTTGGACCATCTCAGATTTTTGCTAAAATTCAACAACTCCTAAACTATGAACTGGCTTAAAAGTGGTCATAAAAATGGCTAGGCATATTCAATTTTATATGGTAATTTAGTACATTTACTAGGCTATCTGGCACATATAGTTTCATTTTGGACCAAGGTTCTGGACACTCCAGTCAAGCTTCAAATGTAAAATTTGGACTATCACAGAATTTAGCTAAAATTCAACAACTTGCAAACTATGAACTGGCTTAAAACAGTACCCCTTATGGTGATTACCAGATAGACCACATTAAAAGAGGGTACAGACATGTTATACTTAAAAAAAGCAGCAAACTTGAAATGCGGTTCAGATAGCACACTAAAGTAGCAAACTCTTTGCCAGAGTGGTTCGAATACAAAATGACATCAAGATGCAATGAATGCTATCCGCACTGATGAAAATATATAAATAAGAATACAACAGATAAATGAGTAACAATAACAGAAATTTTATCTTATCCATGGCCAAAATTTTATTAGGAAAGCATTCAGTTTACATTTGTTCTAGCACATGTGATGGAAAATGCTAACTATCTGCACCAGTCCTCGTCACCTAAAACCAACTTATGCGAACCTTTTAAAGTGGAAAAAGGCAATTCATGATGTAAATATTTTAACTTCCTACTTAAAAGTTAATTGTTAAAATGGAAAGTTCACTTGTTATTTCAGAAAACACAGTCACATTCCAAAGTTTGATCATAAAATAATGAACATAATAATTATTGTTTTAGTAACAGGCTGAAAGGGAAATTAAATGAGTAATTATTTGGATAATTGATTAACAAAATAGTAGATCTGAATATAAAACCCTGTTGTTTCAAAGCATGTGTCAAATGGTGAAAACAACTTCAGAAGAATTCGTTGTCAGGTAAGTTTCGTTCATTTCAAATCACTTTACCAGGGCTGGTTGTCATGTGTCTATGAGGCGCATCTGAACATATTTTCCATGCACAAACTGCGCTATAGCAAAATAAATATTTATTAATATTTACTACTTATAATCAACCTCATCCTGACGGAATATATTCCTGAGGTTTTGATGAAATAGTTATCTGTAGTACCCTTTTGATACAGGTAGACAAGTCAAACTGGATATGCCCAGATAGTTATATTTTAAAAAGCGACATTGTGTTAGTTTTTCAATATCTGCCTTCGTTAAATAAACACTAGTTTTTTAACCACTGATCATTGGAGGAGTTGTAGCAGGGAAGAGCTACCCAAGTTTTCTCTCCCCAACCCCCCCCCCCCCTTTTCCATCACTGTATAACCTTTGGAACAGTCAGACATAAATAAAAACCAATAACCCAATTGATACAACATTTTAGGTTTTTTGTCTTCCAGATCCACCTCCCCGTTCGATCCCATCAAAGATGTCCTCCATTTGGATTGGATTATGTCTCTGCTTCTCCAGCATATATCAGGCAGCCAGTTACGGTAATCCAATAAAGGGTCATTCCACAATAGCTAAGACAAAACTGTCACTGGTGTTACCATACAAGTTAAGAAACCTAATTGACTCAAAGTAAAACCCATGACCAAATTTATAATTGTTTGAAATATTTCCCATAAAAATAAGAATTTCATTGGATTTTCTGACACCGTTTATTACTGGTGTTGCCATTGGACACCAGCGTTAACCGTTTTTGAGTAACACCAGTGACAATTTGCACTGAAATACCAATTGCTCCAACAGTGATGCATTGATTTGAAAAGGTGTTGCCACAGGTTGATTTCTGATTCGTATACATGAGTTGTACATTGAATGTTGTATGCTTAACAGAATTGATAAACATATTTGGTTACACGTATATTCATTGGAATGCAATTAATGTTAATTTTAGAAAATGGAACAATCGAAGCCGTCAGCGTGGACACTTGTATGCTGCAATCAGCCTATCCGAATACGCTTTCAGCATATTCTATGAATTTATTGTCTCGAGCAGTTACCCCTTCAAAAGCTGGGAGAGAGGGACTTTCACTGGGAGAAAAAGAACTGAACTTACAGTATAACAACAGTTACATAAAGGAGATGTGGAGTGACCCCACCCAGCCTATTTCCTACGGCATTAAATTCTATGCAATTATCACCCAAAAGACCTACTTTCACAACTTTTTAAAAACTGATGATTTGGGTGTGGCACTTTTGCGAGATGGTACCATTGGTATTCAGTACAAAGTGGGTCAGCAAAACAGGCTTCATCGCACAGGAATTCCAATGCCTCTTGAATGCAGCAAACCTCCAGGAGAAAAACGAACCACTAATGAAGGCAACTGCTGGAAGCTGATTGGCGTTGCATTCAACTATGACCGCAAGACTGCACATCTGGATGTTTATGTCAATGGGAAAAAAATAACAAGAATCACCTTCCCAAGAAATGGAGAAACACCCGCTGTCATGAAACATCCACTAAGTAACAAAATTGTGATAGCGAAAGGTTGGTTCAGCTGCATTGAAGTCACCCAAGGAGATCGACCTCAGAACTATTATGAAGATTTTGATCTGAATGAATGTCGTGAGTAGATTTTTTTTAACGTAGCTAACAACAACTCCACTTAATGAAAATAATTGAGACAAAAATTGCCAAACTTCCAAATTGATGAATTGCCTATGAAGTTTTTTCCAAAAATTCATTGAATCTCATATTTTTTGTTGCTGGCTGGAAATATTTTTTCATTCATGCAATTACCTGGGAATTATAGGGCTATAAATAGCCTATAAATACCCATATTTGGCACTTACAGCTGGAGCAACACTATGGCAACAGCTAAAACAAAACGATGTGTCCGTAGGAGAAAAATAAAGTGATCCTAATTCATTATATAATTATATCATCTTTATTTTGTATGTTTTTTAAATAGCATGTACACAATATTTTGAAGTTAGAAAATAAATAAATTTAAGTTAGCATAGTCCTAATCAAATTTACACATAAATTATTGATAGTCATTTGCATTCATCAGAGTTTACAATGAATTATTTTCGTACATTATCATGGTAATTTTATTTTATTTCTAATTATTGTAATCCTATGTTTTGATTATGCCAATTAAATTTTCTTTCTATTTCTTCCTGCAGAGAGAAAGTACGATGGTGAGCTAAAACGTTTTTCATTCAGTCTACACAGTGTCCTTGAACGAAGTTTAGGGTTTAAAAAAATGTACAAAGAATCTGTCATCGCAGCATTGTAGTATGTGGTCTCAGCCTCGACTTGATGTGAAGATCAAAAAATTCTTTGGAAAATTTTGAGAAAATTTAAATTAAAAATTTTGGGTTTTTCACACCCTTGTTGCATGCAAAATATCTATTATAGACATGTCAAATGGCAGTTCAGTGATACTGAAACATTATAATTTATTTAGTTATACATTAGGTAACTCAATCAAGTAAGAAAAATCAAAGAAACGCTTTTTATTTTTAATTTTCGCATCATTTCCATATATGGTGTATATGCAATAGTCGACCTTGTTCATCTCACTTATTTTGATAATGTTCTGGGATGTAAAGTATTTTCTCTTTTATAGTATACATGTATGCATATTTTGAAGAAATATGAAACTAGTGGGAGCCTATTCCAAAGTCACATGAAAAATTCCAATCAGAATACAACCGCAGCAGTGAACACAAACTGTTATACATTGTTTGTTATTATGTGTGCTTTTAGCAGTTAGACATGAGTTAAAAATATGTAAGGATATGCAACTTACTGAACTAACAACTCCCAACAATAACTGTGAATCTTGAGAAAATGTTTTTCATAGTCAACTGTCAAATTTGATAGAATCTGTGACAAATATATCAAAACACAAATGTCCAGGGCATTTCTTGGACTTGTCATATGCTAGTATATGGATTAATTCGTTTTACACACCCTGATATACCATGTCTATCAATGACTGGTACTTCTGCTTGTGAGTCCAACCAGTCCATCGCAGACATATATTGGATGAAGACAAGTTATATTGGCAAAATCCAATATGACTTTTCTGGGTTTGATATAAACAGTTCAACAAAAATAAGTCCCCCTTGACGAAAACTTGAATATCTCAAAGTCCTCTAGTCCGATTTCTATTAAAGTTTACCAATTTGTAGGTCTGCATATTGACATTTTGTCTGTGTATTGGTAGCTTGATTGCTTCATTTTTATGTGAGCCATCAGACCCTGAGTGCATGTACCCCTCTTTTCAAAAATTGGAAGTTTTTGCTTTTCCAGAAAATTTTTTTCCAAAACATGCTCAAACTCCACTCAAATTATTTTTAATGGTACCCTAGGTACCTAAACTGTGCAAATGTTACAAAATAAGTCCTTATATGTGTACTGAATATGATTGAGAAACAAATTTCCTGTGGTCACTTCATGAAATATGCTCCTGCTGGTGGCTGACTCGCTTAGTGAAATTTGTCATATCCATTGGAAAAACCACAGATTTTTTAAAACAGGGGTAGGCTCACTCAAAGGCTGTTGGCTCAGCCAGCAATATTGCCACTACGCTACAATTACACACATATAGGGTCGATATACATGTCTATAATTCAGCCAACTTTCATATAAATCGGGGAAGGAATCTTAGAGACATTCAAGTTTAATCAAAGGGGGACTTATTATATTGAACCGTTTAGTTTATATGTTTTGGTACATTCTGATGCTACCACACTAACTTTTGAAAAACATGTTTACCAACAGAGTCTATGGGAAAACACCAAACCGTTTGAATAATGTGCTGCCAAGTGTAAATTTGTATTGGCTTAAAACAGATTTTTCGTTTTTCAGGGGAGCCAGGGCAGAAATTTGTCAATTGCTTGAGCAACTTCAAAACGCCACAAACCCAGCAACACAAGCGTGGCTGGCTTGATCATCTTCCAGATTATAGTATGCTTTTCAGATGGAGGGATCCTCCTAAGAAGCTTTATCTTTGATTTTCTTTAACATTCAGTGGATGGTAAATTTTCTTGCCTTTGACATTATATGGTATCAGCAACTTTGTATCTTAATAAATCGGGGCTATATTGAGAGTTAAATGCAATTATTTGGTAATGTTTAAAAATGCAATGAATTTTATGAAAATAATAAATTACACTTTCAAATTATTGGTGTATTTTATGATTGTTGGTACTTCATCGGTAGCCCTTTTTAAAAAATGATGAATATAGACATTTAAAAAGGCTCATGCTAAAAAATATCTTAAATAACACACTCACAATTAACAGGAAGTAATTTGATAAAGAATTTGTCAACAAGGCCAGACATACACTCTTAATGCTTTGGGACAGCTTTCGAAAAAGGTATTTTTAATTGTTCACCAAATTAGTTTAAAATGTTAATATTTGCTTGGAAGAAATGAAATACACCTTGTGAGACTGAATACGTGCCAAAGGCATGGCAACCGAACAGGGAGCAGCTGGGAGTGATATGGAGCAGCTGGGAGTGATATGGAGCAGCTGGGAGTGATATGGAGCAGCTGGGAGTGATATGGAGCAGCTGGGAGTGATATGGAGCAGTTGGGAGTGATATGGAGCAACCTCATCATGAAGGACCATGTTGGGCCACAAGACCACAACCCCAGACTGCCAGCAGAAGACCGGATACCCACGAGAGGGCTAGGGCAAAAAGCCAAAGTCGGTCGGTAGGACAAAAAAAAAAAAGGTGAAAAAAAAAATTTATAATGTCAAAAAAAAAACTTTTTTTTTTTTTCAATTTTTTTTTCCATCGGCAGTAAATCTATTGTGTCGGCGGGTCCGCGAAGCTAAGAATCAATTATGTGTGGCCTGATGGGCAGTTAGGCAAAAAACACCCATTGGATGGGGCCCTCAGCTCCCTTATAAGTTGTGCTGCATATTAAGGTTACACAATTGCAAGAGGAGATGTGTTGCACTGAAATATCAGTGTGTGATGAACACATTGCAGTGTACTTCAGCATGCACATTACAAGCATGTGACCACATGAAACAATGTGACAGTGACTATGAACACTGACGGCATCAGCAATCATGAAGCATGAGAAAGCTTAAGATTCTTCATTGAAAATTAGCACTTTGATAGATTGGTTGTTAAATTTTCAAATATCCACTTGTCAGTAAAATATGTTTTTGCGTTTTCTTGCAAATGTTTGAGAAGATGCTCCATTAACTCCCATTGTGTAAGTTTAGCGGTATTTGTAGCCAAAATATTAGTTTTTTTTCAGTAATTCTATGTATCTAATTGGTCATTCTACGTGGCAATAACAAGTTATCAGATGGGTTAAAAAAAAAAAATCCAAGACACATATTAAGCTGATCAAAACACTACAATGTGTCAATTTTGTTCATTGTGCCAGTGCCGCGGCATCATAATCTATGTGTTTCTATGCTATTCAAAATCAAAACCTCTAAATTTGTGTACTGTCAAAGTATCATATTATGTGTAAGATGTCCTAAAGTGTAGTTAGAAGCTGTTTGTGGCATATTTCATGAATAAAAACCATATAAAAATGTTTTCATGAATGTTTAAAAGGAAATTTCTGTAATTTTCTTTTTTTTTGAGCATTTTTTTGCAAAATTGCCTTCTTTATGATGACATAAACCAATTTTAGCTCATTGTGATTGATACCATCATAAAGAAGAGAGTCTAAGCTTTAATTTGGTGTGTCACATGTGATGCTAAGTATAAAATAACATATTGCTAGCTGGTTTAAACTGTCATTGCACCCTTTTCTGATTTTTTTGCCGAGCGTCAAAGACTTCGGAGAGAAACAGGGCTGATTTTTCAACAAAGCTGCCCCTCAGGAATGGTCCCCCAACTTTTTCGTGAACTACAGACATAGGGCTATCATAACAAGAAAAGTACCCTTAAAAAGGGTACTGTATCGATTTTACCATGAACCTGAAGGCATGTGGCGTGTAATTAAAAAGTTATAATATCTAAAATGAGTAGGCATTTTTATGAAACAAATGTCTAAGCCTCCCCCCTTGTTTCATACATATCTTACTTAACCAGGAAGGTTGCAAATAAAATTAAACTTCAGTTATTTGAATCAAAATGGTGCATTTTGTTATTTTGTTAATTGCTATGTAGAAATAAGCAAATTTGTTTGTACAATTGAATTAAGTGATAAATAAAGAGATAGATAGATAGTCATTAATTTAGACCCCCCCCCCCTGCAAAAAGACCCTAGATATGCCACTGGTCCATTTTGGCCACTGGGTTTTAGCAATTGAAGTTATATGCTCACAGCGAAATGCGCCGACAAGCTTATTTGCGCACTTAATACTGCACGTAGAGCAAAATTAATAAGCGCAATGAATTTGGAGGAGTTTATCCGATATATGCAGGTTTTTAAATTTTGAAAATCGGAAATGTATTAAGGTCTGTAGGCCAATTGTATTTTGGGCCCCTCTGATGAATTTCTAACTCTCGCCACTGTATACACACTTTTTGATGACGTTTCACACGGAAAAAATATTGCCTGTAGATTTCCCTTACCTTGATGAATCGATTTACTGTTAAGATAACTTACATATATACGATTTTTTTATTTTATAGGTTAAGACATCGATACAAAAACATAGTGGCATTTAGTGCCCCCAGATGGTACCAGAATTTTGTCTGGCTCATGGACTAATTATGAAAATGACTAGGCCTATTGAATTTTATATGGTAATTTAGTATATTTATCAGGCTATGGGGAATATATAGTTTAATTTTGGACCATAGTTCTGGACACTCCAGCTACACTTCGCAATATTTGGATTATCACAGGTTTTTGCTAAAATTCAACAACTTCTAGACTATATGAACTGGCTTAAAAGTGGTCATAACAATGGGTAGGCAACTGTAGGCATATTGACATTTATATGGTAAATTAGCATACATATAAGGCTATCTGGCACATTTAGTTTCATTTTGAACCAAGGGTCTGGACACCCCAGCCACACTTCGTAAAATAAAGACTATCGCAGATTTTTGTTAGATTTCAACAACTTCCAACTTTGAACTGGCCTAAAGGTGGTCATAAAAATAGCTAGGCATATTGAGTTTTATATGGTGGTTTAGTATGTTTAACAGGCTATTTGTCAAATACAGTTTCATTTTGGACCAAGTATCTAGACACCCCAGCCACACTTTGAAAAATTTGGACTATTGCAAATTTTTGCTAAATTTAGCTACTGCTATACGTCGAGCTGGCTATGGCTTGGGTGTCCAGACCCTTGGTCCAATATGAAACAATACCCTTTCCTTGTCCTTCATATTTATACAAACATTTATTAATATATAGCAATATTTCAGTGTATTGAAATAGATAGTATAACACAAAAGATCCTTGGAATTATTATATCGACGATTGAGACAAAATAAACGGCCGCCATTTTGGAAAACGGGGGTTAAACTGCACCTTACTTAATGAATTCCTGACCCATGAAAACATATATTTAGACCTAAAAATCATTGTTCTAGCCCAATTAGATCCAGAGATATGGGCAAAACGGTTAAATGGCGGCCATCTTGGAATAATCCATCATGGCCGCCAGCCTTTGAGGTTATATAGCGTCCAACAAGCAAAAATGTGTTCTCTAGAATATTAGCTTTCCGATGGTATGTGTCTTCAAAATTCCCAAGGGGGGGAGGGGGGGTTTTGGTGGCCCGCGGACTAATATTTGTACATCTATAATTATTTCCTTGTTAAAAAATTGCGGATGTTTATCAAATGTCTGTGACAATACATTTATTATTAAAAAATATTAAACGGCTGCTTCAACATCTTATAAATAAAATTAATTACAAGCAATTCTTATTTTATGCTTCAAATGTAATTACGTTTCACTTCTGTCTTTGCCTCTGCCGCATCTTTGGCTTTAGGAGCTGAAATAAATACATTGTCAGTGTCAAAATACTTTTATTTACCAGAAATAGAGATAAAAGAAGCAACAAGGAGGTTGCACTGTTCAGAGCGCATAGTCCCATGGCCAGCAAAAGGGGAGTTAGGCCTATACTTTTGTTGGCCTTACAAGATCTTTTTAAAAAATTGCGATGAACATCAATCAGCATTGACCATCTATAACTAGACCAACACAGCAGAAATACTTGCAAACAAGTAAAATATAGAAATTTTAAAAAATGTGAAAAAATATTTTATGGCAGTGATAATTTTATATAAGATCTTTAACAACAAATAAAATCAATCTTCTATAGACCAATACAGTATAAACAGCAGAGAACAAGTCAATTATAGAAATAAAAAAGTATATGAAAAAGATCTTATGGTAGCAACCATTTCATGTAAATATTTGAAAAAAAATGTTCAAGAATTTGAATTGTCATCTTCAGGTATGTAATAGAAAACTATACCAATATAACAGAAATGCCAGCAAACAAGCCAAAAATATCTTCGTGATGAAATTTCAGAAATAGTCTCACCCGCAATGGTGCATGCAGCGAACAGTGCCAAACATAAGATGAGAACCTTCATGATTTATGGTTGGTTCGCTAATGCAATGATGGTCTGCAGCCCGAAGCTTCCGGCATTTATATGAAATCTTATCTTTTTGAAAAGATAACAATCTCTCTCAAAACAATTGATGATTGTGCAGAATCGTTGACGTACATACCTCCTTGAAATTAGATGTTTACGCACCTCAAAATTTTATTATTAACGACGTATTGTTTTCATTGAATTTGGCATATCTAGAGTAAGTCTTGTTTATGGAAGCATTGTTTAGGGATATGTTTTTTTTATATTTTTGTCACAGGTATCAGTTATTTCACACAAAGACGCTCCCTGGAAATTTTACATAAGCCGTCAGAAGTAGTTTTGTGATCAATTTTTGTTCTTTGATTGATTAGGATACATTGCATCGGTAAATTCCATTACGGAACAAGGTGTAAATACAACAATCTCCTTGACCTGTCCGTGTTTAAAATGCAATTAATATTAGGCCTAGGTCTATTTCCTTTACAAAGTTTTATGTGACATTGAAAAACCATGGTCCGGTATTTTCGAGGAATAATTTCTGCGGTCATACTTTTAATTACCTATGACTTTATATTATTTAGATTTTAAGTTGAAGTTTCACTGCAAGTTTATCCCTTTCAGCAATTTTGCTATCTCCTTTGAATTTTATTCAATTTCTGAAACATATATACGCGGGGGGGGGGCTGACCAGCACTATGAAAACTCATCCATGGTAAAATTTGATTTGAAAGTGAGCTGTTCACTCATCAGACCCACACCAAAAAATTCCTTACAACATTTAGCTAAATATGAGCCTTGTCTGACGAGTGAACCCCATGTAGCTTGTAGTGAAAACTGGCCTTGAAAGTTTGAATCAGGGAAATAACAAATTGGCCTCCATTTGTTATTGCTCTCTGCACATGCTCAATAGGTCTGAGCATGCCCAGTGGGAATGAGGTCAAGTCTGAGCATGCTCAGTGCCAATTAGGTCAGAGCAAATTTTCCATTGAATTTCTATAGTGACAAGAAAGGGCGCGTTAATATTTTGGGCGACTGGCCCAATATGGGGGGCCCCATCCATGCCCCCTTAGCTGCACGACTGGTTGAGGCTGAATCGACAAGGCACCTCTGCTCTTTGGAAATTAAAAAGTCAACATGCTACATTTTTCCTTTTTCAAAAATGCTTTATTAAAGTAATAATGTTGTTGAAGCTGACAGTGATGCGATAGCAGGTAAACGAGGAGTGCGTACAGTGGATGAAATATCCGATGAAGCCATAATTGGGGTTAGTTTCATAATGGACTCTTAACGCAAAAGGTACAATGGCACATATAAAAGAAAAAAGGTTCTAAATTTGTTTTGGATTCAATTGAACTGAAAAGGTTCAAAGTTGGTGGGAAGGCCCTGTTATAGGACCCTATGCTCCCACCTTGAGAGAAAGGGGTTCCATTGTGGTAGTTCAGTGCAGCAGCTGGATTATCTAAATGTTGTTTTCGTTTGCTGTTGGAACCTTCTTAAAGTTGAGTAATTAACCTTTTAGGGTTCCTTATCTATACCAGCTTATAGAACCCTTAAATGTTCCATATAAAACCTTTTTGTTAAGAGTGTGGGACTGTGGGTCCGTTGTATCAATGTCTAGACAGTTCTGCCGATAGTTTATCCGATTTTTATTGGATGAAATTCTCTTTCCACAGACCCAAGGCACTCTTTCCAAGAAAAATTCTCCCGTGTCCGGATTGAGGAAGTTCCACAAGAAAGAAAATTCTTGTGCATCCAATGAGCCATCCTTGTCCACGTCAAACGTACGCAGAACCCTGTTTGCTATCATGTCGTAAACTTACCTCGACGTAAACATTTCTGAATTACTCAGCATGCTGTCATTATTGCTGTCTAGTTCCTTAAATACATCTGTGATAAACTCCTGCCTGTAAAAGACAAGTCCTTGACATTTTACTCTTTCAACCAAATATGTTGGATCTTTTGTAAATGGCAGAAGCATATTTAGGGGGAGGCCATTGAGTAATACCCCCCCCCCCCCCCCCCCCCCCCCCCCCCCCCGGCCCTAAATTAACATTGAAGATTTTGGAAGTGTCGCGGAGCGCGTTGTTATGACCTCCCCCCAGGCCATTTTTAGATACACCCCTGCGGTATAGCCAATATCAAGGTGGTCCCACTTTGCTTTCAAAAAATATTATTTTCTCGCAATCCCCAATTTGAACCTCAAAACCAATGAGCACATTTGTAAAGCAATGGAATTCAGCTTATTCAATGAATTTGCACAAAATTCAGGGGTGTGACTGACAACCCCAAATACCTTATTTCCTAAGATTGAATGATTAATTGTAAGGGCCAATGGGTGTCATTGCAGCATATATCTACAAGATTCTAACTGGTCCGTCCACTACAATAATATTATGTACCTGTCATCCGCTGTGCTCTCCATTTCTTCTTGGTTAGAGTCTTCTGAGTTCCAACTGAGGCTGGACCACAATAAAGTGAATTCTGTTAAATCTAATGTGTTGTTTTTGTTCCAGTCAAACGCATCAAAGACCTTCTGCTATTAAATGTGAAGATCGTACTCTGAATTAAATACTTCGGAATTATTCAGCGTGCTGTTGTTGTCGCTGTCCAAATTATTGAATAACTTCGTAAGAAACTCCCAGCTGGAAAGAACAAGTCCTATACATATTATACGTGTACATTCATCCAGCAGTAATTTCGGCATGCATTTTTGTCAGTTAGGTCCTTACTAGAGGGAGAGATCTAACAGACAAAATTGCTTGTAAGAACAGTAATCATTGCAAAATATACCCAAAAAAGGAAAAAAATGTTTATTTGTGTCTGGTTATTTGACAGGCTCTTTGCAGCCAAGCAAAAACATACAAAAACTGTGTTTCTGTTGTTATTGCCCAGCTCTTCAGCTTATAGGTAAAATATGTCAAATTGACACTAGATATCTGACTAAACACCTTAGAGAATATTTTTTACACAACTACTGCCTCAGAATAGCAGTCTTAATTGCGCAACTACTGCCTCTGAGTAGAAGTATTATTTACACAACTACTGCCTCATGGTCAAAGTCTTATTTGCACAACTGATACCCCAGAGCAGAAGTCTTATTTACACAACTGATACCCCAGAGTAGAAGTCTTATTTACACAACTACTGCCTCAAGGTAGAAGTCTTATTTACACAACTGATACCCCAGAGCAGAAGTCTTATTTACACAACTGATACCCCAGAGTAGAAGTCTTATTTACACAACTGCTAGCCCCGAGGAGCAGTCTTATTTACACAACTACCGCCTCATAAGTAGAAGTCTGATTTACACAACTGCTACCCCAATGTAGAAGTCTTATTTACACAACTGCTAGCCCCGAGGAGCAGTCTTATTTACACAACTACCGCTTCAAGGTAGAAGTTTGATTTACACAACTGGTCAATTCCACAGAAGTGTACCACTTCTGGCATTTTTTTAAATCTTAGTGATCGTCAAATCATTCACAGTAACAAACCAGTATGGTTTCTTCTGCCCAAAACAAGTTAAATTTTTCTCATATTGTGTTCCGTTTTGAAATAATCAACATTTTCCTCCAATCTGTTCAGAATTTAGGCAAAAATCAAAATTGAGAGAAGCAGTTGCTTATTATCTTCATACTGATCTCACATACATCACAGAAAAGCAAAGTCATGTTTTTCATGCCTGCAAAGGTACTCGGAAGTTGTTTTGAAAACATGTTTACTAACACTAATGTTGAAGAGGATTCACACTTCATCTACGTTAGACATTGCTGGTACATTGTCCCATCAGTCACGCCAAAACATAATAAATTGGCCTCACTCAGTGAATTTTTTGTTTTTGGCAGACTTCTTTCATTGTTATCTAGTACATAGTGACAGATAACTGGGCATGAATTGTCTTGAAGACTATTCTCACTCATTTGTATGAAGAATGGTGTGTAAACATTGTCCCATCAGTCACATTCGAACATGATAAATTGACCACATGCAGCGAATTACTTGTTTTTTTGTTGATTTTAATCATTATTATTTTGTATAAAGTGACACATAAATGAGCATGGATTGTCCTTTCTAATTTTCAATAATTGTTATGGCAAAAAAGTACTGAAATCCTGGCCCTGAGAAAAAAAAAAATCCTACTTGGAGCATGGTGAAAAGTTTGGTGATAGATAACATGTTGCTGAACTGCATAGCAGAGTCTATTAATGTTAATAGGAAATATAAGGTCAAACTGTTTGGAGTTCATGTGGAATACAAGTTAAATATTCAGCCAACCTGAGTCCAGACACATGGCCTCTTATCAATATGATATCCATGAAATAATTCAAAAATAAGAGTGTCTATGCATCATACTGCATTCATAGGAACCAAAAGTACAGGATTATTTTCAAGGATGGCTTGGATTAAAGAGGATTGCAATTACTCAGTCAATCTGGTGCCAGAAGCATGGAAGCTGTCTCTCCACAGATGTGACAAACAGATTGGTTTCCCATTTAGGTCTTTAATAGATAAGTTACTGAAAATGTTTCTGACAAGGTTTTCTAGCCTAGAAAATACACTCTAGATGATTTGAAGCCATAGTATAGACCATAATACGCGTATTGCACATGTTTAAACTGTGCCGAGCATAAAAAACAACCATTTCAACAATTTTTTTTTGCGTACGAAGGGATTGAGACACATCCACAAATTTTAGAACATAGTTAGATATTTACCATCACTAATCACCAAAAAAAAAAGTTATTGTGAACATTTGCCCACTTGGTCATTTTGCCAGTATAAAACTCCAATTTTCCGCCATTTTTCATTATGGACTCACATTTGGACTACTGCTACACCCTGAACAATGGAGATATATCTGTGAATCTTTTTTTTGTACACTCTTGGCCTACACTAAAATAATTTTGTGTTAAATGTATTAAATTGACAATGTATTCTTTTCTGATGGATCATTGTTATCTTAACCTTGCATTTCATAAATAATTTGAATCTAAAGACTTCTATCAAATACTTTCGAGATACTGTCCCATCAGTCACAAAAGGGTGTCCCATCAGTCACAGAATGAATGAGGTACTGCTGAAGAACCCAGTCTAAATGTGGGCCTGATCTGATTTGAAAGCTTATCTCAATACAATTACAATGCACTATGACAGTAAGGTGTGACATGTGAACTGAGATAGTAATTACATTTTTAGCAAACTCACAAAAAACGGTGGTCAAAAAAGTCCCATCAGTCACAAGAGCATATTTGACCTCATATCAAAACTAAGAATCAAATTCCGGGGATGTTTTAATAGTATTTTGCAACTTCATAGGCACAACAACAAAATGTCATAACAACAAAACCTTCCTCTCATTCCTTCTATTACATTTTGACTCCTATTTAGGTGGAAAATACATTGATTGTCCCAAAGTCACCGTGGAATTGATCAACTGCTAGTCCAGCATCAAACTGTACCAAAGAGATGGTCTCTCTGAGAGTTAGAGCTGGGGTAATGCTTGAACACCTGGGGATCTTACTGGGGTTGCATGCAGGGTGAGAGTGAGCTGTTTTTAGGCTTGCGGACATATCCAGTATTGTAGTGCAGTGCTACCCTTGGTGGAACCTACAACTACATGGTGGCCCCCTGTTAAGTAAGATTCACTTGTAGCCCATGTGTTAGGCTAATGGCTGACACATGTATTGGTGTATCTTGGATGGGCTGCCCCTTGCTGGACTCGAACCCATGAACTCCCGGTTCGCACAATAACAACTACTGCCTCAGAGTAAAAGTCTTACTTACACAACTGCTACCCCAGAGGAGAAGTCTTATTTACAACTATGGCCTCAGAGTGGAAGTCTGATTTACACAACAGCTTCTTCAAGGTAGAAGTCTTACTTACACAACTACTGCCTCATGGTACAAGTCTTATTTACACATCTAGAAGTCAAAACTAATGCCTCAAAGAAGTCTTATTTACACAACTATGGCCTCATAGTGGAAGTCTGATTTACACAACTGCTTCCTCAAGGTAGAAGTCTTACTTACACAACTACTGCGTCAGAATCAAAGTCATATTTACACAACCGCTACCCCAAAGTAGAAGTCTTATGGACACAACTGCTAACCCAGAGGAGTCTTATTTACACAACTACTTCAAGGTAGAAGTCTGATTTACAAAACTACTGCCTTAGAGTAGAAGTCTTATTTACACAACTATAACCTAGAGTAGAAGTCTAGGGCAGATTTCACAAAAATGTTCTCACAGGGTATCTTAAACTTTACCACCTTTCTTATTATCTATCTGTCGCTGTCATGTGAACACATCACCAAGTAAAACAGTGAGCAAAGAATAAATGTCAATAAAAAAATTCACCAATATACAGCATTTTGCTCTTACAAAATGCTTTTTTAAATCTCTCATAAGGACAATAATGGATGGCAGAACTTACTGGTCATCTGACATGCCAACTTTGGCACTTTGTAGAATCAACAGAAATATTTTTAAAAGTGATTGCTTACGTAACTCCGTTCTGTCTCAGGACACTGATGTTACGTTAGCAACTATTACATAGAAATTTCTCAGTGTTCTTAGTACCTAAGCAAATCTAAAATGGGAAATTCTAAGATTTTATTGAAAAATGGGCTTTATTTACCTGTATACATCACAAACAACATTAACAACTTTGAGTGGTAGCTGTTTTTTTATTGCTAATGTAAATGCAATTTCGCATAATATGTCCATTAAATTGTGTTATATCAGCAAAGTTTGTCTATCAAAATTACATTAACCAACACAAGATTGGATTTCAATTTTTTTCTGAAATGACAGCCAGTTTTCCATGGAGCAAGCCAGGTGAGCAGGGGCACCCCATGATCTGTTATACCAATTATCTGTTATGCAGCAGGCGCCCGGCTGGCTGGCAGACTGCCATCTAGGATGTTCCCACTGGCAAAGTTGCCAGCTGGGATCCAACTTGTGGTGCCCAACCGATGAAATTTGCAGTCAGGTAATCAGAAAGCAGTTTAGGTGGCTGGCTGAAAAAAAAAAAAAATTATATCAGCTGGCTGGGATGTGCTGAATGACGCTTGGGCTGGCTGGCAACCCAGCTGGCAGCATAACAGATATTTTCTCCCAGTTGCATAAAAAAATGAATCTAAGTGTCACAAAAGATGTGCAACCAGGAGCTTACACTGATATGGACATTATAATAACACACTGTCATGAGGTGCCTGGAGAGGTTCCCTGCTGGTGTTTTCATTTATATTGTGATGGGATCAGCATAAAAAATTCCGTCCTTCATCATTTATTGTTGTTACATTAGCACTAGGCCATAGTTTTTAGCTACTCTGATCTACCACTCCACCAGAAAACAGTGTTTACCTGTGATTTTATTTGATGGATCGACGCAATAAAATAAAAAGATTTCATCTTTCTTTTGTCCTGCAAGTATCCTTTGAAAAAAAAACGTCCTGAGAAAATCCGAGAAGTTACCAATCTATTATGTCTGGCCTTTTCAGTCTTGTGCTAATGTTACTTGTGGTAAGTCATTTTGCTGCTTTTCGTGAAATCTGTAAAAGGAATTCCTCTTGGCCTAGTTTCAAGTTTTAATCTGCATCATGCTCTCTGAATAATGATGATATTTTTGGGCGGGGGAAGTAAAAAGGTGGCTGGTCCCATATGTTATATAGGAAGACAATGCCACTTGCAATGAAATCTAGGTAATAGTATTACTTACGCAAATAAGCAGAAGGGAAATAATTCCTCGTGGGCTAGTTTCCAATTGTGATCTAAGTCATACTTCGAGAAGAGTATTAATATCTCTGCAATGGGTAAGCTAAAAGGTGGTTGCCGCAACTTTTCTTCAGCCTCTTCAATGGAGACAACGCCATCATTGTTCAAGTCAAACTGGTCACATAGATCAAGTTGTGGCTTTCTGCAATCACATGCAATGCGAAAGGGATATAGTAAATTAGTTATGTTTGGTATGATATACTGCACAAGGATGGATGGATGATTTTCTAGCCTGTATTTGTTGTATTTATGCACCGTGTAGGCTAATTAGGACAGGAATAAGACATGACAGTCCGGTGGCTAATAGGAGTAAGCAAATACTTGGAGATGTCACATATACATTTTTTCAATAAACACAGAGGCTGCATAGCAGCAAACCTTCAGCATGCAATTTCACATGATGTGCACCAAATATGGTATACGAGGGTCGTCCAAAAAAGTTCTGACCAATTTTTTTGGCAGACCTTTCTATTTGAAGTAGGAGAATGAAATTTTCACAGAATTAATTTCCGGTATTTTACTATCTATTTTGAAAAAATCAAAGCTGTTCGAAGTGCTTAAGTTACTATTCTGTTACCATGGATACGGAAAGTCAATGCACCCAGCGCGGCCCAATTTCTTTAACAAAATTCAGCGAATTAGCTTTGTTTATAGTGAGAGAATTCACAGTAATGAAACAAATGATTGCAAGAAAAATGTATTTCTTGATAGGCTAGCAGTGTTTCAAGATATCCTCCATTACATTATTAATATTTATTTCCATTTCAGCCTGATCAGCTGAGGCAATTGCCAAACACTTTCTGCATCAGTTGCTCCACATCTCTTGAAATGGTTCGGCCGAAACAATCTAACGCCAAGGCCCAAGAGGCAGTGCTCAAGAACATTAGGATCCAAACCCAACCTCATCTGCCTTATTTACCAGATATGGCCTTCTGTGACTTTTGGTGATACCAAAATATGCAGTTCACAAATTAAATAGATCACGCTCATAATCAGAAATGAAGCTGTTGCCAAATACATGTATACAGAAATTCCACATTTTAGGAACAGCTCAGTTTTAAGGACCTTGGAGATTGCTTCGGCACAGGGGTTAAGCTGATTCATAGTGACTTTAAATGACAGAGAACAACTTTGAGATACTGTCAAGCTGCCAATTAATATTTTCATGATCATCAATTGCATATTTACATTAAATCCTATGATTATTTACACATCTAGACACTTTGATTTGGGCTAAAAAATTGCGCTGCGCTGGGTGTCCTGACCTTTTGTATCCATGGCAACAGAAAAGTAATTTAAATTCCTCTAACAGGTACCAAATTTTCGAAATAAATAGTGATATACCTGAAATTAATTCTGTGAAAATTTCATACAGACACTTTAAATAGAAAGGTCTGCCAAATAAATTGGTCAGAACTTGTACCATCGTGTCAAGCACAGGTAACGGAAAGACAATTCCACTTGCGATGAAATCTGAGCAGAAGTCTCACTTACATGACGACTGGTATCGCTGAGTAAGCATCTGAGCAGAAGTCAGCAATTTTCTTCTCGTCCACTGCATTGTCATCATCTGAGTCATACTTCTTGAAGACAATAAGTATCTTTAGGTAGGGGAAGTTGAAAGGTGGTTTCTGCAAAAGTTCTTCAGCCTCTTCGAAGGAGATAATACCGTCATTGTTCAAGTCAAATTTGTTACATGGATGAGCTTTCTCTCTCCTGGAATCACATACAATTCAACAGGGATATGGCTACGTTTGATATGATAAACAGTAGAGAGGATACTCCAATTGTCAAATAAGATACATTACGGGAAAGGATGTGTAAAATGTACAGGTACAGATAACAGACATAAGGCCTACAGATGCAGATAATTTTATCGGTCAATTATATATTATGCAAAATTTGGTTGCATGTACAGACATGATGCAAGAGAACAAGATTATGTCTTCAAACCACCGCATTGACAAAAATCACAGACTTAGGAACGAATGTAATTTTATGCATATGCATACGGCTTGCCCAATTTTTGGGTGGGCGGGTGACATTTGCCCAAATTTCAAGATCTAGAGGTAATTGAAATTGCCTAGAATTCATAAATTTTCATTTAATTGTAGTGTTTATTTAATCATCATGCCCGAATCTTTTAGCCTTTCTGCCAGAATATTACTGTTTCCTTCAACCCTTTGCATGAACAATTCAGACAAGTTATTGTGCTGAGGCCTCAAAATGGTTTCTTCCTAGTAGACAAATGAGTCAATTTAGTGTTTTGGAGGGAATTTTCGACATCGACAGCTACATTTATTCAGCTTTGGAGGGTTGACAATTGCAGTAACAAGGAAACCAAGGTGTCAGATGAAAGCTGATATATGAAGGGCTATCCAGCGAAAAAAATTCCACATCAAATTTAACTGGTAAAAAAAAAGAGCTATTCATCCACATCCATTTTAACCAGTTAAAAATTAGTTTTCCAGTGATTAGAATATTTGAAATGGAAAATACTTGGGAGGATTTGTGTTTTTTGTTGAGATTTTCGACACTGTCAGCAACATTTATTTAGCTTCTGGAGGGATGAAAGTTGCAGTGACAAGGAGATCATGAATGACCACTGCAAATCTCTATGAATATGAAAAGGGGAGTGACTTAAACCTATCTGATCAATATATACCTACATAATTCGAAATCTTGACATCCTATGGGACATTTTTTAGAATTCAGCACTCGGGGCAGGTTGTCACATTTTCGAGGCAGGTTGTCACACTTTTGGTTAAGAGCTCGGATGCAGGAAGTAGGACTCTATCAGCAGATCTTGACTAAAACAAGTTATTTTGGACATATGAGGAATCCTCTGCTCGCCCAGTGCAGACCTCAACAAATATGCTACTGTGTACAAGGGACCTGCAGATGAAGGCCTATCCAAGCAGCAGGAAAGCATTCTGATCTGGAGGAGGATGATTAAAATTTTTAAAAAATGTCTTTGTAAATTTTAAATAGATTTATTTGCACTCTATGCCATACCTGCATACATCTTTAGTCATCAATAACATATATAAATCACGAATTTATATTTGTGTTAGTTTTTTTAAAACCTGGTCCCAATGGGTAACAACCAGCTCCAAAAAGTGTGACAACCTGCCTCATCTTTTTGTGACAACCTGTCCTGTCTGCTGAAAATGGGGTGACCAAGGCCGTTCTTATCATGTTTTTCACTATTTCTCCTATCAATATTTAAAGAAATGTTTACATGGTAAGTGTATGAACTGTACTTTTTTCAAGAACTATTTGTTAAACAGCAGAATAAGATGCAAGTTGCAGGAAAAAATTGACTTTTTGTGACCGGAAATTTTTCTTATTTACACAACTGCTACCCCAAGGTAGAACACTGTAAAATTGTAAGCACTGTTTCAACTCAATTGATTGAGTGAGATGGTTGCACAAGTTGATTGAGCTAACATAGATTGATGTTTTAAGCTGAGATAACTCAAAATGCCGAGCTGAGACAGCTCGAAATACTAAGCTATGTTGACTAAGGTATTCAAGCTGAGAAAACTGAAAACAATGAGCTGTGTTGACTTAGAGCTCAAAATATTGGGTTTTGTTGACTTACTGATCCAAGCTGACACAACTCAAAATGTTGAGCTGTGTTGACTTATTTTTGGTTGCTTTTGATTTATATTTGTGTGACCTGTCTTATAAAGTTATATTTATGAATGTGGGCTGTAATCCCAAAATATTGTTAGATCTCTCAAGATCCACCTGATCCAGTGTGCTTCATTTTAGCACATCATGGACAGGCCCAAGATGCATTCAACACAGACCATCTACTGCCTCAAGATAGAAGTCTTATTTACACAACCGTTACCCAAGGGGAGAAGTCTTATTTACACAACTATTGTATCAAGGTAGAAGTCTTATTTACACAACTGCTACCCAAGATGAGAAGTCTTATGCCCCATTCTCACGGGGGATGACGGTAAGCTTTTTATCGACGGGGGCGCAGAGCCAGACGAATTCTTGCAAGATTTTCAGTTAGGACGGCGCGAAGGGCAATTATGTAATCAATTAAGGCTAATCGATAACCATGCAGCGAAAGCCACGGCGGGGATCTTTTTGTTCCCTGCGGGGCAGAAAAGTTGTACGCCGTCATCAAAAGTTCGCCGGGGGAAAGAAATTTCCTCCTCCTGCGGGATACTTTTATATCGCCCCGTGATATAAAAAGTACCCCGCAGGGAACCTATAACTGCCCCTCAGTGAACCTATTTCACCGCGGCGGACTATATTTTCACAACGCCGGGGATTGCTTTTACGACTGCGGGAATGGTTTTGTTCTCCACGGGGATGTCTGTAGGCCCGATGGCACAACGCCGGGAATGAAAAGCATGACGCCGTTGTCAAGGGCACCGCGGCGGAGGAGGGCGCTGCGAAAGCCAATAAAAAGGGCCGCAGAGGGCCGCCTTGCTTCACTTGCTGCTTGACCTTTGAAGGGGACACTCCTGGATGCTGGACAGACATGATGGCTGATGATGAAGATGCTGGGGAAGACCTTGACGTTGCTGTTGTTGCTGCTGTTGCTGGTGCTTATTATCTAAGAAGAATACGGAGAAGGAGGAAGATGAAGAGATGGTGGATTCGGAATTGGCTGCTGCAGAGGGAACAACATGGCCATTTCTACCAGCTGCTGCCTGAATTGGCCAACAATGATGTCTCTGGCTACTACAACTTCTGCAGAATGCCTCCTGACATTTTTGCTGAAATCCTGGCTGCTGTGGCTCCTGCAATTACAAAACAAGACACCAACATGAGGAGGGCTCTGGAACCTGGATTGAAGTTGGCAGTCACCCTACGGTACATGGCGACAGGAGAGAGCTACAAGTCCTTGGCCTACGGTTTCAGAGTGGCTCCCAACACCATCTGCAATTTTATCCCCAGTGTCTGCATTGCCATCATGCGAGCTTACGAACATCTGCTGGCCCTGCCAATGGATCCAGCATCCTGGAAGGAAGTTGCCAAGGGCTTCGAGAAGAGGTGGAACATGCCCCATTGCATCGGAGCACTGGATGGGAAGCATGTTGGCATCAGATGTCCTCGGAAAGCTGGGTCAATCTACTTCAACTACAAGGGCTTCCATTCCATTGTGCTTATGGCTTTGGTGGATTCTGACTACAAGTTCCTGTACGTGCAGGCTGGATGCCAAGGAAGCTCATCGGATGGAGGAGTCTTCCTGGACACAAGGCTGAGGGACCTGCTGGAAGAAGAACGACTTGGGCTACCCCCTGCTGAACCTCTACCTGGCACAGTTGGGAATCCTTTTCCATACTTCATCGTTGGAGATGAGGCCTTCCCCCTGAAGACCTGGTTGCTGAAGCCTGTTCCAAGAAGAAACCTTGACATCCCCTCCAGAGTCTACAACTACAGAATTTCAAGAGCCAGGAGAGTGGTGGAGAATGCCTTCGGTATCCTGTCCCACAGGTTCAGATGCTTCCTAACTACGATGCCCCAGAAACCCGGCAGAGTGGCAGCCATCACTCTGGCAGCCTGCACTCTACACAATCTTCTGCGAGACAGAATAGGAATTCATCGAGCCATGGACAACGACGTAATGGACAGAGAAGATCCTGCAACCCATGAAGTCACTGAAGGACTGTGGAGAGGAGACCCCTTGCATGACCTTGGATTCGCTCCAGCATATGGAAATGCCACAAGACAAGCCAAACAGTACCGAGACTACCTACGAGACTACGTGAACAGCCCAGCAGGAAGTGTCCCCTGGCAGATGGACAGAATTTGAAGATGAAGCAGAGCAGCAGCAGCAGCAGCAACAGCAACAGCAATTCAATGCCCCCCTTAAAAAACCACAAATTAACCCAGCCCTTGTAAGGGCTTACCACTTCCTCCAGAAAGAGCAGGCCTTGTACACATCTTTATGTTGACAAACCCCCCCCCCAAAAAAAAAAAGCCCTCCCTGCAACAACTACATATTTTGTGACGTACACTCTAAAAAAGTTCAGACAAAATTGGTTTTTTAGATTCAAAATGGTTTTTTGAAAAACCAAATTTCAATGCAAAACCAACATGGATTTTTAAAAAAATCCATGTTGGTTTTTTGCATTGAAATTTGGTTTTTCAAAAAACCATTTTGAATCTAAAAAACCAATTTTGTCTGAACTTTTTTAGAGTGTACATAAAATGGTAAATTTTTAGCTTTGTATCTATCTGTACAACCCATTTAAATCACTTTCACTTCCTCTCTATCTGCCTATCTATCTAGCTATATATCTGGCTATCTATCTGTCTATCTATCTGCCTATCTATCTATCTATCTATCTATCTATCTGTCTATCTATCCAAGTGCAATCCCTGCAAAGTGACGATAACTGCTTTTGTTTTCTGCAGTGTATATATGTAACGAGCATTGTGTTCCATCTATCTATCTATCTATCTATCTATCTATCTATCTATCTATCTATCTATCTATCTATCTATCTATCTATCTATCTATCTATCTATCTATCCAAGTGTCATCACTGCAAAATGACGATCACTCGTTTTTCTTTGCTGCAGTGTATATGCGACGTCCAAATATTTTCTTCTATATAGCTATCTATCTGCCTATCTATCTGCCTATCTATCTGCCTATCTATCTGCCTATCTATCTGCCTATCTATCTATCTATCTATCTATCTATCTATCTATCTATCTATCTGCCTATCTATTCATCTATCTATCTATCTGACTATCTGTCTGACTATCTATCTATCTATCTATCTATCTATCTATCTATCTATCTATCTATCTATCTATCTATATTAATTAAAGTGGTGAAAAAACTTTAATTAAGAAAGCAGAAATGCCACCTGTACTGGTTAAGCAGAAAGTGAAAATGGGCCAAAAAAAAAAGAAGGGAAATAGCACCTTGCTTTTATGAAGGTGTTTAAAATTTACAAGGGCCAGGACCGGATTTTTTTTTGGGGGAATTTGTCAACTTTTTTTTTTGGGGCTCTTTTCATTTTTGCTCTTGTTTGTCATCGCAAGAGTTTTTTTAGTCAACATAAGATGTGTACGTGGCCAGCTCTTTTGGGAGGATTTGGTGGCCCTTAAAAGGGCCTGTAGTTTTTTTTTTTCTTTTTTCAGACGACTTGAACAGGCATCACTTCCTTGGAGAGGGCATGTTGACTTGGCTCCACTGGAACGACAATGGAGTTTGCCGCTGGTGGACAACTGTCGGCTGCTGCTGCTGCTGTAGAGACTGCTGCTGCTGCTGTAGAGACTGCTGCTGCTGCTGTAGAGACTGCTGCTGCTGCTGTAGAGACTGCTGCTGCTGCTGTAGTGGTGGCTGCTGCTGCTGTAGTGGTGGCTGCTGCTGCTGTAGTGGTGGCTGCTGCTGCTGTAGAGACTGCTGCTGCTGTTGTGGCTGATGCTGCTGTAGAGGCTGGTGCTGCTGTTGTGGCTGATGCTGCTGTAGAGGCTGGTGCTGCTGCTGCTGTAGTGGCTGCTGCTGTACTGGCTGCTGCTGCTGCCCAAAAGAGGGTCCGGGGAAGCCAAGCTTCTGGGGGCTGTCAAGCATCAGCTGGCTGAAGCTTAAAGATGACTGCTGCAGGGCTGGAGTCTGGCTTCGAATTGGCTGCAGGGACTGGAACTGGCTGCTGCTGCTTGGCTGGGACTGCAACTGCTGGCGTGGAGGCTGGGACTGCATCTGAAGACTTGGCTGCTGGGGCTGCTGGGGCTGATGCTGAGTTGTTGGAGGCTGCTGCAAGTCCTCGTTGACAAAGGATGGAGCTGGACCAGGAGGAGGGATGTATTGGTGCTGCTGCTGCCCTAGGATCATCTCCACATTCTCTTGCTGCATCATCAGGATTTTATCTTGGACGGCCGCCTGTACGAAGTAGTTGTCCGTCTGGCTCAAGGAGTGCAGGAGGCGAAGTCTCAGGGCACGGTTCATGTTCTTCCCAGATGTGAAGATACTCCTGCACATGTTCTGCAACTGGTGTACTTCTGGATCCAGCCTGTGAGAAGTTTGTGGGCACATGTCACAGAATGGTCCTGCCGGCTGAGGTGGTGCTGCTTTCCTGGGCCTGTCTGAAGTGTAGTGACCAGCAATTGAAGTCAGGGCAGTGGCCATCTCCTGGTCTGTGTCCTTCCTCTTCTTGGATGGCTTTCGTCCTGGGAAGACCTGGGACTGCTGCTGGGATGGCTGGAGGGACTGCTGGGACATCTCCTGGGAGGACTGCTGCTGGCTGGCTGGGATGCTGTCATCAAGGTCGGGCATAGGATTGTAGTCCATGGGGGCATCAGAATCGGACGACAGGCGGTTACTTCCTCCTGGTCCAGTGAAGCTGGAGACTTCCACGGCACCCTTCGGAATGATGGAGGACCTCAAGAATTCACACTTCGCCAGGATGTACTTGTCTCGCTCGGACATCTTCTTTCTGCCAGCTCCAGAAGGTTGAGGTCTGATGCACTTTGAGAAGGTAGTCCTGATGTTGTTCCTCCATTTGAAGACTTTAGCTGCTGTGATCTCCTTCCCCACTAGCAATGTCAGTTCTGCTGCTTTCTCTGCATCCAGTCTGTCCTTCTCTCCACTCTTGAAGGTGGTTGAGCCCTTGGTGTACAGCTGCTTGTTTTCCCGGTACCAGTCGATCAGGTCATCCTCCTGCTCTTCTGTGATGCCCAGTAGGTCCCTGGAGTTTGCCTTTCTGTAGCCCTTCTTCTTCTCCTTGTGGACAAACTGTCCATCGGCCTCCTGGATCAGCTCAACCTCAGATCCAGTGTTGTCAGAATCTTCCTTTGGCTGGTTCTTCCCCTTGCTGCCCTTGGACTTGGCACCCGTCTTCTTGGGAGTATCTTCCTCTGTGGTGGCATCGTAGTCGGAGTCCAGGGTCTGCTGGTGGATCATTGCAGCTGTCAGAACACAGTCATCATCTTCATCATCAGCAGGAGTATCATCTGGAGGTGGAGGTGGAGGCTGGACTGCAGTCTTGGCTCGGGTCTGGGCTGGAGTGACAGGCTTGACTGGAGGCTTGACTGGAGGCTTGACTGGAGACTTGGCTGGAGGCTTGACTGGAGACTTGGCTGGAGGCTTGACTGGAGACTTGGCTGGAGACTTGGAGGTGGCTTGACGCTTGGCTGAAGGAGACTTGCCAGGAGTGCGAGGCCTTCCCCTTGGAGCAGTCTTGGTGGGAGTCTTGAAGACAGCAGCATCAGCCGACTGGGTGCGCTTGGTGGGAGACTTGACAGAAGCAGCAGCATCAGCATCAGCAGACTTGGGACGCTTCTTCTTGGCTGCAGCAGCAGTGGCAGGCCTGCCACGCTTGGTTGGAGACTTGACAGCAGCAGCAAGCTTGGCCAGGACTTGATCTTCAGCTTCTTCATCATCATCTTCATCCTCCTCATCAGGTTGTTGCAGCACTTTGGGTGGTGGCGGGCCCTCGAAGATGGTCTCACTGGTCACTGTTGATGTAGCAGTGGTCACTGCCACGATGCTGTCTTGCAAGCTGAACATGCTTGGAGACAATGTAACAGCTGCGTAGTCTATGAAAGGAGCTGGTGAACCAACTGGAGTTGAAGATGGAGTGGTCAGTGGAGTGTTGGCTGGATTGTTGCCCTTGCTTGGTGCCCTCAAGGTCTTCTTCCCTCTTCCTTTGGGTCCCATCTTGAAGCAGGATCAATCAGAAATGAAGCAGGATGAATCAGCAATGAAGCAGGATCAATCAGCAATGAAGCAGGGATTCAGCAATGAAGCAGCAATTCAGTAGGCTGTGAAGCAGAGTGTCATGGAGTATAGATGCGTTCGTCTTGAAGTTCAGAGTGGTTATGGTGCTCTAGTGGCTGCTCTTCTATTTATATGCGAGGCGCGCGCCAGTGCGTCTCCATGGCAGACCCCCCTTTCCCGCCGTGGCACAAAAGGTCGACCCCGTGATGGTTTCAGTACCCCGCGGACAAAGGATTTTGCTAAAAATAGCCCCTCTGGCGCCACTCTGTCTGCTCCGGGAGGGGGTCCAGACGACGGCGCGAAGGTTTTGCACACGTCCCGGAGCATTTTCCTTGACGGCGGAGTGCAGAAGAACCCCGGGGTCGACCTTTTTGGCGCCACGCAGAGAATCCCGCTTGTTTTCCTAAACGGCGGGAAACTTTTTGCCCCTCAGTGGCGCGAAAACTTCGACCCAGTCTTACTTTTCTGATCGCGGCGTCGAACTATTTATCTGGTCTGCTCCCCCGTCGATTTTAATAAAATTTGTACTGGTTGAAACTTTTTTTCTGCGACCTCGCGATTTGAAGTGACGGTAAGAAGCAGGATTCTCGACGGCGTGCAACCAAAAGATGTCCGGCGGGAAGCTAAAATGCCCCTGCGCGATACGTAAAAAGAGGAAATATTTTTCCGTCTCTCCTGAAAATACTTCGCCCCCGTTTCAAAAAGATCTCCGGGAGCTGCCGTGAGAATGAAGCATTACTTATACAACTACTGCCTCTGAGTAGACGTTTTAATTAACCCAACTACTGTCTTAGAGTCAGAGTAGAGGTCTTATTTACGCAACTGCTGCCTGAAACTGTAAAAGAAGAAGTCTAATTTACACAACTACTGCCTCGTAGTAGAAGTTTTATTTACACACAAACTGCTGTAGAAGTCTTACTTACACAACTATGGCTCAGAGT
Organism: Platynereis dumerilii; assembly: GCA_026936325.1. NCBI lineage: Eukaryota > Metazoa > Annelida > Polychaeta > Phyllodocida > Nereididae > Platynereis > Platynereis dumerilii. The sequence continues at coordinate 4,891,051 of JAPTHN010000019.1, read as the reverse complement.
AGAAGTCTAGGAATTCCTCTCTGTCTATATATAGTTTCCAGTTGTAATCTGAGACATGCTCCCTGAAGAGCGATGATATTTTTGGGCGGGGGAAGTAAAAAGGTTACAGATCCAGTATGTGATATAAAAAGACAACGTCACTTGCAATGACATATTAGTAATAGTGTTACTTACACAAATGAGCAGAAGAGTAATAATTCATCGTGGGCTAGTTTCCAGTTGTTATCCAAGTCATACATCGAAAAGAGCATTAATATCTTTGCAATGTGTAAGCTAAAAGGTGGTTGCCGCATCTTTTCTTCAGCCTCTTCAATGGAGACAACGCCATCATTGTTCAAGTCAAACTGATCGCATTGATCAAGTTGTGGCTCCCTGCAATCACATGCATGTATATGTACACTCACCAGCAAAAGAAACGCAACACTTGATTTTGGCTTATATTTTTGCAAAGAATTTTTTTTGGACAAAACAAATTATATGGTACTGATCCTTAGATCAACTAGTGTCTTTGTGCCAAAAATCATTCGGCTGTGACCATTTCTTGTCTGCCTTTTCACTTGTTTATCACTATTCAGTTTTTGTAATAAAATATGACCTTACCAACAAGTTACACAAAAAATACAGGTGCTATTTTGAATAATGCCCAAACAGATGTTAAATGCCGAAAAATTAGCGCAGTAACACTATTTTTGAATTTTACAGGACAATTTGAAAATTGGAGTTTTGCACATTTCAAAATGTAGCAGACAAAATCTCTATGGTTCGGACCCTTAGAATAGAGCTTTTTTAATAAAATTTTCAGACAATTTTACTTTGTTGTCTAGGAATTGCCACAATTTTTTTCAGAGCAAAATTCACAGTTTAACACATTTTTTTGCGACAACGCATGCAATATTCTTAAAATCACATTCACATGACTTGCACACAATTTTAAAATAAAAAAACAAAATGGATCAAAGCGCAAGATGTTCCAGAATATTGAGTCCAGACACGGACTTAACAGATACGCCAGTAAAACATTTTCAGGTCCATAGTTCCAAGTAAAATTTCTCATTTCAGAATTGAAGTGTCATTCTGAAAAGTTCCTACAGGGGGTGCTGTAGTCTAGGACTCCAATACTTCCAGCACTTTTGTCACTCTCATTTCTTTATGTGTATAAATGTTATTAGCCAACCAAAATAGGTAGAAAACAATTTTTTGTTTTTTTTCTGGAAGTATCAATGTGATTATGAGTAATGCTGTTTTACCCTGACAATTTTTTAAACCCACTTGAGCAATGACGACAGAGGTCTCACAATAGAAAAAGTTAAATGACTGAATGATGCAATAACAGTAAAAATGACCATTGACCAAACATGTCAGAGAAGATCACAAGCTTTGACAATAACCAATAACAGTCTCCGGGATGCAGTATGCCCTCAATTGACATCATAAAAGCAGTGATTCTGTTTTTCAAGTGAATCTATTGCTCTATTGTCATTGCCCAGTTGGGTTTATGTAATTTTTTTCTGCCTATTTTGGTTGGCTTACAACATGTTCTGCCTATTTTGTTTACTTAATTTAACATCATAACACAGAAAGAAATAAGAGTGGCAAAATTGCTGGTAGTATTGGAGTCCTAGACTACAGCATCCCCTGTAGGAACTTTTCAGAATGACACTTTAATTCTGAAATGAGAAATTTTACTTGGAACTATGGACCTGGAACTTTTTTACTGGCATATCTGTTTAGTCCGTTTCTGGAATCAATAATCTGGAACATCTTGCGCTTTGATCCATTTTGTTTTTTTATTTTAGAATTGTGTACTAGTAATGTTAATGTGATTTTAAGAATATTGCCTTCGTCGTCGCAAAAAATTGTTTTAAACTGTGAATTTTGCTCTGAAAAAAATTGTGGCAATTCTTAGACAACAAAGTGAAATTGTCTGAAAATTTTATTAAAAAAGCTCAATTCTAATGGTCCGAACCATAGAGATTTTGTCTGCCACATTTTGAAATGTGCAAAACTCCAATTTTCAAATTGTCCTGTAAACTTCAAAAATAGTGTTGCTGCGCTAATTTTTCGGCTTTTAACATCTGTTTGGCCATTATTTAAAATGAAATCTTTATTTTTTGTGTAACTTGTTGGTAGGTCATATTTTATTACAAAAACTGAAATGTGATAAACAAGTGAAAAGGCAGACAGGAAATGGTCACAGCTGAATGATTTTTGGCAGATAGACACTAGTTGATCTAAGGATCAATACCATATAATTTGTTTTGTCCAAAAAAATTTCTCTGCAAAAATATAAGCCAAAATCGAGTGTTGCGTTTCTTTTGCTGGTGAGTGTATATATAGTAAATTAGTAAATTAGTTATGTTTTGTATGATACTAGCACAGTACCTGTGATAATGGAGTCCAGGGAAAACAGAACAACTACCACTACATTGCTGAAGATAGAGGGTCATGGAAAAATGACTAATTATAAGTGCACTGGTAGGCCTATAATATGAACAGTTTGAGGAAGCACACCCACTTATGGTTGCTGTAAGAGGTGAAATAATGTTGCTTGCAAATTTTTAGTTGTAAGTTGACTAATTCTATCACAAATTCAAGTTTCCATTGACTTATCATCTGAAAATTGTCAGGACGTGAATTTTTTTTAGTGCAGAGTAAGCCTCTCTGTGCTGCTTCTCACGAAAGTATGATATCTTTCAATCTGTCTATCTATATTGGTGTGTCAATCTATCTATCAATCTACCGATCTATTTATCTACCTATATTTATCCCTCTTTATCTATCTATCTCTCCTGTGCTGTTAGAGATGATTGAACTGTTCACCTTGTCTTGTCCTGTCCTGTTCCCTCCTCTCCATAATAATTTAAGCTAATTGGCAACATGAGAGTTAACAAAGAGTGAAGAACTGAGTTGTTGATTGTAGTTACTCTGACATTCGGTCATGAACACTGTCACTGGTCCAGAATTGCAATTTAGTCAACTGAGTGTCAAAGTAGTTCAAAACTGGCATAATTGCAATTTGAAGACCTGCTAATTTTCTCGCTTAAAACAACTACAAATATCTATCTGAACTGCTGCAAAAGACTTGCTGAGGGCGTTTTTGGAAAGGTTGCACGAGCAACTTGAGTGACACAGGTAAAGAGTGTTTGTTTCCGAACATGCCAGAGTTGAGCCTCGTGTTTCCGGGAAGTGCCAACGTCAATCTCGAGTGCAGTGTTTCCGGTTACTCCCCGATATGTAGGGAGTACTGGAGTCTCGAGTTTCGTACCACTTGAAAAAACTGGTTCCTGCTCAAGTGAAGCTCACTTGTTCTGGTTCCAGGAAACATGAGTTTGGCGTGTTTGGAAACAAATGCTCATTACCCGTGTCACCCGAGTTACTAGCTTAACCTTTCTGAAAACACCCAGATTGTCCTCTATAGCCCTTGTACATTATGTAAAACCCACAGCAGTTCCTGTCGGCTCTTTGTCTGACCTGTCTCTACAGGTTAGACAATCATAAGAACGATCTGCAAAAGCTGATTGTCCAACGTCTTTTGCGCAAATTGCTTCACATGCTCCACACCAAATATGGTATACCATCATGTCAAGCACAGCTAGGTAATGGAAAGACATGTAATGCTACTTGCAATGAAATCTGAGTGGAAGTCTCACTTACTTGACGACTGGTGTCGCTGAGTAGACATCTGAGCAGAAGCCTGGAAGTTCTGCCTTGTCTAGTTCGCTGTCAATGTTTAAGTCATACTTCTTGAAGGCAATTAATATATTTGCGACGAGGAAGTTGAAAGGTGGTTTCTGCAAAATTTCTTCAGCCTCTTCGAGGGAGACAACACCATTGTTGTTCAAGTCAAACTTATTACATTGATCAGCTTGCTCTGTTCTGGAATCACATACAATTCAAAAGGGATATGGTTATGTTAATATGATAAACAGTAGAGAGGATACTCAAATTGTTAAATATGATACATTATGGGACAGGATGTGTAAAATATACAGATATGGATAATAGACAGATACAGATGCAGATAATTTTATCGGTCAATCACATATGCAAAATTTAATTTGGTTGCATATTGGTAATGTCTTCAAACCACCGCATTGACAAAAATAACAGACTACATACCAACGCATTTTTATGCATATGTGTGTACGACATGCACAATTTTTTGGGTGGGTGGGTGACAGTTGCACGAATTTCAAGATCTAGATTTAATTCTATTTCAAATGAAACTGCCTAGAATTCATTAACTTTCATTGTAGTGTTTATTTAATCATCTGCTCGAATCTTTTAGTCTTTCTGCCAGAATGCTTCAAACCTTCAGTGAAAAAGCTTCACAACAGGGAATGTGGTATCCATCGAGGGTAGCAAAGGTGATAGAAAACAACATTATTTATAATGGAATTTTCTCATTCACAGTTTCATATCCAAGACCATAGAGGCTATATGTGTACGAAATTTCATTGATATAAATGCAATAAGGGCTGAGTTTTGGGGCCAGAAAGCAAAAAAATTAAAAAAAAAAGTTTCCTAATATTTCAAAAACATATTGAATATACATCAAGTCAGACCATCAACAGGCGCAACAAGACCACATAGGCTATATCCACTTATATGTAGTAAGGGCCGAGTCCTAACCCGGAAACGAAAAAAAAAAGTGTTCTGTATTTTTTCTCGGTATTTCAAAGAGTACAAAATATCCATCAAGCAGACCATCAAAAGGCACAATTTGACCATACAGGCTATATTTGTGTCACATTACATCCATGTACATGCAATAGTGGCTGAGTCTTGGACCGGAAACAAAAATAATTATTTTTATTTTTTCTATATTTTTCAAAAAATAACAAATATCTATCAATCAGACCATTAAAAGATACAACTACATCATAAGCCAATAGGCTACACGCATATTTTCTATACAGGCTGAATTCTAGCCTGGAAACGATTTAGCATTTTTACCCAAGTGAAAACAAACCTTTTTTTGAAATTTGTTCGCTGAAGGTAAAAATAAGATACATAACGAGATAGAATATTCATGTTAATTAAGATACATTAATAAAAATAAGATACATTATGTGCTCAAATAGGTAAAATAAGATGCAAAATAGTATAATTTCAATTAAATGTAAAATAAGACACATTACGTGATCGAAGCTTCAGAATAATGAACAAAAAGGGAAAGCAGCAGGAGTCCCAGGGGTGTGAACGTGCAGATCCACTTCTGACCTGCCATGATTTTGATAAACTTCACCAAGCAACTGCCCGCCAGATACGTGTTATGAACACTGCCATACACTCTTTATAATATGTGATAATATTGATTATATGATGCATGCGCGACGCATTGCACGTGGAAAAAACTTAAAATATGTTACCATTTTGAAGAATATGGTAATTGATATCTGGATCCACATTATTAATCCTGTATATTTTGACAAAAGTCAATTAATTTTTTGCTGAAACTATTATTATAATCAATATATATACAAAAATTCAATTTCAAGGAGTGACGCAATTTGATTTTGAATTTGAGCTCAACTTGGCAGCATAACTTTATCTCTCTCTAGTTTAAAATTAGCTTTGCCTTCTTGTTTACGTGTTTCTATAATAGGATTATTTCAAACAACATACTTTGTTTATACAGTTAATTGAAACAGAGACTTTGATGTCCCAACACATCTATGGATTGGTAATAAATCAGGATTATCTCCAACATTTGTGATTGAAAGTTTTAGATTTCCAGACATAGATCTTTCATATGATTTACAGATCGAAAATAAACTGAAAATACATCTTAATACAGTCACCCCAGAAATCATCAATACGCTTACTCTTTTGTTATGTTTAAAAGCAGTGCAGGGTAAGCAGTCAAATAAACTGAAGGACAGAAATAAGTTATCAAGTTCTTTGATCTTTCAAGAGTTGAGATACGCCAACAGGCTGCCATTGGGTAGACTCTCCATTGAGCAATGAGGTCCAGTAGTTGGCATGCTGGCAGCATACATGTCCCAGAGAGAGGTTGCACGTCAGAGGGGCTGCTCCCAGCCAGCAATCAGCAAGCTCATGACCAAGTTTGGTCTGACAGGCTGAATGAAGGACCTTCCAAAGCAAGGCAGACCTGCAGTCACAACCCATGATCAAGACAGACACAACATCCATCAGAATCTTGCTGAACATTTCAAGACTGATTCATGACTGCTACATCCACAGCTGCTGAAATTCCAGGCTCTCAAAACCCAAGAGTGAGTGCCAAAACAGTCATGAGATGGGTCGCTAAGCGCTGTAAGCAGACCTTCCAGCCAGACATCAATGCAAAAGGCCTGTTTTGACAGATCTGTGAACTCTATTTTCTGACCTCCTTCATTATTGCAGTAAAATGGGTTAGCCAAGACCTTGTTGATCTGACTTGTTCAAAAAGTACAGAATTACAAACTGTTTTCATGTGTCCTCCAGGACTTCATCATGCCACAGTCTCCTAAAGAGGTGATAAGTTATTTTGATTGCCAGTCAACCAGGCGACAGACAACCGGGCGACATCACTACCAACTGGGCGACAACCATCCGGGCGACAACCATCCAGGCGACACACCACTACCAACCAGGCGACATGTTTTGACCAGCCAGGCGACATGTTTTGACCAGCCAGGCGACAACAAGTACCAACGGCTCAAGTTAAGTTTCCAACTGTTAGTGACCTCCCTGGACTGAATAAGCCACAGGATTGGCTTATTCACAGTTGTTCACACATTTTCAATTAATCCTGCCACTAATTCAGTCCAGGGAGGTCACTAATAGTTGGATACTTAACTTGAACCGTACCAACTATGTAACAGATATTTTAAGTGACATACCAACTAGGTGACAGACATTCCCGAATCCAGGCGACAAACTTAAATTTCACATTCTTAATCAAAATGCTGGAATAATCTGGATTTTTAAGGTGTCAGGACATCTTTGTGATTCCGCACATTAAATCACCAATTTTAGAACTTCGAAGTCCTGACACCTTGAAAATCCAGAATATTCCAACATTTTGATGAAGATTCAAGAGTGTACATGTTTCTCCATCAAATGTACACACTAACTATGAAACAGCTTAGCGGTCACATGGGTAAACCTTACCACTTAAGGAGTGAAGTATTAACTCATAAATGTCATAGTTTCCTATTGTAAAATGGCTGCCACATAAAAAAGTGTGTTTCTAAAGATATTCCCAACAATTTTTTTCCCGTTTTCAGCTATTTAAGCAGCAATTCAGCATGTCCTTGTGGATCATATCCAGCAGGTGTCATGCCATTAGAATTTTTTCTTTAATGCGAAGTGGCAGTTAAAACTCACTGTGCTGAGAAAGACAACGCTATACTTGCAATGAAATTTGAGTGGAAGTCTTAGTAACTCAACTGCTGCCTCGATATGAGTAGAAATCTTACTTACACAAATGAGCAGAAGCCAGGGAATTCCTCATGGTCTAGTTTCTTGTTATAATCTACGTCATACTTCCTAAAGAGTGATGATATCTTCATGATTGGGAGGCTGAAAGGCGCTTGCTGCATTATTTTTTCAGCCTCTTCGAGCGAAACCACAGCATCATTGTTCAAGTCAAACTCATCCAATCGATCACACTGAAGTTTCCTGCAATCACAAGCAATATGAAAGGGATGTAGTTATGTTTGATATAATATACTGCAGATGGATGGATGGATGATTGAGGAGGCTTTACATTCTGCATTTATGCATTGGAAAGGCTATTTAGGGGAGGACTCAGCAGTAAGGCAAAGGATTGAACCTGCAATGTAACATAGACTCAAGTGATATGGCAAGTGCTTCATTCAAACTCCAGACCCAAACGATTGGAAGCCCAGGATACTATCACAGAGCTAATCCTCCCAGCTCCACTGATATACTGAACTGTAGCTTGACAAAATTAGCACCGGGGGTGCCATATTCAATCATGCCGATCAAAGGTAATATACAGTTAAAAAAAAACAAGTCCCCCTTTACGAAAACGTGAATATCAACTCTTCTCTAATTTTGTTTAAAGTTGGCCAGTTTGTAGTTCTGCATATTGACAGTGTGCATGTGTACTTGTAGCTTTATTGCTTAGTTTTTGTTTGAACCAGCAGACCCCGAGTGCACATACCACTATTTTCAAAAATTCGAAAGTTTGGCTTTACCAAAAAAAAATTTAATTTACTCCACTCCAATTACTTGTTCTTGCATCCAAGGAACCTAAACTGTAAATATGTTACATAAGAAGTCCTTAGTTGTCTTCTAAATTTATACGATAGAGAAACAAATTTTCTCTATACACATGAAGTTTATCCAGCTGGTGGCCTACTTACACAGCTCAACAGAAGCCAGGGAATTCTTCTTGGTCTAGTTTCTTGTTGTAATCTACATCATACTTCCTAAAGAGTGATAATATCTTTATGATTGGGAAGCTGAAAGGCGCTTGCTGCATTATTTTTTCAGCCTCTTCAAGCGAAACCAAACCATCATTGTTCAAGTCAAACTCATCAAATCGATCACACTGAAGTTTCCTGCAATCACAAGCAATATGAAAGGGATGTAGTTATGTTATCTCTCAATGCTACTGGGGCTGAAGCTATTCAAGAGGCAGACTTAATGATCAGATGATAAAGGTGCTCTCTGTTTCCAAGGGCGGGATCTTGCCTCAGGTATGTATGTATGTGTATGTATGTATGTATGCATGTTTGTATTTATGTAAGTTTATTGAATTGACTAAAAGAAGAAATGTGTCCAATATTTATATGATATGACATGGATTGTTTTGTATTGACCCGAGTATTCTCCCCGCCAGGCCATATTTTCCCAAGGGCCGCTTTGTTATAATGTTTTTATGAGGTAGGATACTATTTTAATTATGTAAAACAAGATAATTATATTACCTGATCGCAGCCTCAGACTCATGAACGAAAAAGGAACGTAGCAGGAGTCCTAGGGGTGTGAACATGCAGATCCAGTTCTGACCAGCCATGATTTTGATATACTTCACCAAGCAACTGCCCACCAGATACACATTGTAAACACTGCCATACACACTGTATAACATGTCACACTAACGTACACATACGTGCATGAAAAAAACATAAAATACTACACGATGTTGAAGAATATGGTACTTCATTTCCAGATCAACATTGTGAATATCTGTATGTTTTGACCAAATTTAATTAATTTTTTGTTAAAACTGTATAATCAATATGATATTATGAAATTAAATTTTAAGGAGTGACATAACTTGATTTTGAATTTGATCTCAACTCAGCAGCGTAAGGCCACACATAATTGATCTTTAGCTTCTCGGATTCCTCTCAAGGCCCTTTTTCTAGGGTCGGTCGGTAGGACAAAAAAAAAAAAAGATGAAAAAAATAAATTTATAATGTCAAAAAATTTTTTTTTTTTTTTTTCAATTTTTTTTGTCCATCGGCAGGAAATCTACTGTGTCGGCGGGTCCGCGAAGTAAGAATCAATTATGTGTGGCCTAACTAGGGGGTCCTGAGTGGGGGGCACCCACAGCCACATATATTTCTTGAGGGGGCGGCACCCATTCTGCTGTTTGTTTATGATAACCAAGACCACATTTAGATTTTTTACATGGGCCACAGTCGTGGATCCAAGGTAGCCCTGGACCCCTGTGGGACAAGGGTCATGAATCGCCCCATTGGAAAATCATGAGATTTGAATGATTCTTTATTCTTTATTATTTAAGTGACAGGTACATAAAAATTAACAATAATACAACATAAACGACCTGTGGTACCCAGCCTTCTGGGGGCTTATCTGTCACTATAAATCAATTAATATTTAAATTTACCAGAGGATTACAAATTACAATTACATAATTGTCACAACATATTGAATTATTAAATGTAACAATTAGAACTTTCTTTCAAAATACACAAGTGAACTTTAAATGTAGAGATATTACCAAATTACACTCAATTACAATATCATATAACTGGAACTTCAATATTTTTTGTCAAAACACATGAAAGGTTTTCTTAATACATAATTTCATAAAGAAGATACATCAAATTAAGTATTGTATAAAATGTCATTTCTTGATTTCCAAGCACTAATAATAAATGTGCTAACTTTATATTGTTCATTTGTCATGATATGTATAAATTTTTCAAAATCTGTCATATATACAAAATTATTTACAGAGATACTAGCATACAACAATTCCCTATGGTACTGGTAAACTGGACATACACAAATAAAGTGAAACTCATCCTCAATTAAATTACTTTTACAAATATCGCAAGTTCTCTCTTCCAACTTAATGCCCCTAAACCGTCCAATTTCTATATTTATAGGGAGAATTCCTAATCTAATTTGTGCAATTAATGATCTCTGTTTTCTATTTTTTATATAAACATATTCTTCACATAACAATTTATCTTTAAATTTCATATATGTTCTTAACTTTGGTTTTAACAATAGAGATTCATGCCATTCAACATTTCTTATATCAATTAACCTTTTTTCTATCAGTCTCAAATCACAGGTGTTTCTCTCATCAAAATGTGAAAGACCTACATATTTAAATATTTCTTTTATACAACTCGACCAACCCCTTACTTTACAAAGGTCCCATGTAAATACTTTTTTAGTCAAGCGATTTTCATTCATAAGCAAAATCCTGTTCCAATATCTAACCATATTTACATTATGTCTTATTTTGCTAACATTCCATCCCATATCACCTTCAAGACCGCTATGAGCAGCTTTATTATGGACACCGAGATAGTACCTTATCGCTCTATACTGAATTTTATCAGCATGGGCAGAATTATTGTAACCCCATATTCCCGAAGCGTAATCCATAACTGGTATAACATCAGAAAAATATAGTTTTTGATAAGTATTAAATCCAACATTTTTCAGGTTTTTAAATTTATTTATAACTCCACTTAAGGCTCTACCCGTTCCGCCTGCTAGTACCTCTGAGGCTATATGTAAATCTAAGTGTTCATTAAAAATTAAACCCAAGTATTTATATTTATTTACAATTTCTAAAGTACTGTTATTAAATTTGAAATTCCAAGTTGTCCCTTTTTTCTTTCTTGGTCTGAAGTTTACTATTTTTGTTTTGTCAGTGTTAACTTCTAACATGTACTTATTGCACCATTTTTCAGTAGTCAACAACATCTTTTCTAGATCTTCCTCGTTTTTTGCAATAAGAACGATATCATCTGCAAATGCAAATATAGCAACTCGACTCTCATTAATTTCTATTCCGACATTTAAATCATTTATTTCTTGAATCAAACTATTAATAAAAATACAGAACAAAGTTGGAGACAGGGGGTCACCTTGTCTTACTCCGCTTTTTATGTTAAACCAATCAATGAATGAAAGGGTTTGGGAGAATCAATGAATGAAAGGGTTTGGGAGAATGAAAGGGTTTGGGAGAATGAAAGGGTTTGGGAGAATTCAATTTTCTCTGCTAGTTTTACACTTTAGCCAAAATGAAAAATATCAACTGAAAGTAGACAAAATATGCTACTGACGGCACCTATTTCCATAAACTCAATCCTCCTAACATCTTCTACATTGTCCTCTGAACTCAAAAGACGAGTTTTTTTTCCTTAAACATTGTGGAAATGGCCTGCTCTGATTGGTCAGAATTGAGAATTAGTGTTGATGTCACAAGCAGCTTTGATGACGTCATGGTAGAGCTATGGTGACGTCACTGTGATGTCCCCTCAATTCTCATTGAGACTCACGGCTGATTCTCCCGATTTTTAGAATTGCTCTGCATTTAGCTGTGATTTCCACTCATCCAACAATGACAGAATGCCTTCAAATCTAGTGCCGTCAGTAGAATGATATCTCAAGTATGTTGAAACCAAGTTTTATGAAATATACTGCTCTAGTATTGTTGCCGTCTTACATCTCCTGATAATGTGTCAAAATCTCAAGATTTTGCATGGAGTGACCCATGACCCATGCTACGCATGGGTCCCAGGGCTAGATCCAAGGGGCCTGACCCCCTGAGACCACTGAGATAGAAATAACATTTTGGGGTTATACCAAAATGATGTTTGCAAACGTGGACCAGCGAATGCCCAAAAGATGCCCAAAAACGCGAATGCCCAAATGCTTTTAGAGGTACCTTCCATACAAAATCAAAACAAGTTTGAGGATAGAGCCTTTTCTTATTCATCACCGATACTGTGGAATGGCTAACCTGAAAATGTGCGAAAATCAAGGACACTGGATAACTCTAAGGAGCGACTGAGAACCTATCTTTTTGCAAAATTTTACGGAGATATCAGCTAATCTAACCAAGCGCCAAATAGCAGTTTACTGCTGAGGAGGATCCAGAAAATAATTCGCGACATAAAGCGACTGCGCGCTGATAAAATTAACACTTAAAAATATATAAATTTTGGTCCAGTAGGGGGGGGGGATACATCCCCCCATCCCCCCTGCATCTGTCCCTCGACTTTACTGGATTTGGCACTATATAAGTACTTAACATTATTCCCCCTCCGCCATAGTTATGCCATCTGATATATCTTGCATAAATTCTGTTTTTGGATTATAATTTTTTCCATAGTGATTGTCGCTTTCGCTTTTAAAATTTGGCTTTCAATGCAATAAATAATTTTTTCTTATCAATATTTTGCCTTGAATTTTTTTCTCGCACCCCAGAGACACATTGGACACATCTTGTCAAAATTTCACAAAAATTTCACAATTCAAAAGGTATGAAACTAAATCATTTTCATCACTGTTTTTCAAAATTGGTGAAATGCAAACTTTCAACGTTTTATATAAAATCTAAAAATGATGTAGCTGAAGTAATTTGTTGCCTTTCAACGTCTATTAGACAGGTTTTAAAATTACTTTTTATTATAAGGTGTAGGGAAGTCTTTCCGTGTGCAAACTCTTGAGTCTTATAAAAGAGACTAAAGCAAGACAGGAAGCGTTTACAATTTTTGGTACAATTTTGCTTGTCGACGATAGAATCAATTCCATCTATTTGGTATTGACCAAAAAAATGCATTTGCGAAAATATGAGCTAAAATGAAGTGTTGTCTTTCTTTTGCTTTATATCAGAAGGAGTCAGACAAACTCTTAAAACAGATTGGTTGATTTTTGGGAAAAGACCAACCAATCAATTGGTTGAGGCAAAATTAATCAATTATTATGGTTGAAACTACCATTTTGACTGGTTGAGGGCAACCCACTGGAATTCGTTGAAAACTCTTCAACCAACTTCAATGGTCAGAAAAATGGTTACTTCATATTTATTTGAATAAAGTATCTCTCCTCTACCCAGCAGAATAGAAGCCCCTCAAAATAAAGGCTGCTCTCAATACAGCCAGGAAAAGTTGTAATAGTGTGTACATGTAAAGATGTTCACGAGTGCCGCTTGAAAAAAAGGTCCATAGCTCTAAAATAGAGAAAGGATGAGTGAGGGAATCTATTCAGGTTGATGTGGTACACAGAAGTTTAATTCAACAATTCCAAGGTAGTGTAATAAATATTAGGGACCGTTCAGAATTTATGACTGGGTGGGGATGGGAGTTTTGCCAGAACTTCTCGTCAAAAATTGATAACCCCCCTTGAGTTGCATGCGGATTTTTAGCACCCCATCCCTAGGTTTCATGCGTATTTCCAGTACCCCCCCCCCCGGCATAAAGACATACACACATATACACTGTTATACACGTGGCCTTGGACAGTCACACGTACAAAATCGCGGAGTTTCTTGCAGAAAAAAAGGCATATAAACTGAGTGTATGCGTGTTTTATGATTTCTTTGTTTTGTTAAAATTTCTTGCGCCCCCCCTTGGACATGTTGTCAAAAATTAATACCCCCCTTTGAGATACGTGTGAAAAGTTAGTACCCCCTCGCACCTCGGGCGAAACTCCCACCCCCCCCAGTCATAAATTCTGAACGGTCCCTTTAAAGATCAGAGCTCATATCATGTTTGTCCAAGGAATTCTTAGCATTTCACAACAGAAGAATCATGAGCAATAGAGAGCCGAGTGTCGCCATCTATATCCACTGTCAAGTCAAGTTTAGTGTGTAACTTTGAAATTATAAAAATCCTGCAGGATGCACAGGCATGCCAATTAAATCAATGTGTCACATAATTATAGATACACTGTTTCCAAAAAAAACATTAAATGAATAGCTTTAAAATGTCAAACATTAGGTAGACTAAAAAGTTTGTTAAAGAACCATGGTGACCAAGAACTTGAACAGTCACTTACATACAATTGTTCTAGAACCCACAGGAATGTCCCAGAGTTAATATAGAATTCCAGTGACATTTCTATGCAAGGTAAGTGTATTTTATTATCTTTGTGGTGTGTGAATGGACTGTAGACTGCTTGGTAAAACAAGGAAGAAAAGTCTACTGATTTTTAGAGCCATCTCCAGTGCCTTCTGGCGGATAGCTTAACTTTCTCAATCTTTCTGTCGCCCTATATCTATGATAAACTTTTTTTTTTTTGTCACTGTAATATTTTTTCTCTTTTCAGATCTCAAGGCAAACAACCCCTTCCCAACAAATAAAAAATAACCCCCCACCCCACCCTCAAAAAATGAAACTCATGATGAGTGAAATAACACATTATTCATGAATAGCTATTCAGCTGGGGTGGATGTATGGTCCGTAGCATGAGGGTTCAATGGCTTTACATCCTGTATTTTTGCACTAGATACTATATAGGCTGATCAGGCCAGCCATGGACCATGGCAACTTGATAACAGCTGTCAGACTGAATTCTCCAGAGGGGTGGTCCTAGGACCGTGAGGTTGACTAACTATAATCCCATTCCTTATTAACCAATAAGGTCCTTTCATTCAACCAATTATTGAGAAAAACAAAGTGGATATTTTAGTAATGCAAAAACAAAGTGCTGGATATTTTAGTTATGCAGGAAACATGGCTATCATCAGCTAATATGAATAGACTCTACCAAATAAACCAGGATTACACGTGTTATGGAATTAGCAGTATGGATGAAACACAAATACTTCATGGAAGACCATATGGAGGTATGGCAATCTTATGGAAAACCTCTCTTAATTCTAGTATTAAGCGAGTAAAACTATCATCAAAGAGACTCATGGCTGTCACACTATTATGCGAATCTACAAAAATATTGATTATCAATGCATATCTGCCAGTAGACAATTTCAGGAAGAATGCTGTGACTGATGAGTTTATTTCTGTTTGTGATGAAATAGAGTGTTTGATTGAAAAATATGATGATTATCAGATTTTAATTGGAGGGGATCTCAACATTGATTTCAACAGAGAAAATGCTCATGATAAATACTTCACTAATGTCATGGATAGACATAATTTAAGTCTAGCTTGGAAATTGGATATTGCTGATGGAGACTGTACATACTGCCATGAAGAATTAAACAGGCAGTCAATCATAGATCACTTTTGTCTATCTACCTATATTCAAAAGTGACCAAAGCTAATGTTGTTCAGAGTGCATTTAATCCATTGGGACATAGGCCAATCCTGTTGTGTGTGGATGTACAGACCCACATGGAAGGACAAACGAGCCCCAGTGTGATTGGCTCAAATCGAATTGAATGGCATAAGGTGACAGAATTACAGGTGAAAAGGTATAGGAGTGAACTGGATTGTCTTCTTTCAAATGCCCACTTCCCTGGGATTATGAATTGCAGAAATCTAAACTGCCAAAACACAGATCATTATCAGGAAATAAATGATTTATGCAATGAAATTATTAATAGCTGCCTCAAAGCTGGAGAAGTCTTTCCAAGGATTAAACATACAAAAAATAGAAAATGCTTACCTGGCTGGTCGGACAATGTCAAGCCTTATAAGCAAGAATGTAAATGGTGGTATGACACATGGAGAATGAATGGTCAGCCTGCACAAGGAATTATCTATGATAACATGCGTGAGAGTAAGCGGCAGTACATGTATGCAGTACGGCGCTGCAAAAGACTTGCAGAGACAGCTAGATACACAAAAATAACGTGCAAGCACTTTAACAGCTGCTTGTAGATAGACTTAGATATATAGTATCTAGCTACCTATCTATCTATTTATCTATCTATCTATCTATCTTAATATCTATATATCTATCTATCTACACGTATATCCTCCCTCCCTCCCTCTCCTTTTTTTCCTTCCTACTTTCCTTCCTTTTTTCTTCCTTTTTACCTGCCTTCATTCCTGCCTTCATTCCTGCCTTCATTCCTGCCTTCATTCCTGCCTTCATTCCTGCCTTCATTCCTTCCTTCATTCCTTCATTCCTTCATTCCTTCATTCCTTCATTCCTTCCTTCCTTCCTTCCTTCCTTCGTCCCTTCCTCCCTTCCTTCCCTCCCTTCCCTACCTTCCATCCCTTCCTTCCCTCCTTGTCAGAGCTCCCCAGCAACACTAGCAAAAGTAGGTCGGTGTGACCCAGTTGCCACGATTGACCTTTGACCTCGAAATAGTCAGCCTGTTTGTTTTCTTTAATGATTTTTTCCATCTGAGAGAGGCACCAAAAGTTTTTC
Organism: Platynereis dumerilii; assembly: GCA_026936325.1. Taxonomy (NCBI): domain Eukaryota; kingdom Metazoa; phylum Annelida; class Polychaeta; order Phyllodocida; family Nereididae; genus Platynereis; species Platynereis dumerilii. Next base: position 4,874,512 of record JAPTHN010000019.1, on the reverse strand, counting down.
AACGCAAGATAATATTCTATTTAGACTGTATGCTAAGTTTTAAGGACATAGGTGAAACAGCACGACCAAGGGAGTTGTCATAAGTTTTCCTGAGCTCCTCTCGCAATACAGGCTGCAAGCAGCTGTAAAAATGGCAGAATGTATCAGCACTAATAAATCAAGGGACTTTTACAAGGAAGTTAAGAAACTAAAATCAGGTGGAAATGTATCAAACTGTGTGAATGGAGAAACTGATCCACACAAGAACGCTATGTTATTTGCAAAAAAGTACCAAGATCTCTACAATTCAGTTCCATCAGATGGACAACATTTGGATTACATTAGAAGTCAGTTAGAGGAGGACCTATCATCCTCTGCAGCTAGTGATGCAGTTATATCAAAATCTATGGTTGAAAAAGCTATTCGCAACCTAAGGCTGAATAAGCGGGATGCTAAAAATGAACTATTATCAAATCACATAGTGTATGGAAGTGACATTTTATTGAAGCTACTCTCGGTGTTATTGACAGCAATATTAATGCACGGCTTTTACCCAGAGCGGATTAGACTTGCCACTATCTTATCAATACCCAAAGACCCAAAGGGAGATATGGGCGATGAAAATAACTACAGAGGAATAGCTATGCTATCATCCATAGCAAAGATATTTGATCATGTATTTTTATTACGTAATGAGTCAAAATTGTTGACTTCCGAATTGCAATTCTCTTTTAAGGAGAATCATGGGACCAGTGGCGTATTTAGGGGGGGGGGTCATGGTGCCATGGCCCCCCCCTCAGGCCAAAAATTAACATGGAAGAGATAGGAAATGCCGCTGAGAAACCCGTATTCACCCCATGTAATGGCCCCCCCCCTCAGGCCATTTCTAGATACGCCCCTGCATGGGACTACCATGTGTTCCATGATGCTGAAGGAAACTATCAGACATTATTTGTAAAATGGTTCTAAGGTAGTGTCTTGCTTCATAGACTCAAGTAAGGCTTTTGACCTTGTTCGGCATGACAAACTTTTTGATCTTATGCAAAAACGTCAGATACCTGCCATGGATATTAGAGCTATGCTCAATGTATACAGCAAGCTGGAGACTCAAACCGAGTGGATGGGAAAGCACTCTCCCACATTCATTTCTACAAATGGAATCCGCCAGGGGGGCATTGCTTCCCCTGTGTTCTACTGTCTGTATGTAGACGAATTGATAGGAAGGCTAGAAAGGGAAGGAACAGGGTGCTGGATTGGGAAGCATTATTTCGGTACCTTCGGTTACGCAGATGACTTAACCCTGCTATGTCCAACCTTTGCAGGGATGCAAAAAATGTTGAAGATTTGTGAAACATACGCAAATGAATATGGGGTTAAGTTTAATCCCACAAAATCAAAATGTATGCTTTTTTCGAAGCAAAGAAAATCGATTGTTATGCCTGAGGTGAGACTGAATGGCCTGAAATTGGACTGGACTACAACTATGAAACATCTAGGAAATTATATTAGCGCTGATCTGAGTGAAGAGGTGGAGATACAGCAAAAGCGAGGTGACTTAGTTGGAAGAATTAATTGCCTAATGGCAAATATGGGAAATGCTCCGAGTGAAATTCTTAAAAAAGTATTCCTATCTGATTGTTGTCATTTTTATGGTGCTCAGGCGTGGCAGTTTTGTGACCGTAATATTTCAAGGTTTCACACCATGTGGAACAGGTGTGTCAGACGCCTACTCAGACTGCCATGGACAACTCATTGCCGATACTTGCCTCTACTAATGAACTGCCAAGACTCGGAAGAACAAGTGTGCCAGAGATTTATCTCCATGCTAAGAAGCATGAAACGGAGCACAAATAAAAGAGTAAATTTTATGTATCGGAAAGGGATAACTAGTGCCTCCTCCATAATAGGTGAAAACCTTTGTTACATAAAAACAAAGTTGAAGGATCAAAAAGGCCTGAAAATTATCAGCGATCTGGTGCAGATAAAGACAATAACCTTCCGGCATGTGACCAATGAGGATCACACAACGGTGGCAGCAATCAATGAACTGAAGAACTCAGACTGCGGAATTTTTAGTGACTCTGAAAGGCTTAACTTTTGCACATATCTGTGTATATCATAAACATAATCATGTAGTTTATTTTGATTTTTTAAATATATATTTTTGTACAATTATCATTAGTATTACAACATTTTTGATAGTTCTTTTAAATGTATTTCTTGTACTAATCTGTATTTTTCGAAATGTATACCATGATATCCAATTCATGTGTATGAATAAAGATATATACACTCACCAGCAAAAGAAACGCAACACTTGATTTTGGCTTATATTTTTGCAAAGAATTTTTTTTGGACAAAACAAATTATATGGTACTGATCCTTAGATCAACTAGTGTCTTTGTGCCAAAAATCATTCGGCTGTGACCATTTCTTGTCTGCCTTTTCACTTGTTTATCACTATTCAGTTTTTGTAATAAAATATGACCTTACCAACAAGTTACACAAAAAATACAGGTGCTATTTTGAATAATGCCCAAACAGATGTTAAATGCCGAAAAATTAGCGCAGTAACACTATTTTTGAATTTTACAGGACAATTTGAAAATTGGAGTTTTGCACATTTCAAAATGTAGCAGACAAAATCTCTATGGTTCGGACCCTTAGAATAGAGCTTTTTTAATAAAATTTTCAGACAATTTTACTTTGTTGTCTAGGAATTGCCACAATTTTTTTCAGAGCAAAATTCACAGTTTAACACATTTTTTTGCGACAACGCATGCAATATTCTTAAAATCACATTCACATGACTTGCACACAATTTTAAAATAAAAAAACAAAATGGATCAAAGCGCAAGATGTTCCAGAATATTGAGTCCAGACACGGACTTAACAGATACGCCAGTAAAACATTTTCAGGTCCATAGTTCCAAGTAAAATTTCTCATTTCAGAATTGAAGTGTCATTCTGAAAAGTTCCTACAGGGGGTGCTGTAGTCTAGGACTCCAATACTTCCAGCACTTTTGTCACTCTCATTTCTTTATGTGTATAAATGTTATTAGCCAACCAAAATAGGTAGAAAACAATTTTTTGTTTTTTTTCTGGAAGTATCAATGTGATTATGAGTAATGCTGTTTTACCCTGACAATTTTTTAAACCCACTTGAGCAATGACGACAGAGGTCTCACAATAGAAAAAGTTAAATGACTGAATGATGCAATAACAGTAAAAATGACCATTGACCAAACATGTCAGAGAAGATCACAAGCTTTGACAATAACCAATAACAGTCTCCGGGATGCAGTATGCCCTCAATTGACATCATAAAAGCAGTGATTCTGTTTTTCAAGTGAATCTATTGCTCTATTGTCATTGCCCAGTTGGGTTTATGTAATTTTTTTCTGCCTATTTTGGTTGGCTTACAACATGTTCTGCCTATTTTGTTTACTTAATTTAACATCATAACACAGAAAGAAATAAGAGTGGCAAAATTGCTGGTAGTATTGGAGTCCTAGACTACAGCATCCCCTGTAGGAACTTTTCAGAATGACACTTTAATTCTGAAATGAGAAATTTTACTTGGAACTATGGACCTGGAACTTTTTTACTGGCATATCTGTTTAGTCCGTTTCTGGAATCAATAATCTGGAACATCTTGCGCTTTGATCCATTTTGTTTTTTTATTTTAGAATTGTGTACTAGTAATGTTAATGTGATTTTAAGAATATTGCCTTCGTCGTCGCAAAAAATTGTTTTAAACTGTGAATTTTGCTCTGAAAAAAATTGTGGCAATTCTTAGACAACAAAGTGAAATTGTCTGAAAATTTTATTAAAAAAGCTCAATTCTAATGGTCCGAACCATAGAGATTTTGTCTGCCACATTTTGAAATGTGCAAAACTCCAATTTTCAAATTGTCCTGTAAACTTCAAAAATAGTGTTGCTGCGCTAATTTTTCGGCTTTTAACATCTGTTTGGCCATTATTTAAAATGAAATCTTTATTTTTTGTGTAACTTGTTGGTAGGTCATATTTTATTACAAAAACTGAAATGTGATAAACAAGTGAAAAGGCAGACAGGAAATGGTCACAGCTGAATGATTTTTGGCAGATAGACACTAGTTGATCTAAGGATCAATACCATATAATTTGTTTTGTCCAAAAAAATTTCTCTGCAAAAATATAAGCCAAAATCGAGTGTTGCGTTTCTTTTGCTGGTGAGTGTATATTAAAGTCAATGTTTAACCAATTTCATGTGTTGAAATAACAGTAATTAACCAATTCAAATTGGTTCTTAGCTTAACCAATCTTGATTGGTTGACTGCAACCAATGAATTGGTTGGTCCTATTTCAACATATAAAATTGGTTATTTTCAACCAATATATTGGTATATTCAACCAATCTGTTTTAAGAGCACAGGCACTCTCCAGTATTAGGTGATGTTCAGTAAGAAAAAGTAACTTAATACAGACAGTACAAGCTGTCAGTACTGGTGACTGCCTGTGTTACAGGCAATTTCATTAGTACGCGATTCTAATGGCTAGTTCTCACGACGGCGATTTGAGAGCGACGCATCAAGAGAAGTCATTTCTTGGAAGGTTGTGGCGTAGAACGTTGGTTTTGGCACATTACGTAATCAATTAGTGTCATGTGCGACGCTTAAAGTTAGTAGCCGCGGTGAGTCTTGAGGTGTCCGCGGCGCTTCTTAAGCTTTCTTCGCCGCGTTACGCCTCTCTTTCCTCAGCGCAGTTCCAAACAGACGCGTCGCACTTTGTTTTGGAATTCGGCGAGGCTGCTTTTACTTCGCCCAATGTTGTTTCCTCTTACGCCGCTGATGGTTGTGAGGCAGCTACGTCTGAAATTGGCGACCTGCGACGCATCAGGAAACCTTCGGCGTACACCCGAGGTAAGATGCGTCGCTGAAAATGACAGCCTCGCCGAAGACTGTAAGGATGCAACGCCGCATTTAGGGACTTGTTACTGCGTAACTTGATGGTTCATCGTCGCACATGCATTCATAAAGCGCCGAGGACATTACAGGCGCGTCGATGCTGACCTTCTTCGTCGTCCTTGCCTTAAGCAGCGACGAAGGTCTCTTAAGCATCGACGAACGTCTGTTGTTGCAGCGCTGCGGCAAAGTGTGTTTGGCTGCTGCAGGAGTCACTTTTGGTCATTATAAAAAGGGACACAGAGGACCTCCTTGCTTCATTTGCTGATTGCCCTTCAATGAGAACACAACGACTGCCTACTGAACATATGCATGATGAATGAAGAAGAAATTATTGTTGTGGCTGGTGCTGCTGCTGTTGCTATCGGAGCTGTCTATTTGAGACAGAGGAGGAGGAGGGCCAGGAGACAGAAAAGGTGGTGGATTCGCAACTGGTTGCTGCAGAGGGAACAACATGGTCACTTCCATCAACTGCTGCCTGAACTGCAAGTGCGTGACGTGTCCGGCTACTACAACTACACTAGAATGCCCCCTGCCATCTTTGCTGAAATCCTGGAAGCTGTTGGACCACTCATCGCTAAGCAAGACACCAACATGAGGAGGGCTTTGGAACCTGGTCTGAAGTTGGCTATCACCCTGCGGTACATGGCAACAGGAAACAGCTACAAGTCCCTAGCTTATGCTTTCCGTGTGGCACCCAACACCATCTGCAACTTCATCCCTGAGGTCTGCCTTGCCATCGTTCATGCCTTCGAAAGACAGCTGGCACTACCCACACAGCCTGAAAGATGGAAGGAGATAGCCAAGGCTTTTGAGACGAAATGGAACTTGCCCAACTGCATTGGAGCTCTGGATGGCAAGCACGTCGCAATCCGATGTCCCAAGGCTGCAGGCTCCTTGTTCTACAACTACAAGGGATTTCACTCCATTGTCCTGATGGCCCTCGTTGATGCCAACTACAAGTTCATCTATGTGCAGGCTGGCTGTCAAGGAAGTGCATCTGATGGCGGCGTCTTCAGGGACACAGTACTTCGACAACTCCTGGACGAGGAAGATCTAGGCCTACCACCTCCAGAACCTCTACCTGGCACAGAAGACAATCCTTTCCCATATTACATCGTGGGTGACGAGGCATTTCCCCTGAAGACATGGCTGCTCAAACCAGTGCCAAGAAAGAACCTTGACATTCCTTCCAGAGTCTACAATTACAGGATTTCAAGAGCCAGGAGAGTGGTGGAGAATGCCTTCGGTCTGCTGTCAAACAGGTTCAGATGCTTCCTGACCACCATGCCCCAACGACCTACAAGAGTGACATACATCACAATGGCTGCTTGTGTTCTACACAACATTCTGCGAGACAGAGTAGGCGTCCACCATGCCCGTGACAATGAAGTGATGGACAGAGAAGATCCACAGACACATGACGTCACTGAAGGAGTTTGGAGGGGAGACCGTCAATTAGGAGACCTAGGAGAACCACTTCGACACGGAAATGCCTCCAGAGATGCCAAGGCTGCTCGAGACTACCTACGTGACTGGGTCAACAGTCCGGCAGGAAGTGTCCCTTGGCAGTTGGAGAAAATCTGAAGAAGATGCATTCAAAACAACAAACCCCAGGTCCTTTTAAGGGCCACCAAATCCTCCCAATTGAGCTGGCCATGTACACATCCTATGTTGACAAAACAAGCCCAAAAATCAATCAATCAATCAATCCCTCCATCCATCTATCTATCTATCTAGCTATCTATCTAGCTATCTATCAAGCTATCTATCTATCTATCCAAGTCCAATCCCTGCAAAGTGACGACAACTGCTTTTCTTTTGCTGCAGTGTATATATGTAACGAGCATTGTGTTCCATCTATCAAGCTATCTATCTATCTATCTATCTAGCTATCTATCTAGCTATCTATCAAGCTATCTATCTATCTATCCAAGTCCAATCCCTGCAAAGTGACGACAACTGCTTTTCTTTTGCTGCAGTGTATATATGTAACGAGCATTGTGTTCCATCTATCAAGCTATCTATCTATCTATCTATCTATCTATCTATCTAGCTATCTATCAAGCTATCTATCTATCTATCCAAGTCCAATCCCTGCAAAGTGACGACAACTGCTTTTCTTTTGCTGCAGTGTATATATGTAACGAGCATTGTGTTCCATCTATCAAGCTATCTATCTATCTATCTATCTAGCTATCTATCTAGCTATCTATCTTTCTATCTATCTAGCTAGCTATCTAGCTATCTACCTGCCACTTGAGCTAGACAAGTGAAATTACAAAGTGATGCACTTGTACTAGTGCAACCAACCAACACAATTTTTAAAAGCAAAGCACTTGTACTAGTGCATTACATTTTAATTAAGAAATTCATGCACTTGTACTAGTGCAATAAAAATATGTTTATACCAAAGAATGCAGCACTTGTACTAGTGCTGCACTTGGTATGTTTTGGGGCAAAGAAAGGGGGAACTAGCACCTTGCTTTTATGAAGGTGATTACTTTTAATGAAGGCCAGGACCGGACTTTTGTTTTGGGGGACTTTTTTTTTGGGGGACTTTTTTTTTGGGGATTGTCAACGTTTTTTTTGCTCTTTTTTGGCTCTTTTCGGTCAACACAAGCTCTTTTTTTTTGTCAACATAAGATGTGTACGTGGCCTGCCCTTTTGGGAGGATTTGGTGGCCCTTAAAAGGGCCAAGGTTTTTTGTTGTCTTTGCTGCATGTGGTCTTCTACTTTCGTGGAGAAAGGAGACCTGAAGTCCAACTGGGCGAAGGGGAAGGCTGGTGCTGGTGATGGGCGGCCGGTTGACCAAAGCTGGGTCCAGGGGGGTAGCCGTATTTCTCGGGGCTGTCCTGTGCATCCATCATCAGTGTCATGGTGGAGTGGCTGGGCTGCATCGGGGTGTAGCTGGGAGTCTGCCTGGAGGATCCTCCTTCCCTGGGCTGGTGCTGCTGGTAGTGATGGCTGCTGGAAGCCTGGGGATGGTGCTGGTGGTGTGATGGCACATACGTCGAAGAAGGAGGAGGATGAGGAGGAGGTGGCATCTGCAGGCGCTGAGGAGGATGAGGAGGCTGGAAGGTGTGCTCCTGATGCTGTCTTGACTGGCGGGTGACCTCATCATCCCAGTAGAGGGCGGCCTCTGCAATGGTCCTGACCATCTGCCTCCTGATTTCATGGCTGGCGTGCACTCCCACGTGGTAGAGGTCCTGGCACTTCATCCTCCAGTACTCCTGGTCGGGTGTCAACTCCTGGTGGTCGGGGCACATCTTGCAGCCAGAGCCTTTCAGGATTTTCTTGGCGGAGGACATGGCTTGCATGCTGCCTGCGATGACGTGCATGGCGGAGTGCATGGCTTCATCTCCTGGGGCCTTCCTCTTGGTTCCCTTGGCAGCGGCTCCAGGCTTTGGTGCTCCAGGGAAGACTTGGGACTGCTGGCTGTCCTGTGCTGGCTGTTCAGGTGGCAGGTCCGGCATGTCATAGGAAGCTGGCAGGGAATCCTCAGGGTTGTAGCTTTCATCATCGGAGTCTGAGGCTGGCCGGTTGGCAGACAGTTGAGAGATGGCGGACAGCTCCTTCCCTGGCTTGTGGACGATGGAGTCCTTCAGGAACCGACAGTTGTTCAGGATGTACTCGTCCCTCTCTGTGAGCTTCTCCTTCCTGGCGGCTCCTGAAGCTTCAGGCCTGACGAGTCTGGAGAAGTGAGTGCGCACTGTCTTCCTCCAGTTGAAGATGTCCTGGGAGGTGTACTTGGGGCCCAGCTCCTTTGCTTTTTCTGAGTCCAGCAGCAGCTTCTCGTTCCCCTTGTAGCCTCTGGTCCCCTTCATGTACAGCACAGGATGCTCCTTGTACCAGTTGATGAGGTCATCTTCTTGTTCAGCTGTGATGCCCAGGTTGTTGCGGATGTTTGGCTTGGGGGCCTTCCCTTTGCCCTTCTTGCCCTTGGACTTGGCTTCAGCAGCTGCAGGGGTGTCATCAGCAGAGTCTTCTTCCTCCTCGAAGGTGTCCTCATGGATGGCCACTCTGTCTAGAGCAAGAACAGGCTGGCTCTCTGCTGTTTTCTTGGGAGTCTGCTTCTTCGGAGTCTGCTTCTTTGGAGTCTGCTTCTTTGGAGTCTGCTTCTTTGGAGTCTGCTTCTTTGGAGTAGACCTGGCAGTAGGCTCTGGAAGACCCGTGGAAGACTTGGCAGCAGGCTTGTCAGCAGGCTTGGCAGCAGGCTTGGCAGCAGGCTTGGCAGCAGGCTTGGCAGCAGGCTTGGCAGCAGGCTTGGCAGCAGGCTTGGCAGCAGGCTTGGCAGGCTTGTCAGCAGGCTTGTCTCCTTCCTCTTCAAAGAGTTCAACTGAAGAATCTTCTTCTGTTGTGTTGTCTTCTGGCCGGCCCTCGAAGATGGTCTCGCTGACGACAGTGGCTTTGGAGGTTGAAGTGGTGGTCTTCGTCTGGCTGCCAGCTGTAGTGGAGGTGTAGAGCCCAGGTAGAGAGAGTTCTGCCATGGCTGTAGTAAAGAAGGCAGTCACTGCAGCATCTGAAGGTTCATGGAGAGGAGTTGCAGCTGGAGTTGTAGCTGGAGTTGTCACTGGAGTGCTCCCAGGAGTGTGGAGTGTTGACCTGGTGCTGAGCTTGGTTGGTGCCCTGGTGACGACGGTGCCCTTTCTCCTCTTTGGTCCCATGTTGTAGCAGCAATTTGAAGTACAATTGTAGCAACAAAAGTAGCAGCAAATGTAGCAGTTGATAATAGTGTCGTGGATTCTAGGTGTGTTCTGGTCGAAGGTCTGAGTGGGTATGGTGCTCTAAACTGGCCTCCTCTATATATATGCAGGGTGCGGACCGCCTCTTTCCCCCTCCTTCGCCCCCCCTGCTTCGCTGCTGCTGCCCCAGCCGCTGCGCAAAAAGAGGGTGACACGCAGACAAAGGGTTGATGCTAAAAATAGAACAACGCATGCATTCAGGCGCCACTCTGTCTGCTGCATTGGGGGTCCAAAAGACGCGGCGCGCACCCTCTCACGTGCGTCGAACATGTGTCTTTCTGCGACGCGTGTCTGAAACATGTGACATGAAGCAAGAGCTTTCTGCTACACTGCTGTTTCTGCGTCGAAGCTCTTCTTTGTGCGTCGCAACTTTAAAAATCTGCGGCGCGCACTGATTTCTTTTTACGCTTCTTCTTGCTTCACCACTTCTTTCCTCGCAAAGATTCAACCGGTTGAATCTTTTTTTCCTGCATCGTCAAATTTCTAGGAATTGCGTAGAAAGACCTCTTAAAGCGACGCATGCTGTTCCTGTTGCGCCGTAAAGCCTAAATTGACGGCGAACATGCTCAAATCTTTGCCCTTTCCTGGAAATATAAGAAACGCCGTCACTTAAACCCTCTGTTACGTCTCCGTGAGAACTAGCCATAAGACTCTTCAGACACTAAATACATAGCATTCTTGCTTCATCTGATTGGTTTAGAAACAACAGAACGTCACACAGCTAATTTATCAAACGTAGCCAGTAAATTTATACATTGCATTGATTCCTCACAGGCAACTGTGAATGACCAGAATCGCATGGTAATGAAATCGCCTGTAAGAGTGTTTGTAGTTTGCATCTCCTGTCTAATGTGCCTATTCCCATAGAGATTGCTCCAAGTGCTCAATGAAAGCACACAACAAATTTGGTACGGACTAAAATTTTTTTCAGCATTGTAAAACAACTGAATAGCTTTAGATTTTCTCCAAATATTCTTGACTGATGAACTTTGTGTTTATCTTTAGTCTTTTTTTTTGTTCATAACAAAGACCTTTTAAGAACTAACTGGCATAAAAGTAAATCACTCACTTCTTCAGATCTAAGATAAACAAAAGTAGCTTTTTTCTGCCAAGTTGCAAAAAATAAAGTTTGGACAAGTTACAGTAGATTTTAAATTACAATGATGCCTCTGACGCTTATTTGATTGCCTCAAAACAATCTCAACACCTAAGGTATCTGGATGATTTATGTGGTCACCATATTCGTGTGTATTTTCAGCTCATTATTGATTGCAGATCACATGAAAATGCTTTGCCAAGAGATACGAAAATTTCAAAATGTTGGAGATTATCCTGATTTATCATTTTAAAATCACCAGATATATGTTTAAGTCTGAGTCTGTATTTTAATTTCAAACTGTGCAAAGACATATTTGAAGTAATCCAATTATAGATATGTATCAAATGGTGGCAAATTTTAAACTGGAGAGCTGAAGTTGGGCCAGTGGCGTATACATGTAACTATGGGGGGAGGGGGTACAGGGGGTGCGTGCCTGCTTTTTAGAACCTATGTAAAAAAAAAAAATATAGTGACCTGAATGGGTACCACCCCCTCAAGAAATATATGTATGGTGCTCGACACCCCACTCAAGACCCCCCTCCCCGCGAGTTACGCTTTCAAGACCTCCCGTCCCCCCCCCCCCCCCACGCTAGTTACGCTTCTGTATTTAGCTCAATTTCAAAATCAAGTTTTGTCACTCCTTAGTATTGAATCTTCAACATTGTTAACAATAGTTTCTGCAAAAACTTATAATTGACTTTAGTCACAACATACACATTTATCATGTAGATCCGGAAATTAATTATCAAATTCGGCAACATTGTATGAAATTGTATGCTTTTTTCAAATATATGACGTGTTATGTCTAGTCTACCTTTGTATGACATGTTACACAGTGTGTGTGGTGGCATTCACAACGTGTTTGCTCACAGTTGCTCGGTGAAATATATCAGAATCATGGCTGGTCAGATGCGGATCTGCATGGTCATACTCCTGGGACTCCTGCCACTTTCCCTTTTTGTTCATAACTCTGAGGCTTCGATCACGTAATGTATCTTGTTTACATAATAGGCTGTGATAGTGGAACTCTCAGGACTTTTTTTCAGCTCTCTGGCATAACCATACACAAAAAACTTTTTCCGGGAACACGCCGCCATTTTGTACCATTGCTGAGTCCATGGAGCTGGCATTCTGCGCTCAAAGCACTTTTAATCCATTGAAAACACTATGGATTTGCATCTCAGAGTCTTAGATGGAATGTTTATAAAAAAATGGATTCGCAATATTATCCAGTCCAATCAGGCTACTTAAACTGTGTTACGGACCTCGGAAAACCTGGTCCCATTGACAATATCCAGGCCGATGTTTCAGGAAATAGTCTCATTCAGTCCGGCAACGCAGGAGAGTGGCAAAAAGGAGGGTTCAACTATCACTGCCTATTATTATTTTTTTCTATCCTATAATGTATCTTATTTTACATATTCTATCATATAATGTTTCAGTGTCGGAGACATCGAGAAAAGACCCTTGTCACCCTTTGCGCAGTGAATACGAAGAGCTACCATGCAAGCGCAAGGAGACTCGGAATTCATGATGCTCGTACAAGTAGACATAAAAATTCATTCGTACCTAAGTCTGTGATTCTTTCTAGGCCTAATGCAGCGGTTTTAAGAGTGAACATATTATCTTGTTCTTTTGCATCATCTCTGCATATGCAACCAAAGTTTGCATACATGTGTATGTGACTGATAAAATTATCTGTACATATCTGCATCTGTTTAATAATCTGTATCTGTATATTTTATATATTCTATCCCATAATGCATCTTATTTGACAATAAGAGTTTTAATCTATCCTCTTCGCTGTATAGTAGTAGTAGTATTTTTATTGGCTGTATGAACTTACATTTAGAATTGCATAAATCGATTTGTAAAACTGAAATTGTTGAGGTGATTTAATTATTAGGTGAGTCTATCATTTCTAAGAATGTCTCTGCAATATTTGCAAACAGCATGGACAGGTACATTGACATCATTAAACAGTTCATCCAATGTTGTACAACTAGGGATACATATCTTATTAAACATAACCATATCCTTTCCTTTTGAATTGTATGTGATTCCAGGAGAGAGCAAGCTCATCAATGTGATCGGTTGGACTCGGATGCTGATGGTATCGTCTCTCTCAAAGAGGCTAAAGAAATAATGCAGAAACCACCTTTCAACTTCCCCATACTAAATATATTAATTGTCTTCAAGAAGTATGACTTTCGTACCAACAATGAACTAGACCGTGTTGAGTTTGCTAAGTTCTGCTCAGAAGTTGTCCCAGAGACAATAGCCATGTAAGTGAGACTTCCAATTAGATTCCATTTCATGTTGATGGATGGATGATTGGGGCTGTAAGTCCTGTATTTATTCATTACAAGTAGAATTGTCTTTCTATCTCCTTTTAGTCAGGTCACTTTTCCAGTAAAAGGGCTTATTTAAGATATCCATGGCATTTTTTAGTAGAAGCATCAACAAGTTGATTCTCATGTAAAATTTTCCATATTTCACTGTTGCCAAACTGAAATATGACTCCTTCACCCCCTGGGATTAGCATAAAACAAGATGGCCACTAATTTCCTTTGTTTAGTGATAATGTGGCGTTTACTTGCACGAGGAAAATAGGTAAAAGGTGAATATTGATGTTTTTTAATGCCAAGTTCAAATTTGATGACTAAAAAGTTGAATTATGACTCCTTAACCCCCTAATTAGCATAAAACAAGATGGCTGCCAATTTCTTTTGTTAAGGGATAATTTGGCTGTTAATAATTTCACCAGGGAAACAAGTGAAAGGTGTATTTTGATGTTTTCTGTGTTGAGTCAAAATTTGATGACTACAAAGTTGAATTTTTCTTTTAAGAATGTGTATACTGATATTTCAAAGCATTTACTTACTTTTATAACACATTTGCCCAATGTCTATCCAAAACACTTATTTAATGTCTGCATGCAGTGCTCACCACACTAAGGGTACTCTTACCATGTTATTGCAGGGTCCCAAAAGTGGAACCATTCAAACAATTTGACTCGGACCATGACAGTTCCGTGTCCTTCAGAGAGATCAGAGACATATTGGACAAGCCGCGTTTTTACTTCCCTTACGCAAAGATGTGGTTTCTCTTCTCAATGAGTGATAGAGATTCCAACTTGAAACTAGACCAAGAGGAATTCGCTAACTTCTTCTCAGAGGCGGCAGTTGTGTAAGTGACACTTCTATTCAGAAGCAGCATTTATGTAAATAAGATTGTGTAAATAAGACTTCTACTCTAAACAGCAGCTGTGGAAATCAGACTTCTAGTCCAAGACATCAGTTGTGTAACTCAGAATTTTAATTTAAGACTCTACTCAGAGACAGCAGTTGTGTATATAATACTTCTCCACAGAGCCAGCATTTGTGTACCGTAAATGGAGTTACTTTTGCTGTTCTTTACTACTTTCGCCATGATGAGAACAAGATTTAGAGTCTGGAATCTATCTACTATAGTATCTAGCTAACACACATGTAGATACCTGGAAATTTCTTTTTGCATCTGCTAGAGTTACTTTCTTACTTTTTAAGTAATTTTTCTTTCCCTTTTGTACTGCGAATGAGTCACTAATCAAATAGTAATCATTCTAGATTACAAAAATACATTCCTTGGCTTGCTGGCTGGCCGAAGTTACATAACCAATTGAATTCTACTATCATACATGGTATAACATAGCATTACATGCTCAAAATCTAAGGCGACCAAAGTTACCCCAACTCCGGGCGGGGTATTATTGGCCGACTCTTTTAAAATTATGTTATAGAACATAGAACCATCATATGGGCTTCCTGCTACCATCATTGCAGCAGCATTGCATTGTCAGATTGGACAAAATTGCTCTCCTGACCTTAATATTTGTCCTATTTCCCAAATTAAAGAGTTTCTTTCAGTAGATCACATTCCTTAGCTGGGCCATTCTCAAATTTTGAGACAAAGTGCCCTGGAAAATGTGGTAACGGAGTGGAACTTTGAGGAAAAAACCTGCTTTTTGAGCAATTAGAAAATAGAAAAAATGAAAAAAATTATGTAAGTCTTATTTTTCAGAAGTACTTCATCCTAGATCAATCCTTTTTTAAAATTAAATATCCATTTTTTGTGGTAACGGAGTGGACAGGAAGGGTAACGGAGTGGACAGGAATGGTTTGATTTTCTCTTAATAGTGCCTTCTGTTTGGGAGATACACAGTTATGGTTGCATTCTATTGAATCCTGTCACCCTCTGCAATATATGCATAAAATTTCTTTGAAAAAGTATCACTGGTAAGCTCGGAATTGGAGGGAACGGAATGGACATTTTAGTGGGACCAAAAAATGTTCCAGGGAAATTATGCCTTAATTTGTTGAATGCCTGTTTAATGAAGTCCGCAAAGCTGTGGTAGTGTGGCGAATGTGCTTCTTATGACATTTAGTGGATATTTCTCATTAAAAACAATAGCTGCCGACTCAGCCGAGCTATGGCAAGGAAAAGAGTGGACAAAAAAATAAACATAAACTAGTGACATGTCTTTTATACATCAATTAATTCAAAGAAATGAAACAAGAAAAAAGTAAAATACGATGTATATATTAACTCAAGTCTATATTCTCATGAATCATGCATAGAAACTTTGAAAATGATGGTACTTTAGGAGGAAAATTAACATTTGATTTTGTCATGTCAGGTCCAGTGACAGGGAAAAACCATTGATTTGGCATGGATTACTGGACATAATACGTCAAAAAAGGTCTAATAAATTTCCTTTTGTTCCAAATGCAGTGGTTCTAAATAGAAATATGAACGACAGATGTAGAGTGATGCTTCAGATATTAATTGCATTCAAATTAATGTCAGGGAACTGGAGTGATGCAAATTGTCCCAAAATTTCAGAATGACCTGGCTGATACATTTAACGGAGTGGTTTCTTTCCATTACCTTATTCAAGAATAAACCTCTTTCATTTTTGGAATCTGCAAATGCTGTACTTGATGATTAGCTCTGTTCACTTTTTTTTGTTCTCAAACTTTGTAGCAGACTTTTGACCTAAGAACATCACAATGTACTCCAAAAATGGCGGAAACCTTATTTTTGGGACACTCAATCAAGTACTGCGAAGAAAAAAGACTTTAACAATACAAAAGTTACCATTGATCTTTCCTCACGTAAATATGCAACTTTTAACAACAAAATTAATTTCCTAGTTTAAGCCATCACTCAGAAAATGATTTTTAAGACAGCAAATGTGGCATCCTCGGCGAAAGAGGTTAATTTGTGAAAAAGATAGTGGAAAAGAAACCAATCTGCCTATCTGACAAATGTATCAGCTAGGGAATATGATGTACTGACAGAATTTTTATTTATTTTGAAAATAGGACAAATATTAAGGTCAGGATAAATTTGTCCATTCTGACCATGCTATTCCTGCTGCAATGATGGTAGCAGGAAACCCCTACTGCGGCGCCACCTGGGGCATTGTGACTTCTACCAACACTACTTACTGTTATTGACACTGTCTTTGGAAACACAAAAATCATTGACAGTGCCAGACATTGGTCTCTGCTCCTTTTCAAAGAAGCTCTGGCCATCAGTAGGCAGGCCCCACCCTTAATCATGGAATAAAAGCCTCTAAAAGTTTGTTTTGTTTAGGTCACCTACTGTTTCCCCTGAAAATTTCTGTAACCCATCATTTGCTTTCATAGTTTTTCATGTATGTTTGTTTTGTTTTTGTTATCTGTGTGATAACCTTCCTCTTAAAATATTTGAACATTCCATTCATTCTGTACCTGAAGATGACCATATAAAGGTCGAAATATTGTACACAAACAATGTCTTTATTCGGACTTACTTCCGTACTATACAATACCCACACTACTTATTGCACGTGGTTGCAGGATACTGCGAGCTCATCATTGTGATCAGTTGGACTTCAACAACGATGGTACTGTCTCCCTCCAAGAAGCAGCAGAACTAATGCAGCGTCCGCCTTTCGACTTCCCCATCCTAGATATATTAATTGTCTTCGAGAAGTATGACTTAAATCACAACAACGAACTAAAGTATGAAGAATTACGTGACTTCTGCTCAGATGTCCTCTCAGACTCAGAGACAACAGTCACGTAAGTTGTCCTTCTATCACCTTTGCTTAGCGCGACAGAATATGCCACATTTGTTGCTGTGCTCGTGAAGTTGCAGGCTGAGGGTTTGCTGCTATGCAGCTTATTTGTTTATGGGAAAAATGGATACTGACATTATTCTCTAAGAACATGCTTACACCTATTATGAGGGGCATCCCAAAAGTTCTGACCAATTTTTTTGTAAATATGCAATTGATGATCATGAAAAATATCTATTGGCAGCTTAAGAGTATCTCAGAGTTGTTCTCTGGCATTAAAAGTCACTATGAATCAGTTTAACCCCTGTGCTGAAGCAATCTCCAAGGTTCTCATTACTGAGCTGTTCCTAAATACAGGAATTTCAGTGTATTTGGCGACAGCTTCATTTCTCATTAAGAGTATGATCCCTTTAATTAGTGAACTGGTATATATATTTTTAGTATTACCAAAAGTCAGGGAAGGCCAAATCTGGTAAATAAGGCAGATGAGGTTGGGTTTGTATCCCAATGTTCTTGAGAATGCCTCTTGGCAGTAGATTGTTTCAGCCAAACCATTTCAAGCAGTGCGGGGACTGATGGAGATAGTCTTTGGCAATTGCCTAAGCTGATCAGGTTGAAAAATAAATAAAATTAATGTTAATAATGTAATGGGGGATATCTTGAAACACTGCTAGCCTATCAAGGAATACATTTTCTTGTTATCATTTGTTTTATTGCTGTGAATTCTCTTGCTATAAACATTAAACAAAGGCAATTAAATTTTGTTGAATTCTCTTAAAGAAATTGAGCTGCACTGGGTGCACTGACCTTCTGTATCCATGGTAATAGATGGTTAAATACCTGAAATTAATTCTGTGAAAATTTCGATCAGCTACTTCAAATAGAAAGGTCTGCCAAAAAAATTGGTCAGAACATTTGGGATGGCCCTCGTATTAGGGTGGTCTGTTCAAAAACACTTTCTTCTGAATTTCTCTGATTTGAATCTTGCATTCTGATATGATATATACAGAAAGTGCTCTGTAAAAATTTCAGCGAAATCAATTAATATTTAGAGGTGGCACAAAGCCATTGAAGTTTAACATGCGATTGCCCATCGGCCGTCGGTAGACCTTGAAATCATCTGTATTTGCAAATCTTACTATAACAGAGTATTATTTTTATCAAGTAACCCTTTTTTAGTATGTCCAGGATGCCAAATCCAGTCCTGATATTCTTTCTGACTTACAAAGTTTCGTAGCAGGTCAGCATAGATATTACATAGGTTAATTATCGATTAAGCCTTTTTTCATAAAACAGTCAAATATTTCACTTGCTATGAATAATAAATAGAAGATAACCCCCAGATATACTTCTCCATGCCAATTTTATCTTGGTTAATGTTGGAGCTAGAGACATGCAAATGGAATGAAAATATCCGGGATACACCTTTTCCTATTCAACTTCAATACAATGTTTCGGCCTAGGACCAATATTTTTTTAGTTATTCAATATATTTTTTTAGTTATTTGAGAAAATGTGTTAAGTAAACACACACTTTTCAAATTAAGATTTACCAGGCTAGACATCCTAAATTCAATTTCAATTTGAATGGTACCAATGGACCATAGTCATCCTTATATATCATATCAAACTGCATCCCTTTTATTCCATATTGCATGTTGTTGCAGGACGCCACAACTTGATCAATGTGGTGAGTTTGACTTGAACAAGGATGGTGTTATCTCCCGAGAAGAGGTTGGAGAAATTGTGAAGCACGCACCTTTTAATTCATCCAGTGCAACAATATTAAACTTCTTCGAGATGTATGACTTAGATTTCAACAATAAACTAGACCACAAGGAATTTAAGGACTTCTGCTCAGTTGTGTAAGTATGACTTCTGCTCAGAAACAACGGTCATGAAAGTGAGACTTCTATCCAGATTGCAAGTATGGTGTTATCTTTCTAATCGCTGGGTCAGGGTTAAAATGAAGCTCTTGCCAAGTCACCAGCGCCTTTGTCAGACAGCAGTTTCAATCATCCTTCACCTTATTGCCGAGTCCTCTCCCATCCTACACTACGTTCCCAATTATTATGCAACTATGTTTTTTCACAGTATCTCAAAAGAAATAACACTGTAGTTGAGGTTAGATGAATACATACAGGGTGTATACAGAAAAAGATGACAGTCACTTTTCTTCCTTTTCACACTCATATAAGTTCAGAATTTGGCGATAAGTCTAAAATAAGAATCAATTTGATAGTCAGCCATATTAGGTCTATTGCAAATATGTTTATTTGTGAATTAGATCACTACTAAAGGCAAAATGCAAGCATGATACGCAAAGATGCTTGCGTTGCTCTACGCTGAAAAAGCTCGTTCTGTTTTCCTCATTGTTGATGAGACATTTTTTACCAGTTACGGTGCTTGAGAGAGAAGGAATGATTCATGCGTGAGTAGTGGGACATTTGCTGATGCTACAGCTGCCGATAATTCAATTCAAGACCTAACACTTGGTCTTCAACATGGAGTCATCTGAAGACAAGAAAATCACAAAAATGTCTCAAAATAGCCATTGAACAGAGTGCCGGAATCAATGCAAACATTTATAATAACATTCTGAAAGAATTTGGGGTGCCGTGGCGTCAGACGAGGAACTCTTTTGTTGGCAAAATCAGCTTCCTACAAGGTGTAGCACCTGTTCATGCTGCATAGAAGAGTCAGGAGGGCCTCAAAACAAACCTCCTGAGCTAGGTAGAGTGCCACCCCTTGTCTCCTGAGCTGGACCCAGTGGATTATTCAGTATGGGCAACTTTGAAGGCAGAATCCAGCAAGTTATCCCAACCCTAGCCGTAAAGTTAAAGGCCTCCATCATGTGTGCATGGAGCAAACCGTTGGTGGAGTGCATCAAACATGCTTTCGCATCATTACAGCCTTATCTACAGAAAGTTACCACAGCAAGAGATGCGAATAATGGATAATTTGACTGTTCTGAGTATACTGTTCATATACAAATCATGTTTTGTTGAATAATGGTGCTTGGCACAAAATAATATGTAAACAAATCCAATTGTGTTGACTGTCCTCTTTTTCTGTAGACACCCTGTACAGTTGGCGATTTCCCAATGAAATCAAAAAATTCGAAAGTAAACATATACCTGCCTCCATTGAAATAACATTGGCAAGGTGTATGTTTTACTTTTGAACTTTTTACTAACCCATACAGTACAACCCAAAATAAAGTAAGAAAATTATCTGTCGGAAGTCCTCTGTTTACCTATTTTGCCCTCCTTTCTCCTCTCAGGATGGCTATTGATTTAAAAATATGTCAATAATATGCAGCCAATTTTCAGGGACAATATGCATACAGCCCCTTTGGTTTAAAAAATTGTGTCAAAAAGCTATGATGACAGTTATGATTCCACTTGCCATATTGAAAATTTTTACATAAAATATGCAACAGAATTTAGGCTAATCTTTAGAACAATACCAATTTTTTGACAGACCGACAGGACAAACATTTTGAGACCCCCAGTAATGAAAATTCATATGACGGACTGAGTGCATGACTGGCATATGCCAAATAGAAGAGCTTTGCTTCATAAATCAGTTTATTTTACTGCGTCCATGACAGTTCCCGGTGCTGCCTCCCACTCAGCCTCTCAAATTTTCTTTTCCTTTAAGGTGGCCCCAAGCCAACTTATTGGGGTCTCCTACCATAGAATACATAGCATTGCTGTGATGATGTATTAATGATGATTTCTATTGGTAAATGAATGATCTGACTATCTGAATCTGAATCTGAATCTTATTTTGCACAATTATGATTGCAGTACACTGCAGCGTGATCACATTGACGGAAATCCATTGGACTATTTCGTTGTTGCCTCCCTCAAAGAGGCTGAAACAATTATTGAACAAATTAATGAGCTACACCCTCACAACCTCCCCATCAATGAGATATTGTGGCTCTTCAGGAAGTATGATGTGGATTACTACAAGAAAATAGACCATGAGGAATTCCCAGACAACTGCTCATCTGTGTAAGTAAGGCTTCTACTCACAGTCAGCTGGCTAACTGTCAATTTTTAACTTCAGCGAACATTAAATGTATGCATGTATGAAATTTCGTACACATGCACCTATTACAGTCACTTTTCAGTTAGATGATGTGCTTCATTGGAACTTAATTCTTTTTTGAAATATTCGGACAAAATTGCGAAAATATAAATTGATACGTTTCCTGCCCACAGCTCACAACATACATCCGGTCGATGCATGCTTGCAACATTGCAAAACATATAGTTCTTCAATATCTCATTACAACGCCTCTCAGATGAGGTGTTTCCATTGGAAGTATGATGCTGTTCGCAGAAGGTTTGCTGCCGCGCAGCCTATGTTTAATCAAACCGTTACAGGGAGACACGAAACTCAGCATGTGGCTTCAACACCCTACAAAATAACTTTAGAGTGCATGGGAGCCCAAAAGTTATTTCAATGGGTAAAAGTCAAGATGACGTTCAAGATGGCCACCGAAAACCTTTAAGCCCATAGTGTGGTTAATAATAGTGCTATTTTCTTGTGTAATAATTCATTTCCTGGGTTTACATAACCGTGGAATTAAGGGAGTATGGTCCAAAATTGATGTGATGACATTTTGTTTGATTATATGATATAAGCAACAAAGAATTTGAAAGAATCCGATCATAATATTTTCATGAAGATACAGGAAACCAAAACACAATTAAGTTCTAAAGGGGATTATTTTCCACTGTACATTTGCAGTCTTTTTCTTTCTATGTATAATGGACAATGAATTACAAGCTTTATAAAATATCAAAAATCTATCCAGTATATTTGACTACTTGTCACTCTAAACTTAGAAGTCAACAGGTTCACAAAATTGGCTATCTTTGTGCCCTCTGGAATCCATAACAGAAACTACAATCGAACACAGCTTGCTGTGTGAGGCTCCAACAGATTTCAGATTCAGCAACTGTTACTTTTCTACAGTGTTGTGGAGTAACTATTTTGTCTGTTGAATTATGTCTAGAATTGAATATTAAATAACTTTTAATCGGCCAGTGTATGCTCAGAATTGTGTTATTACTGCAAAGTGGTACTTGTTGAGGAACTTTTTTTTGGCGGAATCATGCTTTTCCTGGCCAGGGAATTGTGAGTAGTCCCTGTTTGGCAGCCAGCCAGACAGCCACGAGCACTGCCACTTCTCAGTGTAAGCTTGTTGAGCTTACCCTGACCACAGCATAACACTATTTTGTGAATTTTTAACAAAAAGATTAACTCTCCTCCTGTGTGACAGGTAATAGATAACAGTTTCAGATCTCTTAAAGCAATTAAGTTAATGCTTGAGTGTTTCATTGTTGTCTTCTTGTTGTTTCAATTAGTTTCTACCTAGAATACCATAAACAATCAATTAGTGTTGTCTGTGTCACTGCAGTTTGGCCACAGTGAAAGGCTGACAGTAAGTGCATGTGCACTCATTGATTGTTTAACATTGTTGATTACAATTTGTTTACATCTTGCTGGCAGCTCAGCTGCGCGTATGAGCACAAGTGATGAGGTCCCTCTACCTGGTTGAATGACCTGACCTATTTGAATATTGATATATGTGTCACCTGGAGGTCATCCGATTTCTGGCAGACTCTCCAGCTTTGCTGTTCGTTTAGAGTCTGTGAGCAGACTGACTACTTGTATAGGTTATTCACCACGGGAGATCCCATGGTGAATAACCGGCTTATACCATGAAACAAACACTCAAACAGTCAAACATGAGATGATAACTGGACAACAAAGAATATGGGAATTATTTCCCTGAAATACTGGCATGTGATTGGCTGACAGAGGTGTCGAATGGTGTAAGAGTATTTGTATTGCACGAAAGCATGGATTGCTAATCAGCTTCCAAACATTTGCAGTTCGAGCAAATTGTTTTACTAACTGGCATACATTTTCCACTTTCCTGTATGCAAAGTCATTGCCATGGGTCAAGATATTTTAGAGTGATCAGAGGTAGGACCAAATAAAAATGCCACCCTGGCAAACCCCGTGACAAACGTGGCGCAAAAATAAATTATGAACACCATAGTAATAATAATATTATGGAGCACCTGTTCAAAGGTTAAGTAATTAGAATTAGAATTATTTTATTTTACTTAGTGCAATATGACAAGTACATGTATATATATTACAATCATTAAACAATCAACAATGAAGAGTAAATAACACTAAGTGGGACTCAGCAGAGTTCGTCAGAACTATTATTATTGCTGGCCCTTAAATATACACCAAAAAATATTTTAACAAGGAAAAAATAAAGATAAAAAATTAACATAGAATAATAATAATATGAAGTGATGAAAATGAAGATGGAAATGATCTTGATTTATATTTCACTGAAAATTGAGTAAAATAACACAGATGATATAAGTTACTAGTAAGCCTGATAGACATGTTTTGAGTAGGATTTGATGAAGTTTTTCAATTTCCGTTTTTCTTTTAAATTATTTGACAATTTGAGCCATAAATGAGGGGATGCACCGAGGAAGCTTTTATTGTATTGTAGGGTAGTATGATGTAAAGCTCTTAAATTAGTTCGATAGTTCGATTCCTTGTATTATATGTATGTCTAGTTATGTCAAATAGATTTATTAATCTAGCTGGTAGTTTGTCATATTTGTGTCTATGAGAAGATGGATAAATAAAAAAACTGTGCTCACTCACATATGAAATTTTAAATATAAGCAAGGACAATTTCATCTGTAAATCAGCATAATTCTTCATGCACTTTTGCATTCAATAGCATAGCCCCATGCAAACATTTGAAACGAAAGCGTCTTACATAAATACACTCCTGCTCATAAATATGGAATACGTACTTTTGAGGAAAAAAAGTGTCAAATAAAAGTGAATTTCAGAGTGTGAGTGCAAGCAAGGTCCATTGTAAAGGTCAAGTCATCTTCGCTAATCAGTCTTTGAAAGCCTCAACTACATTTTTTGCAAGAATTTTTAATTTTTGGTTGAATGCACCTCACCCACCCAGAGAGCTTTGCTGAAGTGATCTCACCCTAAAAAACCCTAAATTTCAATATTTCGTGCTGCTGTTTTGCACGAGAGCATGTTCTTCCCTTTAGCGGTCATTGGAAGTAGTTACCACAGAATAAGACCATCATGTACTCCAGCAGAGGTTGCTAAATTTATCAATTTCAAAGGAGTTGAAGTATTCCATATTTATGAGCAACAGTGCATAAAAGAGACTTCTCTGAACATTTAAGGGTCTGTCTATAATTAGCTTCACTCTTAACAATACGATTTTATATGGAACCTTTAAGGGTTCTATAAACCGGTATAGATAACGAACGCTAAAAGGTTCCAAAATAGGGCATTCCTATAACGTAGGGGGCCCATTGAGTTGTTTTGCCACAGGCCGGAAATGCCACCAGTCTGTCCTCGTCTGCAAACAGTACCACACTTAGGGTACCTTTACCATATGATTGCAGGGTCCTAAAAGCGGAGCTATTAAAGGAATTTGACTTTGACAGTGATCATTCTGTGTCCTACAAAGAAGCTGGAGAGACATTGCGCCAACAACCGTTTTACTTCCCCCCAGCAAAGATATCATTCCTCTTCAGGAAGTATGATGTCGATAAAAACTGGAAACTAGACCAAAAGGAATTCCCCGACTTCTACTTTGAAGCAGCTGATGTGTAAGTAAAACTTCAAGTGTTTGCCAAAGAAGTGTGTTTGTGCACAGAAAGAAGATAGAGATATTTAATTCCAAACCTACGCCATGCGGAAGCAAATTTTAATAAATTTGCCTAGTATTATATACACTCACCAGCGAAAGGAACGCAACACTTGATTTTGGCTTATAATTTTGCTAAGAAACTTTTTTGGACCAAATATATTATATGGTATTCTTAGATCAACTAGTGTCTTTGTGCTAAAAATCATTCAGCTGTGACCATTTCCTGTCTGCCTTTTGACTTGTTTATCACATTTCAGTTTTTGCAATAAAATATGACCTTACTAACAAGTAACACCAAAAATATAGGCGCCATTTTAAATAATGGCCAAACAGATGATAAAAGCTGAAAAATTAGCGCAGCAACACTATTTTTAAATTTTACAGGACAATTTGAAAATTGGAGTTTTGCACATTTCAAAATGCAGCTGACAAAATCTCTATGGTTCGGACCCTTGGAATTGCGCTTTTTGAATAAAATTTTCAGACATTTCACTATGTTATCTAAGAATTGCCACAGTTTTTTTCAAAGTAAAATTCTGAGTTTAACTCCATTTTTTGCGACGACAAAGGCAACATTCTTAAGATCACATTAACATGACTTGCACACATTTTTCAAAAAAAAAAAGTGGATCAAAGTGCGAGATGTTCCAGATTATTGAGTCCAGACACCGACTAAACAGATACTCCAGTAAACAAGTTCCAGGTCCATAGTTTGAAGTAAATTATCTCATTTCAGAATTGAAGTGTCATGCTGAAAAGTTCCTACAGGGGGTGCTATAGTCTAGGACTCCAATAATTCCAACAATTGTGCAACTCTTATTCCTTCTGTGTAAAAATGTTATCAGACAACCAAAATAGGTCGAACATGTTGTAAGCCAACCAAAATAGGCAGAAAAAATTAAAATAAACCCAATTGGGCAATGACAACAGAGACCCCACAAGAGCAATCGAATCACTTGAAAATAGAATCACTGTTGTAATGATGCCAGTGGTGGAGAGTGTTATTGTTTTTTTTTTCAAAGCTTGTGATCCACATAGAACAATGAGGTGGGAGTTTCAATGCTAACTGAGTTCCATTTGCTTGGCCACTTTTGTGTGTGTCTAACACCAGATGGCTCCCTGACAGTACCTAAATTTAGCTTTCAAGTACTGCCATGCAGCAGAATCGAACCCTGGACCTCAAAATTACAAGGCCAGCATGCAATGCACTCAGCCACTGAGGTACATGGTAAAGTGTGGATTCCCAGATGCAGGCCAGCATAGAAATCCCACAGAACGTTGTCCTGCTACCCAAATTCGTTTTTGTATCTACTACTAGAAGGTGGCAAACAAGGCTAGCTCCAAAAAAATCATTTTTTTCCACCAGGGACCTGATTTTTTTGCACCATTGCTTGTTTCTATGTGCGAACTTACCTGATATGTTTGGTCATTTTTACTGTTATTGCATCATTCAGTCATTCAACTTTTTCTATTGGTCTTGTGAGACCTGTGTTGTCATTGCTCAAGTGGGTTCAGAAAACTACGAGGATTAAAACAGCATTACTCTTAATCACATTGATACTTCAAGATGAAAACCAATTGTTTTCTGCCTATTTTGCTTGCCTAATAACATTTATACACAGAGAGAAATGAGAGTGGCACCCCCCTGTAGGAAATTTTCAGAATGACACTTCAGTTCTGAAATGAGAAACTTTTCTTGGAACTATGGACCTCAAACTTTTTTTACTAGAGTATCTGTTTAGTCTGTGTCTGGACTCAATAATCTGGAACATCTCGCACTTCGATGCATAGGCACTTTGTCCCCCCTCTCTGAAATATTGGGGGGGGGGGACTTGTCCCCCAGCCCCCCCCCCTCTTAAACAAGGCCCATGCTTATCTACATATGAAACTGCAGAAAAAAACTAACAAAACACTTTCATATTAATTGTTGAAGTGAAGTACAACAGCCATGATGAACGAATATTCTGATCATTGAAAATCCTCATTCAAAGTTAATGCAATAAAGTACTATCACAATAAAGACGTACCAATGAATGTAGACTTTCTGACTACAGCTTGGGAAACGAGGCAATAAAATAACTTGGGATATCT
Organism: Platynereis dumerilii; assembly: GCA_026936325.1. Classification (NCBI taxonomy): domain Eukaryota; kingdom Metazoa; phylum Annelida; class Polychaeta; order Phyllodocida; family Nereididae; genus Platynereis; species Platynereis dumerilii. Next base: position 4,847,802 of record JAPTHN010000019.1, on the reverse strand, counting down.
TGGAATTCGGAACAGACCAGGCCCACATGATGAATTGAAAAACAAACATTCCTTGACTTACAAGGTATTCCCAGGTCATGTCAAGGGATGTATTTTCTGCAAATTCTCCTTCCCATAAAATTACGTATTGCTGTAAACCAATCACCTCCTCCTCTCCCATGTTATATGCCTAGTTGCTGAAGTGGTGTTTTTGTAAATGGGTGTCAGATTGATACTGAGTGAATGTGTAATATCTCTATTATCTTTCCAGGCAGGTGTTTGTTGCAAAGTTATTTAATAAGTTGGACTTTAATAACAACGGCTTGTTAAGTAAAACAGAATTGTTTAAATCAACGAACGATCTTCATATAGCGAAGAAAGCCTTTCATTTTTTCGACCGGAGCAAAAATAACATGTTGGAAGAAGGAGAATTCACTGGAATGTGGGTCGTCAATGGTCCGGACTTCGAAGAGTTGGAAGACTCAAACCAAGAAAAACACAGGTACATAATATTATTTTACAGCCTGTCACTTTGATACCGAAAAAGAGTGTACTGTTGCACTGGGAAAATGGCACTTAGTGTGTCATCATACCGATGATTGGTCATTAGGGTGCATCAGTTGCCCCTAACCTTCTGAGATCTTGATGTCTATATGATATGTTTGCAGGCTGGAGAATAAAAACATGGACAAAAAATTCAGCTCGAAATTCTGATGGGAACAGTCACCTCCAGGCTTATCTTTGTTCAAAATCGGAGGATCCTAAAATATCTCAATATCTCAGGAACCACTTGGCCTATAGACTTGGTATTGGGCTCAAAATATGCGGCATGTCCATATTTATATTCACTTCAATTGAAACTTTCCCCCTATCTCTAACCGTTTTTCTGTTATTTGACAAAAACACAATTTTACCTGGAAATTCAATAGAAATAGTTATTTGTGTAAATGTGGGCCCTACCAAGTCTACAATGATCCTGCCTGCATTATTTCTATCTCAGATCCTCCACTGAGGATACATGTATCTATGGTGCCCATTGTGGTGATGTATCTTGTTCAGTCCGACCTCTGCATCATCCAAAAAGTGGATTTATTCAATAAAAATAGTTTTTCCGACCTGGCTCTGAAACTATTGGTCCCAGAGCAAAATATGCGGTTGAAATGAATATAAACTCATTTATTCCGCACATTTTAGCCTAATATCAAATCTTTCGGACCATTGGTTCTTGAGTTATGACATTTTTTCAAGATATTGCTTGTTGGTGACAGCCAAATGAAAGGATTATGCATCTGATTTTCAATCCAAAATCAGTTATGACAAGTCAAATGGCCTTCTCTTGATCATGACTAATGAAACTGCCTCTATGTTTCCCGTGTTGAAAGAGAGAAGATGACACTTCATCAGCTATAAATCAGGAGTTACGAAGTGCATTTTTCACAGTGAACTGGTCCTCAGTTTTTCTTTATCAAAGTGAAAGACTGTAATGGGCAGTCTCTAATCAGAATCATGCATGTGGACATTATTGTTACGGTTACACCAAAGAGCCCTCAATCATTCAGACTTCAGAAAATGAGGTATTTTGCTGCTCACTATTGGGTTACTAGTTATACATGAATTCCACCGTGACGGAATTACGAAAAATAGTGGAAATTATGAATTCAATTTGTTGCAGGGAAAAATACACTCTACATAGGGTATTGAAATATTTTTTTTTATATTGCTGTGACACTCAGCTAAAATTAGAATGTAAATTTGAGGAAAAATTAATAAGGGTTATGATATAAGGGTGGCAGAAAACACCTTGACGGAATTACGCTGCTTGCTACCCCCTTTCCGGCAACACGCAAAACACATTAAATCTCTGTGAATCATACATTAACACATCATCGGTTGTCCACAAGTACTGCGCTTGACATATTCGTTGTTCATTTAAGCCACTATCTGCGTTAATATAATGATTTTGTCTTTCAATTTTACCCTGTTGAATGTCATTGTGACGGAATTACGAGCAACGTGACGGAATTACCAAAATGGCTCCCCATATATTAAACCCTACAGATCCTCAAATATTTACCAAACTTTTCATAATTTATTGTGAAAAATATGTGTTAAGTAATTGCAGTGTCTTTTTACAAGAATAAGCCACTCAACAAAAATAGATTTTTGATAAAAGTTATTTTTCAATCACATTTATGACAGAACATACTATTATTAAAGAAATCTCAACTAATCACCAGTACATCAAAAAGAACAATTTTGATATGAATATAATAATGCTTTTGAAAACTTTAAAATTGTTTGTAACAATGACAATGAACAATATTAATCATATAGTAGGTAAACTCATGAATGCAACAACATCAAGAAACGCTTTTTTGTAACATTTTAACTCCTTCCATTAAATTGACTTGATTTGCAAGCATGTTTATTTATAAATATCTGAACTCACAAACAACACAGCTTAAGTTTGTGAAGCTGTGGGAAAAATACGTGGTTTTTTCACTGATTTGGACCAGATTTTATTAAGCCAACTTTACCTTGACCATGCAGGAGAAATTTGGAATTAACTTAGGAATAAACACATTTACAACCATACATATTTTAATGAAATGGTCCACAATGATTTCAGGAATTTATCTTTATAGGGATAATTATCAACGCTTATGAATTTATGATGCAACACTTTGGGACAAAGGTGTGGCAGCAGAAGTAAAAACACCAAATCAATCAAAAACCCTCACACAATGCAGTAAAAATGTGTCAATGTCTCCACATTCCAAATACTGACCTCTGATAAACATTTGAGCACATACCAATATGATATGTTTGCAATGGTTATAATTTTTGCTTTTTGAACAAGTTGCACCTAGGTGACATCATTCAGCCAGATCTTGACTGTTTCTAAACAGATAGGATAGTCCCGAAGAAAATTGCCGTATTCTTAATTAGCACACTAGATAGTAAGTAACAGTATAATGAATGTTTAATTTTCTCAATATACGTCAATATGCCATGTAGTGTAAGTCTATCAGGAAGGTTTTGTTACACATATGGAAATACAGGTCCCGTGAACACGTAGGTTGCCTACACAGGTACTGGACTACAGGTATACAGGATACGTAGATGTGTAACAAACCTCTAACTATGAAAATTTTGCTTTCCTCTAAAGGAGCATGTAGGGCAAAGAAATCATGCAATTTGGTTTTAGGGGCCATTAAATCATTAGAGGTCCTGTGAGGAGGACGGAGGTTTACGTATATATGTTACAGCAATTCTGACTTTCTTCCAAGGTGGACCTGCAGAACTGAGTGCAGCATGCTAAAATGTTGTGTTTTGGCAAACGTTGTCACTCCATTTTCAGTACTGGTGAAACTGTTAATAAAAGAGAGGGTTAATTGGAGGGAAATTGTCAATGAACAAATTACAGATCACATTGTATTGGACTTCCCCCTGGCCTAAAGGTCAAGAGTGCTTGTTTTTGCAAACACTAGTGCAGAGGTCATGGGTTTGAATTCCACTCCTTGAACACAGTTTATCCAAACTCCATGGGACATGAAATGGAGGCGTGTTGTGTTAAGTGTTTCTTGCTTTAGCAACTGAAAAACCCTGGACATTCTTGAATGTACTGGATGTGTGCTGGACTGCCAGTTATGTGATAATTTCATCTTGAAATGGCAATCACCAACACTGGAAAATACAACTTTGAGAAACATTCCCTTTGTCTCTTTCATATGCACCATTCAATGGTCTTTCAAGCTGTATCATTATAGTTCTATGACTTGCCACAAATCTCAAATCTCATGCCTTATTGTGATAAAAAAAAATAATAGTTTCCATATATTTGTGCACATCTTCTGCATGCTTACAGTATCTCAACTGCTCTACATCTTGCTCTTGACAACTACTCCTTCTGCGTCTGTACCTCACCTGCTATTTACCGTTGTATCCTCTTGCCTAGAGAATAATTTCTGCTAATAAGATCTAGCTAATCCCTCTCTAAAAGTTAGGCTTAACCCTTTTAATTCCACAGCTTGAAGTCAGATATAATTAAAATATATTCTGAAATAAAGTTACACATTCGCCATTTGTGCAACCCGCGGGTTCTTGTTGAGCTCTAAAATGTGCATGATACTATCATATAGCTCATTAATTAGTTCTTAAGGTGTTCCACATAAGCCTTTGCATTTTCTTTAAGTCTTTTCCTCTTTATCTCTTTGTTCCACATCTGATTTTGGCGACATTCTGCAAAGAAAACACTGATGTAATTCCGTCACGTAGCATTCGTGATTCCGCCACGGGCCATTGTAATTCCGTCACGGCCCTATTTTTAGAATTTAACCCCAATTATGATGAAAGTAATTAGTGCTACCTAAAGTGACATGTATTAAGAAAGAAAAAACAAAGTTTTGTGCTATTATCTTGATTCATTGCTGAAAGAGAAAAACTTTTTCAAGTTTTTCGTGACGGGATTACGAGAACTGTTTCCGAGAAAGCTTCAAAACTTAAAAGGAGAGCCGCTGGTTTATTGAAAAATTCAGAATTTTTCACAGCAGGTGGGAAAATTATAATCTTATGAATACAAGCTTTAAAATGATGTATCATATGTCTATGTGGTTTAATAATTACCTTCAAAAATCTCCCACCATAGCGAGCCTCCTCATCCAAAAAAAGAAGCTAGTCCGTATTTGATATTATCATCAAAACTATTTTTCTCCGTCTTCACACAAGAATTCTGGATGGAAAAATTCTAAATAGGCGCCACCTCATGATCGGTCAAAATGTCAGCTATCTGGTCATATATATTGTGATGGCGCTACTAGAATTTTGAAAAATGAGCAAAAGGTTGACATTCGCATGGATTTAATGTATACCCTCAGGGTTCCAAATCACACTGAGGTGAGTGAGGGAACCTCATGACAGAAAGGGTATTCCTGTATGGATAAGGTGTTCCACTCAGACAAGAAATGTTCTTTGGTTATTTGAAGCTTACTTTACATGTGCATGACATATTTAGTAGTGAAAGGGGTATCCTGGAAGACTTTAGATTCAAATTAAATAAGTAAGGAGCATTATAGATTTTGTTATGGCTTACTTTCCTTTGATGGTAATAACAGAGACATACAATAATGTCAATACGGAAGTTTAATACATGTGATACCAGTGACCCACTCTGTGGCGTCAGGTTTGAACACCAACTTTTTTTTTTTTTTTTACTAAAGATTGAAATAATTTTTGCCATATTAATCTATATAATTTCCATGTTAATTCATCCTCATGAATGAAGACCTGTGACAGCAAAATGGACCTGACAATGGAATTGACAATAACTTGACAAACTGACAATGTAATTGAAAAATACTAAGCATATTGACAATCTAATTTACAATTACTCAGCATATACTATTGAATTTACAATTACTCTGCATAGTATGCAGTGCATACTGACAATGTAATTGACAATTAGGCCTATACTCAGCATAGGCCTACTGACAATGGAATTTACAATTACTGAGCATATACTTTGAAATTTACAATTACACAGCATGTATACTGACGATGGAATTACAATTACTCAGCATACTGACAATGTAATTGACAATTATACTCAGCATACTGACAGTGGAATTTCCAATTACTGAGCATATACTACTGAATTTACAATTACTCAGCATACTGCGATTGAAAAAAACTTTTCTTGGAATTTCAATATGCTTGTGGTATAGATAGTTGGCCATGGTCATCAGATGAAAATGGTGCAAAAAAAAATGTTTTGGCCCGTAATTTGTGTCGGCCTGTCGGGCTACTCCACCCTTTATGACAATGCATATTTTCAGCCATTTTGCAAGCTTTTCAGGCTATATTTGTTGGTCTCAGTCAGCTTCATGTTTTTCAGATGGCTGAATGACACATTACAATTCACCTGGAACCAGGAACTATTTAATAAATTGGACACCAATAACGACAGCATGCTGAGTGAGTCTGAAATGCTTACATCGACGTACGATTATCATATAATAGCAGCAGGGGTTTTTCGTATGTTTGAAATGTACAAGGATTACTCATTGGATGAAAGAGAATTCTCCTTTATGTGGAATCTCCTCAATCTGGAAAAGGAAGAATTTGCAAAGGAAAAAAGCGGATAGACTCTCGTCACAACTGTCTGATTATTGATGCAACAACAGCCGATACGACAATAACCCCAATTACAGCTTCATTGGATGTTTCATCCACTCTATGCGTTGCCTCTAAATAGCCCACACTGGTGCTGATGGGGCGTAAAACACAAACTCACTCACTCACTCACTCATCCACTCTATGCACTCTTTTCCTCATTTACCTGCTCTGAAGTCTCTGTCGGCATTGACAATGTCATGATAATGCCAATAAAATCATTCTCTAAGCAGCACAAATGCAGTTTGTTGATTTTTTTCAAAACCTACCCCAACAAGGTACCCAGCCAAGGTACTGTGTCACTTCCACCTCAACCAGTGGCGTAGCTATAGGTGGACACAGTAGGTATAGATGCTCAGGCCGGAGTCCTCTGGTGCGCCCCCCCCCCCACACTATTAAACGCAGTTATTGGACTACCTTTACTGACACGGTTATGGCACTCGCCCCTCGAACAAGTTTGAGTAAAGGTTGGAGTGAGGCTTACAAGGCCAGCTAGCCTGCAGCATTTCACCTGGGTTTCCTGTATTATCGCCCGACGTGACCACATGTATATGGTCAACCTGAAGCTAGTTTTTTTTCAGCCAGAATGGACTGCTCTCATCAGCAGATGGCGGTTTCTGCAAATGGTTATGAATTTAACTTCATGTGACACTTGTCCCTCGGAAAAGTTCGAGTTGAGACTGAGTCCGGCGGACCTGCAAAAGGCCAGCTTGCAGCAATACTGGGGGCTGTGTTATCGCCCGGTTTTCGACTGTGAGTTTTGTCTGTGACTTGCATCATGAAAAATATTGGTTCCAGTTGCAGGCCAGCATAGAAATCCCACATAACGCTGTCCTGCTAGTACTCAAATTATATTTTGTTTGCAAATCTTTCCAGAAGGTGGAAGTCAAAGCTAGCTCAAGTAACTGTTTTTTAGCTGCGTCAAGCAGCTCTTACCCCAAGCATTTTGCTCAAATCTTGTTAGCACTCCTGAGATCATCCTCTCTCACCAATCTCATTCAAACTTGAAATACAGTATCAATGGAATTTATCCTAAAGCCCAGTCAATTTTGGCTGCCCACCGTAACAAAAAAATTAATTAAGAAAATAAATGGACTGTTGCTTTGGGGGTCAAGGGTCAAGCTATCAGAGATGCGCGCGCATCTTCTTCTTCTTCCAGCTGACACATCCACTCTTGTAATGCCATGGGTCACCCCCACGATGATTTTGGTGCACTTCTTTCGTGTATGTTCATGCAATTGCATTGCAATGGCTCTGTGATCTTCTGTATCTTTATGTTTCATTGAAGTGTCACATCTCAAGTGTGATCTTGAAGTGTAATTCACTTTTTGACGCATCCGAAGTGCAATTCACTTTATGACATGTATTTATCTTCCATGTATACTGCATAGACCTGCAGACATCACCTACACATATATATCGCTCGCTTGACAGACAGATAGATACACGCCTTTCAACTAATGTTGTAGGCCTGTTTTCACTTTGTTTTATTCCTCTTGCTTGACTGTTGACAAACCACTTTGCAATGGGAATTTCCATGAATGACATGAATGCCAAGCCAATCAACTAATCAAGAGTTTTCGTAAGCTTCCATTTCTTCCTCTGAATATATATCACCTATATCAGTCATTTTGTCAGACTACTCATTCAGGACAGTTGCACATAGGCCTACTTCTCTGAATATCATTTCTCAACATATATACTTTTACTTTATCACGGGTAAATGCTAGTCAATTGATTAACTCTCATTGATAGGTTCAGAGGTGTTAAGGTAAATTACAATTGAAAAAGTCTAGGGTAATTCAAACATTGCTGAATCTTCTTTATGCCAATCAACTTAATTGGTAATTGGCAAAAAAGACCGTTGTCTTTTCAAAAACATTCGATTGCTCTTCAAATCTTGAGAGTGAAATTTTGGTTCACACCTACAGCCAGATAGATAGATATATTATAGATAACTATTGCTATCGATCAGTGAGAAATTCTAGAAGTTCCACCAAATGCTGATGACAATGCATGGACCTTTGACGCAGCTTAAAGTGCTTGCACGTTATTTTTTTTTCTACAGCTATTTATAGATAATCAGTCTTAAAATTTCCCTATTTTCCATGGAATGACCCATGATATGTGTGAGTAAAACAGTTTAATTGTTAGCAGTTAGTTTAACCACACCTTGCCATTTTAAAAGACTGATGGTACTATAAGCAAGTTTATTAAATTATTGCAGTAATACGATATAAAACTTAACTTGAACTTGTACCACTGGTTAGTGCCATCTTTAGCGTTCCCCATGTAAGGTTAGCGCACGTTTCTCTCTCAGAGGTAGCTAATTGAGTAGATGGACTCATTACCGGGGATCCTGCGGGAGACACCTTAGCACTTGCCACCACGAAACACCTACTCAAGAAATACCAGAGGCTCGACAGTTTAGATTCACTTATCCATTTAATACTCAATTTATAGACAGTTACATTAAGAGTCATTCAAAGAACAGGTGATATTCGACTTATCAATACATTAAACAACGATCTTAACGAATTACATACATCATTAACTAATGCCATCTCAATCAACCATGACCTGAGGGTCCTTTAAGAGAAACCCCTAATCATACCTCTGACAACAATACCCTTACCAGACGAATCGTCACCCCGTCAGGGAGACAGGTAGCCCACCTGCTGCCTCAGCGGGAGCGGGCTCTGTTCTGGCTGGGCAAACAAGCTTGCCCCCAGAGATTGCTACTAGGGTGTTCTGCGGCTGCGCAGAAACACCAGGGTAACTGTTGCCATGGAAACATGGGGTGAGTTCTACCCCGTTGCTATCATTGAATCTCATTACACAATAATATAATATATCACATTACTTTTATACAATAATAATATAAATGATATTTACAGAATTAAGGTCTTGAGGTTCATGGCGATTTGAGGAAACTTCCTATAAGAGGAAAGGATGAAGACACCTCTGAAGCTAAAAGCTCAGCGGTGACATCCCGACCGATCGAGGATTTTTTATAAGATGGTTTTTCTCCGGTTTGAAGAAAACATCATTTTAAACTTACAATCGAATACGGATTACATTCACGTAATAATGAATTAATATATACTGTGCCTAATAACGTAACTTTTCATTGAAAGGAAATACCTTTTACAATTGCTTTTAAGGATGGAAGCCTAAGTGATTCATGCTGATTAACAAAATAATTGAAAGGATTATTAATCGATTTTGTGTAACGATTGAGAGGATTGTCAATCGACTTTGTACTTGATACCAATTTAGGTACGCGCAGAGGAAACGCGTCTCATTGCACCTGAATTTTGTGAGTGCTTTAATGAAAGTTGTGGTGACATCAGGATGATGTAACCACTACCACCGGGCAGGCGGAAGGGGGGGAAAAATTTTAAGATAAAATCGGGCATGTACAATATGCCCATGAAAGATAATTCGGAAAAAGGAAAAAAAATTTTTTGAAAAGGAAGCAAGGATATGACTTGCGTCCGTGAAAAGGAGAGGAACTGAATGACGGTCCTTTAATGGTGTCAATGAGATGCTGAAAGGGGAGCTCAGATAGGAAAGTGAAATCTAAATTTTAATTATTGACAGAAAAGGACAAGTTATTCTTATGACCTATTCGCCAAAATTTTGCAATTTTTGTGAATGGCTGGGTTCCGCACCCAACGGTATTTTAGGAAGTAGAGCCACTAATTACATGGCTCCTCAGCAAAAGAGACTCAAGCACCAGGCGAGTCAAGTAGCCGTTTTTATCAAAGGCAGTTACGGGTATCATCCCTTGCGTGTCATTGGATATGCATAGAGCTAAACCAAAAGCATGAAGTGCATTAAGACAGGACAGCCTTATAATTTAAATGGGCTGGTATGTCCGATACCCTAAACTACAAAAGTAAGTAAGTAAAATGACATATAAGCGATAAGCGATTTTAGAAGCAACAATTAAATCATAAACAAAATATAGTCGAAGCTAATATCAACAATAACATGGATCAAAGCGACAATTAGTAATTTAAAAGCGACAATTAGCAGAATAATAAGCGACGATTTGCAAAATAATAGGCAAAATGATAAAACAATAGTCCAGTATGGAGATAAACAAATCAATAGTGGACTATAGTTTCGTAGAACTTGTTACGTACACTCTAAACAATCCGAGTGAACTGTAGGCATAAGGCGTACAGAAAATTAAAACAATGCGAAAATAGGTAAACAGTATACTGGTACAGTGAAGCAATATTGAAAACACATGGACATACTAATATACCTGAGGAAACTTGTATAAGAAAGCTGGCATGCACAATGCATAGGCCAGAATAATTATCAAATGAGATTAAAACATAAGCTTAAAATAAGATAGACATATGAGAAATGAGATCAGATGTTTACAGAAAGAGTTCAGTGCAAGAGTTGACTTGTGATAACTGTTCGTGGACACGTTAAGACATAACCAGTGGCAAAGATTTGCGTACTGAATTGATCTATTTCAATGAAAGTGTGGATTATATCATCTAAGTTAATTGTAATTTGTTGGTCGATGCATAAATGTCTAATCAGCGATGCACTTTACACAATACTAGTCAAGAGTCAATACATGATGTCAAAGATAACATGATCTGTATACGTGTAGACGAGAAGATTGGAAGAATCATTGATTGGAGGAGTCAGTTATATAAGTCATTGATATAGGGCGAAGGAGGCAACACCGACGCTTGGTGCGTGGTGCAGAGAGTGGGACGTTGACAGGGATTTGCTTGCCAAGGTCACATGAGATGTGTTTGTCAAGGGCAAACGAGGTGTCGACAGCGATGTGTTTCTCAGGGTCGAACAGGGTGTTCGACCTGGCAACTTGAAAGATGCCGGACGTCGTGGACCTAACGGACGAGCTGCGAGAGTTCAAGGTCCTATTACCATCCACCCAAAACGATGAGGGGGTTGTTACTATTCTAACAGATACAGAACAACAATGTCAACCTGGATGAGTGGTCGTTCCACCGTTCTCAGCTGTTCCTAAGTGGCGAAGTGAATGGAAGCCACGAGAGACTACCATTGCACGACGGTAAATGTCATTTCGGAGGAATATTGTCTCTGTGAATGGAGCACAGGCGAGGTGCAAACCGGAGTGGTGGAAATAGCGTGGTGTTGTGCCATAGGCACGACAACTTTAGCGGAGACAGGAAATGTTCTGAGCGAGTAACTGGTATTTTGGTGATTATGCTGAAGACTCGAGGGACTGATATAGCTGCAGTACTGCGAAGATTTGCCAGACCGGCCTCGTTGCGTGACTAACCCAGGTTAGGGTCAGGCAGAGGAGGAGGTGGACTGATCGTCACCTTGAACTGTTTGTCACACTTTTATGTTGGGGTCTGGCGAAGGAGGACGTGACTCGTTTGACACGACCTTCATGTTTTTATTCAGACGATCCCAATGTCGGGTGGACCTAGGTGGGTCTTGGAGAAGAAGACGTCGTCATGAGTCTTTCGTGTATGCACTCTCTGAGATCACAATGTTTATTTTATTATGTGTTATGTGCGAGCACAACTTTGTGCGAGAACGCTAGGGAATGCGTGGTGAGGAAACTCTTCTGAACTAGACACAATCCATATTAGTGTCTGTCGACGGTAACCAATAGCAGGGGCAATCCGTGTTAGCCACCTGAATAAGCTAGTTACCCAGAGGAAAAGAGTGTCATTAAGAAGATGCAGGCCGGAAGCGAGTTGGGACAATCCATATTAGTCACCAACTGAAAATGAGGCCATGCTCTCCAAGCACGATTGTCGTTGATGCTTGCTGTAGAAACAGAGGCAATCCATATTAGCCAACTGTTAAGAAAGCTAAGCAGGAATGACATCGCCATATCATCATACAATGTGAGCTCGGTTGTGAATGGTGACATGTGCGACGAAGACTGCACAATGCCAAGCCAGACACAAAAGTTCAAAGAAAGTTCTGCAGTAATGTAGCCCCATGTTGGAACCAGGTCAAGGCAACGATATGCTTGCCGTGGTTAAGATGGAAATGGAGTGAAACGAAATGTTCACACTAGTGGTCGCCCCGAAATGGTGCCCTCTTCATATTGCCATGGGATGATGACAGGAGTACGGCCGACGCGAAGTGGTCGTACGTGCTGTCGGAACGTGGTCCCATGCGCAAGCGTGGTGCCCCAATCGACTGACTTTCGGATGTCGAATCGGATGTGTCTCTTGATAGGGTGCCCGTGACAGTAGAAGTCACAGTGGAAGCACAGGTTCTGTAACGACTCTCTCAGATCAAAGATTAGAGAACATATGCATCGAATGTGTCTCTGATCATAGGTGCCCACAGCAAGTCTTGCACTGATGTTTGACGACCAGCCCGACCAGCAACTCGTGATCAAAGAGACATTCCCGCAAATTATGTGACAACACAGCATTAAAATGGTATGCAATAGTCATACTGAAATTACTTTAAGAAACAGGCTAGGAGCTCAACCAATGAGGTTGCCGCAAACAATATGTAAGAAAAGGCACGTGATATATATATAAAATATAAATAATTAAAATAAGAAATAATAAAAGGAATATCATAATTGGTTTAGATAAATAAGCTGAATCCCAGCAAGAAGCTGGTCGTTTAGTGTTTATAATTAAAAGTGAAAAAGAGGTGTTTAAATGTAGATAGAAAGGTAGCAAATCACGGCAAAATTTGATGCATCATCATGGTGATCAGCTCCCCAAGATCAAAATGAATCACATCAATAAAGGAAGAAGATCACTGTGCAACTTGAGTATAAGCTTATGAAATTTTAGGATGAGAAATTTTGCATAAGACGCATGCACAGAATATATGCATACTTTCAAGCATATGTCATTAAAATTTTACCCATACAATCGAACCAACAAGGTGTGATTCTTCACAGACTGACTAAAATATAAGGGTATACAAGCGTAATTATGAAAGGGTTAAATGCAAAAATACACATACAGATAGAAAAGGGAAAAAGAAATGCAGTTATAATGCAGTTGTAACATGAAAAGTTATTGCACGAAAATGCAGTGCAAATGGAAGTAATCATAAACATGCGGTAGAATAAAATCAGACGCTGGTACTGGTATCGTTAGGAGAGGGGGGTGGTGGAACAGGAGGGGGGAAAGTTGGGCGGAGCAACAGTGACGTAGGACGAGTGGGGCGTGGTTCCAACTCGATATCAACTACTGAACGATTAGGGGGGGTATCAACTCGGGTACCCATGCGAGGGGCCGATGGTTGCCGGGGTGAAGTGGACCGGCGAGGCGGGGTAGTCCGCCTTGGTGGGGTTGTACGGGTCGGTATACGAGTAGGGGGGGTCATTTTCTTTGATGCAGCCAGGCCAGAAGTGGTGGCATAAGGTTTTATCTGTACTGAATGGGTAGTATCCGGTTCCATGACATTGGTGGACCGAAATTCCATCTCCCTTTGACGAAGTTCTCTAATTAGAGCTGAATAAGGATTGAGCTCTTGAGTATTAATAACTTCTTGCATGTTATGACCCAATTTGTAAAGGTGAACTGAGTCAGATGCGAGCATAGTCACCGCAAACTGTCCTTGCATAATTTGCTGTAACTTTTTCTGCTTGTATAATGGAACGTTAATGAGTCTAGGGAGTTCTACATTAAGTGAGTCAATCTGCAAAGAGCATAATGCAGTATGCCAGTTGGGTTTAAGGATACTGTATAATCTATGATGGTCGCACTTGAAACTATTAGGACAAATGACACCTTTAAGAGAAAGTGAAGAAAGGTGGGACTTAATAGTAAGAACATATAGAAGTAAGCGCTGGTGTCCACTATTCAATTCCATGAATATTTCGATCTGTGGAAATTTACGGGTCTCAGGTGAGCGATGCATCACTCTGAAGTCCCTACAACATCTATGAAGACAACGCTTAGCCAAGCTCACTACCATGTAAAAGACGCAAATAGTAAGAAGGTGAAGGGTAGTGATGTGTATAAGACTGACAGGACTTATAGAAACAGGGTAAATTACATAGTTGACTGAATCACAATTCAAAGGACGTCCGGGAATGACTAGGTTGGCGTGGGATGGTTTAAAATGAGTAGCCATTACCATAGAGGACAAAAGGCCACTAAGGTATCGACCACGACAATACATAAATATTACCAAAATTAGAGACAAATATCCAGCTATGGAACCGATGAAGGCAAATCCACGGATCCAATGGCGAAGGCTGAACCAAGCTGAAAGATAGAAGGAAGCTTCCAGCTCGGCCCATTTAAGCAGAAAATCGTCACCCTTTTGTTGAATAAGGCGACTAAGTTCCTTAAGCTTAATAATGCCATGTGTCATATTGGCAAGTGAGGTATTAGCTATTCTGGCAGCCACTGCAAATTTAGGCAAAGTGAAATTTGGCATGCCATAGGATTCATATGGTGGTAGACTTGTGAAGTTAAATTCACGTTCAAAAGAATGCATCGCAATTGCGTTAATAGTATAGTTGATTAAGAAGGGTTTATATTGGTTATTTTCGGATGCAGGGCATCCTGTAATACGCCTGGGAATGAAACCTGAAGGGGAGGAGAATTCGCAAAAACAAAACTGGCCACGCTGAAGCACAGCGTAAAGGCTACCAGGAACGGGACGTGCCACACGATCATTAGAGCAGCGTCGAGTCCATGGGAGTGATAAGCCAGTAACTAAAAGCTGGTTACCTGCGTCTATTACACGAGGTGCTGCTCTAAAAGGTTCGAAGAAGTAATCGACTTGACAGAGTTCAGAAATGACGTCTGCGGTAGCATTCGTGTATATTGCAGTGTTGCAGGATAACTGCGAGCTATCGATTTGGATTGTTGACTCTGTGCAAAGAAATTGATCGTCAATATTGAGACATTCCTGGAGCTCTTCAAGACTGAGTTCCAAGAAGGAATCGTGCTGCACTCCTAGAAAAGGTTTTGGGATAGAGATACGAGTGTAATCATGGTTAGACTCGCGGTCTTGGAAAGCAGGAGTAGCTACCACAGGTACATGGAGTGACTCTGTGTGATACAATGTGTAAGGCTTTGAATTCTTAGGTTGGATTGGCCAAAGGAGTTGGAGTAAGAAACCATGGCGAGTAGGCATAAAGATTGGTTGTGATTTCTGATAGATATGAGCCAAATCCGTAAAAGCTAATTGATAACTATTGTGCCATGAATATAATACCGTTGATACTTTGTGAACTAATTTATGGACATATGAGGCTGGAAGAACGTGTGGTGAGATTTTACCTGCAGCCAGCTCATGGAAGGCTGTAATTAATTTATCAGCTTCATTTAAGAGGATATGAAGTTGCTGTATTTGTTGGGACCAAAGCCTAAGATATTTAGAGGTCAGGAGGCTAAGGATCCTGGTGGCTTGAATCTTACGTTGTAATGCATTTATAGCGTTACTAACCACAGCAAATTGGGAAATAATTTCCTGATTAGTTTCGTTTAAAAGTGTATGAATTAATTTGATGTTTCTGGAGGTGTTGGTGAAGGTACTGGCTATGACGTCAATGGTGAGAACCAAATCAGAACGCATCTCAAGGAAAGCGTCCCTCATAAGATTCTGACGTGCAGACATAGACTCAATAGTATTTACAAAAATTTGATCTCTCTGTCGTCTAATATTAGCAGACATACCTGCTCCGGCTTGTGGGATAGTAACTGAAAGCCAGAAAGCAGTACTGTCTTCGGATTGCCAATCCTGGGTATTAATATTGACACGAAAAGTTTCGTTAGTAGATTGCATTAATTGTTTAGTTGTATTAGATGTATCACCGGTATTAGGTAAGGCAAGGGGATCTCGAGGTGTTGGTGTACGACCCGCTCGTTTAGGACGACTGGGTGGCGAGTATTGATCAAAGAAGGGGGGCATGGTGGGTGGAGGGGAATATGAGAATGTGTCATGCACAAAATGTGGATCGGGAGCTGCCCTCTTAGCTTGATGGTGGACTGCTGAAAGAGGAGGGGGGACAATGGGGGTAGAATGCGTTGGAGGAGGCCGACGATATTCTTCAAAATGTTGTTGAGTAAAAATAGTCGATATGTGTGCTAGTTTAGCTTTTAAAGCTGTTTTATAAGAATCAACTTTATCGATAGTATTCTTTAAGAGTGGAGCGAAATCAGAACATATTGCAGCAATTAAATCATCAGGGGATTGACACATGTCTTCAAACATTGTAAGGTCCCAAGTGAATGTGGGAATATGGAAATCGGGATAGAAAATATTGGCATTGATGATAAAGAATTCAACACTGGGAAATATTTGTCCGCGATAACTATAGCCAACGCCATAGTCTGGGCGGAGAAGCTGTGCAGGTGCAGAGCTCCAACGTGAGGCTGCGTCTGGTGGAAAAAGACCAGAGCTGCTCGTGAGTGGGAGAGCGTCCTTGTGATTGACGGATGCAAGAAGCTGCATATGACGTAATTGGTCTCTAAGGGAACGGGGTGAACGGAGTAAGGGGATGGAATCACATGCTTCGAACGTCATATTTTGGATTGGGAAGGACACGTTACTTTGACAAGTACCAGAAATCCTAGTGGTATCAGGCAACGTGTTCAAGAAGACTGCCAAATCGCAATTACAATTAAGGGGGTTTGATGTTAGGTCAAGTTCTTTCATTTCCGGTGAAGGAAAGTAAATTTGTTTGTTAACGCCATCTAAATACTGCAGATTGTTGCGTTGCAAGAATATATATTCCAGATGGTCTCTAATAAAGAAAGGACCAGAAATTCTAAACAGGGAGTTGTAACTAAGGTCTATTACAGCTAACTGACGAATATCCCTATGTCTAATTTCAAAGGTATGAAGCTGATTATAAGATAAATTTAGGTAGTAAAGTTGATCGACATATCTAAAATATGCTCTAGAAATGTGTGTTAGCTTAGAATGAGTTAGTTCAAAACTGCGCAAATTTGGCGTGTTTGTTAATGGATCTCTTAATGATCTTGAAGTAGTAATATTTCTGAGTCTAAGTACTCTAAGAGATGTTGGATAATTAAGATTATGTATTCCGCCAAGACAATCTTGTATAACTATTTTAGCTAAATTTAAGACGTTAAATTGTTGCGTTTTCTGAAAATAGAAACCCTGAAGAATAAGTGTTTGGAGAAATGGTTTTGGTCGTGTAAAATTAAAAGATTGATGTGCTGATAGATTAGGCAAGAGATTGGAAACTTCGAAAGGAACATTAGAAGCTTGCAATTTCAATTGTTGTATATTATTGAAAGGCATAGAAGATGGGAGGCGAGTCATATCTGGTAGATGGAGTCTAAGGGATATCAGCTTAGTTTGTGAAACGCCGAGATGGTCCCACTGAAAAGATGTTGAACCGTGTATGGTAAGGTCTAAATGAGTTAATTGGGCTTGTGGTAATAGAGGTAAGGCAGGAGACGATAAATCTCTAAGTAAGGTAAGTTGTATGCGTCTTAAACGGTAAAGGGAAGACCATGGAGCAAAGACTGAGGCGTCATCAAGGACTAAATTAGTAATAGCATGTAACTGTGAACGTGCTTGGACGTACTGTACATGAGTAACCTGAGTGTTTGGCAGATCTAAAAAATTGATCTCAGGAAACGAGTCGATAACGTCGGGAAACCTTACTGCAGAAGTAAGATTTTGTAAAGTGAGATATCTCATGAAAGGCATAGTAGTGAAGAAAGAGATAATGTCCTTAGTAAGTGCGCCAGAAGAAAGAATCAGTTTTGTGATGCGAGGTGAATCGGGAGGCCATACACATGGAGGTGTAGAAAAATTGGCTCCCAAATCACATGTAAATATGTCTCGTTTGCGAGAACACCATTCATCAAACATAGAAACTCTACAAGAAGCCATAGGTTGGTCTTGTGTTTGAAGCAACGTACGCTTGGCCCAAACGGCGGCCGTGTTTGGATTAATGGTAAATCCAAAATTCTTATAAAGAAAAGCGTCTTGCTCAGCAATTCGTTGCAAATCAGATGGAGGTGATGATTGAGCTGGAACCAAGGGAAGGAGTAGGAAGGGAAAAAGGACAATTAGCGTCATTGTAATGTTTATAATGAGGTAGCAAGGTATATAGTTGGCTAAAAGGTTTTAGCGTCACTAGTAAAATCAGGTAATACTATAACTATCAACCAATAAGGTGGTGAGAAAGACATGATTAAATGAATGTAGACATGCACAGAAACGAAGATAACAGGTAAAAGAAGTTCATCAACAAAGAGACATAATGGTAACGATTAGCATACTAAGCGTGCAAAATTCATCAATCAGGTCGACATATCCTATGTAAAACGAATACGACTATCAATACACAAATAATTATCAATGGAAATAAGTATTCATAACATTTAGGCAATACTAGTTTCCCAACTACTTTTCCTATCATATGAAAGAATGCTGTGTATGTCAAGAGAAAATGCAAGAGATGTACTCTAAGATCATACTGAATTACTGAAATCGAGGGTTTCGACCAGACCTGAAAATATAACAATTAACGTCAAAGAAATGTAAATTAAGAAAGTACTTTCCCTCGATTACACGCGTGTAAGAAAAATTGGGAGTATAATTACTGTGAACTCATCTCAATACAACACAACTTGATACTTCATCAACAATACTCAATGCCTATAGAAATTCCCAGTTTACTAATTAGTAAACGGATATGCAGGTTGGTGGTCCTAAATGACCGGTAAATGACTCTTTGAAAAAGGTGTACTTACATAATGTTGCAAGCTGTATGTAGGACTGCTGCCTCTCTACAGGTGTAAAGATTAGAGCAGGTAAGCTAAGGTTTTACTGGCTCCGCAAGAGCTGGGCCCTGTGGGCTGGGCCGAAAATTTTGCAGCAGGTCGCGTGCCATATAAGGTGCAAGGGTGCTACCAAAGCAACAAGAAACTGCTTCCCACGGCAGTCTCGGTGAAGCCATGGCAACACGGAAAGCGCCCCCTGCCGGGCTATGTTGTGATGCCATACCATGTAATGAACTATGAAAAAGGAATTAGCTAGCTAGCTATAATTTGTGTACAATTAGTTGGTCATTTACAAAAAAAATTTTTCTTTCCCCAAAATGCGAAGCGATGCTACAATCATTGGGTGAGCAAAATCCACAGAAACGCATTTAAAATTATGTGCTAAGGTTAAACTCACGACCACATCGTCGGAACACATTAACATAACCACATCGGCATGAGCCGGAACACATGAAATAGCACAAGATATCCCCAAATTATGGTCGGGCTCCCAGTCCGACAGGCAGAGAACTTGCAACATACTGAGATACGTACTCAACATAATATGTTGCACAATAATTATAAGAAAAGATGCTCAAAGATAATACTCGATCAGAGCAGTATAGTAATGCTCAATCAAAGCAGTACCTACATGTCATGACGGAAAAGTGGTGGATAATTTGTAAGAAAACAGTCTATCAACAATGGCATATAATCACTTCTCAATTGGCAAGATATTTGACGGCTAATATCTGCAATAAACGACACTCACAACAGGAGCAGAAAATGCAGAAAAGAAACTAGTCAGTAATATTCAAGTAAAATGGAATATGTACAAAATGCAGAATGGAATATGTACAAAATGCTAATGATACGAACGCAGTAATTTTAGCAAACTTAATTCGACAAGTGTTACCCAATGTCATGATCACGTTATCCAAATTACTACAAAAGAAAACTCTCATAAAATAGTCTTATCACAAAAATATTTTCAGAATTAAAAGATAGGTAAGAAACGAGTCTTAAATAGTCACAAGAGGTTATAAAAGGCAATTTGAAGGCTGAATGGCAATCAGATTTACTAAGAAAGGATCGTGATGGGTCTCTGTGGAGAATCTCTGTCTCTGAAATATGCGTACCAAATAATGGTGTTTACCGAGGATAAAATGATAAGCCGATAAAGTACTATATGAAGAAGGCAATCAAATACAAAGAACAAGGGAATACGTGGTCAATGCTGCGAGGAGACAGTGGCCAACGTATGGAAATACTATCGATTGGTCACAAGGAACACAATGATAAGAGATGGAAAACAATTCTCAACGAAGAATGGCAAGGTTTAAGAGCGTTGTTGATGGGCTCAAAGCAGATGAATAATCCGGCTGAATGCATGTGAGCTACAGAAAAGACTTAACGGTGGTTAACCGTATTGGTCTGGGAACGAAATGAAGGGACTACACCCTCCTGGTGGCATGTAAGCAACAAGTTGGCGACGCAACAAATGCAAGATATCATCGCACATTTATGAAAATGTGCGGGTCGAGAACTCTTGTTGAGGTTTAAGGCCTGTTAAGGTGTGCTAATGCGAATATTTGAAGACTATTTGGTTATGAAGAATAGACGAAGAATATAATTCGGTAATAATTTGTAAATTTAATGAATAGATGTATAAATCAGCATTGTAAGTAACACAAAGGTCAGCGATATAGCGTTCACATTATATGATATAATTGTTCGATTAACAGGGAGAAAAGCATTCGATGGGTGAAACTGTTCCTTGGTACATTGAAGTCTATATTTTAAAGAAGTAAATGGATTTGAATGAGTCCATTAGTTCATAAGGTTAAAAGGAAACCTGATTACTGTTGTTTTAGAGTCGACTTCAATTCGGTTTGCTGTTCCTCTGCGTCATTGAAATCTTCGGGTAATTCCTGTATGTAATGGAGACGCTGAGAAAGCATCAACAGTGGAGGTGATGACACTGGAGTCGACGTATACATCGGCAGTGATGTAACCATGTGTACTTCCTGTTCATTGTCAAAGAAATGACGATGGTGAAAAGGCTTTGGACGCAATGGTGGCAAAAAATGTGTAGGCTGAGCAGCTGCTTCGGCTGACATGGTGTAGCCCGGGAGATCTTCATCTGTTGACCATGATGAATCCGGTGTTGGTGTAGGACTAGGACAATCAGAGTCCCATCCATTGACCAGAGGTTTCTGTTGAGCATAAGTGCAAGCCACGTAATTGGCTGCAGAGTTAAAAGCATCAATATCGAGGGTTGGAGGTGAATGAAAGATGCATGTAGCCTCGGTCTGAGTAGCAACAGAAACCGTCTGCTTAGGTCCCTGGAACTGAGCAACTTGCTGCAGCTGAGCAACATTCACACCAGTTGCTGTAAACCATTCCATATTGCTGTGTGAAGGAGGATACGACATTCGCCTTCGATGCATTGTTCCAGATACACTGAGGAAGCAGTAGTTGAGTCAACGGAAGACAAATACCAAATGATGGAGGGGCCATAAACAAGGGGTAGAATATCGCTGAGGGGAGGGGAGGGGGGTATAAGTGAGGAGTCGCAGATGGTGTGTAGATAGGTCTGACTAATTTAGATTTAAGTGATTACACATGTGTTTGGATTATGTAATCAGGATGAAACTGCTTGAATGTTGTTGGAACTCTGTGTTTTTCACCTTTGTGTATGACCGTCATTGCTTGCTGGCAGGTCGGTTGGAGTGATGAATTCATATGTCAAGAATTCATGTGTCTCATTAAGCCATATGAGATCTTAAAGGCAAATACAAGTCTGTATAACAGAGGAGAATGATAACCAATTTTGTCCATGAGAAACGCATGAAGTATCACACAGAGACATGTGGCATGAATATGTGCGAAAGAGGAATACGACATAAGGGGAAGGTTATTCATAAAGTGAATGATTAAACTAATTATTAGCTGAAGAGAAGACTGATAAGGTGCGGGAAACTGATGTTGGGCTCCCATGGGTTCATGGGTGCTAACTAATGTACTGAAATGATAACGTTTAGATGTTAGCGAGACATTCATTCGTCGAGAACGGAAGTTATCAGTCCACAGTCAACTGAAATAAGTCCAACTATTTCTGGACAGAAAAGCTTGTGAAATTATGTGGGATATTAAATTAAATATCTGTTATTTATTTGAGATGAATTGTGAGGCAGGATGTCGTTGTGAGGCAGGATGCCGACGAAACAGGACATTGCAAAGGAACCAAACGTCGAAAAGATGCACAGGATGCTGAGCCACAATCGAATTTAGTAATTTGGCAGGCTAAGACAATACTAGTAACGACACACTCCGATACTTCTTGACGGAAGACTTTTTGAGGAAAACATGTCCTAAAGGAAGGAGATGATCCTATGATAGGAGACGATCTTTGAGAGATATGTGCGTCTCAAGAGGAAGGCTTGGAGCAAGGAAACTTAGCATTATTTATAATGACATTTATATAGAGCACTCGGTATATTGTGTATAGAAGATTATTATGGAATACATGTAAATATGAAATCGAGAGACTAGGCATTTTGGCACAGCCAATATGCTACGTGCGGACGACCCTTTAAATTGTGTATGGACAAAATATAAAGGTTAGGACTATTGAAGCAAGACACTGTCACTATGACACTTACTGATGATACTTTTCAGTGAGGTGGAAATAGACCACGAGGAGGTGATCCCTTCAGTTGTTATTTGGCGATAATAAGCAACCTATGCATGATTTTGCTGACATACAGGTATGCACTATGCAAAGGTAGCAGACTGATCACATATGTTTTGTTTTATAGGCTTAACACTATTATGACTCGCATAATGCAATTGACAGTAGATGAATCGTAATTC
The DNA here is from genome assembly GCA_026936325.1 of Platynereis dumerilii. Lineage (NCBI taxonomy): Eukaryota > Metazoa > Annelida > Polychaeta > Phyllodocida > Nereididae > Platynereis > Platynereis dumerilii. The sequence continues at coordinate 4,825,060 of JAPTHN010000019.1, read as the reverse complement.
TTTTCTTTTCATGTTGACCTAAGGTCAGTATTGTGCAGAAGAGAGTATGTATCAAAGTACCAAAATGAGATACTGATGTCATAGGATTGTGGTCCAATGGTATTTGGAGTACCTAGGATCATCTTGAAGTAACTCAAGGAAAATTAAATTTAGTCTTGTGTCTACCGATTTATTGACATGTCTATAATAACTGAAATTCTAATTGAACTATTAAAGATATGCATGTGGATATACCCTATGCAAATGGACATAATTGCCAAAGTGACAACTCATAGCCAGAGCTACAACACTTAACAACGAAAGAGCCAGGAGGTTTTCCTGTAGATTTCCCTGTATCTTTATTATTTGCAAGAGAATATTCTTCTCTATGGAACTGCATTACTTTTATAATGGAAGAAGCCTAAATGCATACAATTGTGTTACACGAGAGAAAGTGAAGGAAATGAAAGAAGGAAGCCTTCTGTCACATTGTCACTGAAATAAACAAGACACAGCAAGAAATACAAAAGCCTGGTTCGGACTTTGGAGGATAGGAGGTGTTTATCATCAAGCGTAACTCGCTGAGCCATTGCTTGTGTGAATGTGGATGTAATTTTCTTTATGTCTGATATTCCAGAAGAGCTCTGGAAATTAGCTGTACAGAACCTGACTAAGTATCTGGACATGTCCCCGACGGGATTCGAAGCGACGAAGTTAAACTTCGTCATGCGTGAGTCCTAGTCACAATTCGCACACAATTCGCACGTGATGACTTTACCTCTAGACCAAGGCCGAACCGGCCAACAGCATATTTTTAAGACTTCTAGTGACCGATGTATGCTGCTGAGCTGGCAGAGAGCCTCGTTTTCATTTCAAACTGAGAGAGTGATCTAAAAATAGACACTGAAGATAGCGAGTAATGATTCATGCACGTGGCCAAAATAAATGTGCTGTAACAAACTATTTAATGTGATATATGAAAAGAAGGGAAATTAATACGAACAGGTTGGACGATATGATATTAAAAGAGCTAAGAAGATACAATAAACTTCGTGCATTTGTCAGCTTATGACAACACTGAATGTGGAAGAAAAGATGAAATTAATTTGATGTAATTATAAGAGCTACAAGTCAGTGGACTCGGTGGCGACATTGGTAGCGCGTCCGGACACTAACGTTAAGATTTTGCTTTTAAAGGAAGAAAGGGTATGGGCGAGGTCGCGGGTTCGAATCGCAGGGACACTGCAATGAACTTCATATAAAGAATGACTTGTAATTGGAATTGGAATATAAGGTATTTATTGAATGGTAGGAGATAAGATGTACTGCATGTACAATGGTAACACGATGGTCAGCCTTGTAATGAAAGGAAAGAATACCTGAATATTGTTCGTGTATGCTGATAACCATGAACATTTGTGAATGGTCAGCACAAAAGAAAACTTGTGAAATTTGAGGGAAAGTGCTTACGTGGAGGCTTCACTTTACTGCTATACATTTGTCGTCCCATGCATAGATTCCAGAGTAGGACCATGAAGGCTAAGTTAACACTGCTATTGTACAGTTCTGTTATCATTTTGTCGATATAGCATTGTCCGTATATTGAGTACTGTATTTCACTTAATTTCTCTTTGAACCTAGAATTGAAGATCCTAAACATGATCTTGAATTATATCGGTGGAGAGCTGTTCACTTGTTTTATTGGGAAGTTTGGAAGCATTCGATTCAAAAGGATAGTGAATCTGTATTCCAATCAGAACAAGGACAATACCGAAAAGGATGAAACGGTGTGATTGCCCAAAGGACTCACCAGGCACTTCAATCACTGATTGGACATAGTCGGTTCCAGTCTCACTACTATTATCAAATTGGCAAAAGACAAGATGAAGGTACTGTAGGATGACTGCCGCCCTGTCTGGCAGGTCCAAAAGGGAATCATTGTCAGAGCTTACTGGATGGAAAACTATGGAAGAATGCTATAGGGAAGCTTTATGAAGAGGATATTTTAGTTACACTGTTTGGGACAGCTGTTTTCAGGTGCTCTTGGTCTCAGTATCTAAACGTTGGATTGTTTGGACTGGACATGTCAACGGGTTGTTTTATTTCATTGGGTCATTTCTGTTTCCAATGTCGTGATCACTTGTTGGTACCACAAGAGGCTGAGGTCTTGTTATTAGTGCACAAGAAATTTTTGGGCGATGACCAAGCCAAGCGTGGCTGGAGGAAATCCAGACGATGACAATGCATTACGTACTCAAAAGCTGAAACAAGGAAGGATGAGTGCAACTTATAAGCCTTGAGAAAACAAGAAAGAATAGCCCAATGCATCCATGGTTTTATGATGCGATTGTTAGGAGATCATTCTTGTGTGCAAATGACTCATTTGTTCGGCATTCATGCTTAAGAAGTTATCCTTCATTATCATTAATTATCATTAATTATCATTAATTATTATGTTTAATAGCAACGACGGAAACAGCTCTATGTATGTACATATATGAATTAGTGCTTGTTCCTGATATTTTGGTGGTCATAATGGACTTTGTGCACCTAGGCATGTGCGGTGGCAACTGTGCGTATTGATATGCGTTTATGGTGAATGACTTCGCCAGATGGCTTGATACGCCGTAAGGAAAGATCAGTTGCAAACAGACCAGGAAAGTGATGCAAGCACCAGTTCATTAGGCAAAGTTGAGATTGCATCAGACCGGATGGCGTTACTTAGGTATTACTGCAAAATGGAAGCCTGGGGGACAATGACATAAGCTATAGATAAGGAATCATGGAAGAAATGCTTGACGTTCATGAGACCATATGTGGGAGCATGTGGAAACATGCAGAAATGGCAATTAAAGACTTTACTGGAAACTCAATCATTGCAGCCATTTAGCATTGATGAGACATAAAGCAATTTATAGTCGTTATTTTTATCTGTAAAACTTACTTTGATATCTGACTTTTAATATCTAAGTCAGGATTTTTAATTGTGCAATCACTCTTAAGGATGTGTAATTCCAACACAAGGTAGCATCGCAAATATGCAAGGAGTGTTGACTGAGGAGTCTGACTGGTGTGTTATTCACATACCGTGAAGGTGACTGGTGAGACACTATAAAGTGTGTGTCTGAAACAGATATGTGTTCTGGAAGAAATGATGTGTCATGTGGGGTAAACACATGGAGGAGGTAAAATGCAAGACATGAAGTATCGTCTGGCAAATGGACAAACGAAACTACAGTAAGTTTAGCTTAAGTAAACATGGGGAATGGAGGAAGGCATTTCTCAAGTAGGTTTGGCTAGGAAAACGTCTTAGCTTACTAAATCTGATAAATAGAAAGTAACTTTGAAAGGAGGGGTGAATAAACTGTCAAAGGCGTGCCGTTCCTGTGAAATGAGAGCAATGGAAACGTTTTAGAGCAATACCTGGAGAGGTGCTTTTATTTACATAAGCAGATTCTGAAAAGTCTGCAAATTCCTTGCTAAAAGGTTATAGAGTAGTTCTAGGTATGTTTATGACTTACAGGAAGGAAGAAAGGTCACTATCCTTCTCGAAATTATAGACTTTGCTATAAGTCTGAGTTATGGTATAATAGGATAAATATTAACTTGATCATAAAGTATTCCTTCACCAATTTTAGATTTTCAGTCAACAGGCTAGCTGGTTTTTTAGGCCCATTTAACTAACGGTCTCAATGACTTTATCACAATATTGAACACAATGATTGCTGTGTTTAATAAAATCAGCAATTGGTCAATAGGGTGGGCATCAGGTGAGACTGACTGCGGGTTATGAAACTATTAAATGGATTGTTGTGGAATTGTAATCATGACTGTAATTGTACATTCAAATAATAAATGGCAATCACAAATGGATGTTATATCTGCTATACTGCAGCTCTGTTTTCATTATTCATAAGTATAATTTTATCGTGTACTAAATGCTTTTCCTCACGAGCAATTTGCCAAATTTATAGGTCGAGAGCTCGTTACTTGTTTTCTTGCGAACTTCAATATCATCACTAAAATTACATTAATGCTGTGTTGAGGGCAGGTTGGATAAGCGTGCATTACGATCTCGCACCTCCACAAGCCAAGCAAATCCATAGGGAAGAAGGAAGGAAGATAATATTGATACAAATAAAGGTTTAATAACTTAAGTCATAGGGAAGAAAGGTCGGCCTGTAGGTCTCAGGTTCGAAATGCAGTCGAACAATGGAAACAGACCATATTCCTGAAACACAAAATGCCAAGCAGATACACATGATATCTGAGATGGATAGTTGATATATACTTGGAGATGACCGTCACGCCAACGGGCTGATGTTATTGTTGAGGTGACTGTACTGTCATCATCGAGAATACAGGGCCATTCATGAAGTGCAGACCCAGGGCCTGGTTGAGTATCATCTTGCCGAGTTTTAAAATATAAAAGAAGAGCATCAGGGTTAGAAATAGACATGCTATAAGAAGGCTGGGGTAATTGGTGCGAAGGATGTGAAAGGTCACTAGAGTCAAGCAATGATTGGGACAAAGGCCCAGGCTTGACCTGTGAGGCTGGGGTAGAGACTGGTAATGGAGGCCCTTGAGGTTCGTCGCTGTGTAATTGCATAGTGGCTGCAGCCACATCATCAATCTTGAGATTTTCGGACAGAATTTGAATGCGCAATTGTTGCTGGTTATAAATTGGTGAACCATTCTTAGAACGAACCATACAATGCTTCAATCTACCTATATGAAATAGACCTGGTAAAGTACGGTCGTCAATTGTCTTAAGCAAAAATTGATTCAAAAGTGGCTCTGATGCAATATACAATGGGCCAATAAGCTTAATGCTTAATTTGGTAGCATATTGCACCCCGGTGTATTTAGGTGCCAGTAATAAGACAAGGTCTCCTTCTTTAAATGAATGTAATTTGGGCATACGTTTTGCGTGTTGCTGGGTCTGTCTAATCTTAATTTTATTATGAGAGACTACAGCTTGTTGTCTAACAAATCGCAATTTCTCTCTAATCGAAGATACATACTGATCATAAGAAGTAGCAACCACAGAAAGAGCCTCGGGATTAATATCCACAAGATTGCGGTCTTCTCTAAGGAAAACAAGGAAATTAGGAGAATACTTGGTAACTGCGTGAGGCAACGAATTATAGGTTTTACAAGCATATGGAATAAGGGAAGGCCATTGAGAATACTTATACTCTATCATAGTTAACAATAGGTTGGAAACAGATTGAATAGCCCTTTCAGCCATATTGCTTGAATGTATCATTGTAGGGACAAGGTGAACCTGAGCATTCAACGACTTAAACACTGCTGTCATAATTTTACCAACGAAAGAAGCTTCTTTATCACAAGTAACCCTATGAGGTATCATGTATGGTAAACAAAAATGCTCAATAAATTTCTTAGCTATCTCATCAGCTTTTCTACTGCGTAACGGAATCGCTACGACATAACGGGAGAAAATATCTTGTAGGATGAGACAATGAATAATTTGGGCAGTAGCATGGGGAAAGGTTTTAATATCAAAATGTACATGCACAAAGGGAGTACAATCAGTAAGCAGTCTAGGAACGAATTCCCTTTGCTTATTTGTTTCAATAACCTGAGACGAGCGCTGGCAAATCAAACATGTTCTGGCATAATCCAGAACGTATTTCATGAGATTCTTAATGTGAAAGTTTGATGTAATGACATCATACAATTTATTAGACTTTACATGAGCACCTAAATTTAAGTGAAAGAATTCAATGATGTCGAAAATATAGATGTTAGGAATAGCCAATTTAAGAATGACGTCATGTCTTTTAGGACTAGATTGAACATAGAATAAAAGTGAATCGATTAAAGCAAAATGATTAGATAATACGACTGCTTGATTTGCCACTTGCTTACTAGTTGATAACGTGCTATAAGCTATGAAGTTATAAACCGGTCCCAAATACAAATCCTGCTTTTGGGCATTTATAAGCTGGACTCTATCATGAGGTATCTTGACGTAATGAAATGCATCTGTGATGTATTTACGAATAGCTGGTTCTAAGTCAGCTTGATGGGGCATTTTAGTCAAGATAGTAGGTTGATTACTATCGATGGTCTTGTATTTCATTTCGGTAATGGGTAAGACTGGTCCAGTGGTATGGGTACATTCACTGGTAAGATGTGACAGTGGTTTTATAGGCGTTGTGGGCTGTAGGGTAGGGTGGGAGATATCATTATCTGAGTGTTCCTTGGCCTGGGCCCTTGTTGTAACACAAAATAGAGAATAGCCAGAAAAGTTGGCATAGAGGTTTTCATAGTAAGTTTGACGAGATGTCTAAAGGGGATGAGTATTGGTATCCAGGAAATTATAATAAGAATGTTGCTCTTCGTCATTAATGCTCCTATCTTTATCAGCCACTGCTATTGGAATAATGGGTTCAGCATCTGCTGGCCATTGGGTGTTATGATGACGAGATAACATATCAACCAATTTCAACTCAGTAGTGGTTGGTTTTACATAATAAATTCGATAAGGGTAGTTTTGTAATTTCCAATAGAATTTTGCTATGCGAGGTGTTACAAAGTGACTGGAAGATTTAAGAATTTGAGCAATAGGGGCGTGGTCCGTCAAAATTGTAAACCTACCACGTCCAGCTAAAAAAATATTTAAATGATTGGACAGCAAAGTAAATTGCCATCATTTCTAATTCCGAAATGCTGTAATTATGGGTAGCAATATTACCATGTAATCGACTAGCATAACCTAACAAAACTTTTTTAGGTGTATCATCAGTTCCATTAGTTTGTAACTGATAAAGAGCTGCACCGGAGGCGGTTCTGGATGCATCAGACACCAGAATCATTTCACCCTCAGGTCTTGGGAATGACAAAATAGGTGGTGATGTAAGAATTTTCTTAATGGCATCCCAGGCAACTTGTTGTTCATCAGTCCAAAGAAATTCGTTAGCTTTGCGCAACAGGCGCGTCAAAGGTTCAGCTGTCTTTTGATAAGATGGTATAAACGAAGAAATGAATTGAATTGAGCCTAAGAATGATTTAATCTGTTTCCTGTTTTGAGGAACTTGCAAGTTCATAATAGCATCAATTCTGGACTGTCTAATACGCAAAGTAGGTCCATTAGGTCCCTGTAAATCAACATCAAAGCCAAGAAATTGGAAAGTAGAATTAGAAGCAAAAGAACACTTAGCCAAGTTAAGAACCAGGCCATGTTTATGAAAAAGAGCAAGAACAGCATCAATGAGAGCGAGATGCTCCTCAGAGGATTCACTAAGAAGCAAATAATCATCATAATAGTTATAAACACATTCTGCATAAATTCGTGGCAATTCTTCAGTGATTAAAGTCATTATTTCAGCGAATAGCGCCCCCGAATTGATATATCCCATCGGCAATCTAGTATAGGTTATGGACTCTGCGTTATAGAATGTAACGACGCCGAGGTACTGACGAGACTGAGGAGTTACTTGACATGCAAAAAATGCCTGTTTTAAGTCAATGGCCGTAGCGAAACGAAAAGGACGACTGCCCATTTGCTGCTTAAAGGAATCGATATTAGCACAAGGCCTCTGCAAAAGCTGAAAGGCTTTGTTGACAGAACGCATATCTCCGACCAGGCGGGGATTTTCGTCCGTGCGTGATTTGCGGACTAAGAATAGTGCACTGGTAGCTTGTGTGAGTTCCTTTTTGAAAATTCCCAGTTGCAAAAGCTTCTGTACCTGTTTACGTACGTAGGCGATATCAGCTTGGGAAGTGATATAAGGGCGTGCTTTAAAAGAACAATCAGTGATAAGCTGTTGGGTGATATCACAGACATATCGGGTGATGGTTCCTATCTGACCATATAAACTAAAAGCTGGAGTGTGCGATAAAATTATCTCACGAAGTGTATCTACTTCGTTAGGCTGAAGTGCACACTTATCGAGCTTCAATTGCTGATTAACTATATCGAATTCAGTCATGCGTATAGCTGGATCGTCAGGTTGAAGCCATGGATAATTGCGTAGTCTAGTTTGAGCACGAGTGTCAGGATCCATAGCATCATAATCTGGGTATGAAAGCTGTGAAATAGCATTAGGGCCATTATCTATGATGACATAATTAGTGTTATCAAGCAAATTATCATCAACAGATTTAGTATCAGGCTGTTGGACCACAGAAGGCGCTGTTGTAAACGGGATATCCATAACTAGTGCTCCTAGAATTATGTCAGCAGGCAAATGTATATCTTCAGAATCTACATTATTAATTCTGATTGAACCAAAACCACTGCGCAAATCGACAAGTGCCTTGTAATTCTTTTCAGAAATAATGCGAGATATGTTAACCTCAAATGGACCATTAAAATATTGTGCCAAATGATTTACACGAACTGGCACATCACAGGATGTATTAGGTGTTATAGTGGTCGATTTATGTACGACGAGTAAAATTTGGTCGACAGAAATATCCATGCGTGATTCTGCTGAGCGAAAAACACATTTGTATCTAATTTGAGCGTCCAAGCCCATAACGCAATCAATTGGTGAAGCCACATCGATAATAAAGGTCTTAATAGGAACTTTACACTCACCAAACTGAATGACAAAATAGATAAATTGAGAAATAGAAATAGAAGAACCATTGCCGACCATAAGCTTGATTGGCTCTGCATCAACACGAGGAAGGCCCTGCAAAAAGGGGCTACGTTTGATAAGAGACGTGCTAACCAAATTGTGTGAGCTGCCGGTATCAAACAAGGTAAAGAATTTAGTGCCATCGGGCAAAAGTGATGGAATAAAGTTGCAATCATGAATCTTAATAGATAAGGGAGTAAGAGGAATAGGAGGCTGAAGTACTGCATATAAGATGTCAGGGAAATCGTCCCCAGCAATAACATCGGAATCGGAAAAATCATGAAAATTAAAAGTTTCGGAGGGAGCAGAATTGGTAAGGTCATTAGATTCGATAGGAGACAAGTGGTGAGAATCTGAAGCAATGGCAGGTGTTGAGTTAGGACGAGACACGGCCGTATCTGTGCACAGTCAGAATGATCCATTACGTCGTGGTTGCTGATGTGGTGGTCCCTGTGAACGATTCTGAGGTGGTGGTCGTTGATTACGAGGGAAAGGGCCAGCGCTCTGAGAGCGGTAAGCAGTTCTAATGCCATTAGGGTACTGAACACGTGAGTTATTAGGGGCATTACTGTTGTACTGCTGTTGCGCGGGATTTGCATTGCCATGCTGCTGATTATTGAAGTTTTGGTTATTCTGGGAGAATAGCCTATTGTTACCAGATCTGTTTGAATTAGCAAAGCCATTTGCTGGAAGATTCCTGTTCGAGTTACCGAACCTATTAGGAAAGGGTCTGCTAGGTCGATTATACCGATGATGGAAGGCATCGTTTGTAGAATTGTCACGATTGTATGAACGTCCGGCAGACTGGTAATCAGAAGATGTTGGTAGACTATATTGCTGGTTGGGAATGAATCTGCGACAATGAGTAGCTATATGACCTCGGAGTCCACAACGGAAGCAAGTAAGACCAGAAGAAGAAGATTGACCATAAGGCATTTGCTGAGAGACATATTGGGGTTGAGTGTCATCCATGGGAACATCGCGAGGTGCAAGCATTTGAGGCAGTTGCTGCAGGGATTGATTCAAAGCGCCCATAGATTCCTGTAAAGTAAGCAAAGTTGACTGCGAATTGCCTGTGTCGAATTTTGAACTAGGGATTTTAGTGACATCAACGTGCTGAGCGATAACTTCACGCTCCATGATGCTTTGGACTATTGGAATTAATTCGTCAAGAGGTTTGTTATCATCAATTAATTGAAGAGAATGCTGCAAGGTCAAGGGTAATCCCTTACGAAAGTATAAAGCCACAACCGATTCAGGTAGACCTAAACGTGACACCAATTCCTTAATCTCATCCAAGTATTTGCCAACGCTATCACCATAGGTGATACGTTTCTGAGACAAAGCATCGAGGATAGATGCGCGACTCCTAAGCAATGAAAATTTATCTAAGAACAACTTCTCAAGTTTAGCCAAAGTCATAGGCTTCAGAGCATTACACCAATTGCGAGCGTGTCCTTCAGTGAACAGCTGCAGGCGATGCAATATCTGCTGGTCATTTAGATTATGTAATTGGACATGATCCTTAAATTTGGTGATCCATGCCTGTGGTGTCAAACTATCAGATTCTCCATTAAATACTGGAGGTTTCATCTCTGAAAAATTAAGAGGCTTAGTTCTAGGCTGTGTTTCAGGCATTTGGGTATTAAATGCTGCTGCAGAAAAAGAAGAAGGCAGGGAACCTGAACGAGACGTAGAAATTGGACCGTGAATAGATTGAGTAGCTCGGTAAGACGCATCTCTGGAGTCCTGATAGGAAGGTGGGTAGGGCAGAGATGTGCGCAAGCCAGTAAGGTCTTGTGGCTGAGATTGAGCCTGGGAATTAAGATTATTAAAAGTAGGATCAAAGTTAGTGAGGTCCTGGAAAGTTTGGTTGGTTGAAACGGCTTGAGACTGGGTAACCTGTTGAGAAAAATGTGAAGGCTGATTAGCATGTTCAAATAATAATTCATCACCGGTACGAGTTGCAGGTGTATGAGAAAAAGCGCCCGATGTAGCATTGTAATTGGAAGGAGTGGAGACACCCAGGCTTTGATTGTTCGAAGCCATATTGGAGCCAGAAGGAGATTGAGCAGAGAGGCGATGCAAAAGTGTTTGATGGCTGGGATCAGTGTAACCTATAACTGGCTTACGACTAGAATGAGGAGTGTGAGAAGGGAACAGTACTTGAGTGGTTGTATTAGCTGTACGTGGTCTAGTGATAGTATTTACAGTATATGAGACTGTAGCAAACTGAACTGTATTCGGAAGAGAAGTCTGTGCAGAAGTGAAAGATGCAGGCTGGCTTCTCTGAGTAGATGTATGAGATGGGACGGGGGGTAGAGAGAAAGCAGAGGGTCCTGGTGCAGGCCTGGTGGTGCTGGGCGACGTGTCAGTCCGCGGGGGAGGTTGTTGTGCGTGGCCCGGGGGAGACGCTGGGGGGTGTTGTTGAGATGGAGGCTCCTGATAAGAGTGATTAAATTGAAAGTTATTAAGAGAATGGTCGAATTCCTGGTTTTGATAGGCGTTATTGGAAACGTTATCAATCACAGAAGGATTCTCAGGAGGAGGGGCTTGATGCTGTTGACGGAGACCTCCCAATGAAGGAATTTGGTCGTCGCTCAATTCTGATCCAGGTTCACGTGGAGGGGTATGATGGCGGGGGGAAGATCGTGGACTGTCGTCTGGGGTGCGATGGTGATGATTATCAGAGCCGTGTAGAGAATGACTAGGAGAAACAGGAGGTAATTGGGGGTGTTCACCGCTGTCCACAGTAGACGTAACAGGAGGGGTTTGTGCAGCAGCACCAGGCTGTGAAACAGGCGTCTGTTGAGTAGTATTATCAAATGATGATGCACCAGGTTGCTGAGAATCTAATTGATGTATAAGAGAGGCGTCAGACTGACCAGCCTGAGAGGCAGAGTTATCCTCACCTGTTTCAGCGGTATTAGAATTTGCAGGAATGCCAGCAATATTAGAAGGATGTTCCTGACGTTCAGAATCAGAAAGAGCTGGAGATCTATTCCTATCAAAAGACTGTTTATCAGAGTTATCACTATCAAAGGTATGGCCAGCAGAATTATTTTTATCGGAATTATCAACCTTATCCCTAGCAATCTTTAGAGCAAGATGTGAATTGTCCTCGTCAGAATCAGAATCGTGTCGGCCTGGTGATTCTTCACGAGATTTTAAACTGTCATGAGAAGGTGTGGAAACACGGGACCCGTCAGTAATATCCCCAACTTTTACATGTAAAGGAACAGTCAATGAGGATTTATCTGGTTGTTGGGCAATGTGTTGGCCCGAGGTATTAGGCTGTTCACTTGAAAGCGATGTATCAGTGTAAATGTCAGTCACATCGAGGTGTCCCTTATCGCCTTGACTTGTACTAGCAGAGGATGAGTCAGTTTCTGACATCATGAGGGTAAGGGGGTAAAGCCATACATTGGTAGGTTTTCTCAAATACGTGTTATAACGAGCAAAAGAAGCGTCACGAAACAGAGCAAGTTCTGGTAAGGGAAGAGACAAATAACCAAGCTGATCTAGTATCGACTCGTAGACATGCCATTGAGTGTTCTTATTATTGGCAGCCAACAATAGCCATTCATTAAAGAGAAGAGTAGGAGTGTGATGTTTGATATAACGAGAAGCACGAGCAGACAAATATCCCTCATCAACCGCTGTCTGAGCTTCCAAACGGAACTTAAGTAACCACTGCTGAAGTGTCAGCTGTGTCAACGGGACAGACATTCAGAGCGAAAATAGCTGTAAGAAGAGCAAGCGTACCGTGCATACTAGCACTTACTAGAGCAAAAACATAACTAATTTGAGGGAGATTACGTATGAAAAGAGAGCCTAAAATCAAAATAAGGGTAAAGGCTACAAAATGTGCCACAGCGATTCCCTGCAATAAACGTGGATGTAACTCATAGCACATACTAAGTAGCGACCCGAAAAATAAGGAAATGAACACATAACTTGAAAACCATATATCGGTGATAATGAAATAAGTAATTACTTGTCTCGCTTTAAATACATATATAGATATAATGCAGGAATAACTGTAACACGTCACCATACATGGAGAAAAATGCCGACTTGTCCCTTCAAGTCAATAAGAAACGGAAATAACTAACTTTGGCTAGGTAAAAGTAGGGCAGTAGACCTGATACAACAAAATACAACACGATACACTATCAATGATCAATGCGCACAACGTCAGTAAATGAATGGAGACATGCATAAATGAGGAAGAGCATGCTGTTACTCAAGAAAACAATAATGGGATGACAACCAGTATGTGATAATCAAATTCTCTAGAATGTTCGTTGGACGGGCAATAGCGATTTTGTAATTTTAAAAGTAATGAAATGTTACATATTTAAGTTGCAAAGTGAGGAAAAAAGAAGGCAGAATAGCGTGGCCATGAGACCAGGCTATTAGACCTTAAGTGCCGTGTATAGAAAATCTAAATAGTATGCTATGTGTTTGGAAACAGACAGACATATTGTTAATGTAAGGTTAAAATGCAAGAGTTAAAATATAAGAGTAAATGACAGATAGCCTAAGAAAACATTATAAATTAAGGAAGTAAGGATCAAGTGCCTTTCCTATTAATGTTTGCAAAATGAGCTCCTACCGTATTGGAAGATGTGCTGTGTTGCAAGGAAGGCCTAATGATGCGAGAGATGCCCCAGAGACTTGAGTGCGTTGTCTGGTCCGGGTCTGGATGAGGTGTGTAGGTAAAGTTGTGAGAATTGTGGAAGATGAGAGGCAGGCATATCGAAGCTGAACATGAGCTAATGGGTAACCAAATAAAGATATGGGCGAAGCCCCTGAGCTACCTGGTAGGAAAATTGCGCCCCCTATACTAGTAGATGAATTAAGGTGGGATAACATGGCTAGTGTACTAAAACTTGAATTTTATATGCGTATGAAGGAAGAATTAGCAGTTACACAATCTTAATTGAATCAACCAATTAGACACGGTTGTTTTGGGTGACACCTTTGCACCATAATGTCACGATTTCTTTAAATAAAATAAAGTATTTCGGGCTATGCTATTATTTTTCCAGGACAATGGCTCTCTAAAACTTCGTGAATTTAAATTTAGGCTTTTGGTTTTGTATGTTTAGTAGAGCATATTAATCAATTTAATGAACGATATAGCAGAACAATAGCTAATTAGGAGACCAAAACAGCGACTAATGGCATGGCGTTGAACCAATGCTCTCTAGCCATAGCTGGCGAACCCGCTGTGCATGATATGAAGTTGTGACATAATCGAATTTCCACGTCAAGGAAGTGGACTTTCTTCATGCGAAGAAACCGTAGGCCCATGGGCCATGGCCCATAGCATTGCAAGGCTAGTGTTTCGGAAAGAAACGTCACTAATGCTATTTCATAGAGTTCTGCTTCTACAGTTCGACGTGTCGATGCCCAAGTTGCCATTGCTAAGTCAATAAATTCAATGGTACAAGAACTGAATATGTTTGCTATTCCTTAAATTTGAAAAACATAGTAAATCAAGAGACAGTGTGACACAGCAGACAAGCGCCAAGAAGCTGCAGACCGGAATTCTCTCACCATGCCATCTTTAGCGTTCCCCATGTAAGGTTAGCGCACGTTTCTCTCTCAGAGGTAGCTAATTGAGTAGATGGACTCATTACCGGGGATCCTGCGGGAGACACCTTAGCACTTGCCACCACGAAACACCTACTCAAGAAATACCAGAGGCTCGACAGTTTAGATTCACTTATCCATTTAATACTCAATTTATAGACAGTTACATTAAGAGTCATTCAAAGAACAGGTGATATTCGACTTATCAATACATTAAACAACGATCTTAACGAATTACATACATCATTAACTAATGCCATCTCAATCAACCATGACCTGAGGGTCCTTTAAGAGAAACCCCTAATCATACCTCTGACAACAATACCCTTACCTGACGAATCGTCACCCCGTCAGGGAGACAGGTAGCCCACCTGCTGCCTCAGCGGGAGCGGGCTCTGTTCTGGCTGGGCAAACAAGCTTGCCCCCAGAGATTGCTACTAGGGTGTTCTGCGGCTGCGCAGAAACACCAGGGTAACTGTTGCCATGGAAACATGGGGTGAGTTCTACCCCGTTGCTATCATTGAATCTCATTACACAATAATATAATATATCACATTACTTTTATACAATAATAATATAAATGATATTTACAGAATTAAGGTCTTGAGGTTCATGGCGATTTGAGGAAACTTCCTATAAGAGGAAAGGATGAAGACACCTCTGAAGCTAAAAGCTCAGCGGTGACAGTTAGCTCTGTCATGGCTAATCAAGTTCAGGATCCATAAATATTTGTCAATTCACAACACTTTTATTTAAATTGCGCAAAAAAAATATTTTATGATGCCTCACGTAGTCAACACAAAGTATATATCAGGATGAGAGTTTTATGGTATACTCTCGTGTATTTAAAGTGACCGACATAATTTTCATCATACTTATTGTCTTTTAAAATGATTTATTAGTCATGTGCAATTTCAAAAGTGACGGAAATATTGAACTAATTCTGTGGTCAAAATTTCTACAACACCGGTTTTGCCTGCTTTACACATAACATTTTATAAAACTAGATTTTTTTTCTTCTTTGACACTTAAGACGATGACTTACATTTTCTAAAATTATGAAATTGGCTGTAATGTTGACCCTTCTGGAGGTTAGGGTTCAATATCTCTGCAGCGCCTCATGCTTATATGACCCTGATGGTTTAACATCATAAATATGCAAAATTATAACCTTGATGATGTTTGGAATAACGACCCTTGAAATGATGACACTTTTTAAACATGCACAACAACAAATTTCAACCATCTTCTTGATGTTTGTTTATAAAAATGTCCAATTGGTTTTCTTTCAGCAAATGTTCGGATTGTTTGGTTGTTGTCTTCCCGGGTATCTGTCTGGTCTTATAGCGTATTGTCTCCAGAGGACTCCACACATGAATATCTCACCTATGAATACAAATGGAATTGAGAAGAAATTAGAATTGTGAAAAATGATATAAATTAAATTCTATTACTATCTGACGATTCAACTCATGAATTTAGCTCTAGATTTAAAAAAAATCAGATATTGAGGTAGGCCTTACCTGCAAATTACAAACGAACAGCTCAACTTAACAGAAAACACTCAATTTCAGCTCCCCTGTGTCTAAGAGGCAGTGCTTTTTTGTTAGCTGTCACGTGCATTTGGGATATTTCAGTCAAAGATCCCTCCATAGCTAAAGACTACAGTTTCTCTCACAACATGCAAACTGGTGTTTGACTCCTCCTCATACAGGTCACACTGTAGAAATATGTATACTCACGGAGAGAAGAGCCGATTTGTAATTTATTTATCACATTTTTTGTGATATTTTAGTGCTTTCTTTGTCAGATTTTTGACAATAACCGTGCATACTAGAAATTATATCAATACATTAAAAACTTACCTGAAGATATTTGTAAGTGTTCCAACAAGGGTTGCCAAACAGTTCATTAGTGGCAAAAATTTCGCAAGAGTTCTTTCCATTGCAAAGTCCGCGCACAATTCTCCTAAAAAAAGGTAAAATGTGTCATTTGGTATAATAATTGAAGCAACTTGAATGATATGTGTGATTATGTCATATGTGCCTCCTCAAATTGGATCATCAAAAAATAAGAATTTACACTTGAAGCACTGTGATCGCTTTTTTCAACTAAAGTGATGGATTTGCCTGCACTAGCTTTACATATGGCCTGAATTATAACGTAGACAAAATTTTAAGCGATTTGCTATACCATTTATTTGGGTGCAACATATATTCTTTCATAACCATTATAATTGTTATATCAGTATTCTAACAGAATGCATTCAGATTCTGAGAACCATAAACTGTAGGCATATACACTTCTATACATTCCATGGAGTAACATCATGCATTCATCATTGATTTTATATTAATTATGATAATTATAAATTTCATGTACCTGTCTTGGTTTGGATTTCCAACACAGTTGGTGTCATCATCATGAGGCCTAGAGTAGGGACAGAAAGCTTTTCTTTCAGATGACTGTTTGCGACCGTAGAAAGCTGAGCGTACAAATATTTCTCGGCCGTTTTCGCATTGGAGCCTCAATGGTTCGACATTTGGTTCCACATTGTTACGTTGACATGATCTTCCAGTTCTTCTGATTTCACCTGCAAACAGATATAATAATAATAATAATAGGCATTTATATAGCGCTAATTCCAGTAAACTGCTCACTAGCGCTTGTGCATGATCGATCTATTTGTAGTAACTCTTAAATAGGTAAGTTTTAAGATTTCTCTTGAAGCCTTCAAGTGTTTTAGAGGCCTTGACAATCTCTGGGAGTTGGTTCCACAGTTTTGTAGCGGCATGCGAAAAGGCTCGGTCTTCATATTTGTTTTTGTTAATGGAAATTGGTTCATTTAAGAGCATTTTGTTTTTGCTTCTCAGATTACAGTTTCGTTCGGATTTTGGCTGAATCATCTTTTGAATACAAGGGAGCTTGCCCATTTAGTGCTTTCCAAGTTTTTAACATGAGTTTGAATTGTATTCTAGCTAGAATTGGCAGCCAATGTATTAAATCACTTTATGCATATTTAAACCACATCCATTAAGGGGGATAGTTAGCGGGGCGGAAATTGCAGGGTCTTTGGCTCGAATCAGCTCTTGCCGGGTCACCTGCAATGGATGTTTTAATCATCCTTTGCCGCATTGCTGTGTCTTCCTCCTGTCCTTATTAGCCTATTAAGTGCATAAATACTGGACCTAAAGCCCTATTCATCCATCCGCCCATTCATCAACCACATCCATTTACACTTTAAGAGAATCTGTGTCAAAAACGTCGGCACAAAATAAGTATTGTCTTTGTGCCCATAGGTCATGCTGTCTAAAAACAAAAAATTGGATATACTTTTTTTTTCAGAAGTGATTTGCTCACTTTTCCAGGAATTTATACTGACCCACATCATTTAAAATTTTTATCGCCCAGCAATTGGTTATTAAACACTTCATATCCGATAACACAACAATGATGATTGTTTTTGTACTGAAAACAATTTTCTCAATTGGGACATTTGATTGACACTATAGTCAGATGATTAATGGATTTTTTGTAGCACATCAAGTAATAAAGCAGTTCTCAAGTGTTATAATTGCTGGCAATTAGTACAACCACTGAGTTCAAAAGCATCAAAATCTTTATTTTCATGAAATAAATGATAACAAACTTATTTTGTAACGCGTAAATCCATTTGGCCTCAAAATACTGATGATATACAATTAAATATATGGGGTAGAAATAAAAAGCGTTAAAAATATAAATTACTCTTTTTTTTCAGGAGAATCAACATGTTGTGGCGATTAATCAAATTAATTGCTGCAATTTAGTATGACCATGACTTATCAGTGAGATAGTTTGTCAAGTTGCAGGCGGTGATCTGTCAACTCTATATTTTGTTGACGGTCAACCGCTCATAGGGGCCGACCAAATGATCTTCGGGTGGGAGGGGGGTATGGACTGCTGAAAGAAAAAGTTTGTTTCCCACTTAACAAAAAATATTTTTGAAGCACATGAAAGAAAAAAGATGTTTGTTTCTACCTGTAACTAGGGTTCCGTAATGTTAAAATTGCGATAAAAAAGTTTGTCGCACTTTTGTATGCAAAAAAAAATTGTTCGTCAACGCAAGAAAAAAGTTCATCTGGGGGTCAGGTCCATAGCCCCCCCTAACTATCGTCTGGTCAGCCCATTATTGGCTCACAATGGCCCTCGTTTGTTTTTATGAATTTTATGGCACCTAATAAAATCGTTATAAAATATAGCTGTTGTGTTAAATGACCGACATAATTTTTACTCACTAAAACGAAAGTCTTTGAAGTTGATTGGATTGTAAATTTCAGGGAGCTGAGTAACTAAAAAAAAGTGACCGAAATTATATTGAACTAAGTCTTGTTTTTGGCCTTTAATTGTCAGAAGTGCATGTTTTGTCATGTTAGAACCATAATATTATTTTTGTACTTTTTTTTTTTGCTTCATTCAAATGATGGCACACTTTATTTTAGTTGACATCAGTTTTGTCAGATGTTTTCCACAAATTTCTTTTAGCTAGCATCAATAAGTTTTATCTGTCAGAACTGTTTTTCAGCTCACAATCGTTTTGCCTGTCAACACAAAACTTTCTTAAGAAATGGAGAACAAGTTTTTCTTGGTCCCAGGAATATCCATGAATGACATTATTATTGTTCACTGAGACGTAAATTTTTTTAACACAAACAAACAACAGCAGCCATCTTGTGTCACTTAAATGGTACTAAAAGACCGCTAGCAGAGAGATTAAAACAATACTACATACATTTTTAATATAATATAAATATGGTTTTGCTTATTTTGCACAGATAGTTTTTACTTACCACAAGTAGAAGAGGTCCATTCGCACCTCTTGACGCTCTCATCCCATTCCAGAGGAGCTGGGCAGATTCTTTCGAAGGTGACTCCCCCAGAGCAGCTGATGTAGTTGCCGCAATCTGGACAAAATGCGTAGTCACCATCTGCGCTGTCTTTGCACTTGTTCAAACACCTTCCTGAAGTCAAATGAATTTTTTTTTAACTGAATATAGTATCAAACAAGACAATTTTTTAATATCAATACCTCACTTTATATACATCAGTAAAACTATACAATTGACAGGAACAAAATGTAATGTTTTACCATTTGTAAATTAGAATATAAAGTTATTATACCATTTTAATCCCATAGACCTAACATTTTACATTTTGTTCAATATGAAAAGGTTGAATTTATATTCAGTCATTCTCAAAGTCATATTCATTCTCAAAGTCACAAATCATATTTTTGTACCACATTCTGTATTCTTTCTCATGATCAACCTTGCAAAATGATGAAAAAATTCATGAATTTTTTTTCTTTTAACATTAGAAGTTATTTGAACATAAAACATAAGACTCACCAGCATTGAGGGATTGCGCTTCTTCCTCTTCTATTTCATGTTCATCAATATCATCATCTACCATTTCTGAAATAAAAAGAAAGAATATATTTCTTCAACACTTGCATGATCATTGGTGACAGTATTTTAAAGTGGTTGCTTATAGGGATGCACGGGTATCGGGCAGATATCCGGTATCCGGCCCGATATTGAAATTTCCAGGATATCAGGTATCGGGCAGAATTAGACTGTCAGAACGGGATATCTGGGATGGGGTTATTGTATAGCTATGATTTTAATCCAGGTGAACTAACCTTATTTCTAAATAAGCAAATCTATGCCTAATCCACACCCAGAAGCTTTTTGTTGTGTGACTTTGATAAGACTGAAAAATAAGACAATATTGTATTCCAGGTGTGATGGGGTTAGTTGAATCATGCATGGTGGAGTTGGCCGTAACATAGATTTCAAGGGTTCAAATTGCCTTGCAAGTCATTGTTAGTTGAAGTTACTGCAGCTTGGAACTACTATAGTGCATGTTTACATTACTGAAAGGGAAATACGGAAAAACCAGCTTTTTTGCAAAAAATAGACAAAAAATTTCGTAAATTACAGCATACAATTTCTTTTCAAATGAGTGTTTTACTGAAGCTGGTGGTCATCATAGGGATATCAGTTATGCAAATGAAACCCCTTTTATAAGAAGTTCTCTACAATTTTTTATGGCGCTTCAACTAACCCCGGGGTCGGGGTTAGTTGAATCAAACATTTTTCTGGAAGTTTGTGTCTGTGACACAAATTTCAATAATCATTTACAATATCTTTTGGGCTGATTATTGAGTTAAACACGCTAACTATCACATGCTAAAATTTGGTGTGAATATCCTGTACCGTTTGCTCTCCAGAGCAAAAATAAAAATGAGTGTGCCAACTAACCCTGGTCTCCCCTACATTCAATTCATTCAATATAGCAAAAGACAGCTTACCTGGTACTTCTGGTACTTTAACAACATGCTTTTCTTTGGGGGCTGAAAATGAATACGGTAGATTTAGTCAAAATCGAAATAAGAACACATCAAATAGAAATAATAATGAAACGACAAATTTTAAAAAGTGAAAAAGTTAATATTATATTAATAAGTACGTTCGTAAACATGTCTCTAAAGCTAGGAAAACATATCTGAGAAAATTATCTCATATCAAAAATTGTGGCCTCTTGATTTTTTCAAAAAATTTTACCAATACTTTAGTCCCTTTATAAATGTGAACATGCATTTGAACACGTTAGTTGTTTGCGGTAGCCGAAAGATAACTGAAGATTTACAATAAGCATATTTCTGAAGAGTTTATCATAAAATCCTTTGAACTGCATGGTCACTTGTGGCCCCCTCAATGTCATTCTTAACAATGCATGTCAAACATGTAGTGATGCACGGATAGTGAAAATAGCCGGATACCGGATACCGGATAATCCGGCAACACCAACTGCCGGATACCGGATAGCAACCGGATAGTTGGAACCGGATAATAAACATACGAAAAAGTGTATTTTTTCAGCGTTCGCGGTTGATTATGAAAATTTTTTCCTGAGAGCCAAGAGATATTTGTCCAGCAGGAGGACTGTTTCTCAGATGGAATGTTTTTCGTTATGTTCTGTAACTGAATTTAAAATTTTGAAGATGGTTACGTCTGGTTTTTGACTGTCTTCTTGTAACATTCTTATATTTATCAACAAGTTTTTTCAGCTGTTCACTTATTTTTGAGCATCCCAGATATCCGGTTCTGACTCCCTAATTTTGCCGGATACCGGATATCCTGCAAATTCCAATATCCGGCCGGATACCGGATACCTTGCCGGATATCCGTGCAACCCTACAAACATGAAGAGTCATCAAAATGACATCCATAACTAAAGAACAAGCACCATCTGATTTTAATTTTTTTTTATTGGTCAAGTACAGTGTGCATCTCCGCATGATTTACTTGTATTTATTAATTGTACGTGTGATTAAAGTATACTTTGACAGAACGTGCAATTTGTTTTAAAATCACACTGCATCTGGTTGGACTTTCATCAAATAAACCTTGAAATGTTGCGAATTTAGTGTTTTGGCGTTTAATGACAATTTTTGTGGAGAGAACGCAAAAATAGATATCCTCTTGGCTGCTGGTGCTACAGCAAAAACTGATAAAGCATGCAGCACGGTGGAGGCCTTTTTTAGATTTCTTCAACTGAAGGCCCAAAAAAGGTCCAATAATCATGAAAATTTAATCAGATATTGTGTAGCACAAATGAACACATCAGGCCAAAGGAAATCAAAATGACAAAATCCATCCAGTAGTTCTTGCAGGAATCGACTCACACCACTAACGCACATGTTGAAATGCACAGTGAAGCTAATAAAATAAACAGGAATAGGCTTGAGACTTAATTTTAGTACCAACTCACCTGCTGCTGCTATGGCAACCAGAAGAGACAGAACTACAATCGACAACTTCATGGTGTTTCTTGATCTGAGATGCGAATCTGTTTGGGTTGAAGGTATTCGGTTATTTATTGGCACCCTTATCTGCAGGAATGACAGAATTGATAAGAAAATTCAGGATATGTTAAGATTCAAGTGCATCCAGGCAGCTAAAATAGTATCTTTATCCTATTTAGCTACCTTTACCACTGACATAACATTGACAAAGTTTAACAATAAATCTGTCAAAGTTATGATTTACTTGATTTACTTAAGGTCATTGCTGGTGAGAAATAGAATCAGGAAGAAATATACAGAATAATCAATATTTGGGAATTAATGTGATTGGTACATAAGATACCCACCAAATACAGGCTGCATTTTCTTGACATTGAGGTGTCAATAGGAGCTACACTCAGCTACAGTAATCCTTTTACCCGTGTAATAAATACAATTCACATCTAAAGACTACTCACAGAAATTGAATAAATGTTAGAATGTTTCTCTGTTTTCAACTTGTTGTTTCAATGATTTTCTTCAGTAGAAAGTCACAGACAATAATTATTATTTTGTTTCTTGTTACTAGTATTTTCTTTTATGATATAAAATTTAATGACAGTGTGGTTCACAGCGATGAACCTCATGATGTCAGGTTGCGGAAGAATACAACACGATTCCGAAAGGACGAGTGTTTATTCTGCAGCAGACCTGACATGAGTGAGGTTCATTGCTGTGAACCACACTCCCATTAAGTTTTATTTATATTCCACAATAAAAATAAACTTCCAGTCAAGAAAAGTAATATCCAATTGAACTAGTATGTTTTTTTAATTGCCCACGAATATCCCTAGCAACATAATATTATGTCAATTAAAACAGATGAAAAGGTATTTGATATTTGTTTTCACTACAGTTAAAGAACTTTTACCAGTGTGAGGGTCTGACGGGATGACACTTATTTTAGCATGTGAAGCGAAGACAAACTATGTTTTCGCATGCAACCAAGCTGCTTTCTCTATTTGCATGTGTTGCACAAACTTTTTTTTTAATGTCCATATTTTATACCCCCCTCTCCCCCCCCCCAATGGAAGGATGGGCTGACCAGTGAGATCACAGTCTGAGTCTGATATTCCAGGATCATAGGTCCCATCCAGGGATACTACCATAATAACCGACTGTTTGCGTCATTCGAGGAACTTTAACTCCATAACTCTTTTTCATCAAACGAATACTTTTAAAATATGACTTGAAGTGGAAGTTGATACTGAAAACAGTCATAACAGATTTATGGTTGGCTTTTTTTATCATATTTGTTCACTCATGTCAAGTGCATCAAAATGTCAAAAACAACAAAAATGTCACTGATGTAAGAAGTGACAAATGGTTTTATAAGTTCAAATTGATCGTTTTATGACATTGCAGAGCCAAGAAAACAAGGCTATCATGATAACAAAATTGGAACAGGCCATCCCGAATGTGGAACCAAGGGCAAATGTAATGGTATTGCTTTCCGGGCTTGTTGCTCACATTATTTACGTAGTTATGTACATGTCAGCTTCTGTGACTTCTATGGCAGTTACCTCTAAAACAACATTACCTGCCATTAAACAGCTGTATAGTATTACTATTAATGATAGAATGGTTAATTTTCATATTCTTAAGGGATGCAGCTACTGTGGTCAACTTTTGAAGTGGATTAAGCATTCTGTCACATTACAGCCTGTAAACTTGATATGCACAAAATGAGTGTTGGTTCATACAGATTTTGGCACCCTGTGAGGCATAATAGCCGATGAAGTGTCAAGATCTCTACATTCAACATGGCAAACATAGAGGCTGTTTGATTAGTCATAATCAAGAGAAGGCCATTTGATTTGTCATAACTGAATTTAGTGTAAAACTCAGATGCATAACCCTTTTGTTTGCCTGTCACTAACAAGTGGGATTAGTCTCCTTAAATCAAATTAACATTGAAAGTATTGGTTATGATAATGACAAGTCATCAGTATGATGATTCAGGAAGTGCCATTTTCACTATGAAACAGTCAACTATTTTTGCATAATTATCAAGTTTACAAGCTGTAATTTTGATGCATGCCACCTAGCAGGCTAATTTCTGTATCATATTGATCCTACCGTAAACAAAAATCATTATGTCAAAAATCATTGTCGGTTGTTTTTAAAAAATAAAATTGATCTTACCCATATTGCACACAAAAACACTTTTCATAGTGTCTGACGTCTATAGAGAACTAAATCGCAAAAAAGGTTGCTTCAACTTTTTTTTTTAATTTACAAACACTTTCATGATGTTGTGGTTGGATTTTTTTAGACCTTAAACTCTTCCAAAATTTCAATAGGACCCAAATTTCAGTGGTTAAGATTTAGCTGAATACCGGAAAAATGATGACACAATGACAATAGATACAAGACAGGAGATAGCAAGATAAGATATGATCAAACAAGTTATGACAAGACAAAATAACCAGACAATTGATAAGGCAAGGAATGACCAGACAAGAGAAGACAAGAAAAGCCATAATCCGACAAGAATAGATAAGACAAGCAATAATCAGACAAGGAATGGTCAGACAAACAACAATCAAACAGGGAAAGATCAGACAAGTAAAAATCAGACAAGAAATAATCAGAAAAGAATGATTAGACAAGCAATTATCAGACAATGGAAGATGGCACACAAGAGAGAATCAGATAAGCAATTAACAGGCAAGAGAACATCTGATAGGCAATACAAGGAAATATCAGACAGGATAAAATCCAACAAGCAATAATCAGATATGGAAAGATCAAACAAGATGCTATCAGACACAATATAAGACAAGGTAAGACCAGACAAGAGAAGATCAGAAAAGCAAACTTCAGGCAATATACTGAACAGAGGGCGCTGTCAGACTGTCAACACACTGGTGAAGAGCTCTGAGATAATATAGGTTCTTGTTGAAGTATCTTGCATGTCTTGTGGCTCATTTTGGTGTATTGTTGTCGGAAGCAACCTCTAGAAGATTCGTGGCAACTTTTGTGGCCACACATTGCATATTTTGGAAGTTATTTCACTTTTACTTTCACTTGACTTGTCACTACGAGAATTGGGGATTCCCCCTGTTCACCTGACTGTATCAGCTGACCTACATAGCATTCAAGGTGCAAATTGGACTCAACAGCCTATGACAGGCTTCAAGATCTTGGTCAGGAATTACTGCCAAGCTCACCACTTTCTAGCTTACACAAAATTTATTCCAATTTCAGCCTATCTTATGTAAAATTTTGACAGGAATTCAATTTTGAAGAAAAAAATGCAGCCACTCTTTTATTTTGGAAGTTACACCCCTACTTGTAAAGCCCCCTCAGTGGGGCGCGCTAGATACCCCAAAAATATTATAAATTTTTCTGTAGGTCTGTGGCTTCAGTAATAATGCTGCTCTAATACCACTAATAAATATACCTGAATTCTATGATGATCCATCGAAAAATACGATGACTACATGGGTATGAATTTTTTGTTGAAATGACAACATTTTGTGGTGCTAAGTCGCGGTTTCTTATATTTCGCTTAGTATTCATTTCACAGGAATAATTTTTATACCATCAATCTCAGCAGAAAATAAGCTTCATTTTGAGTACAGACAACCTATATTTCCGATAAGTTTAACCCAAACCAAGGAATTAACGCTTTCAGAAATAAAATTCTAAATAACTTGCATTTTTTTATTGAGGCAGATATCGAAAAATTAACACAAACTCATTTTAATGTAACTGTCTGCGCATAACGAGTTTGACTTTCAGATCTGTATGACAAAAATTGACGAAATGCAAGTTATTTAGAAAAATGACATATTTTTTTCAAACATCCAGAAGTGAAAAGCAGCGGCTTCATGTTTTAGATGTATGATCCTTGATACGCAAAGCAAGGGAATTTTTATGCAGTGTGTTGCCCTCATCTGGTCCTTCCGAACATATTGATATGTAATTCGTGTCCATAAATATCTCACTGACATTGAAAAAATTATGATCAAATAGGAGCTTCAACCCATTTAAATAAATTGTTTTTACTTTTGTCACTTGACTCTGTTTCAATATTCTGTTCACAGACCCGCATATATTTGTTCAAATTACTAAAACTGGATGCTATTTTAAACTTTGAACTGTAGGGAACGTCATGGTACCTTCAATAATCGTGGAACTTTGATATCTATCAAGAGAGAGACAGTCAAACTTTGATGCCTGAAAAATGTGTCACCAAAAATGAGCATTTTTCGCACGTTTTTTCACTTAAATGTTACGATAGCAACTTGAGATCATTATAAAGACACTTAAGAAGGTCACCATCAGAAAGAGCACAACTTTTTACACAAGATAGAATATATTTTAGAATCTATGATAAGTTTTTGTAGCATCAATAATTTTTTTACACTTGTGGCAGTAACTCCTGACTAAGATCTTGAAGCCTGTCCTATCAGTACTTATCTCACGAAACACAAAGGATTCTGCTCCATTTAAGGATTCTGTTTTGACTGTATCTATTTAAGAAACATCATCTTAAATCAAATTCTACATTTAATTTTATTCAGAAGTCAGTTTTCTCAAGATTTCAACATCTAGAAAATATACAGTGCGCAGCAGCAAACCCTCAACCCAGCTACAGACTCAACATACCTATCTGACTGCCTACTGGTTTAGTCACTAATAATTCGCTCTGATCTTGTCACTAACTGACAGATCACTATTAAATTTGTTCTGATTCAGTCACTAACTGACAGATCACTATTAAATTGTTCTGATATAGTCACTAACTGACAGATCACTTTTAAATTTTCACAAATTGATTGATCCTCGATTCTAACCAACTCCTTCGCTCTGATCTAGTCACTAACTGACAGATCACTATCAAATTGTTCTGATCTAGTCACTAACTGACAGATCACTTTCAAATTTTTCACAAATTGATTGATCCTCAATTCTAACCAACTCCTTCGCTCTGATCTAGTCACTAACTGACAGATCACTTTTAAATTGTTCTGATCTAGTCACTAACTGACAGATCACTATTAAGTTGTTCTGATCTAGTCACTAACTGACAGATCACTTTCAAATTATCACAAATTGATTGATCCTCGATTCTAACCAACTCCTTCGCTCTGATCTAGTCACTAACTGACAGATCACTTTTAAATTGTTCTGATCTAGTCACTAACTGACAGATCACTATTAAATTGTGCTGATCTGGTCACTAACTGACAGATCACTTTCAAATTTTCACAAATTGATTGATCCTCGATTCTAACCAACTCCTTCGCTCTGATCTAGTCACTAACTGACAGATCGCTTTTACATTGCTCTGATCTAGTCACTAACTGACAGATCACTATTAAATTGTTCTGATCTAGTCACTAACTGACAGATCACTTTTACATTGTTCTGATCTAGTCACTAACTGACAGATCACTTTTAAATTGTTCTGATCTAGTCACTAACTGACAGTTTCACTCTTAAATTGTTCTGATCTAGTCACTAACTGACAGATCACTTTTAAATTTTCTGATCTAGTCACTAACTGACAGATCTACCAACTCCTGGTCAATCACAAATTGATTGATCCTGATTCTAACTAACTCCTTTGGTCAGTCACAAATTGATTGATCTAGACTCTTAACCAACCCTTCGGTCAATCACAACTTGATTGATCCTCGATTCTAACCAACTCCCTCGGTCAATCACAAATTGATTGATCCTCGATCCGAACTAGCCCCTCGGTCAGTCACAAATTGATTGATCCTCGATTCTAACCAACTCCTTGGTCAATCACAAATTGATTGATCCTCGATTCTAATCAACTCCTTTGGCCAATCACAGATTGATTGATCCTCGATTCTAACCATCTCCTTTGGTCAATCACAAATTGATTGATCCTCAATTCTAACTAACTCCTTTAGTGAGTCACAAATTGATCCTTAACTCTTAACTTTGGTCGGTCACAAATTGAGTCATCCTTGATTTTCACATACTCTTAAGTCACAAATTGCTTGCTTATCGAATTATCACATCTAACAGATAGTAACAATGCACACATATAGAAAGCTTTATTCTGATGCCTTGCGAACTGGTCTAAATAGACATATCAATGGGCTACAACCAGCAACAGCCGCAACTCAGCCAAAGGTAAACCGTGTAATTCACAACAGTAGCTCAATCAAACTCTCAAATAGATTTGAGATTTTAGCACAAAATGACTCCATGCCAGCTTCTGCAGAACATATAAGAATTCATCCCCACAAGACTATTCTCAAACCAAACAATATTCTGAAAACCTGTGTGTGGAATGCTCAGAGTTTGAGACAGAAAACGCAAATTGTTAAGGACTACAATGATGAATATGATCTAGACATCTTTCTTTTCACTGAGACTTGGTTAAAAGATGATGATAAAGTTGAAATCGGCGAGTTGGAGCGAAATGGTGGATATTTCTTTCTTAGCTCGCCTCGTTTAGGAAGACCAGGTGGTGGAGTAGGTTGCCTTGTCAGATCTGGCATTCATGCAATTCAAAAAGATCGCATGAAGACCAAGACCTTTGAACACATGGAAATCCAAGTCCAAATGGATGGGAAAATTGTCACAATTCTTCTAGTGTACCGCCCAGAGCCATCCAACAAAAATAAATACAGTATTGCAGAATTCTTCACCGAATTCACAAAGTTTCTGGGACACTATCAAACATTCAACAATGAAATCATAATTACTGGCGATTTCAACTTTCGTTTGAATAAACCGGATGATAACAAGGCCATTAAATTTAACGACATCCTTGAAATGTTTGGTCTTGTGCAACATGTCTCTGCACCAACACACAAAGATGGCAATACACTGGACCTTGTTATTACTCGAGAAAAATCCATACTGAACAATTGTAAGGTCAGTGACCTGCTCTCTGATCATAACTGCATTCTGTTTGACATTCCAATCAAGAAAGCAAAAAAACCCAAGAAGAAAATCAGTTTCAGAAAAACTAGTAAAATTGTTGTTCAAGATTTCAAAAAAGACATTGAAAGACATCTGTCCGTAAGTGGGATGGAACAGAAAGGTCTCAATGAACTTATTCGACTCTATAACTCCACTGAAGTGGTTCTGGACAAACATGCTCCCATTAAAACCAGAGAAGTAACTCTACGCACACCCACTCCATTCAACAATGCTGATATCAAGCATCTGAAATCCGAAAAGAGGAAAGCAGAGAGATTATGGAGGAGAACCAGACTTGAAAATGACTGGGAGTCATTCAAAGAAAAAAGAAATGCATTGAATCTGCAGCTGAGTCACCTCAAATCGGAAGATCTGCGAGTCAAGATTAAAGATTCTAATGGTGATGCTAAGAAGTTGTTCAAGTTACTGAACTCGAGTCTGAACAGAAAACAGGAACTACCTCTCCCACCACACACAAATGAAATTGACTTGGCAAATGATTTCAATAAGTTCTTTGATGAAAAGATTAAAACACTCAGGTCTAAGTTGGACTCCACACACAATGACACAGCTAACAATACCGAAACTGCCCCTCATACACTCAGACACTTCAGAAGGCTATCTCAAAATGACATAAAGAAACTGATCAGAGAAATGCCAGTTAAACACTGCCAACTTGATCCTATTCCCACGTGGCTTTTGCTTCAATGCATTGATGAATACCTCCCAGTTATAACCAATGTTGTCAATAAGTCACTCACGCAGGGAGAAATGCCTCTTGAGTTGAAACATGCTTTAGTAAAACCTTTGTTGAAAAAATGTGGATCGGATCTAATCAAAAAGAATTATAGACCAGTATCAAACCTGTCATTCCTTGGCAAACTTATTGAAAGTGCTGTTATTAAACAATACACAGACCATCTGACTACAAACAACCTGGACGATGAGAAACAGTCAGCTTACAGAAAATTCCACAGCACTGAAACCCTTCTGACAAAGATCCATGACGATATCATGTTGAATATGACAAAAGGTGAAGTAACGATGCTTGTACTGTTGGACCTTTCAGCAGCTTTTGACACAATTGATCACAAGATTCTACTGAAACGTTTAGAAAGCAGATACGGTATTCATGATTCTGCGCTATGCTGGTTCAAGTCATACATTTCTGAAAGGTCACAGTCGGTGATAATTAACGACAAGACATCAACCAGACTGCCACTCAAATTTGGAGTTCCTCAAGGTTCAAAATTAGGACCAATCCTTTTTAATTCATACATCGCTCCATTAAGTGAAGTGGCTGAAAAACACCAAGTCAAAGACCAAAAGTATGCCGATGACGAGCAACTTATACTCTCTTTCAAACCAACTTTCTCAGAACAAGGAAATGCCGTAGTCAAAATGGAAAAGTGCATTGCTGATATCAGAAAATTTCTTCATGAAAATAAGCTTTGTAACAATGGAGAAAAAACAGAACTACTACTCATTGGCAGTCCACATCAACTTAATAAACTCCAAGTATCATCAATCCATGTCGACAATGTCAAAATTAATGCAGTCAATCATGTTAGAAATCTGGGTGTAATCATTGACAAAAACATGACCATGGAAAAACAAGTCAACAAAATGTGTCGGAATGTCTATTTCAATATTAGAAATATTTCAAAAATCAGGAAGTCATTGGACAAGGAGACCTGTAAAACAGCGGTCAATGCTCTTGTCACACCTCACCTAGATTATGGAAATGGTCTTCTTTATGGAACATCGAGTCGTTTGCTGTATAAACTTCAAGTGGCCCAAAACTCAGCCGTTCGACTCATTGAAAAATTGAGAAAGCACGACAGTGTAAGCCAACATAGGAAGCAGCTACATTGGCTGCCCATTCCAGCAAGAATACAATTCAAACTCATGTTAACAACTTGGAAAGCAATAAATGGGCAAGCTCCCTTGTATATTCAAAATATGATTCAGCGAAAATCTGAACTAAACTGTAATCTGAGAAGCAATAACAAAATGCTCTTAAATGAACCACCCTCCTACCATAAAAACAAATATGAAGACAGAGCCTTTTCGCATGCCGCTCCGAAACTGTGGAACCAACTCCCAGAGACAGTCAAGGCCTCCAAAACACTAGAAGGTTTCAAGAGAAATCTTAAGACTTACCTATTTAAAAGTTTCTACGGATAAATCCAGCATGCACAAGCGCTAGTGAGCAGTTTACTGGAATTAGCGCTATATAAATGCCTATTATTATTATTATTATTATTTAACTCTGTGTAATTAAATACTAATCATTACAATGATAACCTCTGTACTCTGTAGCTGTATAATCATCTGTGGAACAGTGATTGTGTTTTTAAATCTTTAATATTTTTTTTATTTTCCTTTTGTAATTTTACCAAGATCTTTCTCATTAATTATATAATTCTGCATTCCCAACATCAAAGTAATATTCCTTTTTTTGAAAGAATTTTTTGTTTTCCATTTTTGTCCTCAGATGTTTGTATCATCAATCATCATTGTAGTTACAGGTAGACCCCGAAGTCAGTCAGAGTTGAATCCCTGACTTGCTTGACAGGAACTGCAACTGACTAGTCAGCTAAGTTGTTAAACTCTAACTTCACTTGACTTCAACTAACTTCAGCTAACTTAATGCAATTTCATAGGGCCCTTCTCTTAAACATTCTTCAACAATACATTATAACTGTGGAAATTAAAAAATTTTGCTCGCAGAAATTGTGTAGGTTCCAATGTATCAATTTGTAGTTAGATTTTATGTTGCAGAATATTTACAAAAGTCTTTACAGGATGTGGAATGCATCTTTTGCTCTTTCTGTTGTTTAGAATGGTACCAAAACCATGTATTTCTATGAGATGAAAAGTGGCTAAGTTATGCAACAGTGACTTGACTTTAGCTGACTCAACCCTGACTTGACTGGATTGATCAGTAACTTGCTGCTTGGAAAGCTAACTATGACTTCACTAGTCGACTTTTTGTAGTCGACTTCGGGGGTCTAGTTACAGGTGGTATAGGTCCTGTTTTCGGCTCCTATTGTGTTTTCGACGTCGCCTTGGGCCGTTTGTCATCATGCAACGCGTTAAGTGTAAACAATGAAAATATGAGAGTTAGTATGAACACAAAAACATTCCACAACTGATAAACCTCACTCCGAGACAGGAGGTGCGCCTTCCATTATAGGCGGGAGTTACTTAAGAAGAAGATGAAAAAGGTGAAATGGCAACCCTAAGTAATGCTTGCCAATGGTTACACTGGTTCCGCAGATGTCCCACCTGAAATTTCTTGTCTATCCTCTTGAATATAACCAAAGTCATCTCTGATTGCTGGCAGCATTTCACATCCATCACAAATTTGTTTTGCAAAATCGGATAATGTTAGTAGTTTGGTGTTCCCTGCATGGTCTCCGAAGAAGGAGAGAGATAAACAAACTCCAGACTGCTCTGCCACCTAACAGGAAGAGAAACAAATTGATTTTATTATATTTTATTCAATAGCCTGATGACATGGTTTTCTATTTTGTTAAACCCCAAAGTTTCTCCAGGAGTGCTGTGGAGTGAGAGTGGCGTACATAAAGTATTCAAAACAAGCCGATACCACCTACATTCAGATGACGCATATCTTTATTTAGTAGACCCAAAGAAAAAGAGAAATTATTTACCCCCCCTGTGACATTTTTACATCTTGTATATCAAAATGTTGTGTTCCACAATTGCCATTTTCGGCTGCGAATTTTATTTACTGCTGCTAATTTTATTTACTGCTGCGAATTTTATTTACTGCTGCGAATTTTATTTACTGCCGTGAAACAGCAGATTGCAAATGTTTTGTCAACCTAATTGTCGACTTTTAATGACGGGCCTTTGTGAGCTTTCAAATACACTGAGCATCATTAATAACGTGACGATGCAAAATGGCCGAAATGCTATTTCCTATCGAAATACCAGGATGAAAGTTTGCACACATTAAGTATATTCATGAACTTTGTAAATTTCTAGGAGCAAAAATTTGTGTCAAGTTTAATCATAATAGCTACTGACGAAAATGCTGGTCACAAAACTGCATGATCAAGTGACCATTAATTTCAATAACCTTGGAGTCATTCCATGCCAATTCACCTAAAATCCAAATATCTCAGATTTTAATTAAAAATAATCACATGAGTACCTTGAACTCTTTCATGAACACATGCAATGCATGAGGTCTGTGGTTCAAATAGTTTAAAAGTTTTTGTAAAAGGGTATAATTATTCGCTCAAAATTGTCAGATAGAGTGGGTCGGGGCAAGAAGCCCGGGTTAGGTGAGAAGCCCCCCCAGGGTTATTTCTAAACTAACATTTTTGGTGCTTTTTCTTATTGATAGGATTGAAACTAGAGGCTTTTTATGTGACGTCACAAATTTTCAAGGCATTCAGCACCAAACCATAGTTGTAATTAAAGAAACAAAAAAAGGTGCATGGTTTTTGTAACTTTGATTAATTCTTTGAAAGTGGTTGTCAGAAATAACTTTGGACATTTTTAAAAGTATAATGGATATCTGCATTGCTTCACTTTATGACCATCACATAAATATGATTTGGATCATGTTTTTAGCATTTTAGCTCAAAATATAGAGGTCAAATTAAAATATGTGGGTTTGGGGCGAGAGGCCCCACATGGTATGGGGCATGGGGCCCCCTTCACTGAGGCCTCGAAGCTGCTTCTGGAACCATTTAATAATGTGTACTTAACCTTAAATCTTGATAGAATAGCTAATTGAAATAGAAAAAATTTTGGCCGAAATTGAAAAAGGGCAGAAAATATTAAAAAATAAATGTATGAATAGAAAAATTCTGAAATTCAGAAAAAGTTAATAGAATGCCTTAAAAATGATAGAAGAACCCCAAGAAATAACTTTCAAGCTGAATGCGCTCGCAAAAAAAATGTCCATAGGATTATAATAGGGGGGCTTCTTGCCCGATAGTTGGGGTAAGAAGGCCATTTTAATTTTTTTACAAAAAGGGCCGTAACTCCTTTATTAAAATTGGTAGACATTCGTTTCACTAGTTATAAGTAGAGTCAAGTGATCCCTTCCTGACAGCATAAGCATTCAAATAATCGACCACAAAAAGTAGGTCAAATCGCACCTCGAAGTTAAGGGGGGCTGCATGCCCCACGCTACTCCATGCAGAGTACTGCTCTTTTGAGAGTTTTAATATTGAGTTGGTAATACAACTTGGTATGTCAAGTTGATTTTTTTCTATACCATCTCATGACATATAGTAGATTTGACTTCTCAGCTTCTTCTTCTGTAACGCTTGTCCGTCTCAGTGAGACACGGCGCTTCTCATCAATGCACCCCAGTCATTTCTGTCTTCTTCAGTGCGAAATAAATGTTCGAAGTCATTTTGTATCATATTTGTGGGCATGCCCAAATCTGTTGTTGTTGTCTTCCACTGGGTTATTTTTGGTCTTCCAGCGTCTCTCTTTGCTGGTCTTTGATGTTCATCTAGAGCTCTTCTAGCTGGTGTTTGTGGATTTAGTCTCAGTATATGTCCCAGGAATTTCAGTCGTCTTTCTTTAATGATGTTGCTCCATGGTCTTGTATTTGTTCGCTTGTATAATTCTTCATTCGAGACTTTATCCATCTTCGTTATTCCCAGGCATGTTCTTAAAAATATTTGTTGGTGCACGTCGATCTTGTTTTCTAGATCTTTCGTTAATGTCCAAAGATCAGAGTTATATAGGAATATGGTGGAGACAAAAGCTTCTGGTCTTCGGATTTTGTTTCGTATAGATGAGTTGTTTGTTAAAAACGGCCTGATCATGTTGAAAGCACTGTAGGCAAGACCTTTTCTTCTTTTGATGGAGAAGTAGGTCGGAACACCCCCTCTCGTAACAGTAGAGTAGAAACTTCTGCTGGTTTTTTAGGGAAAAAACTTCAAAAAGGTTTACCATACAGCGTAAATAATTTTTTTCAAAAATTGGGAAGCTTGATTAAAGAAGAGTAACACAAAATTCTGTTGTTGGCATCAAAGAGCACATAAAAACAGTTGGTTTTACAATGGATGGTTGTACATGTACATGTATAACTGATGCATGCATGAAACCGATTCCTGTTTACCTTTGGGCTTGCTCATCACCCTCTGAATAGAAAAGGCTAATTTTAACAGTTTTACACCCATATTAGGTCACAGACAAAAAGGCAGAACTACATGTAACCAATGTTTCACAAAAAATGGTCAAATGTACCTTGAAAATAGTAAGAAAGAGATGCTTAGAAAGTAGGCACTTTAACTTTATTTCTAAAAGTTACACAATGCTTTTCAGATGTGCATTCCACTAATTTTTTTACAGAAATCTTCCAAATCAATGGTCAGAGTCTTTCGCTTATGGGACCATATTATTTCTTGACCTTTCTAAATAAGTCAATCTGAATTGTAAATCTGTGCATATTCAAGTGCTCAGTGCGCTGCGGATAATACCCCATAAATAACGCATTATGTCAAAGATAACGGAAGCAATTTTTTTGACCTTTTTCAAGAGGCATTATGCTGTCTTATGGAGTGTCATTGCCTTTTGATGTGCGAGATATACATTCCATATTTCTTTTAACAACCTGTCACCCTTCCCTGCTCAGTGCTCAGAGATCTTTGCTGATTCTTCGGGGGAGCTACTCGCCGAGATTTCAGGGAGTTGCATTCTCAAAAATAAGATGGAAATAATTGAATATTTTCCTTAATTTAAACAGTAAAAAGAAAATAAATCCTATTAATATCATGATATCAATGGCTCTCAAGGATCGGGTTAATATAACATTCCATCGAAGCCACTATGCTGTAGCCTGCCTGAGTAACATACGCCAGAGAGTTATTTCCCTTTAAGTGCTTCTGTATATCTCTCATATTACAAATAAATGTATTGGATATGTATTAAGAGGAATAAAAATCTATTTTCAAGAACAAAATCAGTCACATCCCCACCAAATTCATGATTTTAGTAAATTTACAGATGCAATAACAAAGGTTGCAGCAAGATGTCCATTGTCCAAAGAGTAAAATAGAGATTTTCGAATTTGCTGTTTAAAAAAAAAAAAACAAGCAAGTGCTCTCCCCCCTCAGAATACAACATGATTAATATGAGTATGCCATAAACTTATTGCTTGCAGTCATAAAATTGATTAGACTTTAGTATAAAAAGCCATGGGGCATTGGTTGGGTATTAGCGACAAATTCACGTCGGTGTCACCAGAAATTTTGTCATCATGAAACTTTTAATCCTCGCTCTCCTTGTGGCTTTTGCTGCAGCAGGTAAAGAGATTTTTCAAGTTACTTCTTACATTTTCAAGTTATTTCTAGAATTTTTCAAGTTATTTCTTGCATTGTCATGTTTTTTCTTGCATTTTCAAGTTAAATCTTACATTTTCGAGTATTACATTTTCAATTTAAATCTTGCATTTTCAAATTTTATCTTGCATTTTCAAGTTATGTCTTGCATTATCAAGTTATTTCTTTTTTAATCCTTTAGGTTAAATCTCTCATTCTCAATTAATGTCTTGCATTTTCAATTTAGATATTAAATTGTCGACTTAAATATAACATTTCAAATTTAATCTTGCATTTGCAAGTTAAGTCCTGTTGTTGAATCTTGCATGCTCAAGCTATTCCTGGGCATTTCCAAATTAAATCTTGAATTTTCCATTTTTTTTGCTCACCTTATAGTTTTTGCTGCAGGATTAAAGACTTAGTTCTTTTTTAATGTTGTTTCTGTAGTTTTTGGAAATTGTATTCAAGGTATTTGGTTGTCTGGATAATTGATAGAGACTATCGTTTCAGTTGAACTTTTTTTTTCTTTTATTAAAGTTGAAATCTTGCTACTGTTATTGTTGAAATATTATTATAGAAGAACTGTAAGGGACACATCTTTATATTCTGCCCACAGATATATTGATTAGCTTCAAGAACAATCTCAAAAAGCTAGCTTTACTCAATCTGCAACTATACTGTCTGCAACCTAAATTGATATGACAGTTTTTAAATCAAAACATTCAGGTTTTTGCAAGAGAGGAAAACGAAACAAGCCAACGGACAATGATATTTCCAAGATTAACTAAATATCTGAATTATTCTTGATATATAATATGTGCTCAGGTTTTTTTTTTCATTTGGCATTATGGAGGCCGATCAATGGTACAAATGCGTACAATTATCAAGAAAAATAATTTTGATGCAGATGAAAATGCTTTACGAATTTTTGTTTGTTTTTTTAACAGCACCCAAGGTTGTCGAAAAAAAGGTTGAAGCACCTGCGGCCCCTGAAGTTGTAGTTCCAGGTACGACACTCCGTACAATAATTTTTAATTCTTTCAAAAGTATGGGTTTATATATAAACGCTTAACAGTTTTCTGATGCATAAAGTACATGTACATGATGCAGGCTTTCCAAACACAGCAAATTTGCATGTTTGTCAATTACAGTTGAAAGAGTTGCTGAATGATAAGTTTGTGAGATCATAGCCTGTTCTGGCAATGCTAGTAGGAAAAGTAATTTAAAGCATCACAACACTCATCAATGAGGTCACAAGCTGTCTAATTACAAATTGGTAGTTTATTTGAATGTGTTTGATAAAGCTGCTTGTGAGGTAATTGATGAGCACCAACAACTGAATGTAAATACTCGTTTGTTTACTGTGAGAAATAATTTGTTGTTTATTTTGTTTGCAGAGAAGGAAGAGGAAGTGAAGGCTCAATATGACACACTCATAGAGGGTAAGTCTACAAATATGATGTTTATCTATTTTATTGCCTAAAGTTATATTATGATATCTCTGAAGTACATCAATGTTTAAAACAAATTACTTGTTACCTGATCTGTAGTACTCCAATTGGAAACAATCTTCAAAGAGCTCTCTCGTTTTAACTTGTCGGTAAAAAGCTTATAGCTTGTGTTTATTGTTTTATTGTCACCACCGACGTTAAATAAAGTTTAACCTTACCTTACCTTACCTTTAGATTTGTGACACATGGCATTATTTGGCAAATTATATTGCGACTGAGAACTGAATAATATGCTAATGTTTTTTCTTCTATACATGTTTTCTTATGGTTAATTTCTATTATAACAGAAGGGCAACTTTCTGATAAGATGGAAAACGTTTCCAGCTAGTAAAATGTTTCAGAATATATTTATTACTTTTTCCGAAAAATGTATTTTTTGAAAAGCTACTTCAAATGCAAGAGAAATTGTAGAAATTTCAATTCGAATAAAAAACAGAAAAATTAAGTATGTCATACTATGTCTTCTCCATTATTTAGACGGATGCCTGTCGGACTGCGATGGCCGTGACGATGGAGACTACCAATCCTGCCTGTCTTGCAACAACTACGTGTCATGTTCCGGAGAAAGGTTCTTCGAGCGAGACTGTCCAGCTTCCCTTGAGTGGGATGAGAGTGTGAAGAGATGCGAATGGAGCTCGGCAACATGCGGTAAGTTGCTACTACATTGAGAGTCAACTGTATAGGCGTATCACGGGGGAGGGGGGGGGGAAGTCAGGCGAAACTCAGTCAAGGAAGCTAGAAAATCTGGGCCGATGATCAAATTATATCATTAAAAATCAATGGTTCCAAAGATTTGCCATTTGGGCAAAAGTCGCCCCCAAAAAAATCCACCTGCAGTATGTATAGTTGTCTATTCTCAAATAGCTGGTCGAAGTTACAGTCCAGGAGACACCTTTTCTTGGGAATTGTATGTAAATTCAATGGAATTACAATGCATGAAATTTTATTGATTTCTTCCCAGATTAACGCCAGACATAATTCTTGGGTCCTCAACAGATTTTCTACCTATGAATAAAATATCAAGAATTTCATTTTATTGTTTGATGCCATACGGGGCTGACCAAATAGCCGAATAATTCAGGGGGCTATGAATTTTACCTGTGGGACGAACTGTTTTCATCCGTGAATCAACAATAAAGTCTATCTATCTATCTCTCTATCTATCTATCTATCTATCTATCTATCTATATATCTATCTCTCTATCTATCTATCTATCTGTCCATCTATCTGTCTATCTATCTGTCTATCTCTCTACCTGTCGACCTGTCTATCTATTAATTTAGCATGATTTCTTCTTTCAGACGATGTTGCAAGGCGCGAAAGAGGATGCGAACAAAACAACAAAGTCCCTGACCCTGCACCTTTGAGGATCCAGTGCGAGGGAAACCGTGTCATTTTTGTCCGATGGGCTTTCTATGGACGTAGAGAGACAGCCCAATGGAAGAACTTCTGTCCCTTCGAAGGCACTCATAATGATGACACCAACTGTCTTGGCAACCCTACACAGGACATGTAAGAGACTGTGGAGATAATCTAAATAATCTAAATAATATTAAAATAAAAGTATCCTGGATTTATCTCAGTTCCTACTTAATGCCTAGCCTTCATACTCATGGGGTGCCACCGCCACATTTTCATCCGAATTGGTTTCCTCTAAATGTCCTAATTAATGATAATTAGTTTTAAGCTGTTTTGCATACAATGCACAAGAGGGCAGCACCTGCAAGATCTCTACCACCTACCTTTGAGCAACAAGAAAGGTTACAACTCCTCTCTTAAAACTATTTACACAGACACTTATTGCTATAATCTTCAAAGAAATGATTTACAACTTTTGCAAAGTGTCAAAATAGGCCCTGTTTTAAGTCCACAAGCCAAAAATTACTTTTATTTAAGCAGTTTTATAAAAACTTCTTGTTTTCATTTGTTTTGCAAAATGTGATGTCGATTTTTGTTGCTGATTTACAGAAGGGTTGTGAGAAGTTTGTGCCAAGGAAAGAACAGTTGTGAAATTATCGCCTCAAATGGACTCTTCGGAGATCCTTGCCCCAGGACCTACAAATACTTGCAGGTATGTCAATCAATCAATCAATCAATCAATCAATCAATCAATCAATCAATCAATCAATCATTGATCAGTCAATGATAAAATCAACTGCTTCATCAGAGAGATTATGCTTGGCTCGATAAGGTGTGGTGCTCACATGGTAACTGCAGACCTGTTCAACTCCCAACGTTGGCATGGAGTATAACTGTGCAGATCCTCCGTAACACTTTGCTTCACTTCACCCAGTTGTAAATAGGTATTTG
This sequence comes from Platynereis dumerilii, assembly GCA_026936325.1. Taxonomy (NCBI): domain Eukaryota; kingdom Metazoa; phylum Annelida; class Polychaeta; order Phyllodocida; family Nereididae; genus Platynereis; species Platynereis dumerilii. The sequence continues at coordinate 4,784,918 of JAPTHN010000019.1, read as the reverse complement.
GTTATAGGCAGGGGTGGCGATTGAAGCATTGTATGCACTGGAAACGGCTGCCAGGCTTCATACTCCCCGGGGAGTTGAAAAAGGCTTATACCCTATTAGCATGCCTCGGCGGTCCAACGTCGGCCCGAAGCTGGTCCGATGCTGGTCCGATGCTGCTGACATCGGACTGACGCTGGGCCGACGTTGGACCGCTGAGGCACGCTGATAGGGTATATGCTTGAACAGGCAGGCCTGCTAAGGGTGTAATTGCATTAAATGTCTGTTGATAGAGTTCGTGTTTGTTATGGACTATAATATAATGATATCATTTTTAATAATTTAAAAATCATCTTGAATTATACTGCATTGGATATCAATGTTGGGACTTTTTCATACATGTGCTATTATAACAAAACAACCCAAGTCAGGGTCACTGAGTAACAATATCACGAGCTGTTGTGTGAATTAATTCACATGACAGTGAGGGGTATTGTACGAAGTTCCCTGATGCGCGGTTGTTTTGTTTTTATCACCTGGTTTTACCTCAAATTCTGAGTTATAAAGAGAGACTATTTTCTGCCATTACAAAAATGTGTCATCACCATGGAGCAACAATTGATATGATGTCACAATCCTATTGTTTTGGCCATTGTTTGGTTTGTTACGTCATCAGGCAGCCGAAATGCTGGTGATGTCAATACCATTGTTAAAAAATATCGCCCTTGAAGGGTGGTACTTTTTACAATATTTTAGGCCCTGATATTTTGACTGTAAACAGTGATATTCACAGCCAACCAGGTGATAAATATTTCTTTTGGTGTGTTTTACAGGTTAGATATTCCTGCATCGCAAATGCAGTTAATGCATAAGACGATGGAACTGATTCGACAGAACTTATCAAGGTACTACTGATCATGAACCATGCTGTATATTCTCCATGTGATCCTGCTGTTTGATTAATAAAATGTTTTGTTATTCAGAGACAATTGTTTGTTTCTAATTCTCAAAATCCAAGAACAATCAAAGAATTTCACTGAGGGAGACAGAACGGATGACACATGACATCCTGAAAATTTGCACTGACAAGTAGGGGGAACGGGGGCACATTGGGACGCTTTTAACGTCTACTAATTTTGCTCAATGCTGAAAGCACTGAAGAACTCAGAAGTTTGCATGAATATCACCCATACAGGCATAATAAACTAGACTGCACCTACCCTTTTGCAGCCAGAGAGTCGTAAAAATGACTGTCCCAATGTGCCCCGGCGTGGCACAGCCGGGGCACATTGGAACATCAATTAAAAAATCATTTTAACATTCCATGTGCAATAGATATCATATACAGTACAACCCAAAATAAAGTAAGAAAATCTTCTGTCAGAAGTCCTCTGTTTACCTTTTTTGCCCTCTTTTCTCCTCTCCACCCCAAATCTCCTTACAACTCCCTTTGACTCCTTTCTACAACCTTAGCCCACATTAAGAACTCTATTTAAGCAGCTACCAATGTAACTGCAATTAGCAGAGGTGCAAAATATCAAGTAAATCAAACACAATGGGGGTGATTGAGTTTAAATTGGTGTTGTTTAAATGTGATTTAAATGTAATTTTAAAAGGTAGTTTCAAGTAGGTAAACATAGTTAGTGATTCAGAGGTAGTCAAAAGGTGTGAAAGGGTAAAGTAGTGGCTGATTCTTCCTTCCTGCTGGGGTAATCATACTTTATTTTGGGTTGTACTGTATAAGTAGTGCGTAAGACAATATACAGTGCATTAACACCTTGTAGTGCCAATAGTTCATAACTTTAAACAGTTTTAAACATTTAAAATAAACTGTCCTGGGTGCGGACATCTATGTAAGTAACACAAAGTGCTTTGGGACAAATTTGTTCACAGAGCATGGTATTCCACTATACCTCTATTCACTGTGGCCTGAACACCTGTTGTGTGCTCTCCCAGGTCATTCAGTTGCCTTGGACACTTAAATTATTCCATAGTAAGTGCGTCCCAATGTGCCCCGAATTCACTGTCCCAATGAGCCCGGAAATGACTTTTACACCAAAATGCTAATTTCTCGGACACCAATGAGTGTGTTTATCAAGATAGCAATTCATAACTGTTCGTTACGATATATAAAATTCATACAAGCACTGAGAAAGCCTCATTGTTCATGGTTTGTCCAAAGAATGGTTCGAATTGAACCCGTCCATATTTACGTTAGTAGTAGGAAAACAAACTTTTGCTCGCCATACTTCTGCATGTGGCTGCAATTTGTCAATAAAACCATGGAAACATCAGGATGTAAAATTACAAGATATGATGGCACTACCATATCATTTACCTTGCCAGGATCCAAATAAAACCCCACCGTCCCACAGTGCCCTGCATCCCAATGTGCCCCCGTTCCCCCTACACTCAGCAACAAAAGAAATGCAACACTTGATTTTAGCCTTATATTTCAAAAAGATTTGTTTTTGCCATAATCAAGTTGATGGCATTAAATCTACTGTCAACAAGCATGATAGTACCAAAAATCATTCAACTTTGGCCATTTCCTGTCTTTCTTTGGTCCGTTTTATCAAATTTGAGATTTTGCGAAAAAAAGAAGACCTAAGAACCTCATGACCAAAAGGAAGATATCATTTGAAAGCTAGTCTCACAGAAGACCAACAGCCAAAAAATTATTTCAGCAAATTTATTTTTTAGAATTTACACAAAACCGTGAAAATTTGCAATTCACCAAAACACAGCACAGTAAATGATTAAGTTTCATGCCTTTTGAATTGTGCTTTTTTTTGTGAGATGTTAGGTAACTACTTAACAGATCTAAAGGTAAAATTTATTGCCATGATAATTATCTCCTTGAGGAAATAATAGGAACATTGACACTAAACTCAATTTACCTTATAATGCAGAATTGCAGATCAAGGTCAAGTTCATTATCAAACTTTCAGCTCTACTTCTCAGGAAGAAAAACAAAACGGCAAAAAAAAGAAAGAATGAGATGATTTACAATTCCAGGGATAGTTCTACATTATGTGTGATATATGACAGCTACACATTTTTCAAGTGAGGGACAATCATATCCTGCATACAGCTTTGAAGATAAGATATAAACAATGATCCAACAACCGTATGAGAAATTGTTTATTGTGACACTTTAAGAGTGGTACTTGACCTATCATCAAAGAGTAGAATAAGGAGCCCTTTATGACATTTTTTCATTTTAATATTTATAATCACATTTGAAAGAGAAATGCCAAAAACATCGTATGAAAATACTATGAAACAGACTGAGGCTAGATGGATGGATGATTGGGGCTTTACGTCCTGTATTTGTACACTTGTAGGCTGATTAGTACAGGAGGATACGGAAATGAGGAAAAGGAAGATTGAAACAGCCGTCCTGCATGGGTCCAGGTGACCAAGGAAGAGCTGTATTTGATCCCGGGACCCGGCGATTGGCATGTCAGCCTGTTGCAACTGAGCTAACCCTTTCCCATGAAACAGACACAGGCGAAATACGATCCAGCATTTGTTCGATAAATCTGATTTTATGACAACATATTGCAAGTGTTTCACCCTGGGCAATTGACGCGTCCTGGCGTCGACAAGTCTGCTTCTGCTTGACCTCACATTTCAAAAGTTGGAAGATGAGTCCTGTCCAGAAGGGCTAAGAATGCTTCCATTTCGTTTGGAAAGTGAAAGGAATATCGAGTGAAAAAAATGCTTAATTTTTCTAGAAACAATGCTAAAATAACACAATTAAAAAATACTTTTCATGTTATAAACTTTTCAACAAAGGTAAACTTAAAATGCAAAAACTTCAATATTTAAAATATCTCTTTTTTTTAAACATAAATAGTTTATAGGCCTGCATACTGATACCATGTCTGTGTAATTGTAGTTTGATTGGTTAATTTTATCTGAGGGAGCAAACCCTGAGTGCATGTACCCCTCTCTTAATATGCTACTTAGCTTAGGCTTGCCTGAAAAACATTATGCCAAAGGGGGCTCAATCACCTCTAAAATGGCTTTTAATACAACCAAAAGAACCAAAAAAAGAAAGATGTTACACACAAGTTCTCAGTTGTCCCTAAACTATAATTGAGAAACAAATTTCCGGCAGACACTTAATGATGAATGTCAAGTTGGTCATATCATTGGAAAAGCCACAGATTTTCAAAAAAAGGGGTATAGGCTACTCGAAGGCTGCTGCATACACAAATTCAGGGTCAATACAGCCGACTGTCATATAAATCAGTGGATAATTCTTTGAGTTATTCTAGTTTATGTAAAAGGGGACTTATTATATTGTTGAACTGTTTAGAAGTGGTCCAGTGGATGCACTGCACGGGTCCAAATCTAAACAGTTCAACACAAATAAGTCCTCCTTTACAAAAACGTGAATATCTCAAACACCTCTTCTCAGATTTCTGTAAAAGCCAGCCAGTTTGTAGGCCTGCATATTGACAGTGTGTGTATGTATTTGTAGCTTAATTTTTGTTTGAGCCGGCAGACCCCGAGTCACGTACCCCTATTTTCAAAGATACTAAGTTTTGGCTTTTCCCAGATTTTTTTTACCAAAGGTGTTTAAACTTCTCTCAAATTAATTGTTATTGCATCCAAGGAACCTAAACTGTAAAACTGTTACACAAAAGAAGTCCTTGTTTATCTTCTAAAAACGATTAAGAAGCAAATTTTCCCTTGACGTAACATGAAGTTTATCCAGCTGGCGGCTCCGTTGCATGGTGAAATTGTTCATATCCATTGGAAAAGCCATGGATTTTTGAAAATAGGGGTAGGTTCACTCGAAGGCTGCTCACTCAGCCAGGAATAATGCCCCTGAGCTATAAATACACACATTTAAGGCCGATATGCGGAGCTATAATTCAGCCGACTGTCATAAAAATCAGCGAAGGAATCTTTGAGATATTCAAGTTTATCCAAAGGGGGACTTATTTTTGCTGAACTGTTCATAACTAACACCAGGTACTTTTGATTAATTTCGACTTTCGAGGCACTTAATTTTTGTAAAATTTGTCACTGACACATAGAATGTGCCAATGCTCAAATGAGTTAAAAATTACAAGTGCACTTAGCCGAATAATTGGTTGTATGTCAACTCTGTGTCAACTCTGCAGGATGACCTTTGACCCATGAGAGTCAGCCTATTTATTTTATTTTTTGATTTTTAGTTGGTTATCTTTTCAACGTGGATTAAAATATTGATGAAGCTGTATGATAAGCTTGAGATTGGATAGGAGTGGTACCCTATCAAGTGGTCATAAGTTTTTGGCAAAATTTCTTGAGGAAAGGCCTGCGATTGGCACCGCCAATAAAAATGGCATTTTTCTTCCACTGAAATCCGCTGGGAACATAATGCTTTGTGTCATAGGGAGAGTATGTGCTGTATAGTCAAAGTTCAATGCATATATAAATACAAATAAAAACTTCAGTAGATATCTATCAGCACAGTGCACATAATAAACAAGACTTATTGGAATTCTTTGAATTATCGGACAACAATTACAGAGACATACATCCCACACAATTGATAAGAATGACCATATATCAAATAAAGTGACCAAAACTAGTTTCTTCAGAACAGGATACAATACTCATCATGAAGGTTCTGGTTCTTTTGTCTCTGCTCCTGGTGCTGGCAAAAGCAGGTAGAGTCTATAATTTTGGAATTTGTCATGATGCCTAAATTTCCTTTAAGTCTGTTTTGATATTATTTCTACATTGGTTTTTTAAAAATTTCATACAAAAAGTTTCTCTTCAAATTCATAATTTTGAAATCAAAATAGATAACCACCCATCAGCGTGCCTCGGTGGTCCAACGTCGGCCCGAAGCTGGTCCGATGCTACTGACATCGGACTGACGCTGGGCCGACGTTGGACCGTCGAGGCATGCTGACAGGGATATGCATGTCTCTAAATGATCACATCCAAAATTTCAGCCCAATGGTTGCATATGCCTCATTTTCTGAAATTTTTTCGAAAGTGAGTATTTTTTGGCATTTTTGTATTTTTTGGATGGCAAAGTAATACTTAGGTTTTTTAAACCTATTATTCTGACTCTCCGCTTAAAAAAAACAATTCTGAAAAATTGGTTAAGCGATGTTACATTATAGTCTATATTATATATATCAACTTGCAGCTCCAGCAGATGATAAGAACCCAGAATACCCAGCAGAAATAGGTAAGGATTTCATTAATATTTTTTGTAAATTCTAAATAAACTACTATAGGATACACAACAAACTACTGATTTTAAGGAGGACAATTCGTTTGGATTTCATAAGACAATGTAACCGACTAACCGTCCTCAAAAGATCTAAATTTAGTGTCTATTCAGTCATAAATTTATTGAAGACGGTTTTTAGTTTAAAAAAAAATCCAGTTCAACAGCACTTCAATAATATCTATATCTATGTCGCAAAGACAAAACGTCGTGAATATCATGAATAAAAATATCTCTTTTAAACAGATGAAGACATTGATGAAGAGATTCTCGAAGACGAAGTGGAGTCCATTTCAGCTGGTAAGTAGCTACGGAACTTTATCTATTTTTTAAAAGTGCCATTCTTACCTCTGATTTTGTGCATGGTGCCCCTGAAAGGTTTTCTTCTTGACCAAAAAACTTACAATAAAATTAGATTAGTCTGTCATACTTGATAAGTGCAAACTATCTCGTCAATGGATGAATTCTTTATCCGATGAGTATAGAAAGTCTTAAATTTTGATTTCTTTCCAGGTCGATGCATCAAGAACAAGAGACAATGCGCGGATGATGGAGACTTTGCCTTTTGTCCTTCCTGTCTGACTTACGTTTCCTGTTCCGGAGGGGAATATTTTGAACGCAACTGTCCAGCTGGTCTGGAGTGGGATAACAGCAACCAGAGATGCGATTGGGTTTCTTCAACATGTGGTAAGGTTTCATAATTGTTAGAATGTTAGATACTAGTAAAGGCCATTGAAAGCACAGAAAGCAATGAAGGAAAAAATAGGAAAAAATAGGTGAATGGACATTTTGATGGCTTGTTGATAATAAATTTTTAGTCAGGTATTTCAATGAGATGAAGAATTGAAGATGGCATTACATTAGAAATGAGACAGTCAAAAGCAGGCTACACTTTGTAAAGAGGGAGTTATTTGGCCCAAGGGCCAAGCAGATTAAACGTTTTGACTGTGCTGCTATGTGGCATAACATCTTTGCGGCAAAACATTTCGGAGGCAGTGACTCATTTGCGTAAGTGGAGCTCTGGTGGAGAGAGAGAGAACTACCTTTGATGTTACAGACAGACTTGATTAAACAGCAAGGGAAACAGCAATTTATGATGTAATCAGAAGAAGAAAGGGTGAAAGAAGGGTAGGTGAAGGGTGTAGGACTGTAGGGGAACGACAGGTTTTGTCGTTACCAAATTTTAACCTCTCCATTCCTGTGAAACCAACTTTCTTAAGTAATATTCAGACTCTTACTTGTAAATGTCTTCGAATGAGGTCAAGTAGAAAACCTTGTAAAAATCTAATCAGGAAAATAACGGATATTTACTACTAAAAATTTACAGTCGGCTTAAAAACCCTTGAATAGAGTCCCAATTTAATCACACTGTAATGTACATGTAACATCATAATTGAGCAAGTGTAACAAATGAAACGCTGTGTGAAGTATGACTGCTAAGCAGATGATGAAACTGTTCTGAAAGATGATCATGATAAATCAACAAATTTAGAGAATTATCCATATAACCATTTTAAACTTTAAGCATTTCAATGAATTTGCTTCAAACTATTTTTCTTTAACAGGTGAAATAAGGAGAACAAGCAGAGGGTGTGAAAGAAATGCCAAAGAAACAAACGCAAAACCTTTAGAAATTGTGTGTGAACCTGGACGAGTTATTTTAGTGAGAAACGCATTTTTCGGGAGGCGACAAAGTTCGGAGAAAAAAGCATTCTGTCCGTACTCTGCCAATCACAATGATGACACAAGCTGCAGAGGAAATGTTAATAGAGACAGGTAAGTGAATATTTTCTTTTCATCGGCCAGACTTTTTTAATTTTCAGCTTCTCAGATCGACCGACCTACAAAATAAAAACAACTTAAGCTTACCCATAATTTTTATTGAATTGACAATTTTTTAAAATTGAAATTTTCGTTTAGCTGCCTTAATTGACTTCCACCTGCCTTGGTTGCTCCAGGGTTAGCTCAGTTGTTTAAGTAATCAGTACTAATCACCGTATCCCAGGTTCAATACGCAGCGGGTCAAATATAATAAGACAGCAGTGCTGGTCTTTCGCATCATAACTGTTTCCTCTTTAAGTCCTATTTATCCTACCAAGTGCATTGATACAGGACGCAAAGTCCCCATCTATCCGTCAATTACAATGTACCAGTTTCAAGAAGTGAAACTCAGTAAATGGCGTAAAACCTTGAAAAGTTAAAAATCATTTCAGCAACAAATCAATATTTCTTTCAGATTGGTAGTAAGAGGATTCTGTGAAGGGAAAAACAGCTGTGAAATTATTCCAACTACTCAATTCTTTGGCGATCCCTGTCCAGGAACTTACAAATACCTGCAGGTAACTATAGGTCCAATAGATATTTTCAAGAGCTATTCATCTATAGATAATATTGTAATTTATCAGATAAAATTGTAATTTATTTTGTACATCTTATCTTTAACATTTCTTATCTTTGATGCTGATCTTATTATTTCTTGGTCTTGCAGGTCAGGTACTCTTGTGTCAAAGAAAGACAAGAAGTGGAAATACTTTGAAGCAATAGAAATTCTTGGGACATGTTCACTTCAGATATTTGTAAAGTCTTTTGAAGGAGCACCGGCCGGTGATTTATGTCAGACCTAATGTCATGATATTTACATTATGCTACATGTATGTACATTCTACCGAGGGGCCAGCGGGAGGCAAGTGGGGAGTAAGGGGGGGGGGGGGTAAGCAGGGGCAAGTGGGGGATAGTGAGAGGCAAATGGGGGTAAGTTGGGGAAAAGGGGAGAAGCATGGGGCATTGTGGGGTAGATTGGGGGTAACTGATTTTAAGGGAATAACAAAAGGGAGCGGGATGTGCATCCTGTCATGAGGCCTTAAATTTTTTCGGAAAAATCTAACTGCTGTGCAAAACCATCATAATTGTTTCAAAAAAGCATTTTGTATTTGAAAAACCAACTCTGTTCTCTTTTTTGAGAGTGTGTATTACCTTCTTTACTTGAAGCATGATAATTTAACATGCTATGTCAACCAGTGCAATAAACAATTCTTCAAAGCAAAATATTTGCAAATTTTTTTTTACACATCTGTTGACTGTCTCTTGTGCACTTGACATCTTTGAGTGGCATATTTACGATACTTCGAATTATTGACTTCAATGCTCAAGACATTATCTTGATAATGTTTCAATGTTGTACATCATATTTTCCCACTTATCATGCTATCAAGATTATAAAGTGCACTCAGCAGATCTTGTTTTGAGGTTTTTATTTGTAACTTTTTAAATCGGTAAACAGTAATTATTTTTGAAGAGCATAAATTAATTAGTTACTGAAGAAAATATCAGCATTTTATTACTGCATTCCTCTTTGTCCGGTTCTTGTAAATCATCAGGCATGTTGATGTGGTAAGGGGGCAGCAATCCAAGTAAGAAAGACACTGAAGGTCAGTCAATTAATTGACCAGGACCTGTTTTGAAAAAGGTTCCAAGTCGACATTTTGACAGAAATTGTTTATTTCAGAATACAAGTTTCGTTCCTGGAATTTCCTACCCGTGGCGCTCAACTCCAGTCCAAATAAGGCTTGTAGCACACTATTGTGTACACATTTTGGCCACTGATGATAAAAAACGAAAGTTGTAGCAAAATTAACTACTTCTTATATTTTGATAGATAATATATTAGGGAAAGTAAATCCAAAAGGATTGAGCTTCCTGAGCTTTTGTTGTTCCGTAACATGGGGTGAATCGGTAAACTGGGGTGAATCATGACAGAACCAGAATATGGTTTATTTCTGCAAAAAATAACTACTTCCACTTAATCCAGGAAGTCAATTGTTGGAATACTTATAATACACATACTGGAGTATATTTTGATGGGGTTTTACAATTCTAGCTGAAGGCAGTGAGGAGCTGCACCTTGAGCTTCTCCCTGCAAAAATTGAATTCTTCACAGCTGGTCAAAACACTTGTGCCACAAAAAGTATAAGTATTAAAGCCAACAAACCAACAGGAAACGTTCATGATATAGTGTTGACCAACTTTGGAAAAAATGGTAACCATAGCCATAACAGCATTGACTATACTCAACAAAAACCAAGCCAAAGTCAATTTTAGTGTTATTTTTGAATGAGAATAAATGATTAATAACAGCACAAAAAACCAAATTAATTAATATTATGAACATGGTTAAACATAGTGGAAAATCAATTTAACCTTTTAAAATTGGTAAATAATGATTAAACACTTCATATAGCGATAAGGATAAATTCCCTGAAATTAACAAGAAATCATGTGATATAGTATAGAGAAGAAGTTATCAAAAAAATGAGGAAATTATGTTCCAAATCAGTTATTAATAGTTCAAGGTAACCAGATTATTAGACATTGTGTTGATTTTGGATGTTAGGTCTTGGGTTCCGTTCCAAGTTAATAGCAGATTTTTGACTCTCCCCAAAATAGCAATACTCATTTTCATTTGAACATATCTACATGGTCCATTGAAGAAAATAATTCAAATTGGCATTATTGATATTGGATTTAGTCCAGAATTACCTGTCTATAGCATAATTAAGAGAAAAATATGGCTTTTGATAATTTTCTCTCATTTCTCATATTTTTAAAAATATGCTAATTTTGCACATAATTGAGTTCAGATTTTTCTCAAATTAGTTTTTTTTTGCTTCTTCAATATGTTTTCTAATGATTATTCACAAGTATCCAATCCATGAAATTGGCATGACCGTGGTGACATACCAGCAGGAAATGTCGATTTCTTAAAACGTGACGTACTTGTGAACGCACTAGAATCAGCTCTAACAAGTTCAATATAATGTTTAGAGACTTAATATTTTGTACTGTATTGCAGTTTGATACATGAATAACTGGAAAAAATTGTCAACCTTACCTCTAAAAGTTTGACACCTAAACCTACGAATTTGTAAAATGTAACATACTTGTGAACATTTGCATTAGCAATGCAAAAGTATCCTAAATGTGCTGTTATAATGGTCTCAGGAACTGAAGAAGTGTTGGTCTGGAAGAGGGATACTATGGGGCTTCCACACAGCCATTAGCAATATTCCATATATATAGCATTATATTCCAGGTGAGATCAAAAGCGCATGTAAGAAAATTAAAGGTTTTCAATCTAAGTGACGTCTTCATGTAAAAAATTCTCTTGGTGAACCCTAACACTGTAAAACCATAATTTTTTTAGCTAAATTTGTTCTTTGTGCTTCAGTCTGTGACACTGAACCAATTATTTCATTTTGAAAATTGTCAAAATATCAAAAGTATCACCCTTTATAAGCAATACTATTATTATTATTATTATTATTATTTTATTCGTACCAAATTAGTACAGTTATGACATTAAATAGCAATATAGAAATATGAAAGTCAGTTTGTGCAAAGTTCATTTAAAATTGAGAGAACTTCATGTCTCTCAAGACAGCATGTGCTGTCATTGTCTCTCACAGACGCAAGCTCCTTAATGACACAGGCGGTAGCATAGTTCCGAGGCTGCTGACAGTCGTCTCTGCATCTCCCAATTATATTTCGTAATAGTAGATCAATATCTTCTTCTACAAATCTTTTTGATGTTATATTTAGCATATTGCACACGGTGTTCACATTTTTTGCAAACAACGAGTTTGAATGCTTCAGTGCATTTTCAAAGATATACTGCACTGCTGGAAAGTCATGATTAAAGGCAGCCTTTGCATACTTAATGAAACGCTTTGCACACATATGACTGGAGCACATTTTACCAGATAAACAAGGCAGAATTGCATTGTGAGTCCTAGGTGGCAATCTCCAGACATTTCTCAAGCATCTACGATAGGATGTATGCAGTTTGTTAATCCTGTTCAAATCACATAGTTGTACACCATAAAATGAAGTACAGTGTTTATCAAAAAGTTCATTTTGCACACAGGAGGACACATTTTGGAACTTAGATCTATATCCATTATATTGACCATATAGCTGCTTCACGATACCATCACAGTCATCTTTTAAGATGTTACTGTAAAGTTTATGACCAAGATGTGTGACTGATTCCTCACACTCCACAATGTCCCCACAGACTGTGACCTTCCCTCGTCTCAAAACTGTTTGACCAGGGAGACAGAACTTGATAAGCTGGCTTTTTGACCCATTAAAGGCTATATTGTATTCCTTAGCATATTGTTCGCATGCATTTACCATATACTGAAGTCCTTGAGTGGTGGGAGAAAGCAAGGAAATGTCATCTGCATAGCAGGAAATGTCATCTGCATAGCATAGAATGAGCTATAAACAAGGCAAAAAACGTGTTTTTTGAGCAGAATTTCGATTTATGGTGATCGGCAAATCAACCAACACACAACAAACCATATATTTCTGAAAACTACACATTCTCCTCCTACCACCAAAAAAAATAGCACAATTAAAAAGGCAGGAAACTAAATCATTTTCTGTACCGTGTTTTAAAATTGGCAAAACACAAGTTTTCAAGGTTTTACATAAAATCTAAAAATAGAGTTGCATCTATAATTTAGAAGGGTACAGTAGAATGATTTTTGGTACTACAGTAGTCAACCTTCGAAGTGGATCAAGCATTTTATGTCGTAAATTTTGAAGTGATCCTACTTGCAGGTAACTACTGTCTATACGATTGATCCTATAGTAATCAACTATCATTTTACCAAAAATCATTCAAGTGTGACCATTTCCTGTTTGCCGTTGACCTTGTTTGTCACATTTGGGTTTTTTATTAGAAATTTTACCTTACCCATATTTTACATAAAAACGCAGGGTGACATTTTAAAGTACACTCACCAGCAAAAGAAACGCAACACTCGATTTTGGCTTATATTTTTGCAGAGAAATTTTTTTGGACAAAACAAATTATATGGTATTGATCCTTAGATCAACTAGTGTCTATCTGCCAAAAATCATTCAGCTGTGACCATTTCCTGTCTGCCTTTTCACTTGTTTATCACATTTCAGTTTTTGTAATAAAATATGACCTACCAACAAGTTACACAAAAAATAAAGATTTCATTTTAAATAATGGCCAAACAGATGTTAAAAGCCGAAAAATTAGCGCAGCAACACTATTTTTGAAGTTTACAGGACAATTTGAAAATTGGAGTTTTGCACATTTCAAAATGTGGCAGACAAAATCTCTATGGTTCGGACCATTAGAATTGAGCTTTTTTAATAAAATTTTCAGACAATTTCACTTTGTTGTCTAAGAATTGCCACAATTTTTTTCAGAGCAAAATTCACAGTTTAAAACAATTTTTTGCGACGACGAAGGCAATATTCTTAAAATCACATTAACATTACTAGTACACAATTCTAAAATAAAAAAACAAAATGGATCAAAGCGCAAGATGTTCCAGATTATTGATTCCAGAAACGGACTAAACAGATATGCCAGTAAAAAAGTTCCAGGTCCATAGTTCCAAGTAAAATTTCTCATTTCAGAATTAAAGTGTCATTCTGAAAAGTTCCTACAGGGGATGCTGTAGTCTAGGACTCCAATACTACCAGCAATTTTGCCACTCTTATTTCTTTCTGTGTTATGATGTTAAATTAAGTAAACAAAATAGGCAGAACATGTTGTAAGCCAACCAAAATAGGCAGAAAAAAATTACATAAACCCAACTGGGCAATGACAATAGAGCAATAGATTCACTTGAAAAACAGAATCACTGCTTTTATGATGTCAATTGAGGGCATACTGCATCCCGGAGACTGTTATTGGTTATTGTCAAAGCTTGTGATCTTCTCTGACATGTTTGGTCAATGGTCATTTTTACTGTTATTGCATCATTCAGTCATTTAACTTTTTCTATTGTGAGACCTCTGTCGTCATTGCTCAAGTGGGTTTAAAAAATTGTCAGGGTAAAACAGCATTACTCATAATCACATTGATACTTCCAGAAAAAAAACAAAAAATTGTTTTCTACCTATTTTGGTTGGCTAATAACATTTATACACATAAAGAAATGAGAGTGACAAAAGTGCTGGAAGTATTGGAGTCCTAGACTACAGCACCCCCTGTAGGAACTTTTCAGAATGACACTTCAATTCTGAAATGAGAAATTTTACTTGGAACTATGGACCTGAAAATGTTTTACTGGCGTATCTGTTAAGTCCGTGTCTGGACTCAATATTCTGGAACATCTTGCGCTTTGATCCATTTTGTTTTTTTATTTTAAAATTGTGTGCAAGTCATGTGAATGTGATTTTAAGAATATTGCATGCGTTGTCGCAAAAAAATGTGTTAAACTGTGAATTTTGCTCTGAAAAAAATTGTGGCAATTCCTAGACAACAAAGTAAAATTGTCTGAAAATTTTATTAAAAAAGCTCTATTCTAAGGGTCCGAACCATAGAGATTTTGTCTGCTACATTTTGAAATGTGCAAAACTCCAATTTTCAAATTGTCCTGTAAAATTCAAAAATAGTGTTACTGCGCTAATTTTTCGGCATTTAACATCTGTTTGGGCATTATTCAAAATAGCACCTGTATTTTTTGTGTAACTTGTTGGTAAGGTCATATTTTATTACAAAAACTGAATAGTGATAAACAAGTGAAAAGGCAGACAAGAAATGGTCACAGCCGAATGATTTTTGGCACAAAGACACTAGTTGATCTAAGGATCAGTACCATATAATTTGTTTTGTCCAAAAAAAATTCTTTGCAAAAATATAAGCCAAAATCAAGTGTTGCGTTTCTTTTGCTGGTGAGTGTATATGACATAGAGCCCTAAATTCCAAAAAAATGCATACTCTATCTTCATTTTCAAATCTTACAGAACACTTAGCAGATGTGACATTTGGCCTATTTTGAGACGCAATGATGAAAATGATTCATTTTACTGCATTTTTGATTTCATATTTTGCAAATAAACGATATGTTTGTGCCTGGTAATTTTGACTTTTCTATTTCACACAAAAAACCGCAAACTCGGTTTTCTGTTTGGTATTTGGTTGTGAAAATTTACAGGCACTCAGCAGATATCTCTGACTTATCATGTGAATAACTTCATAAAATTATCTCAATCGAAAGTGCAGTTAAATGAATCCTTCTTATCTTTGCGTCTCAAAATTGGCCAAATGTCACATCTGCTAAGTGTTCCGTAAGATTTGAAAATGAAGCTTAAAGAATGCATTTTTTTGGGATTTAGGGCTCTATGTCATACAATTTAAAATGCCACCCTGCGTTTTTGTGTAAAATATGGGTAAGGTAAAATTTCTATTAAAAAACCAAAATGTGACAAACAAGGTCATGGGAAATGGCCACACTTGAATAATTTTTGGTAAAATGATAGTTGATTACTATAGGATCAATCATATAGACAGTAGTTACCTGCAAGTAGGATCACATCAAAATTTACAATATAAAATGCTTGATCCACTTCAAATGTTGACTACCGTATTATGCTTATCTACCCAAGATTCAATGCTGCCAATTCGGTTTTGGCCAAAGGAATTTCTTTTGGAAAAATATGAGCTAAAACCAAGCGTTGTGTTTCTTTAGCTGGTGAGTTAAGTTCAGTGGTAGCATTTATTGCCAGCAAGGTCAATGGTCAAGGTATGGCAGTAATTTCAACAGTGTCAATAATCATATGGAAGGCAATAGGAATCTAGACATAATTTTATTTTGAGTAATGTACATGTACATTTTAGCATATTATGAAAAAAAAAAGAAATTCCACTTTCATGATAGCATAATGAAAATTTGATATAAACCAAACTCATCGGCAGGGTGCCCAATGCACTGATATTGTTGGTTTTTCTTCATTGAATAGTTCAATTAAACTGTGTCAAACTGGATGAGCAAGAAAAAGTATGTCAGAATAAGTCCGATAATCTGAAAAATGATTAAGAATTAGACTTTTAATTCAATATTTATGTACTATACATGTACTTGTATGCTCAACATTCAATGCTCAATCACTTTATGACTGGTACAGTATTCAACTATTCATACACATTCAGTTGACCCATAAAAAATTATACAAATTAAAAGTAAATGATAAAACAAATTGTCTAGTATTAATTAGATATTATAATGTAAATCAGAATTTCACTACAAAATATTATTCAATAGAATGGGACATGATAAGTCTAGAGGACTTTTGAAGAATTTTGTATCAATGTTGACAAAGATTTTTACTTACTGTCAGAAATGTAGCCTTGCTGAGATCTACAAAACCCAAAACAACAAATCCACCAAACTCTTTGATTTCTTCCATGAACATCATCACCTGCAATAGATGATGACAAATAAATGCACATAGATTTTTCACTACATCCATCAACTCATGCATTCCACAAATTTTCTCTTGTGTTATTGCCACTTTTGGTTGTAAACTTCTGACTTAGAGTAGGTCGGGGCAAGCAGCCCGGGTTAGGTGAGAAGCCCCCCCAGGCTTATATCCGAACTAACATTTTTGTTGCATTTATTTATTGATAGGATTGAAGCTAAAGACGTTTTAGGTGACGTCACAAATTTTCAGGGCAAACAGCACCAAACCATAGTAGAAATTAAAGAAACAAAAAAATTTGCATGGTTTTTGTAACTTTGACAAATTCTTTGAAAGGGGTTGTCAGAAATAGCTTTGGAAATTTTTTAAAGTATACAAGATATCTGCATTGCTCCACTTTATGACCATCACATAAATATGATTTGGATGATGTTTTTGCATTTTAGTTCAAAATATAGAGCTCAAATTAAAATATGTGGGTTTGGGGCGAGAGGCCCCACATGATATGGGACATGAGGCCCCCTTCACTAGGGGTCAAAGCAGCTTCAGGAACCATTTAATAATGTGTACTTTACCTTAAATCTTGATAGAATAGCTAATTAAAATAGAAAAAATTTTGGCCCAAAATTGAAATACGGCAAAAAATATTAAAAAATAAAAGTATGAACAGAAAAATTCTGAAATTCAGAAAAAGTGAATAGAATGCCTTAAATATGATACAAGAACCCTAAGAAATAATTTTTAGGCTGAATGCGCTCGTAAAAAAAATTGCCATAGGATTATAATGGGGGGCTTCTTGCCCGATGGGTGGGGTAAGAAGGCCATTTAATTTTTTTTATAAAAATGGCCGTAACTCCTTTATTAAAATTGGTAGACAATTGTTTCACTAGTTATAAATAGAGTCAAGTGATCTCTTTCTGACAGCATAAGCATTCAAGTAATCGCCCATAAAAAATTGGTCAAATCGCACCTCGAAGTTAAGGGGGGCCGCATGCCCCGACCTACTCTATACATCTACACTGTTTATAACAATGCTATATACCATTCAAATCACAACACTAAGTATTATTATACAACACAGTCCTGGTGTTCATGGCCATGACTCCTGAGCATTTCTGGCACGTAAATATTAATTTTCAGTTGAAATGACTGCTTACCTCATGACTGGAATCTTCATCCTTTTCAACATTCATTCTTCTTAGCCATCCAAGAATCGATTTGGACTATGAGAGAAACAAACCATGAGAAGTAAGAATTATCTTTAGAAGCAGTATTTTTGGTTCTAGCACTGCGTTAGGCCTCATGGCAGGATACACCCCTCATACTTGGCTTCCCTCAACCAAACTCAGCTTCCCTCAACTCCCTTCAACTAAACTTGCCTTCCCTCGACTACCATCAGTAACCCCATAATAAAACAGCGGTTACCCCTTGGGGTGAGGGTTATTCTGCCATGAAGCCTAGTATTAATGCCAAATAGTTCTAGAGTATGTAAATAAATGAATTACTGGTTCATCATGCCATCAGCAACACTATATATATCACTCTAAACATGTCACTGTGACTAGTTTATGACTGCTAGTCTTCAGGGTAGTAATGGTTGCAAAAATTTGGTACTGACTTCCTGGAAAGTCATTTTGACTATTCTATCATAATCAAAATGACTATGTTGACTATGTAAGTGTCCAAAAGGTAGTCAATTTGATCACCATCTGGTAGCTCTGATTACCAGAGTGGTACAGCTTACTATTCCAATATTTGTCACATTGACAACATTTTAGTGATTTTGACTCAAGGAGTTGTCGGTTTAGGCACCAGGAATTACCACTCCAGAGTTGTCATCTTGACCACCCTGTATTTAGAATGTATTCCGAGAATCAGTGAGTGTTATACTGTTCTGTGATTCAACAGATAAGCTTGGAATACTGATCCTTATGACTTGATTATTATTATGTGAATGCAAAACTCACCTTCTCATTTACCCTTGAAGGACCCAGCACAAATGCAGATAACATTACTAACATATGAATAACTAATGCGTAAATGACAAAGATGAACTCTTTGAAGTAATTGTTGTGCCGCACTCCCATGTACTCCATCAAGCAAAACTGGACCATCAAGGAAAGCAGACATGCAGCCATGAGATATCCGTGAGAGGCATTGAAGTCGCCCACAGAATCACTTAAGTTGTTGAATTGCTTTCGGTAATTTCTCAATATCTTTTGATTCTTCAGTTGGTCAGAGTGCAGGTTCATCTTATGATACAAGACATTGAAGTGGTGTTTGTAGACCAGAGACCATGCAATGATATACACAGGGGCTGTGAAATACACCATCGTAACAATTGGGTCAAAAAACTGTGAGATCATTAAACCAAGACAATGAATTTTTCCTGGATTTTCGATGATAGCGAAAGATGTGTTAACTAATGTCCCATTACCGTAACAAGCCATGATGAAATTTCCTGCCATGAAATGCCATTCCATGATACTTTTAAACAAGGTCACACAGAATCCACATGCGACTAGACAGTAGAGGAACATCTTCGACTTAGCACTTAAGACCCCCTCTGTTGTGACACCTTTGATTTGATTTCGATTACTCGCCCATTTGCTCCCACGGAGGGTCTGAAGATTCATAGACGGGACATAGAGCCGTCAGGCTCGCCGAGCGAAGCGAGGTGTCTCGTCCCTTAAGGCAAACATGCGAGTGGAGTGATCCAGATGGTTCAATCAAAAATTTTGATTCAGACATCCCATAATTAATCCTGGCATTATTTTCTCGTCACGTACGTACGTGACAACAGATGAAAAAATCTATGTGACAACATCAGCAAGTAGTTTTCTTCTATAAATTGCCTGTGTGTATCTTGATTACAATAAAAAACGAACAATTCTGATGGAACTTCATCAAAGCAAAATTGTTTCTACCTTTAGGATAATTCCGGAGGTTTTATTTCGTGAATTTTCGTCACTCTCGGCACTTTGTTGATAGGCGACGCAGCAGGCTACTATGACGTCATCGATTCATGTGCACATCGTGACGTCAGAGATTCTTGTGTACACGCTCCGGCTGTAATCATGAATGGCGAGCGTGTGATTTGTGGATTCGTTTTCGGACTGTATCTGGTGAAATATGGCCTGAAATGACTTGTTTGAGGGTGGGTTTCACTTTTTGTGGATTCGGCAGGGGTTTCACACGCACATGACTCCCCCAGATTGGCCAGAAACACAGGAAACATCGAACAGCAAGCAGGTGGGTTTGCAAAGTCTTGTCAACTAAAATATAGTTCGAGCCAAAGTAGCTGTCATATTTTCATGCGTAAATTGACGTAATGCCTGCCTGACTGCCTGTGATGTCATAACTGCTGTTGATGACGTCACAGACACATTCCTGGTTGCAGCCAAGTAAAGACCATGGACGTCACGGCAGTGTTTCTGAAACGTCATTTAGTTCAGAAGCAATTTGGAGGTGTTAGGGAACATTTTCTGTAAGTGTAAGGATTCCCCAGCAATGTTCATTTACATGGCAAACTATCTGTAAAGTTTCCTTTCTGAGAAATGAGTGATTGCTGAGTATCTGGGGCCCGGGGGGGGGTACTTCGCGGACTTTTGCATACGGATGCGCCACGGCAATTTTGAAAACCAGAACCATTTTAATCCGGAAACTGCGCCAAAACCACAAACCATTTTAATCCTTCACTAAAATTTTTTGCAAACCAATTTAATCTTCATGGTTTATAAACCATTTTAATCCTCTTTTGAAGCCGATTCTAACGGTACCAAACATGTTGGGGTTGCGAAAACCAGAACCAAATTAATCAGAATTGTCAAAAAACCAAAACCATTTTAATCCAAGAAGGCCAAAAAACCATTACCATCCAGCGGCGCCGGCCTCTATATACACCCTTATAGAGTGAGTAGTACCCCCCCCCGGATCTGGGGGATCGAGTTCACAATGGGGAAGCGGCTCCAACTAGTCAATGATGCCATACCTGAAGTAGATCAAACAGCTGTTTCAAGGGTGCCGGAACAAAGGGGGGGGGGGCAATTGCCCCTCCTGTCCTTGGCAAGGAGGGGCAGGTGGGGGGGACAAGGTTGCCCTTCTCACGTCAAATTAAAAACATTATTAGGCCTTAATGCACAGTGATTTAGGCCAACATTTTTAACTATTAATTCTTAATTTTTATTGACACTACATCAAATTTTTATCACTTGAGTTAGATTTGCCCTTTCTCGACCGACCGCCCCTGCCGCCCTAGTTTCCTTCCGGCACCCCTGAGCTGTTTTTAGCAATGCCATGGCGCAAGCTAAATATTACCTTAGGGATTTGGTTACAGTAGACGAACATCATGTGCTTACAGAATTTGACTAAAATGTTCCCTGTGAGGTCACAGCCCTATCCATGCCATGTTAAACTATATGACGTGTAAGCAGTCAGTGAGATCATAGCCTATACTTGCAATGTTATTGTGGCAAGCCATTTGATGTGTCACTCCACTCTCCAATGAGGTCACAAGTTGCCTAATGACAAATTGACACCTCATTTCAATGTATTTGATAGGACTTGTTGTGAAGTCATTGAGGCCCAATTGCAGCAGATTGTAAGTACTCGTCTTTCGTCTACTGTAAGGCTTGTCCACAGTCCAGAGGTCATCCTATCCTCAGGGTTCCCACTCAACCTGGAAAACTTTGAAAACCTGCAATTTTTGGTCAAGGTCGGCAAAAACCTGGAAAATGTGATATTTCCACCAAAAACTTGAAAAAAAGACTGTATGGAACGCAAAATCAGTTTGAAACAATTACAGGTTTAAACCAAAATTTTGGGATCGGTATCGGATCGGCATGAAAAGATCTGGATCGATGCATCCCTACTTTGAATTAATAAATGATGGTTTGAGTATCAATTGTCGCCTCTTCAGGATCCTTGGATTCAAATACAATGTGTGTGTTCTATTCTTTCTTGGTTTGAAGAACAAACATATTTTGTATTGTTTGTGTTTTTTTTAACATCATGTGTAACTACTGTTATTGAAACATATAATTTCAGACAGTAGAAGTCAGATCTGAATGAAGACCACTCTACAAGGATAATGAGGTGCAGCTTTAAGGTAAATGACAATTTCAAGGATATATATATGTAGTACTATGCACTATCACGATTACAGAATTTCAAAATCGATTAATCTATAGCCTGAAATCGAATTGTAATCGATTAATCGCCGTTTTCCCGCCATTCTATAGAGCAAGTGAAGATTTTTTATGTCATGGTCTTGAAGCAAAGCCAAGAGACTTTGATATTCCATTGAAAATATTAATTTCAATTAGGACTTCACACTTCTTCATTCACTCCAATCTGCTTCAATCAGGTAATACCAATCCAATTACCCAATCCACTTGACCAATCCAGTTGCAATTCACTCTTGACACTTGGAATTTGAATGCCATACAGTGTCTTACAGGTACAAATATACAAATAAAAGATTAATCGATTTTGCAAACTGGAATCGATTTTTGACTAAAATCTAATTGGCGGCGATTAATTGGTTAATCTTGAGAGCCCTATGGCACCATACATCATCTGGGTACGACATGTCACAAATTTTAAACGGTATCAAGGGGACCCGCTAAAAAGCGGGTTGAAAGAAGCGGGTAGCGGGTAGCGGAGGTATTATCAGGGAACAATAGGAAGCACCCTGAACAAACAGAGTGCTATTCAATGGTCAGTAGTACAACATACCTGTCTGCCCGCTCCTGTTTGATAGTTGCGATGGATTTAGTTAAGTTTGTTGAATAACATAGTAAGAAATGTGATGTTAATGATTTTAAGTCCATTGTTTTATGCTACTTAAGTTAACTGTGTTTTGCTACTTAAGTTAATTGAGATTGCTAACTTTCTAACATTATGCTGTTTCATTTGCTTGTTTTTCTGAAACAGATGTAACCATAATTTGTTAATCTCTAATGCCAAGAAATAACATTAGATTGAGATTGATGCGACTGTGTTTGCTCTCTAACTTGTTGTTTTCTGATACTTAACTATTTAATTTTGACTGACTTCACAAGGCTCTCTGTTGTTTTTCATGATTATTTTTAACCATGTTTGTCTTCTTTAATCATAAATTTATGTTTATTGCATTCTACCAATACTCTAAATTGCTTAATTTTGTCTGCTATTGTAACTTTAAGGATTGGGGTCCTGTCTTGTATCTGGTCATGAAGTGCTGCCCTCTGCTGTTTAATGTCTACTCTTGATCATGTAATGTTAGACTGCATAGGAGGCTTAGCTGCTAATTCTCTAAATCAATTAATTGAACCAGAACCTGATGAAAATACAGATGAAGAACCTATTTTACTAAAGCATTCTCCTTATGTAGACAATGACCTATTATTACAGATCATCAAAGAAAAAAGTAATGTTTTTAAATGTATCAGCATGAATATACAAAGTCTAAATTCTAAAATTGATCAATTACGTATTTATTGTGAACAACTTAAACGTTCAAATTGTAAATTTGATGCCATTTGCATTCAGGAGACTTGGCTTGCTGATGGTGTCTGTGACTCTCATCTGCAAATTGAGGGATATACTTTTATTAATAGTCCTTGTCAGTTGACCTCTCACAGTGGACTAGCCATATACTTAAGTGATGAATTAGACTACAATGTGATAATAACTGATCCTAGTCAGACACAAACATGGGAAAAGCAATTCATACAAATAAATTTATCTACTAATAAGAAAATTATATTAGGAAACATTTATCGTCCCCCACGTGACATCATTGAGAACTATAACAATTTTATCCAGGAATTCAATATGACTGTCCAAAGCCTCAGAGGTGAATTACTTATTGCAGGGGACTTTAATATAGACTTGCTTAAATTCAAAGAAAAGCCAATAATTAATGAATATCTCGAATCTATTCTTAGCAACAGTCTAGTACCAAAAATAACTTTACCCACTCGTTTCACTAGAACTAATGGTTCACTTATTGATAACTTTTTATGTAGAATATCAAATAATTTCTCTGACACTACTAGTGGAATAATAACATACCAGCTATCAGATCATCAGCCATACTTCATCTGCCTTGATTATTTGAAAATCACTAAATCACATCAGAAATATGTCAAAGTAGTTAATAGGAGTCCAAAAAAAATGGAAAATATGAGAAAGGACTTAAACAATCAAAGCATTCTTACAATGCTTAATACAGATCTAAATGCAAATCCAAATGAAAATTATGAGTTACTAAATGCAACCCTTAAAACGTTAATAAATAAACACATGCCCACCAAATATGTCAAATACAGGAAACATAAACATAAAAACAGTCCTTGGATAACATTCGGCATTATTAGATCCATTCGTTTTCGAGATAAAATGTACCTTAGATTAAAAAAAACTAACCCAAATATACCATTATATAATACACTACAGGTAAACTTAAAATGCTACAACAGAATTCTGAAGAAACTAATCCGGACTACAAAAATTGAACACTACCACAACCAGTTCAGAAAATTTCGTCATGATATAAAAAACACATGGATAACAATAAAACAAGTAGTAAATAAATCGGAAAGTAAGAAAAATGGTCCAACCTCAGTTAATATAAATGGTATTCCAGTCACCAATCCCTCAGACATAGTCAATGAATTTAACAAATACTTTGTAGAAATAGGTCCCTCACTTGCCTCCCAAATTGCTGTTCCTCCCAATAGGTCATATAAACAGTATCTCACTGATCCAGTAAATAGCCCATTTAAATTCCAGACTATATCCAAAAATGATGTGTTGGCAATAATTAATCAGTTAAAATCCAAAACCAGTCATGGGCAAGACAATATATCAACAATCTGCTTAAAACTATTAAAAGACGAACTCTGTGGCCCCCTAACAATAATTATCAACCAGACAATAACAACAGGAATTTTCCCAGATCTTCTAAAAATCGCAAAAATAACACCTATCTACAAAAAAGATGATGCAACCCTGATTAGTAACTATCGTCCTATATCACTTTTGAACTCTATTTCCAAAGTATTTGAAAAAATAATATTTAGACAAATTCATAACCACTTTAAAACCAAAAACCTCTACTATGTAAGCCAATATGGTTTCCGTGAACAACATTCAACCCAACTAGCAGCCCTAGAACTGATTGATCGCATAATTATAGATATGGACAAAGGCACAACTCCTCTAAATATTTTCATTGACTTATCCAAAGCCTTCGACACCATAGATCATGACATTTTACTATTTAAATTATTTCACTATGGCTTCCGAGATAATGCCTACAATTTACTAGAAAGTTACCTAAATAATAGAAAACAATATGTCGAACTAAATGGATGTAAATCAACTGAACTAACCATTAAAACAGGGGTGCCACAGGGTTCTATCCTAGGTCCACTCTTATTCATCATATATGTAAATGACCTCAGTAATTCAACAAAATTATTCAAAGCTATAAGTTATGCTGACGATACTACTCTGTTTGTCTCCTTAAATAATAATACTAATCAAATAGATAATCCCCAGATAAATAATGAATTAAAAAAGGTTAGTGAATGGCTAGATCTAAACAAACTATCTCTAAATGTTGGAAAAACGAAGTTCATGGTATTTCATCCACAAAATAAAAAAATCAACCTTCCAATCATAGAAATTAAATCTCAAATGGTAGAACATGTCACTGAATTTGACTTCTTGGGTATCACTTTAGACACTCAGCTAAAATGGAAGGCACACATCAATAAAATAGGTAAAAAAATCTCAAAAGCGATTGGAATCTTAGCGAAACTAAAAAAATTCATACCTGAAGAAACTTTAAAAGTGTTATATTTCTCTTTAATAAACTCTCACCTAGATTATGGCAATTTATGCTGGGGTCATAAATCAAACCAGTTACAAACTCATCAGAAAAAGGCAATTCGCATTATTACTAAGAGCAAATATAATGCACACACAGAACCATTATTTAAAAAGCTAAAAATTCTTAAAATCCATGATGTGTATCTACTTAAATTATACAAATTTTATTTCAAGCTAGAGTGTGAATCTCTTCCTAAATACTTCATAAATTCTAACATATTAACATTGCAACAGTCTACCCATCACTATCAAACGAGAGGTGCAACATACATTAAACCTAGGATAACCCACACATTTGCAGAGGGATGCATACGTCATCAGCTGCCAAGTCTTCTGAATGCCAGTCCCAGCAATATTATTGAAAAAGTCCATACACATAGTGAAAACGGCTTTGCCTCTTATGCAAAATTCAAACTTATTGAAAAATATACATCTGAATGCAATACAGCAAACTGTTATATTTGTAACAATTAGTATAATATCTGGCAGATCAATGATTAGGACCCCCCCCCCCATCCCCCACCCCTTTCCATTTCCATTATATGCTCTAAAACCTATCTATAAAAATTACTTTTTCCATGGCAGCCTATGACCAGATACAAGACATGTACCTCGAAAAAGTTACTAGGTGGTGCTTGGAATAGCGTCCGGCCAGGACATCACAAGCACCACCTAAGCCAACCTCACTTTGATAACATCTCTGTGTATGTATGCATGTAATGTAAGAGGCTGAAATAAACCTGTCTGTCTGTCTGTTTTACCCCTCTTCCTCCGCTACTTGCAATTAGAATGGCCCTGAGTAATCAAGCAGTAAAGTTGCTCTCTTTTCGTGGATTGCACTTTTAGGCCTCCTGCTAAGGTGTCATTTAACATCAATGTTCAATAGTGATTGACTTTAATTGCCATCAATGTTCTTTCATCCCACAGAATAGTATGAATTATCTGCAGTGATTTTATTTTGTAAATAATTTCTTGCCCACTTTTTATTTTAAAAAATGTGATATTTTGGGCTAATATTTGAAGATGTGCACTTAAATGATGATTGCTTAATTTATTAATATAAGAAGTTAGAATTGAGGAGATGATTAATTGGAATTGAGTGTATTAAATGACTATCAACTGATGATGAATTGCTCATTGCTCATAATTCAACCTAAAACTTTGTACCTTTAATTGGAATTGAGTAAATTACTTCCCACCTACAATGACACTGATTACTTTGAGGGAGTTCAATACAGAGGTACAATTAGCCACTTCTGATTGCCAGGCAGTGACACAGGTGCATGCCTGATTGGCACTTAGAATTAAGCAGAAGGAGCGGGCAAGGGTAGCGGATGAAGCTACGATGGAGGGGTAGCGGATGGAGTTGTATCAAGTAGCTTCTGTGTTGTATCAGAATCCACCCGCTACCCGCTACCCGCTTTCTCCCAGCCCGCTTTTTAGTAATTCCCGGTATCAAGTCAACTAGTAACCATGCCAACTGGTAACCAAACCAACTTGTAAACAACCAATTAGTAACCAACCAACTGGTAACCAAAAACCTTACCAACTGGTAACCATCCTTTTTTGTGGGGTTACCAAGTCGTAACCATGCATTTATATTAATTTCATGACCTTACCAACTAGTAACCACCAAATTCTTGCCAACAACCAAGTCGTTACCAAAACTAAATAAGATTGTAACCCAAGAAATCTCTGTAAATTTTATAAATAAACGATAACCTGCGTTTATTGAAGGATATATTATCTAAATATGAATTATCAAAATCTAAATATTTAGAATTACAATGATAAAATAGCTGAAATACTGCTAATTATGAGTTGGTTACGAGTTGGTTCATTTTGATTTTCCCTGGTTACCAGTTGGCAAGAGTCACTGGTTACGAGTTGGCATACAACTTTCTTTTTTTGGTTACTACTTGGCCATGGCCTATTGATTACTAAATGCCATGGTTACCACTTGGTTGGGAAAAATCAAAAATGGTTATGAGTTGGTTTGGTTACCACTTGGCATGGTTACTAGTTGACCTGTATTCTTTATAACAGGCATTTCGAAGATCATCAGTGCTCTGCCAGACACTTGGTCTGACTCACAAATATGTCTTGTCAGACCCAAAGAGTTCTTGTCAGACCGAAAAATTCAAAGACACAAATTTTCCCCATGTTTGGGCTTTGGAGGTCATTCACAACAACTAAAGTAAACAATAATCCAGAGAAGCAGGAAAGTGAACACTAAATGTTGCAAAATTTACTTATAGTTTTCTTATCTTTTTCCGATATTTTTGACTACAAAGTGTCAAATGAGTCAGACATTCGGTCAGACCGACAGGAAAAACTGTCAGTCAGGTCTGAAGGACTGACAATCTTCGAAAACCCTGTTATAAACTGGTGTTTGCTAATTATCACTTTGGCTGATCACATCATCAACTTTAAAGTCAAAAATAGTATAGAATTTTTTAAAACACAGATATGGGCTGGGCTTTTGCTGGCCAGTTGCCAGCTAGCAAAATGCTAATTCAGTCTCAATCTGGCCAAAAAAAATTATAAAAATAGGCCTACTTGGAGATAAAAGCAAAATGAACTCACGGCACAAAAATCCAAATTGTGTCAAGTCTTGCTTTTTTTTTTAATTATTAAAGACAGCTGGTCAATGCACTCGACACCAGCCTGGCATGAAAGTTTTTTTAAAGTTATATTTATCTTTCATTTGTCAACTTTTCTGCTTATCTTTGTATCTATCTGTCTGTCTTATCAATTTCTGTACGATTGGTTTATTGTCGTAAACCGGTGTCCATCTCCTATTTGAACTTACCGTATATACTTGCATATAAGTCGCCCCCGCGTATAAGACGCATCCCTTCTTGAGACCCGAAAAACCCCCCTCCCAGTGAAACCCGTGTATAAGTCGCATTAGAAATCACCGGCGCCAAAGTACTACATGGCGGACGAATGAATACCTTATTTCCAAGAAATATGATGCTTATTTCGGTAAATTTACCTCTTATATTAGCTAAATTGACAAGAAATCAACTCGAATCCACATTGTTTACGTCTATGCGACGCCATGTTGGCTGTCTTCATCACGTCATCTCTCGCTTGAGATCTCGCGAAAGCGAGAACTTGACTAAGTTGATGCGTGTTTCAAAATGGCGGACGGGAGAGACGAAAATAAAGAATTTTGTGGCATTTACCAGAAAACTTTGATATTTTAGTGTATCCCACGTATAAGATGCACCCGTTCTATAGGTCAGAATTCTGGGTATCAAAAGTGCGTCTTATACCCGAGTATATATACGGTACTTATTTGCAAATTTTGTGATGAAATAGTGCCAATCAGTGCAAATTACATGAATGTGATGAAAAGAATTAACCAGAAATTTAACAACCAACTATTAAATAAATAATGAGAACCGTCAGGAAACCAGAGACACTAGAAAAATGTGAAACATTACAAAGATTGGTGATTGCATGGCTGAAAATCTAAACAATTGTTGCATTTTTTTTTTTCAGGACGAGAGGAGGGGGGTCAGCTGGTCTGGAATTTCAAATGCTTGTGGATGTCTAAGCTTGGACTGCAAAATTAATCTGAAAACCTGACTGTGTCCATAGTCAATTGAGGTAAGTTTACAAAAATATGACAAGATACTAAAATATTTTTTTAATTGTATGATTTGTTATGATAAACTTATGAAATATCTTATTTAATATATATATTTAACTTAATATATATATTTTAGGTACATTTTCACTATTTTGACGGCCCCAGACCTTGTTTCTTCTTCATTTTCCTTTCTTGTTTGGCAAAGAGGCCCCCTCTCCTCACTCTTGAGCAAACATTTTCAATTGACTGATTGAAATACCACCATTATTTTATCATTGAAAAATCTAGTGTGTGCCAATCTTGTCATGGCCAAATTTGCTTGATTGTGTGATTTCAATCATTAGAAACGTCGTAGATGAGAGCGATCAGCTGTAGGGCTGTTTATGGTGATACATGTACACCGCTTAGAAATGAACCAGTTTTTCATGTCGCAAACGAAGAAATATCGCAATCGGCCGTTTGGGACATTTTGTTGAAAAATTCGATAAGATGGACTGAAATTTGCAAAACGAAGAGCAAAAATTCTGGTGAATCTATCACAATAGTATCCTATATCGCTCACGATACTCAGCGCTAATCGGTTAACCTTCATGTAAAAATTGAAACTTCTTTTAAATTGGTTAACATATTGTTAAAATTAGAAACAGAGGATATAGATTTTCTTTTGTTCAATTTTAAGCTGGTATAGTTTTTCGTTATGACCATCAGCCATAGAAACAAGTACATATGTAGATTTCAAAGTATTGCAAGAAACGGGGATTTCAAAGTATTGCAGATGGATTATTGAGACATTGTATTTCAAGTTTGTTATAACGTAAAATTTATGTTTTTCTTCTTTGCAGAGGCGTATATGCAATTGTGTGCCAGATGCCTGAAGAAGCAAGAAATATCATCATAATGGTCCAGATTATCTCCTCGCTTTCTCAGGTATTTTACAGTGTTTTCTGGTAGATTTTTATTGTTAAAATCGAGGAAAGTAGGAATTAGGAAAATTAGAATTAGGAAAATTGTAAAATTTCACAAAATCTGATATTCAAGTAGGCTACGAAATCTTCGATGTTTTGTATGATATGATGAAG
The DNA here is from genome assembly GCA_026936325.1 of Platynereis dumerilii. Classification (NCBI taxonomy): domain Eukaryota; kingdom Metazoa; phylum Annelida; class Polychaeta; order Phyllodocida; family Nereididae; genus Platynereis; species Platynereis dumerilii. The sequence continues at coordinate 4,754,887 of JAPTHN010000019.1, read as the reverse complement.
CAGCAAAAAATTTCACACAAAATGGGAATGTTGTATTTTTGAAAGTGTAATACTTTAAAAATTGGAAGAAACTTAAAGAGCGGGGTAACTTTAATATGAGCACTTTTAAAATTTAGGACATTTTGAATGGCTATTTAGGGATATTCAAAACCTGACAATTGGAAACATCTTCAAAATTATTTAATTCTCTAACTGGCAAAACTAAAAACAGTTACATGAACATTGTCCGAAAATCAGGGAAACTTCTGAAAAATACAGACAATTTTCTATATTAAGGGGAAATGTTTTTAGTCATCTGAAGAAATGGCGAAGAAATGGCACACGCTTGCTGGCTTCAATAAATTCAATTCAATTCAATTTCAATTTCAGTCATTTATTTGCTCATTAGTTTTATACAGATCAATAGTCAGAGTGAGAAGGAAGTAAAAAGAATAATAATGAGCTAGGTGACCCCTTAAGATACCTACAAGTATCGCTATCAAGGGGCCACCTACCACAGGGGTTTTTGCGCATATTTACTTGATCTGACAGTATTAATCAATATATATATATTATACTGTATGGACAGCTGACTTGGCGCAAAAACCCCTGTGCCACCTAGGCTACATAAATTGGTAGGTGTTGCACTATAAATAGAGATGTCCAGGCAACAAATGTAAATAAAATCTTGCCAAAATTCCTTTTCTAATGCAGTAAGCAGCCTTTGCCAAACTTATCCTTGCAGTTAATTTTCTTAACAGTTTATATCCTATTTGACAATTTTTCAAAAATTGTGAATTTACCAACTTTTAAGTGCTAAGTCTAAAAATTCATATCAATAACACTGGGGCGGATTTCGGCATACATGTATTGCTTACAGGCAAGTTTGCTTCCACAACAAGACTCTTTTCAGAACTTAATTGGGATTTTAATCTGTAGGCCAATGAATAAAATCTTGAAAATTATGAATTAGTTCCGTAGTCCCTAGCATTTAAGAATCATATTTTGAGCCTGAAAATAGTCTTTTTGCAGAACTGAATACCTCAATTAATGAAAATGAATGATTTGATTTCTGGTGTTTCTGATTGGTCAGCCTTGAAATAAATTATTTAATGCCATTGCAACTGTAACCACAACAACTTAAAATGATGGCTTCTGTTGAAATGTTTTATTCACATTCGGCAGAGATTTTTGCTAAATTTTTGAATTACCAGTTTTATTATTCTCACAACAGCTTAATAATTTAAATATAGGAAACATTGTGCGATTTAAATAATGGTTTGGCTTAGGGCTATTCCATTTTAAAACCTGGGGGTGGGGTGGTCAGGTTACATTTTTGACCCCCCTCATGCATCTAAAGTGAATTATTTTTGACCCCCCATGCATTAAATGCAAATTTTTTACCCATCCCACATGCATCAAATGAAAATTTTATTATAACAATGCGTAAGCCTTCATCGAGCGATAATGCCCCCCCGTACATCTAAAACAATTTCTTTTGCATCCCACCATACATCTGAAGCGAATTTCCGCCGATCCCTACATCCATCTTACGAAAAATAAATCAACCTGACCACCCCCCTCCCAGGTTTTTAAATGGAATAGCCCTTATATGTGTATATTTGAAATACTAAATTTATATTTTCAGCGATATGGCGGAGGAGGCATGACAGCAAGTGCATTTGGACAAGCGCAATATTGTTAATGATGTGGACCCAATTATGCTACTCCTCAGTGCATGCATTGTGTATATACCATCATTGAAATAAATCTTGATTCCAATTAAATTTTTCTTCCTAGCCACAAAAATACAAAAATTATATAAGTACTAGCACATTTGAGTGACTCTATGATGTGTGTTTTGGCCTAAATGTGTAATTTTCCTGAAAGATGAAAAAAATTAAAGTGCTGAGGGATGCATGTGAATCTAATCAAAGTTAATATTCTAGAGCTTAATAATTATTAAAATGTTTGAGCTTAATCGAAATGCTTGGACATGTGATTTTCATCAAACCTCTGGATGATGAATTTTTTCTCTTCTTTCTGACTTATTATTTTGTTCTGGATATCTCCTTGAAAACTGGTGGCACTGCAGTGGTCCAGGTGAAAAATTTGCGAATAGTTGGAAACATTTTCTGAAGGCATCTGATTTTCGTTGGTATATTTAGGTTACGGTTTATTTGAGATTTCAGGGTAAGGCTTTCTGTGTTCAAAGGAATCCATATCCATTCAGAATTTTTCCTTTACACAAGCGATCCATTTTAATTAGTATGCGTAAAGGGACTGTCAGTGACAGAAAAGATAATCTCTTTGGTTGTACTTGAATTAAAAGCGTCAAAGCTGTGAATTTCATTAGATAGTCAAAATGGTGAAATGAATTATTACGATGAAGGTTTGATAAGGATGATGTTTCTTGTTTTTTCAGTTTGTAGCTTAGTTGAGGGGTAAACGGAATCTTCAAGTGATGGGATTTGTTTTAGAATTTTAATTCTTTTATTATATTGAATATATTGTTGATCAACGAGTTGAATATTGTTGACCAAACAAGTATTTACATGTCCCGTCTTCTATGCTGCGGCATTATCATATTAAAACCCCTTCTTGACAAGTAGAATGTTGATAGACTAATCATTGCAGTCCAAAAGTAGTAGGCACTGAAGGTTATCGGAGTGACCATTTTGAGAAAGGAATCGGCGGGAAACTGTCCGAGCAGGGCACTGGCAATCATGACAATGAACAGGAACAGACTTAAACATATTGTGACTGTGTGGTAAATCAGAAGCGCAATCCATGCAGCAATCGGCGATCCAGGTTCTCGGACGTAATGACCGGCACCGAGTATTCTGAATATCCAAACGAACACTTTTAAGTCTTGAGGCATCGCCGCATCTTTTGCCATATCGTTGTTTTGTCCTGTAAGCTTGTTCATCTGTATTCATAGATAAATATAACAAAAGAGTGACAATGTACAAGTGTACATTGTAGAAACTTGAACATGTTTTGACAGACTGTTATATCAAAAATATCAAACTGGATATTTCTGAAATGATGGCCGATATACTTGGAATTGCATATGATGAGATTGAAACCTGCTTTGAAAATTCTGACAACCTTCAGCTCATGTATGACAGAGCTTGAACTGGTATATCACAAAATTAATATTTTTACTCTCAACATTTGCTGCATTTCAACTGACTCTCAATCCCTCCCATGTCAGAATTTCGCTCGACCAATCTTATACAACAATCCAAACCCAAGAATATATATTAATATATTTTTTAAACAAAATGTATATAGGTAAGGCGAGGGTGGCCCAAATTTGTATCCATGGGAAAAATCATCTCTTGAAATCCCCAATTTGAAACATCTATGCTGACCTGCTACGAAACTTAGCAAAGTCAAAATGAATATCAGGACTGGATTGGGCATCATGGACATACTAAAAAAAGGTTGTTTGATCAAAATAATTGGCTGTTATTACAAGATTTGCAAATACTGATGATTTTGAGGTCTACTGATGGGCAATCCCATGTTAAACTTCAATGGCTTTGGGCATCCTCTAAATATCAGACAATTTTGCTGAAATATTTACAAAATACAGTTGCCCTTCCAGGGCCTTCCTGTATCAGAAGAAACCTAAAGATTTAACTTCGCTAATATGTGGCTTGTCACTCACCTTGATATGTGAACGGATGACGGTCTTCTATCAGCCGACTCCTTCGCAGGCCACTATGCCAATGGCAATTTGTGTGGCCTGGCATAATTACCATGCACAAGTCATATTTACAAAGCACTCACAGTGGTCGCTGAGCATTACACTGTAGGTGCAACACAACATTATCACTTTACCTGAATTGTAGATTATTTACAAATTGCTTAATGCACTGACTAACTGGATTTCTTAATTGAAATGGGTAGTAAAACAATATAAACAGTTTTGACACAGTTATGTTTTGGTCAGCAGCAGCACCGTTGTCATTAACCCATCCTGGCAGAGCTGGCTTTGTCATGATAATGGCAATATTTATCATGTCTCTGGTTGACATCCCAAATCATATAATTAGTCGCAGCCCGCTTTGTCGCAAACGATCGGCTGCTGCAGGGTATGTTAATATTCCACTGACAAAAACAAGTCATTTGATATCACAAAATCATGAAAAAGTATCCAAAAGAAATAAATGGCATTAGAAGGCCAAATTTAATTGGAACTTCACCTTGAAACTGTAAAAGGTGCTTTTTTGCAAAATGAAAAGGAAGCACTTTTGGCGTGCATAGTCCACCACGAAAGGGGGGGGGTTGGACTATAATGTTAAATAATCTCCCTCACCATTCAAAAAAGAGTATTCACCCTCTCCACCACATAATTACAAATGTGCCCTTGTGCTAAGCTAGTGCACCTAAGCTTTGATACCGGATATTTAATTTTCAATGCACTTCGTTGCTCATGCAAGACACATTGGCTTGTCATCAGGGTTGGGTTCAAATACAAATATATTTGTATTTGTATTTGTAAATACAGTATTTGTATTTGTATTTAAATACTTTTTTTCAAAATCAAAAGTATTTGTATTTATACCATACCTATGAGCCATCAGCCAATCAGAAGCCTGTATTTGGCTGGTATATATCATATATTCTTTGTTGTTCACTTATACGCCCATGGGAGTATATAGGATTTATAAACCTCATTGTTTAACAAAGCTTATAACAAAAAAAGCAAAACTGTGCCAAACAGTGAATTACCAACAAAAGTTCAACAAAAATAAACAAAAGTATTATAAAAACGGAACACCTACGACAAATCTGTTAATCCTTTAATTTGACCCCAATTTAGATTTTAATGTCAATACAATGTAAAACAAATAACGGGTCAACCATATTAGATCTCAGGGAGGGGGAGGAAGCTTTGAAGTTTTTGTTTTTTTTAAATAAATAATTCCTTGTCTGTTTAGTTTTGGTATTCATTCCTTTTGAGTAGTCTTGGAATAAGTGGTGGAGGTATTTCGTTTGATTTAGAAACAAATATTTGAGGATGTCATACACTCAAAATAAATGGGCCCAAAAACAAATAATAATGTTGTGTCTATTACAACTCCAACCCCCCTTTCTCATCTGATGGTTGCAAACTAACAATCCAAATGCATATATTCTTCTGGTTTATTTTTTTAAATTTTTTGTCCATATAATTTATCTTTTGCTCACAATTTTTCCCCATACATTTTTTACCCAATACCCCTTCCCCCAATTTTTTACCAAAATTATTTGTTCCTATCTTTTTCTTCATAGGCCTAGACTTTCTTTTCCCATCCCCTCCATAATTTTTTTTTCCATATTTTTTTTCACTGACATTTTCCCCCAAACTTTTTTGCCATTTTCTCCCTAAATTTTTCTTTTCACTTTTTTTTCATCAAATTTTTTTCCTTGCATTTTTTCCACATTTTACTTTTTTTTTTTAAATTTCTTTTATTCAAAGTATTTTCAGTATATAAAACGTGATTCTTTCAGATCTGTGCTTTCATGTTATTAAATTAATCCCACATGACAAATTGTTTGTAGCTGTTTTCTTTTACTCTCAAATCCTTCTTGTTTTATTTTCTTTTTTAAATCTCTTAAGTTTTTTGTTTTATTTTGTTTTGTTTGAGGTATAAGTCAGTTATATCCCTTGTTTTCGTGAATATGTGATAATCCTCGGCTGACGCCTCGGATATATCACATATTCCCTCAAACGCGGGATATAACTAGCACTTGTATTTAAATACTTTTGAAAGTATTTGTATTTGTATTTAAATACTTTTGTCAAAATGTAAAAGTATTTGTATTTGTATTTGTATTTGTATCAAAGTATTTGGTATTTGTAAATACTTTTTACAAATACTTTTTATATTTTCACTAATAATCAACAATTACATTAATTGGGTAACATCAACTATTTTGCAATTTGCACTAGTTGTAAATATGTGGTGTTCTAAAATATGAAAGAAGGTTGATTAAAAATGTTATTTTTAAATTTAATTTGTTTTTATTTTTATCATTGATGAAAAAGTTAACTTATTATTGTTTCACATGGAAGATTATCAGTCAATTCTTCATATCTAGTTTTATTAAAGACTGTATACTTCTTCATATCTACATAATCAAAGGAAGGAGGTTCAGTATCCATTGAAATTAAATAGCAATTTAACTTACTGTAAGCTGAGTAATCTGCTGGAGAAGGGAGTGTGGCATGCTTTGTCACGATTGCAATTGGAATGTCATGTCAGGGATAGTTCACCAGAATTGCTCACATGAGACTTACTCAATAGCTGTTGTCAATACACTCAATACAGTGGCTTGTGTAGATCAAGGATATGCTCAGTTAACTGACATTTTGAGCAATTCAAGCCTTGCCCCTATATATAGTGAGTTGGCTTGGCATATGACACTTCACTCATTAATGTGAGAGGCCACCAACCGCACACAAGGAGAAGAGGTAGTCACAGCAAGTTATGTCATCCCAGTCATCAGAAGCCTGTGTCATCACCTGGACAGCGTGGCCGTCAAATTCAACACTGCACTTGTGAAGACCTGCCAAGCCAGCCTACTCAAGCGCCTGACAGCCTTTGAAGAAAAGAAGACCTACCAACTGGCAGCAGCCCTGGACCCCAGGTTCAAACTTCGATGGTGTTCATCAACAGAATCTGACAGGATCAGGTAAATATCTATTGAATTTTATTTAAGCAGTAGATAAGACTTTGAGTTGAGGATAGTTCTAATAACATTCCTGCTTACTGTGTTGAATTAATAAGTAATGGTTTGATATGGCTGTCTGCAGTAATTTATTAGAGAAGTTTGTATAACAAATGCTATGTGTATATATATGTGTTGTGTACTCAAACAACTTGTAACACATGGATGTTTATTTTCAGATCTGAACTGGCATCCCAGCTGCCAAAGTCCGGCCAGACTGTCCGAGACCCAACCCGATCACCACCTCGGAAGAAGAGCCTCTTCTCATTTCTGGAAGAAGATGAGGAGGACACAACAGAACGCAACAGCGAGCTTGAGGTGTACCTGGGTGAAAGGTAATGATAATTTTAACATGTTCTACTATAAAAATGTACTTGTCTATAAGTTGAAAAAACAGCATTACAGAACTGTAAGTGGTTCGAAGGTCAATTAAACTTTTCTGAGGAATAATGCTGTTCAGGAAGAAACAGCTTAAACATTAGTGAGAACTTAAGTCAATGATTAGGGATAAGTGTATCAAGCTCTCATTGTTGTCTTCTTCTGATCAATCAATTTACTATTTCAGATGCATCCCCCAGTGTTCTGATCCTCTCCTCTTCTGGAAAGAGAACCAGCACCGACTGCCTGGTCTGGCGAAGATGGCTGAGCGATACCTGTCCATTCAAGCATCATCTGCCCCAGTAGAGAGAATCTTCTCCACAGCCGGCAAGATCAACAGGCTCGACAGAAACCGAACTACAGATGACCACTTCGAACTGCTGATGTTCAACAGATGCAACGGAGACTTGTAATTATGTGGAATGATATGTGATATGTTCAAATTGCTAGAATACAAGTGTGCTGATTTACATTAACTTAATTGATTTACTCTGTGTTGATTTATTTATTATCAAATTTACAGAATTGACTTGCTATATGTTGCTCTATTTCCTTTGATTTATCTTTTTGATATTAAATAAATAATTTGATTGAAATCTTGTTTTTGTCTTTGTTCAAACTAAAGTATTTACAAATATATTTGCAAATATATTTGTATTTGTATTTGTATTTAAATACTTTCAAAATTTGAGTATTTGTATTTGTATTTGAAAGAATTTAAAGTATTTGTATTTGTATTTAAATACTTTTGGGCTCACCAGTATTTGTATTTGTATTTGGAAAAATAGAAAGTATTTGTATTTGTATTTAAATACTTTTATCTGTATTTGAACCCAACCCTGCTTGTCATCGCTTCTGATAACATGACACTTTAAAAGTATCTTGATATTATGCATCTTGCAGTTCATCTGGCAAGGATCTGCACCAAAATGTAATCAGAACATTGCTTTAATGAATGCGAAAAGTTCAATTTGAAACATGCAGCCATTTCTGCCCAGCTGATTGACGGATGTATGGATGGACAGACAGACAAATGCAAATGATAACATCAGTACCATATTGCTACTTGACTATAACTGTTTCTTTTGCACCCAATTCATCCACAGCCAGGGACCCACTTGATAAATTCAGCCTCTCTGCTGCAGTTGATAAGGAGCAATAAGCTGATAAGTCAAAGGATAATGGTTATCATTGTTGCAGTAATTGCATGCTATCAAAAGATTCTGAATTTTTGATATGGAATAGGTGTGTAGCCTACATAGTGTAGGTGAGGTTTCACCAGCTGTGAATATGTGGCTGTATAAGCATTGAGGTTAAATCTTCTATATCTAGTCAAAGACAACTTTGGTTAACTAGAACTAAACTGAAAACAATGTCAATTTTTCAATATAGTTTTATTGAAAGTTAAGTTCAGAATAGTTATCATACAGTAGAATCAATTCTAATGATCAATTTTCCTTTATTGGTTGGTGTCATATGACTTTTGACCTGAATGCCATTCAAATTCAAGGTGGCAAAATCACCATGAGTCAACGAGTGCTATTGAAAAAAAAACTGTCATCATGAAAAATCGGCAATATGTGTTTATCACAGCTCGGGCTAACGCCCTCGCTGGATAAATCACATATTGCCTCTCCCTAGGTGAATAACCTATACTTGTTCCTTTTGGAACTCTGGGCTTGTATAATATTACTATCATGACAATACAAGAAACATGGCTTCCAGAGCTTTGTTAGTGAATCTACGATTCGCTAACTTATAATATCTGCTTCTCGGAAGAACAACTTTTTCAAGGAATTGTGTTTTAATATCCCTTTTGAAAATAGGGACCTTCACGAGTCCTTTGAAGCAGTGGTAGCAGTTGATTTAAAGCAGGTTTGATCAAGTGCTACACATACTGTGATATTTATTGAATTGGGTAATCAAACACATGCAATGCACAATATTTATAATTCAAATATGATTTATATACAATGTGATTGATACAAGAATAATATCATTTGCACAATATTCCGTGTTTCACACAAGCTTAATTAATATCTGATTATCTGGGCTGCCAGTAGTGTTGGTCCAGAATAACTGCTATTAACATTTATTATGAGTTTTTACTATTTTCGAGGGATAGTCCAGTTAAACTGAGTCAAATTGGATAAGCAGGAAAAAGTAGGTTAGAATAAGTCCAAGAATCTGAAAACGAAAAATGAAACATCAATATATTTCAGTATGAGGTGCTTCAGAGGAAAGCATCAGTGTACAGGAATTGTAATAAAAAAAGGGTGTTTACAAATTGCAATTTAATTGTTTATCACATTTCAGTTTTTGCTATACAATATGGCCTTATGAACAAAAATACATTTTAAAAACACCCAAACAGACAATAAAAACCGAAAAATTTGCACCTCAACTCTATATATTAATTTGACATGACAATTTGAAAATTGAATTTGTTCCGATTTCAGAATGTAGGCGACAAAATCATAAGCCCTTAGAATTAGGCTTTTTAAATGGAATTTTCGGACAATGTCAGTATGGCATCTGAAAATACCACAAAGCAAAATTTGCAGTCTATCACCATCTTTTCGCTGGGATAAAGGCTATTTATATTCTTCAAATCACATTTAAATGACTGGTATGCAGTTTTGAAATAAAAACACAAAATGCTGAGCAGCACATGATGTTTGAGATTATTGCGTCCAGACATGCACTAAGATGAGGAAAACAAAACATTTGTAATGGACCTTCAAGAGCAAAATCCCAGGTGGATGTCATTCGGATGAGACATTAGATTGGCATCCCCTTGTATACAAATCTTTACTGGACAAGTAAAAGATCCCTCACATGGGGTAAATGTGTGACATGTTGAGGACTCCAGCTCATCACTCAACACTTTTGGACCCCCCATAGCTGGTCTTTGAGGGCTGCACTAAGGCTTACTTTCCATATCTATATTATCTAAATCAACATATACAATTGCAAAAGTACAACCCTGCCCAAACGGATACACAGCCAACCTTCGAATTCCATGCTCAATCGCTTAAAGAGATCATACACTAAAAACATTTTACAACTTAAAATACTGCTTGTAAGATGGGAAGCACATTCGAAGATAGCTCAATGTGTACAGAAGTATGGCAAAATTTACTTACAGTCAGGAATGTAGCTTTGCTTAGGTCTACAAAGCCCAAAACAACAAATCCTCCAAATTCTTTGATTTCCTCCATGAACATCATCACCTGCAATAAGAGTGATACATTTAGTAGCCTCCTGATTAGGGCAGTTTTGTAATGTTTGACATACAGATCAGACACTTTAACAACAGCTTGTGTAGCCCTTCCGTTATACGTCAGCCATTATATTTTTAAATGGGCACAAGGACTGGTGTTAGGGCCATCAAACAAGCTCTCTATAAAAGCACCAATAGGAGCTGAGCCACAAGCCAAAATGTCAGGATGTCGCCGTGTCGGACGTAGTCACTGAGCATTTGGATTTGATTTGATTTGATTTATTTACCAAATTCATCAGCTCATATACATTGAATGTGCCGCATATGATGAAATGAGCAATAATGACCTTATGAAATGGGAAATTGGGAATGAATATATACAGTGATGAAAAAGTTAGAATAGCCGATAAAAGCTTCATAGCTTATTTCCAGCGGGGTCCAGAGGAATGATACACAAGAGGGCAGCATGAATAGTGTGACTTGTTTTTTGAGGTTGATAATTGTTGTGCACAAATTGTCATGAAGCATGTGTGTGCTTTTTTTAAAATAACTTCTTAAAAATGACATTGTGACATGTTTGTTTATGATCCTTTTTGCATTTCTTTTGATGGACATGAACGCAGTTTATAAATTAAACTGCTTACCTCGTGAGTCGAACCTTCATCCTTTTCAATATCCATTCTTCTCAGCAATCCAAGAATTGATTTGGACTACAAGAGAAAGAAAGCACCTATAGTGATCATCATCATTCAAGGCAGTTTTCTTTATTTCTGTCGTGTCTAGTTATACATAATCGAAACACAATGGAAAATTCATTTGCTTTGACTTGTATAGTGTTGAGCACGCCCAAAGGCGACTCAATAGTTGCCGAGCAATGTTCATGCTCAGACCAACTGAGCACGTACGAAGGCCATGAGAAATGGTGGCCATTTTGAAATTTCTCTGATTCAAATTTTCATGGCCAGTTTTTAAAACTTTCTCATGGTTTTTATGAATCCAGAAATTTATGAAAATAATTTGAGGTATGTCTGACCAGTGCTCAATATGTACTATCTATCATATGTAGCTCACTTCTGGATTAACATAGAATGATAGTGAGTTTTTAAAGTGCAAGGCAAAACTCACCTTTTCATTGATCTGCGAAGGACCAAGTACAAATGCAAACAACACAGCGAAGGTGTGACATACTAATGTATAAATCACGAAGATATACTCTTTGAAATAATTGTCATGTCGTACTCCCATATACTCTATCAAGCAAAACTGGACTATCAGGGATAGCAGGCACGCAGCCATGAGGTATCCATGAGATGCGTTGAAGTCGCTCACACAATCACTTAAGTTGTTGAATTGCTTTCGGTAATTTCTCAATATCTTCGGATTCTTCAAATCATCAGAGTGAAACTTCATCTTGTGGTACAAGACGTTGAAGTGGTGTTTGTAGATCAGAGACCATGCGATGACATACACAGGGGCTGTGAAATATACCATCATAACAATTGGATCAAAAACTGGTATAATCATAAAACAGAGACAAAGAATTTTTGCCGGATTTTCGATGATTGTGAATGTAGTGTTTTCCGATGTGCCATTACCGTAACAAGCCATGATGTAAGTTTCTGTTGAGAAATGCCATTCCATGATGCTTTTAAACAAGGTCACACAAAATCCAAATGCAACGAGACAGTAGAGGAATATCTTAGCCTTGGTACTTAAGACGCTTGCTGTTATGAAACCTTTGATTTGATTTCGATTATTCTTCCATTTGCTTCCACGGAGGGTCTGAAGATTCATAAAACCTCTTCTTGACAAGTAGAATGTTGACAGGCTGATCATCGCCATCCAAAAGTAGTAGGCACTAAAAGTTATCGGGGCAACCATCTCAAGAAAGGAATTGGCAGGAAATTGTCCAAGCAGGGAACTGACCATCAAGACAATGAACAGGAATAGACCTAGACATATTGTGACTGTGTGGTAAATCAGAAGTGAAATCCATCCAGCAATCGGCGAGCCCGGTTCCCGGACATAATGACCTGCGCCAAGTATTCTGAAGATCCAAACGAACACTTTTAAGTCACGAGGTATCGCTGCGTCTCTTGCCATTTGATTGTTTTGTCCTTTTAGCTTGTCCATCTGTGTTTAATAAAATAAAATAAACAGATCGATAAAACAAAAGAGAGACTTTACAGGGTGACCCAAAAAAAAGTTGACACTTCTTTGAGTGGTCATAAGACAATCAATTTTTTCCACAGGACTTTCATAAATGGCTCATTTTGTTGGTAATCATCAACACATTGCATTTGAAAGGCAAAAACGACAGACTTACCAGCATAGCCTTGCTGCTATAACAAAGTGTGAGTTGTCCCTGATTTTTGCTGTGCCGAGTTGAAGAGGATGCATCAATAAGGCTTTTAAAAATGTTAATATGAGTGGTCTGAGATATAAAAAACTGTTTTATATTTGTTGACTGGTAAATAAAAAAGCTTGACACAGGCAAATGTGGTCCTAGAAACTATAGAACCCCTTAGAATAATGTTAAATGGTCACAAAAGGTAAATATGCCAGGTCCAGGAGAGATTATTTCACATTAGCAGGAAATATTTGAAAATTAAGGTCGAAAAGTGTCTTATATTGAAGTTATAATAAAGTATGAAGGCCTAACATATGTCTGGTTCCTTAAGAATGAATTGCTTTATGTCTAACTCTGATATTGTGGCACATGAAATGGAGATGTGAGTACTTGATTGGTCATTGTGTGCCACCAGTCTCTCCTTGTGTAGATAATCACTGAGGATGCTTTAATGATAGTATTGTCATGACATAGACAGAAAATGTAGTTGACATACTACAAAATTCAAAAAATGTCGTTTCAGGACCATTTACATTGTATTAGTGGAATTTGGGCAATTACTACGCTGGTGGCTGACGGAGAGCCATATATTTCATTATACATAAAGGAGCTGATAAAATATATAGTCAACCTGGATGAATAATACATCAAATCACAGCTAGAGGTATTCAGACTATGTTCTGAACATAAATAGACATTCCAGCCAGTTTTAACCCATGTACAGGATCTCAAAAGTGGTCAGTTAAAATGTTGGTAAATTTCGATCAGAAGTAATTTGTTTCCTCCAAGGCTAGACTACCCCCGATATAACTAAATCACAACGGCAAGTATAGATGGCATTACCTTTCAGACAGTCAACCCATTAGCTGACTTTAAAAAAAAAATTGTATACAAGAAACAGACAAAAACTTCAAAGGACATCAATTTCAAGGATATAGGTTATATTAAGGGTCACTGTGAGGCCAATTTTGCAACTAGAACAAAATGACTTTAGCAGTGTTTTGTCAATGTAAAGGTACATCCCTGTGTGTAATTTCATGAAGATTGTGTTCTTTTCAGCTGCAGTGTACATTTCTAAAGTTCATTTACACAAATGTCAACTTTTTTTTGGGTCACCCTGTATATCCAAAATATCATACATTCTTGATAAAAATGGATAGGCCTATTTTTGACATAATGGCTGATAAACTTGGAATAACATGATGATATTGATACCTCTATTTGAGATTTCAGAAATCCTTGAGCCACAGGTAACTTCCTGTGACGTTGACAAACCTATGCGTGAGTAGCACTAGAATGAAGGTTCTGAACTGCTGAATATGTTGATCCTGGCAGAAGCCAAGGGTGACCTCAGTGTCTCATTACATTGGTTGATCTGATTTCAGCAAATAAATTGGGGCAACAAAAGTCTGAAAGCTTTTAGCCTACGGTGACATCCTCACTTCTCAGGGTAATCTTGAGAAAGCTTACCCTGATCACATCAAACACTAACACTTTTTTGTGAAGTAGTAACAATAAGATTAATTTTTCACAGGTCTGACATATACATAAATATAATTAACAGTTTGAGATCTCTCAAAGCAATTAAATTACTGGCTGAGTGTTTCATTGTGGCCTGTTAGTTGTTTCAATGAGTTCCTTTGTAGAAAAACATGGCCAATTATTTAAATCATGCCAGAAAAAAGCCACTGATTAAAACATTTCAGCATTTTGTAGAATTTGTGCAAAGACGAATTGTTAAGTGTCTTACTAATTAAGATTTGGTTTTCTTGTTGTCAAAACCTGTCCATGTGATATTTAATCATTTCACATGGCTTGACTTGCTGTTGTCTGTGTAATATTGGCAAGAATCTTAAATCACACTCTAGACCAAATCCCTCTTTCAAAATATTTACTCTTACTAAAAGCATGTGGTGGTGCTGTGAGTGTATCAATGTTTGAAATCAAACTATTAAACATCTCAGAAAATAGGTCTAATCCAAATGTATAAAATTTGCAACAGAGATTACAAAACTGAGCCAAACTGAAACAGTGGAAAATTTTATCAACCTTGCTTGGAACAGTAAACATAAACCAAAAAGATTATTACTCTTGATGCTGCATTTCTGTTTACTTTCAATTACCTTTGAAAATGAATTTTGCTTGACCCTCGTACGATCCAAGCCCAAAATACATATAGGTTGAAGGTCGAGGCAAAATATTTTAAGGTAACAATATATAATTGCCCTTTCAGGTCCTTCCTCCATCACAAGAAGCCTAAAGATTTCTCTTCGCTAAAATGTGGTTTGTCACTCACCGTGATATGTGAAGGGATGACGGTCTTCTATCAGCTGACTCCTTTTCAGTCCATGGTGTCATTGGCCAAGTTGTGTGGCCAAGCATAATTACCATGCACGAATCATATTTACGAAGCACTTGTGCAGTTGCAGAGAGTATCAGGCGCTACGCAACGTTATCACTTAACTTGAATAGCAGATTATTTGCAAATTACTTAATGCGCTCTGACTAACTGGATTTCATCATTGATATGGGTGGTAAAACAGTATAAACAGTTTTGTCACACCTATTTTTGGGTCACAAGACTACAGTCGGATGTCATTAACCCATCTTGGAAGCTGGCTTTGTCATGATAATGGCAATATTCATCATGTCTCTGGTTGATATCCCAAAACATCTAATCAGTTTCAGCTAGCTTAGTCTCTTCTGTTGCTGGGAATGTTTGTTTCACACTGTAAAACTAGCTCCCATCACTTTTACAACAGTTACCATTAAAACCATACCTTCTGTAAAAACAATGGTTTTCTACCATAAAATGGCATTTTTTGGTATTCTTTTTAGCCGCCCTTTAAGAGGCACAGCTGGTTTTGCAGTGGATGTCACAGTCAACATTCAGCTTCCTGTTGACATCAATGACCTCACAACAGGCCTTATTCATTGCATAGAAACTGAATGTCAATTTTTTTTGCTTTGCTACAGGACTAATTGTGTCTGTTTCTTTTGCATCAGATTCATCAACAGCTGGGAATTCAATTGATAAATGCAGCCTTTCTGCTGCAGTTGATAAGGAGCAATTTAAGCTGATAAGTCAGAGAAAATGGTTATCATTGTCGCAATAACTATCTTGAATCAATAAGCGCTGTTGTACTTGAAGGGGAAGCATGATGTATCAGACCTTCCAACATTGAAAAGTTCTGTGATAATCCAAAGACTAAGGATGGGGCCATGTTGGAATTTTTTCATTCAAAAGATTTCTGAATTTTGAGCATGGCATTATTGTTATTTAGGTGTGGTAACTGAGTCAGCGACTATCTGAGTCCAGACGTTAAATCTTCTCTGTCAAGCCAAAGACAACTTTGGATAACTAGAACACAACTGAATTTAATTCTAATTTTTCAATGTAGTTTTATTGAAAATTGAAATACACAGGTGTTATCATACAGCAGAATCAAAATTTTATAATGATCAGTTTTCCTTTATTGGTTGGTGTCATATGATTTTCGACGTGAACGCCATTGGAAGTCAAGATGGTGAAATCATCTCAATAAGAAGCATGTTGTGATAAACTCTCCATGCTCCGGTAGAGGTCTCGGTTCAGAGCATCATGAGTCTATGAGTGCTTACGAAAATAAAAAGAAATTTTCATCATAAAAATTTCGGCACTCTTGCCTCTGTGAGGCATATTAGACAGGCAGCTGTATGTCTACCAGGCGAATGAGTCAGATGGATAATGATCAGAGAGCCAAAAGTTTGTGAACTGTAAGTACTAAGTACTGTGCAGGTACTCTCCAAAATTCACACAACTCTCAATTTTGTTCCTTTAGGAACTCTGGACTTGTATAACATTACTATCACGACAAAACAAGAAACATAGCTTCCAGAACATTGTCAGTGAATCTACGATTCGCTAGCTTAGAATATCTACATCTGGGAAGAAAACTTTTTCAAGGAATTGTCTTTTTATCCCTTGAATTGGGTAATCAAACACATGCAGTGCACAATATTTATAATTCAAATATGATTTATATACAATGTGATTGATACAAGAATAATATCATTTGCACCATATTCCGTGTTTCACACAAGCTTAATTAATATCTGATTATCTGGGCTGCCAGAAATATTGGTCCAGAATAACTGCTATTAACATTTATTGTGAGTTTTTATCATGTATTTTTGGGGAATAGTCCAGTTAAACTGAGTCAAATTGGATAAGCAGGAAAAAGTATGTGAGAATAAGTCCAAGAATCTGAAAATAAACAATGAATTTATCAATATTTTTCATCATGAGGTGCTTCAAAGGAAGGCATCAGTGTACAGGAATTGAAATTAAAAAAAAGGGGTTTACAAATTGTAATTTAATTGTTCATCACATTTAATTTTTTACTCTAAAATATGGCCTTACGAACATAAATACATTTTAAAAACACCAAACAGACAATAAAAACCGAAAAATTTGCTCAGCAACTCTATATTTGAATTTTACATGACAATTTGAAAATTGGATTTTTGCTGATTTCAGAATGCAGGCGATCATCATGGTGTTTAAGCCCTTAGAATTAGGCTTTTTAAATGGAATTTTTGGACAATGTCAGTATGGCATCTGAAAATATCGCAAAGCAAAATTTGCAGTCTATCACCATTTTTTCGCTGGGATGAAGGCTATTTATATTCTTCAAATCAAATTTAATGCAGTTTTGAAATAAAAACACAAAATGCAGCGCAGCACATGATGTTTGAGATTATTGCGTCCTGACATGCACTAAGATTAGGAAAACAAAACATTTACAACGGACCTTCACGAGCAAAATCCCAGGTGGATGTCATTCAGATGAGACATTAGATTGGCGTCCCGTTGTATATGAATCTTTACTGGGCAAGTAAAAGATCCCTCACATGGGGTAAATGTGTGACATGTTGAGAACTCCTGCTCATCACTCAACACTTGCGGGCCCCCCATATAGCAGGTCTTAGAGGGCTGCACTTAGGCCTACTTACCATATCTATATATCTAATGCCCAGTTCTCACGGCACGTTACGGAGAACGTTTTTACCACTGAGGGGTAGCTTGAGTAGAATTCTAGGAAAAAAATGACCCTCCCGGCGACATACAATGTTTATAAAACCATTATATAATTAATTAAAAGCATATCATGGCGGGATTAGATAGTAAATCGGCGGGATAACATCATATCCCTGCGGGAAAGATCTAAATGCCTGGGGGCAAGATCTAAGTGCCTGTGGGATGTCAGAGATCGTCGGCGGGATGTCAAAAGATCGTCCGCGGGATGTCAAAAGACCATCGGCGGGATGTCAAAAACTGCCGGCGAGGCTACAAATGTCCCCCCAGGGGCAGGAGAGGTCCCCGCAGGGGCAGGAGAGGTCCCCTCAGGGGCAGTGGATGTCCTAATATCCCGCCGGAGATGTTTTTGAGACGTTCTCACTGAAAAAATCCCCGCCGGACATCAAAAAATCAATAAAATTTTGAGCTCTGTTCCGCCGTCATGAAAAAAAAGTTTGAACCTGTTGAGTCTTTTTTGACATCCACAGCGCAGTTTTTCCATTTCTAGGAACCCCTGAGGGGAACAAAAACTACCCCTGGGGGAATGTGAAAAGTCGACGGCGGATCACCCAAATTCATCCAAATTACCAGGAAATACCATCACGCCGACGCCTAAAGTGCTCCGTAACGTGCCGTGAGACTGGGGCTTTAATCAACATATACAATTGTAAAAGTACAACCCTGCCCCAACGGATATACAGCAAACCTTCCATGCTTAATCACTAAAGAGATTATACACTAAAAACATTTTACAACTTAAAATACTGCTTGTTAGATGGGAAGCACATTCGACGATTGCTCAATGTGTACAGATGTATGGCAAAATTTACTTACAGTCAGGAATGTAGCCTTGCTGAGGTCTACAAAGCCCAAAACAACAAACCCACCAAACTCTTTGATTTCCTCCATGAACATCATCACCTGCAATAAGAGTGATACATTTAGTAGCCTCCTGATCAAGGCAGTTTTGTAACGTTTGACATACAGATCAGACACTTTAACAGCCTGTGTAGCCCTTCCATTATAAGTCAGCTATTTTATTGTTAAACCACTCAGGGAAATAGACTCAGGCCAGACTGTAAAGAATAACATATTTTCATAATCCATAGGAAAATTTGAAATCAAAACATTTTGATTGGATGGTCAGTAATCAGTCACTTTTGAGACATTCCCATGGGAGGAGTTATCTCTGAACAAAAGCACCTATTTGCTTAGGGGAGACAATTGGGCAGTCACAGACTCTCAAAGACCAGCCTCTTCTGATTTCTAATTACCATACTCACCAACTAACTTGTGTCTAGGGCAGGGCCAGTCTCAACAAATGTGATAAGGTCTTTTTTGTAAGGTGTGTCAAACAGGCACAAGGACTGGTTTTAGGGCCATCAAACAAGCTTTCTATTAAAGCTACAATAGGAGCTGAGCCACAAGCCAAAATATCAGGGTGTCGTTCATAGTCACTGAGCATCTGGATTTGATTTGATTTGATTTATTTAACAAATTCATCAGCTCATATACATCGAATGTGCGGCATATGATGAAATAAGCAATAATGACCTCTTGAAATGGGAATGAAGTATACAGTGATGAAAAAGTTAGGATAGTCCATAAAAGCTTCATAGCTTATTTCCAGCGGGGTCCCGAGGAATGATACACAAGAGGGCAGCATGAGTAGTGTCACTAGTGTGACTTGTTTTTTGAGGTTGATAATTGTTGTGCACCCAGTGTCATGAAGCATGTGTGTGCTTTTTTAAAAATAACTTCTTAAAAATGACATTGCGACATGTTTGTTTATGATCTTTTTCGCATTTCTTTTGATGGACATGAACCAGATTTATCAATTAAACTGCTTACCTCGTGAGTCGAACCTTCATCCTTTTCAATATCCATTCTTCTCAGCAATCCAAGAATTGATTTGGACTACGAGAGAAAGAAAGAATTTAAAATGATAATCGTCATTCATATCAAGGCAGTTTTCTTTATTTTTTTCATGTTTTGGTTATACATAATAGAAACATGATGGAAAATTAATTTGCTTTGACCTATAGAGTACTGAGCATGGTCAAAAGTGACCCAATTGCTGCAGGGTAATGTTCATGCCAAGACCTACTGAGCATGTGGAAAGGCAATAAGAAATGGTGGCCATTTTGAAATTTCCCTGATTCAAATTTTCATGGCCAGTTTTTTTATTTCTCATGGTTTGTATGAATCGTCAACTTTTCAAAAATTTTTGAGGTATGACCAGTGATCATTATGTACTCTATAATATGTAGCTCACTTCTGGATTAACCAAGAATGATAGTGAGTTTTTATAGTGCAAGGCAAAACTCACCTTTCCATTAATCTGCGAAGGACCAAGCACAAATGCAAATAACACAGCGAAGGTCTGGCAAACTAATGTATAAATGACAAAGATGTACTCTCTGAAATAATTGTCATGTCGTACTCCCATATACTCTATCAAGCAAAACTGGACAATCAGGGATAGCAGGCATGCAGCCATGAGGTATCCATGAGATGCGTTGAAGTCACCCACAGAATCACTTAAGTTGTTGAATTGCTTTCGGTAATTTCTCAGTATTTTCGGATTCTTCAATTCATCAGAGTGGAGGTTCATCTTCTGATACAAGACATTGAAGTGGTGTTTGTAGATGAGAGACCATGCAATGATATACACAGGGGCTGTGAAATATACCATTATAACAATTGGATCAAAAGCTATTGTGATCATAAAACATAGACAAAGAATTTTTCCAGGATTTTCGATGATAGTGAAAGATGCGTTTTCCGATGTCCCATTACTGTAACAAGCCATGATGTAGCCTCCTGCCATGAAGTGCCATTCCATGATGGTTTTAAACAGGGTGACGCAGAATCCGCATGCAACAAGACTGTAGAGGAACATTTTCACCTTAGCATTTAAGACACTTGTCGTTGCAACACCTTGATTTCGATTATTCACCCATTTGCTTCCACGGAGGGTCTGAAGATTCATAAAACCTCTTCTTGAAAGGTAGAATGTCGACAGGCTGATCAGTGCGGTCCAAAAGTAGTAGGCACTGAAGGTTATCGGGGCGACCATCTCAAGAAATGAATTGGCATGAAATTGCCCAAGTAGGGCACTGACAATCATGACAATGAACAGGAATAGACCTAGACATATTGTGACTGTGTGGTAAATCAGAAGTGCAAACCATCCGGCAATTGGCGAGCCCGGTTCCCGGATGTAATGACCAGCGCCGAGTATTCTGAAGATCCAAATGAACACTTTTAAGTCACGAGGCATCGCTGCATCTCCTGCCATTTGATTGTTTTGTCCTGTAAGCTTGTCCATCTGAATTTAATAAAATAAAATAATTCACTCTTTGTAGAGTTTGTGCAAAGAAGAATGGTTAAGTGTCTTAAGAATTGATCAACCTGAACGTAATCCCCAAATCAACAGTTATTGTTAAGTTTTGGTTTTCTTGTTGTCAAAACCTTTCCTTATGATATTTAATCATTTCACATGGCTTGACTTGCTATTGTCTGTGTAATATTGGGAAGAATCTTAAATCACACTCCAGACCAAATCCCACTTTCAAAATATATACTCTTCCACTAAAAGCATGTGGTGCTGTGAGTGTATCAAAGTTTGAAATCAAACTACAGTAGTCAACTTTTGAAGTGGATCAAGAATTGACATCGTAGCAATTCTGACATCAATTGTTGTTGCTGCATAATTTTGCATGAAATGTTAACTTTGATATCTTGGTAATGTGCTTGAACGAGGTTGTTAGGTTTCAGTGACTTTGATGGTCACCAGACACGATTATTTGAAGCTAGGTGCAAAATGACTTGTCACACATTAGTGAATACACTGTAGCAGCACCAAAATAGAGTGGTGATTTCAGAGCCTTTGTCACTCAAACAATGTCGAATTGGACTGAAGGAACCTAAACTGTGAAAATGTGAAAAAAAGAAGTCCTCAATTGTCTACTAAATATGATTGAAAAATAAATTTTCTTCAGTCACTTGATGAAGTATGCCCCAGCGGTGGCTCCCCCGCTTGGTGAAATTGTTCATATCCATTGGAAAAGCCACAGATTTTTGAAAACAGTGAATCAAATCAAAAGTCTAGCTCAATTGAGTTAAAAGAACAATGCCTGGTTTATTGCACAGTTACAAAAGAAATGATAACCTGTTTTCAATTAAGGTCGCCATTGCTTATTAGTGTTACAGACAATTTTGCACCTTGTGACAAACAATCATCGTTTTGAAGGGTAAAAAATTTGTGAAGTATGAAGTTTTGTCGGCCAAAACATTGCCAAGACATCACACCAACATACTGCACTAAGATCATTTACTCATACTTTTTTGTGTTAATATAAATTATATGTAAATTCTTGATCCACTTCAAAAATTGACTACTGTATTAAACATCTCAGAAAATAGATTTAATCCAAATGTATAAAATTTGCAACAGAGGATACAAAACTGAGCCAAAACCGAAACATTGGAAAATTTTATCAACCTTGCTT
The DNA here is from genome assembly GCA_026936325.1 of Platynereis dumerilii. Taxonomy (NCBI): domain Eukaryota; kingdom Metazoa; phylum Annelida; class Polychaeta; order Phyllodocida; family Nereididae; genus Platynereis; species Platynereis dumerilii. The sequence continues at coordinate 4,732,658 of JAPTHN010000019.1, read as the reverse complement.
GGAACAGTAAACATAAACCACAAACATTATTACCTTGATGCTGCAATTCTGTTTATTCTCAATTACCTTCAAAACTGAATTTTGCTTGACTCTCATACGATCCAAGCCCAAAATACATCATCATATGTATTCTAAATACATATAGGTTGAAGGTCAAAGCAAAATATTTTAAGGTAACAATATATAATTGCCCTTTCAGGTCCTTCCTCCATCACAAGAAGCCTAAACATTTCTCTTCGCTAAAATGTGGCTCGTCACTCACCTTGATATGTGAAAGGATGGCGATCTTCTATCAGCAGACTCCTTAGCAGACCATGATGTCATTGGGCAATTTGTGTGGCCAAGCATAATTACCACGCACAAGTCATATTTACGAAGCACTCACAGCAGTCCCGGAGTATCAGGCGCAGCGCAACATTATCACTTAACCGAATAGCAGATTAATTTACAAATTGGATTTCATCATTGATATGGGTGGTATTTACAGTTTTGTCACATCTATTTTTGGGTCACAATTACAGTCGGATGTCATCAACCAATCTTGGAAGCAGGCTTAGTCATGATAATGGCAATATTCATCACGTCTCCGGTTAATATCACAAATCACACTACTAGTCGCAGCTTGCTTTGTCACAAACATCTGCTGCTGGGTGTCAATCATGTAAATGTTCGATATGACCTCAAATTGCTTATGAGTCATAAAGAATAACATGGCACGGACAGACATATGACCTACCAAGGAGCATTTCAAAGCACTTTTCATTTGTCGACTGTAATCTTGCTAATATTCTTTAAATGTGCCTTACTCAATCAAAATATTTAATATCATTACATCATTATAAATTTAGTCCCTGTCATATTTTACACGGAATTCAAGTTCTTTTCTATACTGTTCAAATGTAATGTCAGAGATGACTCTATTCTCTAGCATTGCAATCTATGTAAAATAAATACAGGCTCTGATGTCATTTTAAACTGGATTAGATTCCCCAGCTTCTAGCCAATGTGAATCCACCTCAACTGGGTATCGAAGTTTCAACACAATATCAATTGATAAATTCAGCCTTTCTGTGGCAATTGATAAGGAGCAATTAGCTGATAAGTCAGAGATAATGCTTGTCATTACCATGGTAACTAATCTGGATTCAATAAGTGCAGTTGCACTTGAGGTGACTACATGTCACAGACCTTCACACATTAAAAAGTTATGTGATAATCCTAAGATAAATGCTGGGGTAGTGTTAGAGTTCTGCTATCGAAAGATTTTTAAATTTCAAATATGGAGACGTGTTCAGGTGAGATGGCACCAGCAGTGAATCCGTAACAGTATGGGGTTCGATGTTATATATTTTCTGTCAAGTATAAAACTGAAAACTATAACTTTTTCAAATGTAGTTTATTGCAAGCTCAAAAGTGTAATTATACAGTGGAATCAATTCTAATGATCAGTTTTCCTTTATTGGTTGGGGTCATATGACTTTCGACCTGAACGCCATTCGAAGTCAAGATGGTGAAATCATCTCCAAAGGAAGCTTGTTGAGATGAACTTTCCATGCTCCTGTAGAGGTCTCTGTTCAGAGCTGCCCCTGTTGATGAAATCTGGAACAAAAAAAAAGGATTGACAACTGACAAAGCTTTATTACAGATCTCATTTTAGTGTGCCATGTTCTCTTCAACTGCCACAGTGCTCACTGCTCATGTGATGTCAGTATGAGCATAATGAGGTCACGGTGGTATATTCACAGTTTCAGCTGTGTCACTTGGGACCTTCCCCGTCAGATCATTATAAATCCATAAGAAACTGTTTAAAACTGTTGCTCTGCACTGATCATTCTGTTTGATGATTTAAAACACCCAAAAGTTTCTAATTCCTGCTATCAAGCACCAACTGAATAAACCATCATACACAATTACACATATGAACATGTCGAACAACAGATCAATCAGTTATTATTCACACTTAGCCAGTAAGCCAATTTTTTTGCAATTAGCAGTTGGAATCAGTGGCGTAACTAGGGGGTCTCGAGGGGGGACACCTGGGGGGGGCACACGATTCTCTGGGGGGGGGGGGGGCACCCGTAATACTAACTATATATTTTAGCCAATGTTGAAAAGTTCATATGGGGGGGGGTACCTGGGGGGCACAGGTCCAATATGGGGGGCACAGCCCCCCATGCCCCCCCATAGGGATGCCACTGGTTGGAATCAATACTTGAGCTGTGGTCTCAAATGCTCACAGGGAGTGCCCAGATGGTGATGTCAGTATCTCAATACGGACATTATCTCTGCATATGTTCACATGGAACCCTTACATGTGAGATCTGCAATAACAAGCAGACAACATCTTTATAAAGCAAGCTGCACTCTTCGGATACGCCGGCACTCTTCGGATACGCCGGAACTCCATCTAACATGATTGGTCACTCATCAGAATAATGAATTGACTTTTGGTTTAGACACTTATAGTGTTACATACCACTGACCATTAAAAAATTTCACAAACTGACGTGTATTTTAAGATACCTCAAAAGGCCGAGAATGTGAACTGACTATCCAATAGTGGTTAGGGGAGACTGGGGTGAGTTGTGTCATTTTTTACTTCAGGGTGATTTTCCCAAAAACCTAATCATGTAATCTGAAAATCAGATATCAAAATATAATACATAGGCCACAATTGAGCCAAATTTAAGGGCAACTGGACCAACAGGATGATCATGGTAGGCATTTCAAAAAAGGTAGGTCAAGTGGCACAACTTGCCCCGGTACCTAGGTAAGTTGTGCCGCATGTCGGCCAGTGGCGTAGCTAGAAATCCAAGAGTGGGGGGGCCAAGGGGGGGCCAGGGTCTCAATCAGGGGGGCCAACCTTTTGCTGAATTTCTGGGGCAATACAAGGGCAGAAATTTACGCCGCGAGACAAGACCGCTTTACAAATGTCATGGGAACATTGACGCTCGTTTCTTCTAGAGAACACTTACTGCATTTACTGTCTAATTTAGATAATTTAAATATGGTACAAAAAACCACTAAATATTCTTTCATAATTGCTCTTGAGAGAAAAATAACTTTCCATAAAATCAGTTGGACAAGTGTAGAATGTTGATTTCAGCCATTCATTTTGTTATGCACACGGAATGAGAGGACAGTTCATTGGAAAAATAGTACTTACTAATTCATAATGCTAATGACCCTCATGATCATCTTGGGGTTGAGTTGTGATTTCTTTTGAAAGAGCACGAGCCCTATCTGGACAAAAATTCCCTGATATTCGCGGAGCGAAACTTAGCACAAGAAAGGTTTCAGTCTGAGCAGTGATGGTCTCAACATCAATGATCGACAGCGGGAAATTAGGTCAAGTGGGACCAGCTTCTTATCAATGATTTAGTTTCGAATTTAACAAAACATGACAGATTCATATTCAAAAGTGTCTTAAAAATTCAATTTTCTCAATTAATATTCCCTGTATCTATTATTTTTATGGAATAGTTAATTATAAGCTTTGACAAGCTAATTTAAGTTATTAACATGTGATTCATTTCATTTCAAAACAGACAAGAAAAAATAACAAAACTAAGGTTACATAATCTTTGTCAACTGATGATTATGTAACAGTGAGCAATATACTACATGCAGATCATGTTATTGTTTTTGTTATCACTATTATGTAATATCAACAATCTAGCATATAGACTTACATTTGGCAGCTTTCAGTGTTGTCTCCTTTTTAGAAAGTTTTTACTATTTGGCTGATTAACTATCAATTCTATTTATTCTTAATCCTATTTATTTGCTATCCTATCTATCTATCTATCTATCTATCTATCTATCTATCTATCTATCTATCTATCTATCTATCTATCTATCTATCTATCTATCTATCTATCTATTGTATTTTTGATCTATTTTATCTTTCTAATAGTTTCTAGTCTAAATTTCTCTCTATTTTTCTATATATATCCGTCTTTCAATTTTTTTGAAACAGTAACATAACTGACTTTTGAATATGTAATAAATTTTATGAAAGTTATGGTAAAACCATAAGTCCTAAAAAAACTTTTTAAGAGCTGGGCGAATTTCATGGCTGTGCCATTTGCATATTACAAGATCAATGACCTTGCTTGTACATAAAGAAGAAAACCTCAAGTTGCATGCAATAATGCGAGACTTAAATTGTCTCATGAAATTACTAATTTTTTATCTGGTCATATCATATGGGCTTAAAGGCAAATAGAAATTGCTGAAAATGACACAAATTCCGAAAATATAGGGAAATTCCATGCAACACATAAAATATTGTGCAGTTTGAACAAATCACTGTGGTTAATCAGTCTTGTCCAGAGAGATATTTCAAAGGCACAATATTTCTTTAGCCCTACAATGGCAAGGGAAAGATTTTCTCAAATCACGACATTGTTGATATTGCACGTAAAAATTGGGAAACCCTAAGATTCGATACAAAAAGGCAAACAATGCAGGTAAATAAACATAATTAAAAACCAATGGTTTCCACAAGATTTCTTTTGAAATAGTATTAAATCTGGATCTTGAAAATTAGGGCAAATGTCGCTAGCCGCCTTTAAAATTTCGGATTCAGGTACGCCTAATGCCAGATATTTTCAAAGAAATTTACAAATTGTCAAATGCCTCAGAACTTTTTAAAGGGCAACTGTCATTCTGGTGAGAATCAGGTGGTATAGGTTAGCGGGGACTCAGATCGCAAGGACGGTCGTGCTCTGCTCAAATAATTTTTCAAATTTCTCAAATTTGGAATGGGGGGGCCAGCGGGGGGGCCACTCATCCATTTGGGGGGGCCTTGGCCCCCCCATGCCCCCCCATAGCTACGCCACTGATGTCGGCATTGCCGGGGAAAGTTGTTCCACTTACGTGTAGTTTATTCCAAAAAACCTTGTATTTCACCTTTTTCTTCACATAGATCATTTTTAGCATGTGCTTAGCATGTGGCCGATATGTTGCATGAAACTTTTTAAACATTTATCAGCCAGTTTACGCACAAATTCAAAATGCTGCAAAAACTGAAATTATTTATTGTTTAGAGGGTGGTACTACACTTTTAACACATGTTCTTCTCAGTGTGAGTCACTTCACAACATGTTTGGGCCTTATGTAAAATTCTGCAGACCAAAACAGAACCTTAAAAATTAAAACACATGTTATAATAGGCACAACTCACCCCAATGAAAGCGGCACAACTTACCCAGAATTGATTTTTTTGAGAAAACTGGTTGTCAAAAATAAACCAACAATGAAAGATGAAATCTAGCAACTCAATAGTCGAGACATGCCTCCTAACTCCATCCTACCAGAGGGACAGCGTCCTATTACAAACACCAAATGACCAAGAAACAAGAATGTCACTCCTTGTCACTTCAGTTTTTCAACAACAAAATTGATTCATGAGTGTAGCTTTTCATAGCATCATATTTGGCAGTTTATTTCTTGGTGCATAATGATGTTGACCAAGTATGTATACATGGGTGGCATTGACTTCTTTACCCAGTCCTTCATTTCACCCCAACAGTGGGCGGCACAACTTACCCCATGGCACAACTTACCCCAGATTATTTTTTAAAACCATGTCTCCTTTGGAAAAACAACTAAAGAAGAATTAAATGATCTGTTTACCTGAACCGAGAATCTATTGTTTTCTCCTTCTCCAGTCAAGGACCACATAATGATCACTCTGATGTCTGTGTTTTCAATGTCATAGCTCACTAACCCCTTGGTGCCAGAAAATGCTATAGCTGAAATTACAGTCATAGTAAATATAGTAAGTACTGTTGACAAGTGCTTATAAAATTAGAAAATATTATTAAACATTTATTTAAAAAATCAAATGTTTTGGTAAAAATAAGACCAACGTTGTTTGAATTTTCATGAAGTTCAATGATATCCCACCGAATGAAACTGCCAAATGTTTTTAAAAATGTTTCTGTCAGGCAAGGAGGAGTAAATCCAACCCATGCAGGACCAAACCTGAGCCTCATAGAAAAAATCTAATTTGTACTATACTTTCGTCTAGCGTGCTAGAATATTTATCCTGAAAGAAGCTTGCTTTTCCCTTCAGCCAATTTTATCCTGCCTACCCAGAGCATTTTTTAACGATTTTTGACTGGCAGACCAACGGCATATCGTAGCACCATGATGCGCGAGCGCGAGTGGCGACATCTATCAATCAGCTGAATATTCATTAGATAAATATTTAGGATTTCGGCCTAGGGATTTCGGCCGACTTCCACCAAAACGAATTAGACAGATTTTAAATTTGAGAAAATTGAATATTGGAAAGAGGACATTAGGAGAAGTATAATAGGAAAGAAAGCTAAAGTGTATTTTTTGACATGGAAAGAAGAAGTCTCGCTTTCAAATTCACCCAAGAATAAAGAATCATGACAAACAAAATGTGAAATTATTTAGAGTTTCTTGAAAAATTGGTCTCCCAGTGATCCCATTTTGGCAAAGACTGGGAGACCAAATCTGTCCACTGGGAGACCATTTGGTCTCCAAGTTACTATGTTAAAAAATGCACTGAGTCACCTCCACTCTTTTGAAAACGTAGAATGGTCGTCTTCCTTCTAGTGACTTCAAAAGGTGGGTTGGCTGCCATTGCACCATCTTCCAAATACCATCTTGGATTCTGAAAGAGATTTTTTTAAGCATGATAATTAGTCAATTACTGTTAGTAATAGCCATCCATTCCTGGAGTCAAATGTGTATGAAACACAGTAAATTTTGAATTTTGAGTTAGCTTAATTGATTGAGTGAGATGGTCGCACAATTCCTTTGAGCCAAGATAGCTTGTTGTTTGCAAGTTATAACAACATAAAGATTATCATGACTCAAAACAGCAAGCTTTCATGACTGAAACAAATTGTGCAACCGTCTCACTCAATCATTTGATCTAACTCAGAATTTCAGAATTTACAGTGCACATGATTTCTGTTGTTTCGTGAGTTTGATCCAGGATTCTAGTTGTTGTAAGTGTTCCAAATCTATTTGGCTATCAGTCTTTTACATCTACCAGTTTAATCAACACTTCCAGAATGAAGAAGATAAACTTTCAAAAATATATTGAACAACAACAAAAAACATACCACTAATTCATTTCCGTCCACATTGGAAATACCAATTGCCACTCTTCTGTTTATGAGGGATAACCCAAGAAGAGAATCCAAGGAATTGTTGACTCTGTTGACAGACACAGTGTTTATCAGTTGTCCTGGGGTACAGCCGAGGAGGCAGTCTATCATCTGCAGAAAACACTTCAGTATTATTATTTATCATCTTCGTGGAAAAGTGGTATTGAAACTTCTCATTTGTCCATGTATTATGGAACATTCACATCTGATATTTGTGACATTCAAAATAAAATCTGTGGCATTTTCAGTGCCAGTGGATATGACCTACAATGTATTTCACCATGTGGCAGAGCCACCAAGTGGACTTCATCAAGTGATTGGTAAACGTTTCTCAATCAAATACAATGGATAACTGAGTACTTCTTTCGTAACATTTTTACTGTTTTGGTTACTTGGGTGAACTCAGAAGTCATTTGAATGGAGGTTGGGCACCATTTTGGCAAATAATTTTTAAACTCAAGCAAGCCTACAAACCGGTAAACTTTTTGTAAAGGTCAGAGAATAGGACTTTGAGATATTCATTGACAAGTTGTTGAAACTTCTTTTTCATCCATGTATGACAGAACAAGAGAACAGGGACATGCACACTTGACAATCAAAATATCAGTTTAGCCAAGTCAGCTATATACACTGTAAAATTTGAAATTTTGAGTTAGCTCAAATGATTGAGCGAGATGGTTGCACAATTTGTTTGAGCCATGAAAGCTTGCCGTTTTGAGTTATGATAATCTTTATGTTGATATAACTTGTAAACAACAAGCTATCTTGGCTCAAAGGAATTGTTCAACCATCTCACTCAATCAATTAAGCTAACTCAAATTTCAAAATTTACAGTGTAGGCCTTCCATTGAAACAATCTTTTGTTTACATCATTTGGAAACCCTCATGGTTTTTTTCCAGTTTGAAACCTAAACCACTCGTCTAATGCATGTTATAAGATCAAATATGTTTTGTTGCATAACATAGAACAAATCTCGTTGACCTCTTTTGAAGTTGAAAACCAGAAACTCCAATCACATCATTCGAGCTGTAAGTAAAACAGTTCACTGTAGTTTGATTTTTACAAGTTTGTGATTTCGTACAGGAAAATCAACAGAAACACAGATCTATACTTACAGGAGAGACTTCATCGTCGCTTTCTGCAATTGCTATTGTTCCAGAAGTGCACAAAATAGCAAGGATGAACCTGTGGGAAAGTGCAATTGATGAGCAAGGATTGTTGAAAATATGCAATTGCAGGAAAATGTTCAAGCATGAATCAAAGATGGCTGAATGATGATAGCTAGTTACAGGTGATTCAGTTACCATGCGATTCTGGCAATTCCGTTTGCTATGATATGAGGGGTCAATGCAATGTATATACTTGCTACGTTTGATATAAGAGGGGTGTCCCAAAAGTTCTGACCAATTTTTTTGGCAGACCTTTCTATTTGAAATAGCTAAATGAAATTTTCACAGAATAAATCTCAGGTATTTGACCATCTATTTTGAAAAAATCAAGACTGTAAGAAGTGTTTAAGTTACTGTTCTGTTACCATGGTTACGAGAGGTCAGTGCACCCAGCGCAGCTCAATTTCTCTGACGAAATTCAGCAAATTAGCTATGTTAAAAGTCAGAAAATTTATAGTAAAAAAGCAAATGATTTATCTTCCATTAGATTATAAACATTTATTTATATTTCAACCTGATCAGCTGAGGCAATTACCAAAGGCTTTTTTAGGCAGTTGCCTAACAGTGCTTGAGACGGTTTGGCTGAAACAATCTGCTGTCAAGAGGCAGTGCTCAAGAACCTTAGGTTCAAAACCCAATCTCATCTGCTTTAATTACCAGATTTGGCCTTCTGTAACTTTGCAAGATACTAAAATATATATACCAGTTCAAAAATTAAAGAAAGAATAATCATAACGAGAAATGAAGCAGTCGCCACATACACTGAAATTCCACAATTTAGGAACAGCCCAGTTTGGACGACCCAGGTGATCACCTCAGCACATGGGTAGAACTGATTCACAGTCACTTTAAATGTACAGTACAACTTAAAATAAAGTAAGAAAATTTTCTGTCAGAAGTCCTCTGTATACCTATTTTTCCCTCCTTTCCCCTCTTCACCCCAAATCTCCTTACTACTACTTTTGACTCCTCACCACAACCTTAACACATATTAAGAACTGTATTAAGGCATGCCCCTGTCAGCATACCTCGGCGGTCCAACGTCGGCCCAGCGTCAGTCCGATGTCAGTGGCATCGGACCAGCTTCGGGCCGACGTTGGACCGCCGAAGCACGCTGATAGGGTAACTGGTATTGTAATTGCATTTAGCAAAGGGGCACAATACTGAAGAAATCAAACACAATGGGAGTGAAAGAGTTAGAATTGGTGTTGTTTAAATGTAATTTTAAAGTTATTTTAAAAGGTAGTTTCAAGTAGGTAAAAGTAGGAAGGGATTCAGAGGTAGCCAAAAGGTGTGAAAGGGTAAAGTAGTGGCTGATTCTTCCTTCATGCTAGGGTAATCGGACTTTATTTTGGGTTGTACTGTAAATGAATAACTTTGAGATACTGTTAGGTTTCCAAATAATATTTTTCATGATCTTCCATTGCATATTTACAGTAAATTCCTTGGTTATTTACAAGCCTAAACACTTGGATTTGGCCTAAGAAATTGAGCTGCGCTGGGTGCCTTGACCCTCTGTTTCCATGGCAACAGAAAAGTTATTTAAAATGTTCAAAAAGGTACCATATTTTCAAAAAGGATAGTGGTCGAGTAGGTCGGGGCATGCAGCCTCCCTTAACTTCAAAGTGCAATTTGACCTACTTTTTATGGTCGATTATTTGAATGCTTATACTGTCAGGAAGGGATCACTTGACTCTACTAATAACTAGTGAAACAAATGTCTACCAATTTTCATAAAGGAGTTACGGCCATTTTTGTAAAAAAATTAAAATGGCCTTCTTACCCCACTCATCGGGCTAGAAGCCCCCCTACTATAATCCTATGGCAATTTCTTTTGCGAGCACATTCAGCCTAAAAGTTATTTCTTAGGGTTCTTCCATCATTTTTAAGGCATTCTATTCACTTTTTCTGAATTTCAGAATTTTTGTGTTCATACTTTTATTTTTCAATATTTTTCGCCCTATTTCAATTTTGGGCCTATTTTTTTCTATTTTCATAAGCTATTCTATCAAGATTAAAGGTAAAGTACACATTATTAAATGGTTCCTGAAGCAGCTTCGACCCCCCAGTGAAGGGGGCCTCATGCCCCATATCATGTGGGGCCTCTCGCCCCAAACCCACATATTTTAATGTGACCTCTATATTTTGAACTAAAATGCAAAAAACATGATCCAAATCATATTTATGTGATGGTCAAAAAGTGAAGCAATGCAGATATCCATTATACTTTTAAAAATTTCCAAAGTTATTTCTGACAACCCCTTTCAAAGAATTAGTCAAAGTTACAAAAACCATGCATATTTTTTCGTTTCTTTAATTTCTACTATGGTTTGGTGCTGTTTGCCCTGAAAATTTGTGACGCCACCTAAAATGCCTCTAGCTTCCATCCTATCAATAGATAAACACACCAAAAATGTAAGTTTGGATATAACCCTGGGGGGCTCTGTCACCCAACCCGGGCTTCTTGCCCCGACCTACTCTATACCTGAAATTTATTCCCTGAAAATTTCATACAGCTACTTCAAATAGAAAGGTCTGCCAAAAAAATTGGTCAGAACTTTTGGGACACCCCTCGTATTAGCTGTTTGGCGTTCTGATGTCCTTAAAGCAATCAGATTTAAAAGCAAACAAGCCATGCATGTATTTAGCGGGTATTGATCGTAGAATCACATACTAATTAAATCGCCTGTTATGTCCAGGATTTATGCATGGAATTGGTCTTATTGGAATACGAAGAGGACATGGCAATGAGGCAAGATATGAATATTACTGGCATCCAGTGCTTCTGTCTCCAGCATATATTGACGGAAGTTCCAAATGTTTCTGGCACACACATGTATGCCATATTGAATTGGAGTCCTAGACGACAGCACCCCCTGTAGGATCTTTTCAGAATGACACTTCAATTCCGAAATTAGGAACTTTACTTGGAACTATGGACCTGGAACTTTTTTAGCGGAGTATCTGTTTAGTCCCTGTCTGGACTCCATTATCTGGAACATCTCACGCTTTGACCCATATTGTTTTTTTATTTTAAAATTGTGTGCAGTCATTGCAAAAAATTGTGTTAAACACTGAATTTTGCTCTGAAAAAAATTGTGACATTTCCTAAACAATATAAAATAATTGTCTGAACATTTTATTTAAAAAGCTCAGTTCTAAGGGCCCGAACCATAGTGGTTTTGTCTGCTACATTTTGTAATGTGCAAAACTCAAATTTTCAAATTTTCCTGTAAAATTCAAAAATAATGTTGCTGCTCTCATTTTTCAGCTTTTATCATCTGTTTGGCCATTATTTAAAATGGCGCCTTTATTTTTGGTGTAACTTGTTGGTAAGGTCATATTTTATTACAAAAATTGAAATGTGATTATAAACAAGTCAGAAGGCAGACAGGAAATGGTCATAGCTGAATGAATTTTGGTGCAAAGACACTAGTTTATCTAAGGATCAATCATATAATTTGTTTTATCTAAAAAAAAGACTTCTTTGCAAAATTATAAGCCAAAATCAAGCGTTGTGTTTCTTTTGCTGGTGAGTGTACATGTCCACTAATAAAGCACACAAACGAATTTGGGACTAAAGTAAAATTCTATCTGGAAAAAGATAAAATACTTAAAATGGCCGTTGGGTTCTGGGTCGTGTGTAAACAGGTGAAGAAAATTCTGGCAATTGCAAGAAAATGTTATCGCAATGATAGAAATAATCATATCACAGTAAAAGGGTAAGATAAAATTTTGTCTAATATTGACTTTTGCATAGTACCATTGAGTACCACCATGAATTTTACATCTGTGTTATAGAAGGTTATTCACCTTTTTACACTCATAGTTCTGCAACCCGGTAGAGTAGGGCGGGGCAAGAAGCCCGGGTTAGGTGAGAGGCCCCCCCAGGGATGTATACCTAAACTCAGATTTTTCGGTGCGTTTTCTTATTGATAGGATTGAAGCTAGAGACTTTTTAGGTGATGTCACAAATTTCCAGGGCAAACAGCACCAAACCATAGTAGAAATTAAAGAAACAAAAAAATGTGCTTGGTTTTTGTAACTTTGATTAATTCTTTGAAAGGGGTTGTCAGAAATAACTTTGGACATTTATAGAAGTATAATGCATATCTGCACTGCTTCATTTTATGACCATCGCATAAATATGATTTGGACCATGCCTTTTGCATTTTAGTTCAAAATATAGAGGACAAATTAAAATATGTGGGTTTGGGGCGAGAGGCCCCACTTGGCATAGGGTATGAGGCCCCCTTCACTGGGGCCTTGAAGCTGCTTCAGGAACCATTTAATAATGTTTACTTTACCTTAAATCCTGATAGAATAGCTAATTAAAATAGAAAAAATTTGGCCGAAATTGAAACAGGGCAAAAATTATGAAAAAAATTAATGTATGAAAAGGAAAGTTCTGAAAATCAGAATAAGTGAATCGAATGCCTTAAAAATGATAGAAGAACCCCAAGAAATAACTTTCAAGCTAAATGCGTTTGCAAAAAACTTGCCGTCGGATTATTATAGGGGGGCTTATTGCCCGATAGGTGGGGAAAGAAGGCCATTTTCAATTTTTTTACAAAAATGGTGGTAACTCCTTTATTGAAATTGGTAGACATTTGTTTTACTAGTTATAAGTAGAGTCAAGTAACCCCTTCCTGACAGCATAAGCATTCAAATAATCGACCAAAAGAGTAGGTCAAATTGCACCTCGAAGTTAAGGGGGGCTACTTGCCCCGCCCTACTCTACACCCACAGTATTGCTTTATACTCCATAAAAAAATTGCAAATGTTACAATCTTGTTGATTGACAGACTGTCATAAGCCATACCAAAAAGTACTTAAATACTTAAAATGACAATAATTGAATATTGGGAATAAAATTACTCTATTTTTTATTTAAAAATATTCATCGATTTCTGCTGGTTTGACCTTAAAATGACCACCAGCGAGCAACATTTTCTGGTACTTAAATATTTTGTCAAAATGGCGTTGTCATATCTTAAAGTTTTCCTGATTCTAAGACGAGGAAGTAAAATAACAAATCTACAAGATTGGGCAACGATTCCTATTTCAGTATTGAAATGATTCCAAAAACATCACAAAACAACTTTTTAGAATTCATCCTTAGTACCACTTATATTATATATCAGAATTAATAGTCATTTACTTACAAATATCCAGCGGTCATATTTGCGAAGTCAGTCGTTTCAACTCACAATAAGAAAGTTCACATCTACAAAAGTGAACCAGTTATGAAATTATCAAAATTATATAAAACCATGTTACCTACAATTATGTGAAAACCACATATGTGCTAAGATAGAGGAACTAGCATAAGTGATTGAAGCTAAACGTATAAATATTTGAATAATTTTTGATTTAGTGCTTTTTTCAGTAGTTGTCAAATGTCAAACATGAGGGGAGCACTGGTAGTATTCATCACAGCGTATGTATTAAAATTTTCAGTATGCAAAGTTTATGCATAAGTTTTTGAAAACCAGCTACTGTTGGCAGTTGAGCACAGGCTACGTGAATGTTCTATAGTAAATATAGAAGTTATTTAAAAGTTACGCGGTGTGCAAACATTTGCATTATGATTTATTGACACTGTCAAATTAGAGATTTTGACCCGATATCGGTGTGTGATTGTGCCTATTAAATAGCTATCACTAAAACTCAATGGACATTATCGATAAAATTTGCAAAGTCAAATTATCTACCTGACATGAACATTTTATTAATTAACATTGTTAAACATTGATTGATATCAATTGCAATACAAAAATAACTGAATAGTTGTATTTAATTTGCTTGCCTAATAATTTACCATTTCCTTCCATTCAAGGGCCCTTATCCCGACTGCCCTTTTCCAGGTATGATGCAAAATTCATCAATTCATTCTTTATAGAAGCTCAACCATAATGCTCAATTCCATCTACCATTAAGAAGGCCAATTTTTTGTGATGCATAGATTGAAGCCTAATGCTAAGATCTCACGGCACGTTACGGAGAACTTTTTTACCACTGAGGGGTGGCTTTAGTTGATTTCTAGGAAAAAAATGACCATCCCGGCGACATACAATGTTTATAAATCTATTATATAATTATAAAACTATTATATAATTAATTAAAAGCATATCACGGCGGGATAAGATCGTAAATCGGCGGGATAACATCATATCCCTGTGGGAAAGATCTAAATGCCTAGGGGGCAAGATCTAAATGCCTGTGGGATGTCAAAGTTCGTCGGCGGGATGTCAAAAGAACGTCGGCGGGATGTCAAAAGACCCTCAGCGGGATGTCAAAAACTGCCGGCGAGGCTGCAAATGTCCCCCCAGGGGCAGGAGAGGTCCCCGCAGGGGCAGGAGAGGTCCTCTCAGGGGCAGGGGATGTCCTAAAATCCTGCCGGAGATGTTTTTGAGATGTTATCACTGAAAAAATCCCCGCCGGACATCCAAAAATCAATAAAAAAATTTTGGGCTCTGTTCCGACGTCATGAAAAAAAAGTTTGAACCTGTTGAATCTTTTTTGACATCCACGGCGCAGTTTTTCCATTTCTAGGAACCCCTGAGGGGAACAAAAACTACCCCTGGGGGATGTGAAAAGTCGACGGCGGATCACCCAAAGTCATCCAAATTTCCAGGAAATACCATCCCGCCTAAAGTTCTCCGTAACATGCCGTGAGATCTTAGCATAAAGCACAGGTGTTTGGTCTGATTGCTCCTCATTTTCAATGCGCAGGTCATAGAATAGAAATACACTTGCTCACGGGTAGATTAGCTAATTTTTGTCTGTCACATTTTTGTGATGTTTTGGTGCTGTTTTTTTTTCTTTTTGGTTTTTGACAATGGCGGCCCATTCTAGAAAAGGGACACTCAGTCTGTAGACCTATTCTGCCAACAGCTGAATCATCAAGTCTTATAATTAGCACCAATCATCTATCCTAAACCTCAAGATTGCAAAGACATAAATTATTGTGCTAATATCCTTATTAAATTCTTGGTTAATCCATTTGTTTCTATTGAACAGCTTATTCCACCAAGATACCGCCCTGGAACTGTGGTGGATGAAATGGAATTCAGCGACCTCGACAAAGCTTTAGATGATGTTATGAGGGCCGGAGATCTCATGCATGACAGGTAATCAAGTTGTTGCATTATTTTAAAGAACCTTGATGAATGTTTTACATGTTTATGACACTTTTGACATCTGCATTACTATTGTTATGTAGAATATATAAGAAGCCGTGTTGCCACATGCATAAGCATTGCAAACCCGTGACATCCCGGACCTTCAGCATCTCAATGGTACAACATATTAACTGTTCAACAAAACTAAGTCCCCCTTTACAAAACGTGAATATCTCAATACGGACAGTGTGCATACACATTCATAGCTTTATTGCTTAATTTTTGGTTGAGCCAGCAGACCTCGAGTGCACATACCCCTATTTTCAACAGTACGGCTTTGGCTTTTCCAAATTGTTTTTTTACCAAAAGGTGTTTAAATTTCACTCAAATTTAATTGTTATTGCATCCAACGAACCTAAACTGTAAAACTGTTACAAAAGAAATCCTTGGTTATCTTCTAAATAAAATTGAGAAACAAATTTTCTCTTGACGCATGATGAAGTTTGTCCAGCTGGTAGCTCCCTCGCATGGTGAAATTGTTCATATCCATTGGAAAAGCCATGGATTTTTGAAAACAGGGATAGGCTCACTCAAAGGCTGCTGGCTCAGCCAGGAATAATGCCACTGACCTATAAATACACACATGTAAGGTCAATATGCGGGGCTATAATTCATGAGCCAACTATCATAAAAATCAGGGAAAGAATCTTTGAGATATTCAAGTTCATCCAAAGGGGGACTCATTTTTTTTAACTGTTTATATATCCACCATCGTATTCAATTACTTCTGTTTGCAGGAGATGTGCCATGAGTATTAGCAATGAAGGAGGACCAAGGTTGATCAACCCAAGGCACCATTTTGCTGCTGGACTGAGTCATTCTGCGCCATACCCCATAATAGAAAATGGCGAGTCTGCCCTGCATCTCTTCCTCAAGACTCCATGTAAGTACGGTTGAACAAAATTTAGTTTTAAAAGTTTGCTATTTGTTTTCCTTCAGAAGGCCTTTATTCAAGGCCCAATTTCAGATATTTTGTCAGTGTCTGTATATCTATCAGTGGTATTGTTGTTGGGCTTAATTAAAGTAACAATATCAAGACAACTGGTCCGAACATTCAGCAAGAATTTTAATTTTAACAGGGGAATGAAATGGACACATTTGAAGGTCAATCATCATTTTCATCTTATTCAGTATTCTCAATTAAATCTCGCTGAACTCTGAATAGAAAGAATTGGATGAAACGGATGTAAGCTGTAAGGTTCAAAGAGATCTCATACACATCAGCAAACGCGATCCTCCCTAGACCATTGAGATGGGGTAGGATTTTGAAGAAAAGAAGTGACGATACAAGCCCGCGCATGCCGATAGAGGCAGCTAAGGCCCCCTCTCCACTACCATGTCTGGATCCGCCACTGAGTAAATAAACAATTTTAAAATCTAGCATCAATTTTATTTGCAGGGGCATTGAGAGGAACACAGGGGGTGATCACTTATGATCTTGAAGGGACTGACTTCAAGTTGGCAGTCATGTGGTATACGCCTTTTGACAGAAACCTCTACGATAATCAGTTCAATTTCAAGGTCAGTAATAAATAATAAACAGATAAAAATAAATTTTTTGAAACATATTGCTTTGTTCAACTATTTAGGCCAAACTTGTGTTTATTTTTAGCTCCTTGGATCGAATGACCCAACAAATTTTTGGTCTAAAAATTTAACCTATCTACTCACAATTCTTATATAATTGACAATATGCATTATTAAAATCAAAGTTTTTTTTTTCTTACCTTGGTAAAAATGATTCAAGAAAAAAAAAAGCTTAGAGTCACCTATGTTTGGAATAAGTATAGTATAGTGTTTCTTTGGCTTATTTTATGATGACATCATGTGTTCAATACGTTTTGCCATGTAACGAGATAATTAGCTGTTTTGCAAATCGCACAAAATTTTTTCAAATTTTTCTCAATCAATGAAGACGACAAGATTTGTTATTGAATATAGTTATCCAACAGATTTAGAATCATCATTGAAATATTTTCTCTTGGCCTTGATTTAAAAAGCTAAGCCGCTTTGTCCAGATTGGGTCTATACTATAGACTTAAAAAATTAAGACAAAATTGATTTTTTAAAAGGTCTTCCAAAAACCTACACCATTCATTGAAACACAGCTGTAATGGTACTTCCACAAACCCTTATTAATCTAGAATATACGCAGAACAAGCCCAAAAACCATCAGGATATCTACATGAGCAGTATTTTTATTGAGAGTATGGTCTCTTCGTTTGTCTATTTTCCAGATATATGGCCAGAGTTACGGCACCGGAAACGACATGTGGAGGATGATGAAGAACCGGGCCGGACCATTCTTGGCCAGAGGTTGGGAGGAGAGAACGGAGTATGGCGTCAAGATGAGAGCTGTCATGGCCGACAGCACTCAGTCCAAATACATGATCTGGATCGATGCGTCCGGATTCGATGTATGTTATAATCGTAATCTGTGTATTTTTAACATAGTAACTGTCATCACTAAATGGGTACCTATTGATAGTAGAACACTTTTTCAGAGAATTTTACTGCAAATTTGCCTTTCTAGACATAGTTTGAAGCTAGCCCCATTTTAAACAGTCTTCCTACTTTCCTATATAATAAGTCAAAAATATGTTTTACATCAAGTCAAAACAAAATTCTGCTCATGTCAATTTACATCAAGTCAAAACAAAATTCTGCTCATGTCAATTTTTGGAATTGGTCGATTTAAATGTTGTCTAGACTAATATTGGTGCAAATTATCCATCATGTGAGTTATTATATTTATCTAATTTTATTGATACTCCTTTTTTGCCAACATATCAGAGGCTAACTTTGCTGAATGGATCTTCAGCCGATTCATTTGGGGTTCAGAAATTATTGCACGAAGATGTATTGTTGGTCTTCCAGTCGAAAATCCTTCCTACATGGAGAAAATAGCCCTTTAACCTTAAACATTATTGGATAGATCTTTGAGAAGTTTGAACGTGTAACTTGGTGCCAACCTGAAAACAACTTCAAAGCTCAAGAAACAACTAGAATTCACACCGCAAGCGGAATGAGAGGAGCTGCCAAGCCTGCAGCTTGCAGTGATACATCTTGACAATTATCCATTAGGCTTGTGTGGGTTTGTCAAGTTTTCATTAGATGGATGTGAAAAAAAAAGTCATAACAAGAATAATCCATCAGACATCAGCCACCACAGCAAAAACAACAAAATCAAAACCATACCATTTTGGATTCCTCCAAATATTTATGGTTCATTCTGGTACCAAATTTCGAAAATGGACTCAACACCAGCCATGTAGGCAGCCTTTTAAAATTTCTCCCAATGTTCTTAATCTTCAGTGACAGCCAAATTCCTATACTGAAATTCATAGCTCAAGTCATCACACTGAGGCCCACAATAATGAATTCAGTTTATGGCAGCAATGCTGGATTTCAAGTCTCCAGACGTTCATAATTTCCTGTTCCAAAAGTTATATGTCTCAGTGTAATACTAAGGTCACAATTTACAATTCAATTTCTTTCTTGTAGCCATGTTGGCAGCCATCATGCATACATGTATCCATATGTTCACAATCCTCACCCAAAGGCAAATAATTGTGCTAAATTCCGTAACTCTTAGCGCAATAACAAGGTTCAATCTAAGAAAGAATAATAACTGAAAGGAGAAGTGACTTGAGCTTTTGTGGCAAATACATTTTACATAGTGAAAGCAAAGGTCATAACTATACATTTTTAGTTCAAGTTATATCTAAATTATCTTCAATGAAATTTCCGTATTTACAATGTATTTGGCGACCGCGACAAGCAAGCCTGAAAATGATACGAAAACCATATTTTTTAAATTGAAAAAATTTCAATCTTTTTCAGAGAACTCTACCTCGTGAAACCCACGTCAGGTGTGCCTACCATCCTGTAAGTAAAATTTATATGAATGACATTTAAATAAAATATAGAAAATACATCTTACAGAATTACACAGGAGGATCATTGTCAATGACTGACAGTGAGTAAATGGCAGCACACCCTAGTAAGCAATATACCGAAGACCTGGTTTGACCATAAATCTGGTGTCAGATCTGTTGATGAAATCGGGCATAATAGATTATAGTTTTGTTTTTTGTCTGTTTATTTTTTACGCCTCTGCAGCTCCTTAGTGGGCTATATCGAGGCAGGGTCTTTCAGTTGCCCTAGCATAGAATACTGGATACAACCCGCCTCCATTTAATGTCCCATGGGCTCGGACTAAAGTGAGTTCCCGGGGTGAGATTTGAACCCACGCCCTCAAAGCCAGTTGACAAGTGCACTTACCAATTAGGCCACGGGGGAACTAAATAATAGATTATAGTAAGCATGTGTTTAATTCCTTTCAACAAAATTAAACTGTGGTAATTTTTGAGCTTGCAATGACATCACTGCTGTTCTGCACATACATAGGCTTTTAAAACACCATTTTCTAAATGTGTCTTTACTTTGTATTATGATTTCTGATAAAACTGCACTTATAATGTTTTTTATTATAAATTATGAATTACAGGGCAGGTTTGTGAACCACTGTTGGAAGGAATGCACTTACCACGGCTGGTGCTGGATTATCAACCGATGCGATTCTCATCAACAGTGTAGAGATCGTAACCTAGGCCAAGTAGCATGTGATGGAAGATGTCAAAATCCTTAATGGGGGTCGTGTAATCACACTCGCGACAGATACTTGAATCTGAACCTTCCTGCCTGGTAGAGTTTCCAGCCAGTTAACTGTAACAGTTAACTGTGACAGTTAACTGTTTGAAATAGCATTGAAATGAGATTGCAGTCAGCTGAACAGTTAACTGTTAACCTAACAGTTAACTGTTTTATCATAGTGACAGTCTTAAGGCTACTAAAATTTTTTTAATAAAAATAAATCCAGCACTTAAAATTAGTTCAAGTATTTTAAATGGCATACACAAGAATGCTAGAACTGTGATAATCTAGTCGATATTGTTGATATTTATCATTGGAAAAGCTCGATCAAAATCTTGTTAACGACCTGTTGTCATTTGTTTAGAAAGTAAAAAGTTATTTGTCTGTAGTTATTGCATTTATTTCCATCTAAAATATAGTTAAACAAACAGATGAGATCTAAGCTATTTATCAGCTCATTTTCGGTGTCTTGGGGCCTTAAATTTGCCTAAAATCTGGCATTTGGAAAGTTATGTTTTCTTTATGACAAATTGTTTGTTTGATTGTTTGCTGGAACAAATCAACCATCAACAACTGAGTACAACAACTCCAGGGATTTATGAAAACAAGATTATGAACAGTTTAATCCAATTGTTTACTGTTTGAGGCAGTTTGGCAATTACACCAAACTGATAACTTGCATAACAGTTAACTGGCAGTTAACTGTTAACTGTTCCGAAATGGAACAGTTAACTGTTTAGCAAGTTAACAGTTAAACTGGAAACTCTACTGCCTGGATAAACTAAATGTAGAACTTATAATTCAACATACTTTAACTCTGCATTTTAATATGATTAGTGATGAAAATTGTACATAATATGTAATTTATTGTGTATCAATGAATGGTCATTATACTGGCAGTGTTGATTAATAATTTAGCTGATTTTTGATAATAAAGTAACAAACTAAATTTTCAGTTTGGCTTTCATCTGTTTTGTTTTACATAACGAATTTAAAGATTTAAGTACTTGCTTAAATAAACTTAAATATCCTGAAAATTTCTTCTTCGATTTTTGTTGAAGTATACCAGCCTATTCACCTGTATATCCACACTGGCCCAATTTCATCAACAGAGTTAAGCCAGGTCTGAGGTGTAGACCAACTAGTTCCAAAATTAACACTATGATCGATTGCAAGATCTCTGCTCCATGAAACTCTGCAGAGAAGTAAGAATTTCAGACAGCAGGCATACTTTAGGACAAGCCTGAACTTAACATTTTAGAGAGGCACATATAGATAAATGACTGTAGCAAAAAAAGATTTACTTAAGCTAACCTTGATTGCCACCTTCTGGGAAAAATTGCAAACAAAATACAGATTTGAGTAGCAGGACAGTTTTCTGCTGGGTTTCTGGATGATTGCCTGTAACTGGAATCAGCATTTACTTGTCATGATGCGAGTCTCTGATTGGCCACTTAGTTAAATGGCTGATATCAGACGAGGTCGGAAATGGAGGCCTCAAGAGAACTTTCCACCTTCTCCTGCCATTCTTAAATATGCATAATCAAATTTCTTCATATGCCTCCATTCCTGCCTTGCTCTTAAATCTCAATTAAAGATTCCACAATGCAATGAAGCACATTGGTGCGAAGATTTCTTTGCCAATACAATGCAATATGTCTTTGTGGCTGAGTGGTTTGATGCTATCCTTGTAATTTTGAGGACCGTTCGATTCCACTGCATGGCAATTCTAGACTGCTAAATTCAGATACTGACAGGGAGCCGTCTGGTGATAGACATGCTGCAAAGAGGCCGAGCAAATGGAATTTTGTTAGGCCTGAAACTCCTCTTTCTGTGTAGGCTATCGCATGGAATTGCAACCTCATTTATTCAAACTGTTTTGGGAGCACTGCAATCTGCCACATATATAACATGATAGTGCACTGACTTTTGAACTGGGCAATTGAGTCGAGAGTGCTACATACATGTAATGATAGCCAACATTCAAATGAGGGTAATTCCGTAAAGTGCAATTTACAGATTTGCACTTTAGCTGCTTGTGCAGCTCTACCACTATACCTCATGCAGGGATCTCAAGCCATCAACCAAAGCTACAAGTGCAACAGGTGCTGAGCTACAAGGTGAAATGTACTCACACACTGTAAATTTTGAATTTTGAGTTAGCTTAATTGATTGAGTGAGATGGTTGCACAATTCCTTTGAGCCAAGATAGCTTGTTGTTTGCAAGTTATAACAACATAAAGATTATCATAACTCAAAACAGCAAGCTGTCATGGCTCAAACAAATTGTGCAACCATCTCACTCAACCATTTGAGCTAACTCAAAATTTCAAATTTTACAGTGCATGATGCACGTCCGACACAATGAAATTTTGACGTAGCTCACCGCCTGAACTTGGTTGATGGCTTGTCTGATACTCCTATCGCATGGTCTCATCTCGATTTTTAAAACAATGAAATAGCTGAGGTGCCATCACTGCATGCAATGGTAAGGCTACACAAGCTGCCAAAGTGTCAAATATGTAAATTGGTTTATGGAATCACCCATGACTGAAAACTGGAAGAAAACAAAATGGTGTGGGATAAAAAGGTTCTGACATGGCTGACTTAACATTGTTCCCCACATGTTTGCCCTCAACCTGAATTCAGGATCCAGGGCTCTGGTGTAGATACAGGGAAGGATAAATAGAGGCCTGATACTAGCGACTTACTTTAATGTCCAGGATGTAATATCAACTGTTTTGGATAGATAAGTCACTGCACACCTGTCGTTTATCCCAAATATACATCACTGAAGATAAATCTTTCAGAGTTAAAGGAAAAGTGGTCAAGGTAGACCTAGAAAACGTCAAAAAGGTCTATAAATAGACAGTTATTATTTATTGACTTTTAACATATGTTATGAAACCGGGTTATTTTGGAGAATAGTCTCCAAGCCTTTAAAATGAATTTTAATTTGATTTCAAATTAATAATGCGCAAGTGATAGCATTACACATGCAATAACGTATGTGTATATTCCTGAGCTGCTTTTCTTCGAATACTTCATTGCGTCATTCCAAAAGATACAAAAGCAATGTTATATGAACCGGCCTGCTGATACGTGGCGGTGGGGATTGTTATAAATTTTGTTAAAAGGGTTTGTTTGACACATGAAACTCAACAGAAAAATTTGTTCAGCGCATGAAATTACACTCCTGCTCATAAATATGGAATAGTTTTTCGGAAAAAGTGTCAAATAAAAGTAAATTTCAGAGTGTGAATTTAAGCAAGGTCCATTGTAAAGGTCAAGTCATCTTCTCTAATCACTCTTTGATGGCCTCAACTACATTTTTTGCAAGAATTTTTAATTTTTGGTTGAATTCCGCTCACCCCAAAAAACCCCCTGAATCTCCAGATTTTGTGCTGCTGTAACTTTTCCTTGGTCTAACGCTGCAGCATGCGTTTTACACTAGAGCATGTTCTTCCCTTAAGTGGTCATTGGAAGTAGTTACCATTGAATCAGACTATCATGTGCTCCAGCAAAAGTTGCTAAAGTTGTCAATTCAATGGAGTGTTGAAGTATTCCATATCTATGAGCAACGGTGTATATAAGGAAATGCTTCCACCATTTGCTGGTGTATTATATCTGAAAGGTAAATATGCGATATAAAATATATTACTATTTTACACATGAAAAAAGTTTTCTTGCGGGAGTAAAATTCATAGTCCCCCCCACCCCCAGTAACATCTGGTATGCCCCTTACTGTCATGAGTGCAATAGTACTACAGCTATACTTGACCTTGATTATAATAGAAATAAAATGTCAAAACTAGTAAATATGAAAACAAAATATTAATTCATGTCATCAACAACAGTGGGAAAAGGCATTATGTTGAGGTCAGATAATCTTATCAAAAGCATATTTTTTGGTACATGTCAGAAGTTTTAGAATAAAATGTACTGTTTAGTTCTCCTTTGTCCATATTGGTGGAAAGTGCAGCATCCAGAATGGGGGGAGCTCTGCTTTTCTGTGTCCTGGTGTAAGTATATAGTTTGGTTTTATTACATTTAACATCAACAAATTAAAATATACTCTTAACAAAAAGGTTCTTTATATATGAACCTTTAAGGGGTTTATTAGCTGGTATAGATAAGAAACCCTAAAAGGTTCATTGTTGAACTTTTATAAAGGATCCAGCAGCATTGCAAAGTATGCAAAAACAACCCTTAGATAATCCAGCTGAACTAAACTCTCACAATGGATCCCCTTTCTCTCAAGTTGGGAGTATAGGGTTCCTTCATAGGACCTTCCCACCAGTATTGAACCTTTTCAGTTCAGTTCAACCCTTAACAAATTTTTTCGGCTGTGGGTTCCTTGTATGAATTATGCCATCAAGCATAAGCGTACAACGAGCTGATTTTTTGGGAGGGCGAGCGACGTTTGCCCGAATTTCATTATCCAAATTCCATGGCATTTCATTATAAAATGCCTTGGAAACCATTGATTTTCAATAATGTCAGTTTGATCATCTGCCCAAATTTTTAGCCTGCTTACCTGAATTTTCACTGTTTTCCAAACCTTTAGGGGGCTGCCCCCTGTCCGAAGACAGTCCAATACGCCTATGCCATCAATAACCTTTTTTTCATTAACAGTGTACAATTCTAGTATACTAAAAGATTCCTGAATAGATCAAGGGAAAAAGTTAGCAGAAAATAATTTATTAATCATTCAGGATTCTGTTTATGCAGCACTGATAGATTTGTGACTTTTCGATTAAACAAGACACAAACTACTCAATAAAGTAAATTAGTGATGATGACAGTTTTCAGATTCTGAAGATCAACATATTTGTTTACCTCACGGTTGTTTTCAGCATCCTCAAAATAGTTTGCAACATCTTAATTTAGTTGTCTTTGTTGCAAGGCATTTCCGGTAAGCATGGCCAGTGGCCACACAATAGTCATTTTGAAAAATGGGTGATAATTCGGTACACAACCTCTACCAGTATCACTGCTTCGGCTAATGACACCTAATATGGTACATGGTCTTCTCACCTTCGACTGTTTATACAGTATACTATACACCCTTGTTCATAGTTATCTCCAATCTGCATCTATAGGTAAATTAATGACTTAAAAGCAACTTCAGCCAGAACACATGATGGTGAGATTCAATTGTAACTCCTTGCAATGCTTGCCATAGCAGAGAACAGTCATGTCACTGTCAAAAACTCCTGTCACAGCATTAACCTGAAGTGTGGCTGCATAATTTTGAAATGCAGAAATTCAGGGGGCTTATAAATTAGGGGTGCATGCAATCAAATATTAAATTTTGCTGAAATAGTTGAGGTTTTCTTAGAGAGACCGAGAAAGATAGCTAGAACTTTACGATTGACCTCCATAGCATTCAAATACCAAATTGACATTTTTTGCCATTTTTAAAGTATACCACATTTTTTTCGCAAGAATGTATATTTCGATTTGTAAAAATTATTCCAGGGCCCTGGCCCATGCCGAAAAAATGGAACAGTGGGAAGAAGAAATTGGTTGGTTGCCCAGGAAATTCCCCAATGGAATGGGACCGGAGTCGGAAGGTCCCGAATGGGGAGCGACAAGACCACCGTGGTATCCCAAAGAAGGAGAGGAGCCCATGGACATTGTCTTGCCAGATATTCCGGTCAGTTAACGGATAACAGAATTTGTTCGCCAAAAAACTCACTTTCTTATGCCATTGCAAATGAAAAAAGCCTTATTCTAACAGGAACTCATTTCAAGTCAAATCATCAGATTTTTCAAAGATATAACATTTTGATCTTACATCATTTACGTATAATATTGCAAGTGGAATGTCAAGCAATTGCACTCTGTAAGTCTTCGTAGACGTCAGTTTGACACTCTTTATGCACTCTAAAAAATTTCAGACAAAAAAATCCATGTTGGTTTTGCATTGAAATTTGGTTTTTCAAAAAACCATTTTTAATCTAAAAAACCAATTTTGTCTGAAATTTTTTAGAGTGTATGACTCATTTACAGCTCTTTCCACCGAGATACCACCCTGGAACGGTCATTGAAGAATTGGAATTCAGCAAAATAGACAATGCTTTGGATGACGTCATGAGGGCTGGAGATCTCATGCATGACAGGTAAATCATTATTACATCCATTTTCATTTATTTTGTTTGTAGTGATCTAATCGATGCTCATATGAAACAATCTGGGGTGGACAAGGTGTGCCCTTTTCATTTAAAAAACATATTAGGTCTTAGTTTTTGCAATTGGTAATTATATATTAAGAATTAATGACTCTTTTAAAAAAAATTAAGTCACGTGAATATGATTTGCCTTTTTCCTCCTGCCGCCCCTAGCGCATGCATTTTCTTCTGACACCTCTGAAATGATATACAGCGACTTCCAAATTATTAGGCAACTTGTTTGTTTTATGATGTCTCAAAAACAAATACCATTATGTTTATATTCTACACATATAATGATCTACATGCCATGGAGCTAATACCTTGGTAATTTTTGTTTAAAAAAAAGACAGATTTACAGTCTAGAAACTTGCTTTGATGTTCTGGAAGCCTGCGGTAAGTTATCCTTCTCAAGATTGCATTTATTCCATTGCATTTGCAGGAGATGTGCCCTGAGCGTCAGCAATGAAGGAGGCGCAAAACTGACCCGTCCTTCATGGTACTTCTCAAGCGGTGGAACTCACTCCGCCCTCTACCCTGATATTGAAGTCGGAGAAACTTCACTCAATCTCTTCTTGAAAACTCCATGTAAGTTTTGTTTTCAAAATATTGAGGCTAAAAACACCAATGCTTTAGAGTGTTGCAGGTCCCAATTGTCCACCTACTAGATACGCCACTGCTGACATTTTGATTCTAGCCAGCACGGGTTAGAAGTATTGGATAGATATGTCATCCTCCGTATTGTGCACAAGCATACTTCAGAAGTTCAGTTCTAAATCCTTCTTAATCATTTTAAAACCATTTGAGCCAAATAAACCTATTCTCATTTAGTAAAATATTTGCTATAACTTCCAGGGGCACTTAGAGGATCGGTCGGAGTCCTGACATATGACATCGAAGGCACGGACTTCAAACTTGCTGTGATGTGGGAAGTGCCGTTCGACCGAAACATTTATGATAATCTATTCAATGTCAAGGTAGGTTGGTAGTCAGTTTTGCTATGTCATGCAATTGATAATTTGTCGGTAGATTTGTATCGTTTACAAATAATAGGAGTAATCCTGATATTTCGATTAAATGTCAGATGGAATACAAACTGAACAATTTTCGAGTTTTAAAATTTTTAGGAGTTTTCATTGATTGCAAGTTAATATGAAAAAATACCATATAAATAAACCATATAAGTATTAAAATCTTAATCTTTGTAGGCAAGAATAAAATTGATAGATAAACCAGTATAACTGTAATTGCGCGCAATTACAAGGATAAATTCCCCCTCCCCCCTCAATCCCCTGGCCCCCATTCCATCCCCATCCCACTTCCTTCCCCTGGCCCCATTGCATCCCCCATACTGGTCCCTGCTATCAGGCAGGTAATTGAGGTCCCCCCTGATGTGGCTGCTTCTGAAATATGCAGCCAATGTAGTGTGAGAACTGACGAAATGGCCAGGAAATGTTGTTGGTGTGTTTTGAGACATCAGAGCACGAGTGGAGTCACCTTTTGTTTGTGATGAGCTTGTGATGAGTAGATATACAGAGTATGAAACTAGCATTTCACCTACTTTCTTGGGCTGGTTTATCCTCAAATTGACACATTTTAAAGAATTGACAAAGTCTTACCTGATGTTTTTCTTGCTCCATGCAACTGCCTTGTTGTATGGGGCAGGCGAAAGGTTGTTGTCACCTCTGTATTTTAATGAAAACCACCTCTTTCCAAAGCTAACACTGCTGTATAGGGTCTTTGGACTCAGCCAACAATGGCTGTCA
The DNA here is from genome assembly GCA_026936325.1 of Platynereis dumerilii. Taxonomy (NCBI): domain Eukaryota; kingdom Metazoa; phylum Annelida; class Polychaeta; order Phyllodocida; family Nereididae; genus Platynereis; species Platynereis dumerilii. The sequence continues at coordinate 4,704,555 of JAPTHN010000019.1, read as the reverse complement.
GTGATAATCAAAACAACAGCCAAGGACAAAATTTAATTCTGAGATTTAGCAACAGGGGGTCAATCACTTCTAGACATGACAGCACCTGGTGAGAAACATAATTACAATCCACAGCTGCATTGCAATGGATCGATTGCATTATTGTGACTACATATATGTGATAAAGAGAATTGCTATTACAATGTCTTGCAAATTTGAATTATTACAAGCAATAAAGAAAAGCATGACAAAAGGAAAAGCTCCATTTAGAAATTTTAAAAAATCTCCTCTTCCAAACTTTAAGAGACCATGACATTTTTCTAAGACTCAGTTGACAGTAAGTAAAGACTGTAAAGTGGTCCAGGAGAAACTTGAAAGCTTCCCATTCATTTACAAATGTCATGTGTTAAAGTACAAGAAGTGTCAGGGGGAAACAGATATGGGCCTATCACTCTGAAAATGTTACTGTGAGGTGCTGCCTCTGGTGGAAATATGTGTGGTGTGTCATTCCATTTGTATGTCAAGCATATTGACTGCATGCCTTCCTGCAATATACTGACACCCAAAATTCTATTTTACTACAATTCCAACACTCCAACCCTGGTAGGTTGCCATGTTGGTTAAATTTCTGTGACAGAAGAATGAATTATGTAATCTGACTTATCTGAGTGATCGTTTGTGATTTTACAAAACACACCAGATATACAATAACACATGCCTGCACATTATCAAGGGTTAATTATCTGATCATGCTGATGGAAAACTCTAAAAAAGTCAAAAGTATCTATTCTTTGCTAACTCAGGAGCAAAAATGAAAAAAAAGGCCCATCGTCTCACAACCATGCAGAGTAATGAAATAAAAATTAAGAGGAGACTTTCAGTATGCTGACCTAAAAGTAATGTCATACATATTATCATTGACCAAAAGAAGCACTCATGAACCTGTTTTTTAGAAACATCTTCAAGCAACTACACAGGTCTTCAGGCTACCAGGACCATATTTCAGTGCAGTGCATGAAATAAAGCCATGGAATGTCAGCAGTCATTATGTTGTAGAAAATCAGTGTTGTGTGTTATCTAATCCTTTTTTCCAAGTGTAATATTATTCTAATTAATGATTTTGTTGATGACAGTGATCACTTGGTTTGGAAGTGATCATCAGGTTTGGCCTTTTTTGTCATTTGACAGGTGTGTTGCTTAAATTTTGCTTAAAATTAGGCAGACAATTATAACAAAAATATCACCAGGCATGAAATAATTTTACAACAATTCCTGAATGATTTGCAACCAAGTAATTGATTATTTTGGACAAATCATTTATCATCCAATCACAGCATTTGTTTATTTTGCTGCAAAATCATTGATGCATGGAGTGGTTCATTGAGTCTAATGGCCCTAAGTGAAATGGTAAATGAGTTGACTGTCTCCTTCAACAGCAGGATATCTGTTTATAACAATGAAGCTGGCACCCATAAGTGGATGAAATCATTGCAGAAATACACAAGGATGGTGTTCAATTCGTTTTTCAGGTGGGTCATGCCTTATATAGATAATAATCAGCACACTAAATTTTATAAACAAATCTTTCAATATGGCCTATCATTCATACCCTTGTTAATAATATAGACACACATCACAAGCTCACAACTTTTTTTGAAAACACTCGTGCATCAGAGGCATTTCTGGGGTGAAAAAGTGACATACAATTTTCAGTGTCCACCGCGATTTTGAACGAACGCAGCTATAGTAAAATGCTATATACCATCTGAAAACGCAGCTATAGTATAATGCTATATACCATCTGAAAGCTGAGAAACAGAGGTTTCTGGTGATGTTTCTTATTTTCTTGTAGCTGCTATAGGGACCGAGATATCGGTGATTGCAAATTGCGTTTTTGTCACGCCATAGCGGCGATACCGCTGAAGCTAGAATATTGCAATTTTAGTGGATAACTACACTACCACAACGTTCTACCTGCATGAAATTTCATGTTGATAGGAGCATTTCTTCTTAGTTTAACAAAAAATTTATTAGCATTTTTGGGAATTCCCTAATAAAAAAAATTCATTAAAAAACAACTTTTTAAGTTATTGCAATTACGCTCCTTTCCGCACTGTGTATATCTTTAGAGATTATTGTGTTAAAATTTGGTGTAATTTCGTAATGTAGTTATTCCAGAACCGTTGACACAAATTTTTTATGATTTTTTGACGTAATTTCCAGAGTAGGCCCTACTGGTAATCACGCTCTGTAATTCCAGGATGTTAAAGTACTTTGCAAGTACATTATAGGTATCTATTTTTATGAAGATATCAGAAATAGTTCCAGAAATACAAGCTCTCAAAAGTGGTGATGAAAAATAAGAAGAAGAAAAAAGATGAAAAAAAAAACACGAACAAAAACAATATAAATTCCCCTAACGGGGGAATTTATAATAAATAAAATAAATCAGTTTCTTTGACCAACTTCCATTCTCTTTCAGATCTACCCCAAGAGTTTTGGTACAGGCAAAGATATGTTCAACCAAATGTACAAGTATGCTGGACCTTTCTATGCCAGAACTTGGGAGGAGAGAACAGAATATGGAGTCAAGCTGAGGGGAGTAATGACTGACAATGTCCAGTCTAAAGTCTCTGTTTGGGTTGATTCTTCAGACTTCCAGGTAATTTTGGTTCACTTATGTAACTTTTGACAACATTTGAAGCATAGCCTATTAACAATTTGACAATCACTTTGCTTCATTCTTCAGGCTGAGGGTGACCATGAGGTCTGGGCCGATTGTTCCTATCATGCTGTAAGTATACTGTATTAACTGCAACATACAAAGAAATTTGTACTTCAATGTGATATATATATTTATAATGAGAAATTCTAATTTCCAACTAAGATTTTAACTTTTCTTGAAAAATTGATATAATATCACGGAAAAAAAGAACATTAAATTTTAGAGATTTTTTTATAAGTATACACTTTATTCTAAGATTTTTATTGATATCGCCAACAAGGCTAGAAAATATGTGAATTTCCAGGCAATTTGATTAAGAACGATGACCGGCGCATTGATCGTGAATTAAGTGACTGCTTCCAAGTCAAAAATTTAGACCCTTTTCAAAAATTTCCAGTGAGATTTACAAATTTCCAAGCACTGACATGCTCAATTGCGTACGTTTACCGGCCATGATCGGCAAATTACAAGCAAAAACTGGAAAAATACATTAAAGGAAGTAAGTCCGCCGATTCTATGTAAAATTAAACCTGTTGTTATAGATCATAAATTGATAGATTTAAAGTATAGTATATATTTCCAATCAACAGAATTGTGTGTTTTCTACAATTAAGTGAGTTTAATTGATTGTAAAGCCTTAAATTACTTAAGGAGAGCCCTGCATCGCTTGAAATGTAAACAAAGTAGGGCTTTTTCACGGCATGAAAAACTATTTGTTTACATTTTTCAAGGAAATAAACTTCTTATACTGTCCATAGAACAGCAATTAGGTAAATTTTTCGATTGGAATGTGTTAAATATGACTGAAATCTATCCATAAGCAGTCTATTAAAAATGCAGACTTACTACCTTTAAAATAACTTGAAATTTCCATAAAAACATTACTTTTGGAAAATTGAAAGTTGGCCTGTCCAATGACTCCGATCGGATTCTGCCTTTGCCGTCTTATCATTATTTTTACATATGTAATTGTATTAAGCTTCTTTAAATTGTAGCAGTGATTATAATCAATTCACTTGTTCATAATATCTTCTTTTCTTCCTGAAGGGTTGGTTCGCCAAGCACTGCTGGAAGGAGTGCACCAACAGCGGCTGGTGCTGGGTGAGAAGGAAATGTTCCAATCAAAATGACTGTTTCGGCATCGACCAAACAATTGGCTGCGATAGCAACTGCAAAGGACCTTGAATGATGATAATCAGCTGACAGACACTTAAAAAATGATTGTGAATCATGTCATCTTGAAATTTTAATAGAAAAACAATTACATCAGATGGTACTGTTCCTCAAATTGTTTGATATACGTACGAAAAAATGTTTATTATTAAAACAGATTGTAATATTGCACGGTTCACCGATATTGGTTTTCTCTGTCAATGAACTGTAATATTTTTACTATCAGCATGTTTATTTTTTGATTGATGGATGTATTACTTTGGTTAATGATGACAAATTTTAAATTCTTGAACATCAAAAGAATTACTGCCACCAAAAATATTTTGAAAATTGCACGAAAAAGAAGAAGATTCTGCGTCAAATGCAAGAAGGATCATCAAGTTATTACAGATGATTTCATATTTGTAGACCAAAAGACGAAATGTGAATTTTTTTTTAGGACATGGTATCCTATGGGGGAAAAGTGATGTCATAAGTTTTCTGATGTCATTTTTCCCTATAGAATACATGTCCCAGAAAAAAAATGTATATTCAGTCCTTATGTCTACAAATATGAAATCATCTGTAAACACTCTAGGAATTCCGAGTATTGTTTTCATTAAACTGTTTGAAGACATCAAAGAAATCACAACAGGACCTATCCATCCTACCAATTTGTCATTGAGTAACTTGTGACCTCATAGATGAGTGCTGTGACTCAGTAGGTAACTTGTTTTGATAGCTTTGGAAGTATAGTATATGACCTCACAAATTGATTATTAATCATAGAGAATAACATGGCATGGATAGTGATATGACCTCACAAGGAACATGTCAGTGCAATTCTGTAAGCACTTGTAAGTCGTTGGCTGTAACTTGAGATCTCAGTGGTGAGTGTTGTGACTCATTCAGTGACTTTTCCTGATAGCATTACAAGTATAGGATATGACCTCACCAATTACTTATGAGGCATACATTATCACATGACAAGGATATAGATGTGACCTCACAAGGATTATTTCAGTGCATTTCTGTTAGCACTTGTTATTCATCGATTGTAAGATCTATATATGAAATTAAAAACCACCAATTTGCTATGGAATTTTTTTAAATGAAATTCAGTCTCCCTGTGACACCCATCAGGCAATGACTGGGAGACCAAATCTGACCAGTGGGTAGTAATTCGGTCTCCTAGTTACGATATAAATAAATGCGTTGCTGTGTTAATTTATTTTCGTAGTTCACAACTTCACACCTTCCATGCAATTAGCACCTGCATGAATAAGTTCCTGTTTACTGGACAAATGACCGTTGTGAAGGCAGAGCTTTGTCATGATGACATAATGTGGCAAAACCAGATTTTTAACTGCAGCTGAGATTTTTGAATTATGGACGATTAGGCTCGATTTCAACAAAAGCTAAGCTGAGACCAGGTTTAAATTTAAGAATATTTCTTACCAAACTATCAGTACTGCCATTTTCTCATAGAAATTGAGAATATAGTGTACATTTTGGAACAACTTTGACCAGGTCTATGGTAGAGCAGTTGTATAAGTTTTCAATGAGATGTTTCATGAGCGATCAGGTCTGTCATATCCATACCAATTTCACATATAAGATCTATCATCAAAAGGAATAATTCGAATACTAAATACGAAAAATTGCTAAAATCCAGGATTCCCACATTCTTGAGAAGTAGGTATAGGATGGATGGATGTTTGGGGCTTTACGTCCTGTATTTATGCACTTGGTAGGCTAATTTGGACAGGAGGAGGACACAACAATCAGGCGAAGGATGATTGAAACAGCCATCCAACGTAGGCCCAGGTGACCAAGCAAGAGCTAGAGTCGAAACCTGGACCCAGCGATTGGCAGTCCAGCAGGCTACCATTAGACCAACTCTACCCCCCTTGAGAAGTAGGTAGGGCAATTATGAAATGTTAGTGTGAAATATGTAATGTTAACAAAGTTTTCTAATCATAAGGTATTTCCTTGAAAATAATCTGCTGAAGTTCAAAATTCTTACTTTTTAACTTATATTCTTACTTTCTTAAGGGCCAATAAAATTATAAATAATTCAGTCATGATAGTTATTATAGTGTGACTAAACATTCTCCAGATAGCCAGTCGGGGTTTTTGGGTGTGCAGTCCAAAGCGAATGGTAAAGTATATCTAAGGCATATTAGACGCATGGCTGATATTCAGAGCATTTCTAGTTGTCGTACACTGTAAAATATGAATTTTGAGTCAGTTTAAATGCTTTATTGAGATGGTTGCACAATTCCTTTGAGCTGACATAGGTGTTTGCATTTTAAATAGTTATGATAACGGACAGATTATCATAACGTAAAAGAACAGGTTAACTCAAACACATTGTGCAACCATCTCACTCAATCATTTAAGGTGACTCAAGCGTGGTACACTGCACATACTTCTGAACAGCCTGGTTGCCTAGCAACATAGCGTCACCACTGCAGCAGGCCCTGAAAAAGTTGTGACGTCACCATTTTCTGCTCTCTTTTTTTTAACAGCATGACAGCCAGTAATTTGCTATTTAAATGAGATCTAATGCAGCTAGAAGCATAATTATTTTTTTATTGAATGCAGTAACACTCTATGCTAGTTCAAAGTTTCAGCTTCTCATCTTTATCCAAAGAGTTTTCTCAACTAATTTCATTCAACTGCGTCTAACATTATCTTTATTTCTTTAAATTGACATTGGCATAGTCATGGCACTGCAGAAAAAAAACGACTTGGTGAATTTTTTTTATTTTTGGCTGTTTGTTTGACAATAACTTGTTTATGATATATGCAAATTTTAAAAAAAATCTGTATGATCGTTTTCCTAAAATTTGATTACTGCCAAAATTGATGCATACAAATCAGCAATTAATTTGTGTATTGGTGCCCTTTGAGCTCTTACAGAAAGAAGTATTTTAACCTTTTTCTTCAAATTTGTGGAAAATGTATTGGTTTACATCCATGGGAATACATTTATGATGTTTTTGTGTGACAAATGCATGTAATGCTTTATTCTGTGGTACATAACCAAAAACTCAATTTATGAATTTTAAGCAGTCATCAGGCCAAACATACTGTTGCCATGGTAACAAAACGAGTCTGTGAAATTTTTTTGTTTTTCATTTTTGGAATGTATGAGTCCCATAGAGTAACTGTACAAAATTTTAGAAAAATCTGTATGATCAAACTACCATGCATGAGTCACCTTAAGCTGACTCAATTTTTCAAATTTTAAAGTGTAAAGTGAGGTCTTCTACCTGTGTCCAATTAAGATTCAACCACAAAGTTGAATAACCAAGTTTGATTTGTCTAATCTAACTTGATTGTATTTTAATAGAGTAGCAAATTGTAATTACCAGTTTCTAGAATTTCTTCGCAGCTGCAGGAGCATGATCAGTGATCACTGTGGGCCAGTCTAATTAGAGTCAATCAAATCCAGCTTATATATCTGGATCTTTCTTGCTAAGTATAAGTCTCCATTGGTTACTTCCTTTCGTTCAATTAACACTTCTGTCAAGTGGTCAGACAACACCAGACAACTGACTCATTTCAAATAGTACTCACGATGTGGCACCATCCTAAAAGGAGTCCGGATCAGGATACAGACACCAAGAGCTCATCCAGTTTAACCAGCAAGGAACTCATCCAGAATGTTTTCAGGGATATTCTTTCCCTGCAGAATTCCAGTGGGGTTGGAGGTAGGTTGTTGCTTTATCATTTGTTGCATATGCCTGGAAGATGGAATGATGATGTTGTTTCTGACAGACTCGGATAGAGTTAGCACCTTTTTGATAGACCACATCATAATCTCACCATTGTTCATTTTCAGTCTTGACGATGTCTTGAAGGTTCGGTGAAATATTTCACCAACAGAGTTTCAACCTGGGTTTAAGGTTAAATCTAGAGTCGTAAATATCCTAGTTACCTCTGTTGTTAAGAAATATCCCCACAATAAATAATTTATTTCAAGACTAATCAAAAAGAATCTATTTATTTCAAGAAAACTGAGCGAAAAATTATTTATTTAAAAAAAATCCAAACAAGTCAGGTGTTGCTTCATTTTTAGGAATGAATATTTTGGGACTTTACGTGCTGGAAATAAATAGCTGCCGTTACCGCACAATTATTAAATTGCCGCACCCTAATCTTTCGACTGTAACATCCTGGTGACGAGTAGCAATCAATAGACAATCAGATTATTTTTCATTTTGGAAGAAAGTGCTTTGCTGGACATAAATTGAATGTTAAATAGTTTTCTAAATATTAGATAGCTAATGCCCCCCTTTTCCCCTAAATTTACAGGTTGGTGCAGAGGTGAGCCAGTAACAGACAACGGCAAGCGGACCCAGGTGTGTCGGATGGTCGTGATCATCATGATTCCGATGTTGGTTCTGACTGGGATCACCGTGTTCTTCATGAGAGATACCATCAACGACAAAGTCAACATGGAAGAGGTCAGTCTAATATAAGACCCAATTTCACTAATAAAGTTAAGCCAGGTCTAACCTTAGACCTGGACTAAGTATAGGACTATAGTTCGAAATTAACAATAGGTTTAATTTCAGTGAGCAAATGGCAACACTGCTGGCTGGCTGCACTGCACAGTAAGCAAGATCATTTAAAAACCAGGTTCGACCTGAAAATAGGGCGATTTTACCTTGCCACCATAAGGCATTTGACAAATCTAAGCTTCATTTTACATGATTTAAGTGTATGTCTTTTTCTAACATATCAACCATTAATCCACATCCATACATGTAATAAAATCTGTCTATATACATCTATCTTGCTTTTTCGCTGTCTATCTCATCAGAGCTACAAGTCAAAGTTCTGGTGGATTTGCCAAAAAACATTTAATTCAATAGTTTCAATTCTGAATTACTTTAATGCATACAGGGATATGCACAAAAGGTTATCAACATCACTTGCTGGGTTGTGTTTATCTCAGCATTGCATTGTGTGCCCAATTAATGGGCAAATTTTTTTGAGAGGATATCTAAAGAATGCAGTCAACTTGCTTGACAGTTAAGCCTACTGATCATTTCTCCAAGATTTGACAGCAGCAATTGATAAGGCTTTATATGTATTACAAGTGAAAAAGCTTGAAATACAGATGTACCCTTAAGCACAGAGCCTTAAATCTCCCACTGCCATGCTTCATTGCACAGAGGAAAAAGTGGGTCACAGGCTCATGCAACAAAAACAGCTAATACAGTAGTGCCTGCATTTAACTGAGACTAAAAAAGGTTTTGGTGCAGCTTTTATAGCCCGGTAAGCTGCACTAACATTAGAGGGGTCTTATTCAGCATAAAAAAAATATAATATATCCAGTTTCAGGTCTGCATGCTGTTAATTGCATAAAAAGATGTGGCCTTAAATTGGGATTCTTCTGTATTTCTTGGAAGTGCTTGTGCCCATACTTTGATGATAATTTTGCACACCTGTTGGCAGATTTTCTTTCAGGGGTGATGAACATACTGAGGGCTCCTTGCAAAGAAAGAAAGTATTACAATACATAACAGCGATTGGCCTGTGCATCGCCCTAAAAAACCTGTCTCAGCTTTGTTGTTAGATAGATAGACTTTATTCAGCCACGTTAAAAGAGGGTACAGATGAGTTTTTGGTCTCATGACATTTTGAACTTGCCTTATAATACTGGGGAGATTCTAACATTTGTTTTATGTCTCCAGATAAATCCTGAAACAAATGTTAGAATTTCCCCAGTATTATAATATGTGTGTTTCATCTTCCTCTCATTCTGCTCATCTTTATCTCATTGTGTGTCCAGGTAAATAATTAAGTAATATTAATTCATCTGGCACCATTCATCCAAAGGTTTCTGAAAAATTGTATTTGTAATGACAACTTGTTTTCACTAATAAAAAAAAAATAATAATAATAATGTACACGGGTTTTTCGGTGTTGTACAGGCTTTTAAAACAACACAGTTTTTCTGTCACTTTATTTGTATATTTTAAATTATGCGTAAAATATCGACCTGTTCACATTTATATCCTAAGTAAATATTTGGGTAAACACTGACTTCTGTTATTTAGTGAGAATGAAATGTGTCCAAATGGCAAAACTATTTTATTTGCAAAAGAAGTCCAAAGTGGAACAATGAAATTTAAATAGCTGTTTACTTGAGAATTTGGATTGGAACACTTGCTGGAATTCAAGATGGCTGTCAAAATGGCAACCACAGGAATCAAATATTGTGTTTGTCATAATGGCTGCCAAATATTCATTTGTGCGACTATCAATACCAAGATGTACACATTGATAGATCTCACATATAAGGAGATAATAATTTTTTTTTCATATATACTGTATATAAACTCAGCAACATTAAAAACGCACACTTTTAAAAAGGCTAAAAATAGTACTTCCTCTTAAGATATCGAGATGCAAATTTGCACACTTCTAGTAGTTGCCATCAGGTATATTCACGAAAAATTTCAAATCTCTAAGTGCAGTACTTTTTTGTCAAATTAAATCGTCGTGGTCACTGTCGAAAATTGAAGTCACAAAATTTCAATTTCCTCTGATCATTAATTTCAACAACTTAGCTGTTCTTTCCACAAACTTTTTTGATAAGCCAGGAAAGTTTATAATTTTTCTTACTTCATGAGTTAGGGAAAAGGGATGATTGACCCAACCAAAATTAATGAAGATGAAATTAATAAAAATTAAGTGTCAATGCTGACACACTCCCTACTGGAGACTTTTGTCAAAACCTTAAAAAATGATGTTTTATTCAAATTTTTGAGACAATTGATATGGAATGATTGTCTGTGTGTGTATTTCTACCCTGGGCATGCATAAAACCCCCATTATTTAACAGTTCTGGTTCACACGCTTCATTTCAAGATGCAAACTCGTAAATTTTGAGTTTTTAATTCAAAACCTGCTTTATCATTGACTTTTTTTTCAAAAACTTCCGTGGGTCCTCTTTTGGAAGTCTTGTGCTTGTTATGTGAAAATTTCATAAGATTAATCCCATCCAGTATGCCACAAAACCAATATTTCCAATTGTGCGTTTTGTGTTGAAGTGCAGTTTGTGACTTCCATTTTCGACAGTGCCCACGACGATTTAATTTGACACAAAAGTACTGCACTTAGAGATTTGAAATTTTTCGTGAATATACCTGATGGCAACTACTAGAAGTGTGGAAAATTTCATCTTGATACTTCTAGAGGAAGTACTATTTTTAGCTTTTTTAAAAGTGTGCGTTTTTAATGTTGCTGAGTTTATATGCTCTCATCAGCAGCATTTTAAAAGTTTGTGATTTTTTCACTCATGCAGGCTGAACCTGCAGACGTGTGGGAAAATGAATTAACAAGTTCAGAATTTGTAGCATTAACTTGTACTATCCTGTCATTAATCTAATCATTTTTTATGTAAGACACATCTTGTGATATTGTTTTGCCTACTTATAGCATGTCAGTATTTGTTATGGTAACAAAAAGTAAACAAATGCCTGTCATGGCAACTGTAATTTAACTTTAATTACTTTTTCACACTTAATAGAAGTGTTAATCGCCATTGACCAAGGTGAGTCGAACTGATATTAAATGACGTAGTTTTCTATGGAGTGAGACTCTTGATGGGGGACTGGATGGTTGCCAATCTGCAATATGGCTGCCATAACCAAAATAAAAGCATGAAAATACTTGTTTTAAAACTCATGAAAACATAGTTGGCGAATATAGAGTAGTACAAATATCTACAATTGTTTTCATAACGATACTTAGAATCGGAAGACATATTCACAGCAGAATCTATGTCGTTCATCCCCTATATCTGAAAATTTGACTTAACTGTACATAAATGCGATAATGAATAATTGACTGCAGATAGGCTATTGTTGTAGTTTTGTTATACATCATTTTAAAGCTATGAATATACAGAATGATGCGGTAGAAACTTCAGGATACTTCTGACCCCTAGTGACCCGTACAGGGAACTTTTGTGAAATAAAATGGAATTTTCTTTTTAATTTCTAGTTACGGCCGAATGTTTTGCACTCTGTTGACCAAAATAGGTCTCCTATTCAATCAATTTTTGCACTAAACAGATAGAGGAATTAAATACCTTCAAAATGGTGCCATTTAAGCATCTATACATGGATTAGTTTACGAATAACAGTAAATTTTCTGAAAATAGCGGCATACAGTTTGGCGAAAATTTATTTTCAACCTTCCCGCACTCATATAGCTCCTGCTGGATATCGTTGAGGTCCTAGATTGTCCAACAAGCAAATTTTGTAACTTAAGATATATATCTTTCAAAATATATGGGTCTCCGAAATTCCCAAGGGGGGGGAGGGTTTCGATATCTGGCCCATGGACTATATAATAAAACTGGTTTTAAAACTATGAGAATTTCTTCCTTCATTTTACAGGTCAGAGACACAATAAAACTTTCGGTCCAGCTTGGCCGTCTCCTTCATGCGTTAGCCCTCGAGAGAGATTCCAGCGTCCTCTACTTGAGCACCCTTGGCCCGGACGATACGACTTCTGTCACAAGGTCCTACATCACCACCGATCAAGTAAGATTTTCATCTTCTGAAGCATTGTCGATTTATTTAATATTTCAAAAATATGGCTCTCTGATTGTTCAGATAACCGGAAGTCGACATTTTCTGCGTGTTGTCGAAGATGTCTTGATTTTAAGTTATAGGAAAAAAAATTGCAAAAAAACTTGAATAATTTTGGCACCAGTCATAATCTCGAAATTCATCGTCGCCTTATATTAGCGGCCTTTATTCGTATTGCCTCTTCAACCTATATACAACATTTTTCGTTTCCAGCTTGATTTTGTCAGGCAAGTGTGGGCAAAGCAGTACAAGAATCACCCAAACTGCACCCGCACCACATCGCCACATTGGCCTGCCTGATTGCACAAATGCAGGACATAAAAACCACAATCATCCATCCATCTATCTTTAACTTCCACATATGTGTGAAATTTAAATTTTTTCTACGTCAGGCAATCGAAGTCCTCAAAGTGTGGCCAAAGCAGTACAAGAATCACCCCAACTACAGTTCGAAGGAAGTCTTCAAATTGTACGTGAATCTCAACCGTGCATACTTGGAGGACAAGAGGACCACCATTTATACCGTGCTGAGCTTCTACACAAAGATTATTGATGACTTCACTGTAAGTTCAATTGCTCAAAATGCGTTCTTCAATTTAACAGTCTTTGTCAGTATGTAATCTAAAAAAAACCTTTGTAAACAACATAAACAAGAACCATTCGCTTCCAAGATGGTGTTGTGAGAGCATAGTTTACACAGAGTCCCATTGTTGTTTACTTACCAGAGGGCAACCTATCTTTTGTTTGACAATTGTCTTAAAAATGCTTTCAATGATTTCCATGATAGAATGAATTACTGAATTGTTATTTTTTCTGCAACAGAGTCTGCTACTTAACTACATTTCTCGGTCTCAAGATTCCAGCCAGTGGCGCTCTCTGGTGGCTTATCAAAAACTAGTCACTATATCGAACTCGGCGGGTATCGAAAGGGCCCTGGGGGCAAATTTTTTGACCAGAGGAGCCTTCCAGGACAACCGGATTAACCTCCTTTTTGTGGAACACCTTGCCAAGAAAGAAACTGCTTTGAACATGGTTGAGCACCTGCAGGTCTGAAATATATCATAATAATTACAAATTCAGCAAAATTTGTCATTTCAAAAGAACTGTCTCAAAATTGCTATGACCATCACCCCACGGCTCACACGATGAAAAATCATTTGTTAAAAACGAACAAAACAAACTTTAGCTTCACTGTAAAATTTGAAATTCTGAGTTAGCTCAAATGATTGAGTGAGATGGTTGCACAATTTGTTTGAGCCATGATAGCTTGCCGTTTTGAGTTATGATAATCTTTATGTTGTTATAACTTGCAAACAACAAGCTATCTTGGCTCAAAGGAATTGTGCAACCATCTCACTCAATCAATTAAGCTAAGTCAAAATTCAAAATTTACAGTGTTGTGGTCGCACAAAATATTTGTTTATATCAGGCAAAATTGTGTGTGAAGCAGCCAGAGAAATTTTCAATCCTGGTCAATTTCATTAAAAAATTGATCAAAGCAATTGCAATTAAAGCATGAATAGCATTGACATGAATTTTTAGGAGGAATTTCAATGAAATCCCAAAGGAAAAAAGAGTACTTTTGCTCTCGAATTATTAAAATTGACAAATGTACTCTGATTGTACTGCAAAATTGTGTATACTTTTCTACAAGGGAGCGTATTTGAAGCGTATGGATTTGCATATAGGGAGAGTATAAGCCTAATTTAAATAATTCGAGCGCTTCAAATGTAATACTTTTTCCTCTGGTAAAGCATCGAACACAAGCAAATATTTATCATTATTAGATTGACATGATTGAAATATTGCATCTATTGTAAAATTACTTACTTTTTCTTTAATTAGGAGAATTCCAAACAGCTGTTCTCAGAATTGTACAAAGACACGGCGGTCATGATTTCTAAATTTGAGGAGATGATCCTGGTAAATGACACCTCAACAGCTGTATTTTCTGACGCCCAAATATGGTTCAACAACCTGACCGTGTTTATCGACTTCATCAAATCTCGAGAACAGGCTCTCGGAAATCAGGTAAGAGTTCACAGTATGCCTACAAATAGGATAAAAACTCTTACCAAAAAGGTTTTATATGGAACCTTCAAGGGTTCTATAAGCTGGTATAAGGAACCATAAAAGGTTCGTTATTCAACTTTTAAAAAGGTTCCAACAACAAACAAAAACAAAACTTAGATAATCCAGCTGCACTAAGCTCCCACATTGGAACCCCTAGCTTTCTCTCAAGTTGGGAGCGTAGGGTCCTATCATACGGTCTTCCCACCAAGTTTTGAACCTTTTCAATTCAGTGGAACCCTTAAACAATTTAGAACTTTTTTTCGGCTGTGGGTTCTTTCTATATATACCATCAAGGAGCTTTTGCGTTAAAAGTGTAGGATAAAGCCTACAACTACTGATGCATTTTTCATCACAAATAAATGAATTATATAGATTTAAATTCCACAGATTTACCACCAGTGCTACTTCGAATTTCCGCATCTTTAGCCATTTTACGTGGAATTTAGAATCAAAGGGCACTTACTATAATGGTTTAGACCTGACCGGAACAAGTCCAAGCCATCAAAATACGGCTCCGAGGCCGGCCTCAAAGATGAGGCCCCAACCAATGTCCCAAAGGTACCCAAGACTGAGCCAAGGCCAAAGATTTGGCATCTGAGACTTAGCAAAGATTGAGGCCATCAAACTACAGCCCTGAGGCTGGCCTTGAGACCTCCGACACTGCTATGAGATTTATGAAAGTTGACCAGTCTGCAGATTTTCTAGAGTGGGCTTATTTTTGTTAAACTGTTGATATCTTAATTCACAGATTACAAGCAGATTAAGAAAATTGAGCAGCACGAGAACATTCAATGTGGCCATTGCTGTTATCCTCAATGGAGTGACCTTGCTCATGTGTCCGCCGCTGATTCTTACTGTCATCCACATCATGAATGGTTTGCAGGTCAGTCAAACTGCTAAATTGGCAAGAGTATTTTCCAAAAAGGGAATATTTTTTTGCATTCTCTTCTAAATTATTGTACAAGAAATGGCAGAAAGATGACAAATGTTAACTCTAAGCCAATCTGCTGTAAAACATGGCTAGTCAAAAACAGTATCAGGCCTGTATCGGCACACTATAAACATTTCTTCAAATAAGTTTATTTATCATGACCCTAAAAAAGTAATTATTTTCATCCCAAAAAAAGTTATCCCCCCCCTCAAAACGGCTATTTGTTCACCCTATAAAGGGTTGTTTGTTTTTTCATCCTATAAAAAGTTATTTTTCACCAAAATAATTTTTTTTAACACCCTAAAAAAATGTTGTTATTTTTTCAGAAATGTGTGGTTACTCTGGCCAGTAAAACAAATGAATTGAGAAAAGAGAAAAAGAAGACGGACAGCTTGCTCTACCAGATGCTGCCAAGAACAATTGCGGAGAAGCTGAAGCTAAGGAAAGAAGTGGAGTCGGAATATTTCAAGTAATTCATAATCCTATAATTATTATAAACAGTTCAAAAAAAAAGTTTACAAAAGGCATAAGGGCACTAGTGTTCCCATAGCCTAATGGTTAGAGCTCTTGACTGCAAATCCACTGGCACATTAGGACACAGGTTCAAACCCCGGTCCTGGAACTAAATTGGTGTGAGTTGGTTGTGGCTGTGGCCAGGGAGGGTGGCCAATGGCCATTAGTGTAGGCAGCGGCTACCCTGCTGTCGGCCGTGAGCAGCAATACCTCCAACTAGACTACACAAGAACGCATGGACCGCAAGGATGAATGACAATTGGCTCTGATTCCTGAGGCCCTGAAGATTGAATACTGAGCTGTTCTTCAATTGAATTTCATTGTAAAGCACACCAGAACGCCTGTCATGGTGATGGTAGCGCTATAGCTAAATAAATTTGTAATAATGATTATAATTTCTCTTCCTCTTCAGCTGTGTGACAGTATTTTTCCTGGATGTGCAACAATTCCATCAACTGGTCAGCCATCTTGCCCCACTGGACATTGTCCTACTCCTCAATGAATTACACAATGCTTACGACAATATCTTAGACTGCTTCGACGTCTACAAAGTTGAGACCATCGGAGATACCTACATGTGTGCGTCAGGTAAGAGGAATTGTAAAATAATAAACAAAATGACATTCATTTATTGAATCACTTTTAATAAAATAAAACAAACAACTGGAAAATACAATGATGTAAACTCAGCAACATTAAAAAGGCACACATATATATATAATATTTCAACAGCTTAAAATCAAATTTTCATATAGATATTTTTATTTAACTGTAGAGTGTCCTCGGTTAACATCCGTTTTGAGAGTCCAGAAAGTCTTTTAAAGAAAAAAAAGTGAAATTGCTAGATTACGCCACTTTTTGTGCAACATGTTCAATAGCCAAAATCACAATCAATGCAAATTGGCCCAAAACCAAGTCTGTCAAAACTCAATGCCTGGGGACTGGAAATAGTAAATAAAGTGGTTTTCATGGTCACTTAATTGACGCATTCTAAATGCATTTTGTGAGTTTTTGGTAGATTTATGCCAAGTTTGTGTTTATCACATTTGTTTGTCACATCATTTCCCATCAGTTTCCATCATAAACATTGACAATTGTCCTCATTGTGACAAAATTCTGAATTAAAATCTTGTTGACCATTTGAGATCACTAAACACGTGGTATGGTTGGTTCTCTACTCCCCACATCCAGAGCCCTCCCTGTATATGGGCTAAGTGCTTAATGCAAAATCTAGTTATTTGAAATTGTCTTATTTCTTGATGTGTGACTTTCTTGGATGTCACCAAGTGTATAAAAAAATTAAAGCTGCTTAATTTATGCGTAATTGCACTTAAAATGTACATGCTAGACAAATAATAAATGTGCCACGCAGAATTAATTTGACATTAATATCAGAAACAAAATGCTTGTACAAAATTAAAATTAGGTGTCAATATCATGAGGAAATGTTTAATTTTGTCTTCAACAAATGATCAAAGTGATTTTTTAAACATAATCTTATTTTCTTACTGTGTTTTTTACCAGGTCTGCCAAAGCGAAATGAAGACCGTCACGTCCAGGAAATTGCCGACTTCTCGCTAAATATTTTGGCGAGCACCAGCGCAATGGCCTTGCCAAATATTCGAAGTGCATGGCATCTGAAGATCAGGATTGGCTTTAATTCAGGTGCAGATGAAATATCAATTATGAATGAATTATCTTTGAAGATTTTTAGACTGACTAACATACACTCGCAAACATTTAGGGCCGAGGGGAATTTATCAACTTTTTTCAAGATATAATACTATTTCTTATTAAATCGCTTTGGGAAACCATTGATTTTTCAGTAATGTTTATTTTGTCGTCTGCCCTATTTCTTAGTTTTTTGCCCGAATCTAAGTGTTTCCAACATTTTTGGAGAGGGGGGGGAGACTGTCGCCCTAGCCCCCGCCTCCCAAAGACTGCTATGGCATTGCAACCTTGGGAAGTGTTCCGCGGCCTGTCTTTGCATGTGGACACCGTTCTATGGCTGCCCTGAGCTGTATCATTGCGGAAGACTCACTGGGAATTTCAACCATGACAGAGAGTAAATATTATACAATACAAAGACAGAAGTTAAATAATCATAGAAATCCAATGTTTATTTTCATTAATTACAGGACCCTGTGTTGCCGGAGTGATTGGCACCCAGAGACCAAGATATTGTGTCTTCGGTGATACGGTGAACACGGCATCCCGTATGATGTCCAATGGAGAAGGTAGGTCAGATTATAAAATATTTGGTTAGTTTTTTAATTTTCACACCATGTGACAGGCTGTGCTGTAGGGGACACTAGGGCTAGTTGTCACAGTGATTATTGTTCTGCTGCAGGTGACAACAGCTGCCCAAAATTAATTATTTTCAGTATTATTTGACAAGTTTAACATTTTTTGATGTATGATGTAATTAAGTGAACTACTGAAGACACTTTCTGAGTAAGTCTTAATTCAAGTTTGAAAAATCAAACAAAATTGTAAAATCTAACCTTTAGAACATTTTTCTGAAATGCTTTCTTGGCGTACCTCTTTAGGTCTATTTTAATTCTCAAATTTGGCATACATAATTTTCTAATGAGTTTCTTCAAACTTGTGAGCCTCATAGAAATATTGAATTTAGATGACCATGATTAGAAGATCATGTTATGCTTTTCTTTCAGGGAATTCAATTTCTGTAAGTGGAGAAAGCAACAGAATGTTGGCCATGACCGGGATGTACAAGACTGTGTCGCGAGGCAAAGTTTTTGTGAAGGTAAGGGTTTAAAAAGTTTCTGAGATGTAAGTAAATACTATCACATCATATGGTTAGCTAGAATACTGGATCTCGATTGGTCGTGAGCAATATTTCATGGCTGATGTTGAAAAACAACTTGGTAGACAAATATGTTGTGTTTGTTAGTTTCAGTTTTAAAAAATCATTGCTTAACAATGACAGAAAACAGGAAGATGGTTTTGATCACAAAATATTAACATTTTAAACTGCTTTATCAAGGCGACTGCTAGAATAGTGGAAGGGTCTTTAAATTGGGAAATATGCTCTGTAGTCTTTATAAAGGACCTTGCTGGAATTCAAACTCACAGATTTATATGGGGGAACGGGGGCACATTGGGACGCTTTTAACGTCTACTAATTTAGCTCAATGCTGAAAGCACTGAAGAACTCAGAAGTTTGCATGAATATCACAAATACTATTGAGCTTAAATGCAAGGCATAATAAATTAGACTGCACCTACCCTTTTGCAGCCAGAGAGTCATAAAAATGACTGTCCCAATGTGCCCCAGCTAGTACAGCCGGGGCATATTGGACATCAAATAAAAAATCATTTTAACCCTACATGTGCAATAGATATCACATATATAGTGTGTAAGATATTATACAGTGCATTAACACCTTGTAGTGCCAATAGTTCATAACTTTAAACAGTTTTAAACATTTAACATAAACTGTCCTGGGTGCGGACATCTATGCAAGTAACACACGGTGCTTTGCGACAAATTTGTTCACAGAGCATGGTAATCCACTATGCCTCTATTCCCTGTGGCCTGAATACCTGTTGTGTGCTGTCCCAGGTCATTCAGTTGCCTTGGACACTTAAATTCTGCAATATTAAGTGCGTCCCAATGTGCCCCGAATTGACTTTTACACCAAAATGCTAATTTCTCGGACACCAGTGAGTGTGTTTATCACGATAGCAATTCATAACTGTTCGTTATGATATATAAAATTCATACAAGCACTGAGAAAGCCTCATTGTTCATGGTTTTTCCACAGAAGGGTTCAAATTGAACCCGTCAATATTTATTTTAGTAGAAGGAAAACAAACTTTCGCTCGCCATGCATGTGGCTGTAATTTGTCTATAAAACCATGGAAACATCAGGATGTGAAATTACAAGATATGATGGCACTACCATATCATATACCTTGCCAGGATCCAAGAAAACCCCACCGTCCCACAGTGCCCCGCATCCCAATGCGCCCCCGTTCCCCCTATCATGTTATACTATATAGTTCACCCTACTCCAAAATTGAATTCCATGTTCTTTGTTTATGATCCTGAGTGAGTGCGCACAGACTTTACTTTTACTCTGTGTCTCAATTACAAGTCACAGGCAAATGCCAAAAGTTACCCCATTTGAAAAGTACAAAAAGGAGCATCAATGAATTTTAAAACTATGTAAACATTTTAAAAAAGTAGATTTTTGTGTGACTGATATAATAACATGATGGTGTTGCTTTAATTTTTGCATTAGCATAGTTTTGCAAAAATTAATAATGTACTGCTTTTAGGATATACTATACACTGACTACCAGCGCAATAAAGTTTCCAAGCAAACATAAATTCAGTTTTTTACGTTCATTTACACAATTCTTTTACCTTTTGGTTTGACTCGAGGGCCTTATTGCATTTGCGAGTCTTGATATTTGAGATCTGTGAAAATAAATTCGATAACGATATGCCTTTTAAAAGCTGTGAAGCATTGAAGCTTTATAACACCAAAAAGTATGGATTTTGTACTTCAATATGCAGCCTATGCTCTTTGGCAAAAAATAAGATGATGTACACACACATGATCCATCATCTTTTTACCTTCACTGCTTTATTCCGATAAAACATTTTATCGCATTGATGCAAAATTTCACAGAACTTGTCGGATCTAGCGTGTCTTAGATGCTTTGGCTGTTTCACGTAGACCTAGTCTTTCATTCAAGTTCTTCCGCAGCAAATTATCCATTAACAAAATGGCAGATGGCGGATGAAAGCTAAAACTCTGCACCCTACAATGCCAGAAATCACTTTTTAAAATCTTGGCAGTACATGAATGCAAACAGGGGTGTCGGAACAGGGGGGGGGGGCTATTGCCCCTCCTGCCCTTGCCCAGGAGGGGCAGGGGGGGGCAAGGTCTCAAAGAAAAACACCTTTTTAGACCTTATTAGTGAATTTAGGCAAAAATTTAAAAGTACATGTATATATTCAAAATCATTATTGGCGCTACATTAAATTTTTGTCGCGCAAATTAGAGAGTTGCCGTTTCTCGACCGACCACCCCTGCCGCCCTTGTTTCATTCCGGCACCCCTGTACGCAAATTCAGTATATTTTGACATAAACAGTTCAACAAAAATAAGTCCCCCTTTGGAAAAACTTGAATATCAAAAAGATTCCTTCGTTGATATTTATGACAGTTGGCTAAATTATAGCCCCATATATCGACTTTACAAGTGTGTATTTATAGCTCAGTGGCATTATTCCTCACTGAGCCAGCAGCCTTCGAGTGAGCCTACCCCTGTTTTCAAAAATCCATGGCTTTTCCAATGGATATGAACAATTTCACCATGCGAGGGAGCCACCAGCTTGGTAAACCTCATCTTGTTTCTGGATAAAATTTGTTTCTCAATCGTGTTTAGAAGATAACTAAGGACTTCTTTTGTAACAGTTTTACAGTTTAGGTTCCTTGGATGCAATAACAAGTAATTTGAGTGGAGTTTAAACACTTTTTGGTAAATTATTTTTTGGAAAAACCAAAACTTAGGATTTTTGAAAAGAGGGGTACATGCACTCGGAGTCTGCTGGCACAGACAAAAATTTAGCTATAAAGCTACAAATACACCCGCAGACTGTCAATATGCAGGCCTACAAACTGGCCAACCTTTACCAGAATCGGAGAAGAGGTCTTTGAGATATTCAC
Organism: Platynereis dumerilii; assembly: GCA_026936325.1. Taxonomy (NCBI): domain Eukaryota; kingdom Metazoa; phylum Annelida; class Polychaeta; order Phyllodocida; family Nereididae; genus Platynereis; species Platynereis dumerilii. The sequence goes on along the minus strand of JAPTHN010000019.1, from coordinate 4,682,858 downwards.
GTTTTCGTGAAGGGGGACTTATTTTTGTTGAACTGTTTATATAGAATTTATGCGGTTATCAAATTGGAAAATGTTCCATTTCAATTACATCCCGACTTCCTCCTACTCAAGCCTACTCCTTGCTACTTTCTCTCTCCTCCTGGTGCCTCCTAAACTTACTGATGATTTCATAATTGTGGACACTAAGCCTCAATGTGAATTTTTTTTCTGTGAAATAATATTCTATAGGTAAAAGTGACATAAAAAACTTATGACATCATTTTTTGCTATATGAGTAGTCACATGTTCGAGAAAGAAATTCACATTCAGTCTCAGTGTCTATAATTGCGAAATCATCTGTAATTATCCTTCTTTTCCTTCCTTCTTTCCGGATGTCCTTTTTTTATTTGAGAGTTTTTCTGATGACTTGTTCCAGGGCAAAGGATTCATGGAAACTTTCAAACTGATCGGAAGACACGATGGACAGATCCCGAAAGGAAGCGCCACACTCCTTGGCTTCCCTTCACCAGTTCAAGGGAGGAATTCTTATGTAAGTGGACATATTATTGATTGTTGGGGGCCGACCAGATGATCTTTGGAGGGGGGCTCTGAATTTTTGGTGAAAAAAAAAATTTGTTTCCCACCTGACTCTGAAAAGTTTGTTCAGCACATGAAACGAAAAAAAATTGTTTCCACCTGTAGCTAGGGTACCATAATGTTAAAATTCAAATAAAATTCAAAATAAAAAAGTTTGTCGCTAGTGCGCATGTAAAGAAAAATTGTTTGTCGACGCGCCTCAAACGAAAAAAAAAAGATCATCCCGGGGGTAAAGTCCATAGACCCCCCCCCAACTATCGTCTGGTCGGCCCCTTAAGTCAAACACCACAGTGTGCAAATAAATACAAGACACAAAGCCCCCCCCCCGAGTGGTCCAAAAATGCTTTCCTCTAAATTTTTCTTTGAATCTTGCATTCTGATCTTATATGGATAGAAGGTATTGTGTAAAAATTTCAGCAAAATCAATTAATATCTAGAGGTGGCACAAAGCCATTGAAGTTTAACATGCGATTGCCCATTGGCTGATCAGCAGACTTCAACATCATCAGTATATATTTGCAGATCTTGCCAAAACAGGTTTAATATAAGTTTAAAGCCAGTCTTTCAGCTGCTGAATTACAAGTGATCACAGTAATGTACTGCAATGGTCCTTGTGAGGTCACATTCTATCCTTGCGCAATTGCCATATTATCCATTATGACTCACAATTAGTCAATGAGATAGTATCATATTATGAAATTAGCTTTAATTGTAGTACATACCGCGATTTACAATTATTTTGATTAGTTTTTCATTATATTATCACAATACATTTTCATCCACAGGGTACATCTCTCCAATCTTTCAATGAGACGGACCCAGCCTCGCCGATGAGGGACAACCGATTCACGAAGACTACGATGGTATCTTCTATCAACCAGGACGCGACAAAGTTGGACATGCAAGAACTGGAAAAGGTCTTTGAAGAATATTCCACTGGGAACCCACCTATTATCCAACCTGTCGAAGGCATTCATTACTGAGGATTCTGAAGAAAAAAAACCTAATTGTTTTAATTTCAAATTTTAAGAAAATGTAGTGAGTGTTGTTCGTGATTGATGAAATTTTAAGTATGTCAACTAATGGATGTAATATCAATTTTAATTGTAAAGCTATCTGAATAAACTTTTGCTTCTTGCATCTTATGAAAATTTTGTAGTTGGTGCATCTCATGTTTTAGGTGAACATTGATTCAAGATACTTGAACTGAAAATAATTGGCCAGGTTGCATACTGAAATACATGCATGTTACAAGAGCTTTCTAAACAGTTCAACAAGAATAAGGCCCCCTTTAAAAATGAACTTGAATATCTCAACGATTCATTTTCTGACTTGTATAACTATTATTTATTTCATGGTAATGGTGCAAATAATTCCTAAATCAAGAAACACCTTCTTAAGAAATACTCCCAAAAGAAATCCATCAGAGATTATTTATTTCAAGACTGCCCAGAAGGAATTCATTTCACCGAAACTGCAGCATGGAGTTATTCATTGAAAAAAAATCCAGCCAACCCCAAGAAGATATTAAATTGCCTCACTCTCATAATGACATTTTACCTACCTGAACCAGCAGTGTTCGAGTAAGCTTATACATCGTTGCTCATAAATATGGAATACTTAAACAATCAACTTTCTCCATAGAAATTGACAACTTTAGCAACTTCTGCTGGAGAACATGATGATAGTCTGATTCAATGGTATCTACCTCCAAAGACCGCTAAAGGGTATTCCATGTTTATGAGCAGGAGTAAATACTGGACAAACTTCACTGACAGAGAGGATAAATTTGAGGTCTTCGTGATATTCAAGTTTTCTTAAAGGGGGACATCTTTTTGTTGGACTGATTAGAAAAACATCAAAAGAAATGAATTTTTTTTAACTTGTCGGTGAGTGGGCAAGACAAGGGCTGCATTTGGCCAGCAGACCAATAAGAAAAATTCCAAAAGATTTTTTATATACCTTCCTTAATAATCTATATGTATTGGGTCATCGCTATCAAAAAATTGAGAAGAAAGGCTGCAGGGTGTCTACAGAAAAAGAGGACAGTCAACACAATTTGATTAGATAATTATAACAGTTTATTCTGTGCCAAGCAAAACATGATTTGTATCTGAACAGTATTATCAGAACAGTCAAATTACCCATTGTTTGCAACCCTTGCTTTGGTAACTTTCTGCAGAAAAGAACGAGATGATGCAAAAGCATGTTTGATGAGGCCTTTAAATTTACTGCGAAGGTTGGGATAACTTACTGGATTCTGCCTTCAAAGTTGCCCATAACGTAAATCGTACAATCAGCTCCGGGAGGCTGGAAGCCTTGCGGAGCAGATTGGAACACTTCTATTGCCAAATCAGGTAGCTGAACTTTTGGCACCTATCACACAGCTCTGGGGAGATCCTCAAACCTCACACTTGATGTGTGCAATGCATACACCCTCCCAAGTGAGGACGGGGTAGTTTAGAACCAGAATTTAAAGCCTAACCTTCTTAAATTGTCCTGTCATTGCTGTCCAGTGCCTTGTCCGTGGCTACAATGATGCCATGTTTTTCTGGAGAAGAAACATGCGCCCTGCATCATCCAATCAGGGGTCACTTTCTCTTGTTTTGTAAATAGAGCCACGTGCATCAAAGCACATGTTGCAGGTTTACTGTTGATGCCTCACAATTGGCACAATAATTAGGCCTAAGATTCGTAATTTTGGTATTGATGCATCATGATAATAGGTCATGACTTTGAAAAGAAAAAAAAAGTTTTTCCTGGTGCCAAAAGTGGCTTGTGACTGTGAATCTCCTGCCAGACAAAGTAATAAACGAAGCATGGAGATCACAATTAATTAAGGACATTTCCACCAGTGCCAAACTGGCAGCATATTCCAGTAACACGATTTTGGCCAATCTATCAAATTGCACTAACCTAATGGTGTTCAGCCAAGTGTGAAAGTGTAGTAATTGCCCAGCATGACATCTTGTGTATAGCAACGGAGGTGTATTTAAAGCCAGAGTGCAGTTGTACTTGCAAAAGAAGTTATTAATATTTTCTGTCAATGTCAGTAATAACTTTCATTATTGAATATTTTGAATTCTTAATACCTCATCTGGTGGAGGGAGCACTACATAAGTCAAAACATTCACGTTTCTGTTGTCTCTGGACTGCTGTCAAAATTATCTTGGTTCTTTCCTCAGGGACTTGCTAAAAAGCGGGTTGAAAAAAAGCGGGTAGCGGGTAGCGGGTGTATGCATAATAAGCACAGGGAACAATAGGAAGCAACCTGAGCAAACAGAGGCCTATTCAATTGACAGTAGTACAACATACCTGTCTGCCCGCTCCTATTTTACCCCTCTACCTCCGCTACTTGCAATTAGCTGAACATGAGCTGGTAATCAAGCAATTAGCTTCTTAACATTTATAATTGTTCAAAACTCCTTCAGTAATTAATTGATTAATCGCCATCAACTTCCTTCTACCCCAATTGGCCAGAGTAGCAATGATTCTGAATTACACTGATTTTTTTGTGTTGAATAATAATTTCTTTCCCAGTTTAAGTAAAATCGGTCTTCTTGTAATAAATTATTTCTTGACATGGTCCTTTTTTAAATCAACGTCGACATATAGATAAATAAATAGATAGACAGATAGACAGATAGATAGATAGATAGATAGATAGATAGATAGATAGATAGATAGACAGATAGATAGATAGATAGATAGATAGATAGAAACAAAATATAGGTCCCGAGCACGCACAGTCTGGAGAAATTAAATACAGGGAAGGAAATAATTTATATTTAAGCAATTTAAATAATTTTACTTTTCCTAATAAGAATTTGAAGATTGATTAGTGCTGAATCTGCTTATGACAGGCCATGTTTAATTGGAATTGAGTGAATTACTTGCCTGTAAGATGAAGACACTGATTGCCATTGATAGAAGTGCAAGAATATGGAGTTCAATTACTTCAATGGAGAGTAATTAATACTGCAGCATGGTTGCCCCAACATGATTGCCAGACACTCAGACAATGTTAGAAATGAGCAGAGAGAGAGCGGGGAAAGGTAGCGGATGAAGCTACGACCGAGGGGTAGCGGATGGAGTTGTATCAAGTAGCTTGTGTGTTGTATTAGAATCTACCCGCTACTCCGCTACCCGCTACTCCCAGCCCGCTTTTTAGTAAATCCCCTTTCCTCAGTAAATAGACCTGTGCAGGATCCATAATCGTCCGTGTCACAGCAATTCTGGTCTGACTTTTAATTGCATGATCTAGTAGCTATCCAGCTTAATTATGAAACAAGTACTTCTTAGTTGGTTAACTTAATTGTTTAGTTTTGATTATAAACCAAAACAAAGCTACACAGTATTTTGTGTTATTTATATAGCATGCATTTATTAAAATAGATAAATAAAATCAGACATAATGATTACAGAACATCTATTTCATAACTTGTGAACAAAGGAAAACAGCTGTTTTAATACAATAACCAGAGTGAATAAATGCCATCTAGCAATGAGATGTGGTAAATCGCCGCCAGGGGCGCGGCGACCTGCGGCGCACTGCGCATGCGCGGGGACGACTTCCGGACGACCGCCTCGGAGCGCTTCAGATTCAACTCCTCATCGTCTACGGTAAGACCCATCGCTGGTTTCCCATGCTTTAAACATTCACTTCAGTGGTGTCAGAAAGTGAACGGAGCCTGGAATTCGCTTGGTATCGTTGTCAACTTCGTCTGGGACGTTTTTGTGAGACGTTTTGGACGTTTTCTCGGCGAAAAGTTGGGATTTTTTCGCTTTTCGTTTTGCTCTGGTCTGAGCTGGACCGCATGGTAATGGCGGCCGACGGGTCTTCAGATTGACGTGAGTTGTGTCTCTCTTTTTTTGCTTATTTCGGACGTGGCAGTGGCTGGTCACGGGTTTATTCCGTCCGCAATATTGTTGGCTATGGAGTGGTAGCCTTGGTTTTTGTAACTTTTGCGTATTTTTGTGAATGTTGTGAATGTTGGCGTTTTTTCGGCGGGCCGTCTGCTTCGTGAGCTTGCTGTCTGGCCTTTTCACTTTGTTTGGTGAGACGGTTTGTTTGGTGTGGCAGTTGCTTTCTGGTAGTTGTCTGTCATTGTCAACCTGCTTGTTTTGTTGGCTATATGGTTTTCTCCTATTTTTGGTGGGGGTGAGGTGTAGCTGATGGTTTATTTGTGACTTTTTGACAATTTTGTTAGTGTGGAATATTTGGCTGGATAGGGCAGCTGTCATGGCGGCCATTTAGTCTGGGCTGGTTGAGTTTAATTTTCACTTTTATTTGTAGTGCCGGGTGGGGTAGTCAAGCCTGTCCTATCGTACAGTAGAGTTTCCAGTTTAACTGTTAACTTGCTAAACAGTTAACTGTTCCATTTCGGAACAGTTAACAGTTAACTGCCAGTTAACTGTTATGCAAGTTATCAGTTTGGTGTAATTGCCAAACTGCCTCAAACAGTAAACAATTGGATTAAACTGTTCATAATCTTGTTTTCATAAATCCCTGGAGTTGTTGTACTCAGTTGTTGATGGTTGATTTGTTCCAGCAAACAATCAAACAAACAATTTGTCATAAAGAAAACATAACTTTCCAAATGCCAGATTTTAGGCAAATTTAAGGCCCCAAGACACCGAAAATGAGCTGATAAATAGCTTAGATCTCATCTGTTTGTTTAACTATATTTTAGATGGAAATAAATGCAATAACTACAGACAAATAACTTTTTACTTTCTAAACAAATGACAACAGGTCGTTAACAAGATTTTGATCGAGCTTTTCCAATGATAAATATCAACAATATCGACTAGATTATCACAGTTCTAGCATTCTTGTGTATGCCATTTAAAATACTTGAACTAATTTTAAGTGCTGGATTTATTTTTATTAAAAAAATTTTAGTAGCCTTAAGACTGTCACTATGATAAAACAGTTAACTGTTAGGTTAACAGTTAACTGTTCAGCTGACTGCAATCTCATTTCAATGCTATTTCAAACAGTTAACTGTCACAGTTAACTGTTACAGTTAACTGGCTGGAAACTCTATCGTACAGACTGTTGACGGTTGGGCTATTCGCCAAGGCATACAGATTGTGTGAATTTTGAGAAAGTTGGGATTGTTTGTGTAAAATTTTGATTAAATTTGGAAGCATGGGAATTGATTACATAATCAATTAGGGTTCAACTTTTGGATCACAGCAGTAATTGGGGTTCACTTTTGCTGATCCAGCAGTGCCTTTGGGGAAGTTGTGCCCAGTGCTCTTGGATCTCAGATTGCTTCTGGTCTTCACAGTGTGCAAATCAATGATTTGATTCAAGACTTTACCTGATTCAAGACTTTGCTCATTTCAAGACTGGGTGATTCAAGCTTCGGTGATTTAGGACTTTGTTCGATTCACGACTTCACTCGATTCAGGACTTTGTTCGATTCAAGACTTTACTCGATTCACGACTTCACTCGATTCAAGACTTTGCTCGATTCAAGACTCTGCTGGGGACTTAGTTCCATTTAGGATTTGGTGCAAGCCACAGGTGACTAATTTTATTCACTGTTTCCATTGTGATTCTGCGTGATTGCTGCAATGCTAATTGAGGTCATGTCTGCCTTTAGGTTAAAAGTTGCTTTCCCTTGGTGAGTCTACAGGAAGGTTGAACTTGTAGTAAGGCCGGTGTTGGTTGACATGTCTACATTGTGGCCCCGTCTCTGATTGGTGGCCCTTCTGACATTGTCCCCCAGTGTTTTACCCTTGTTCGTAAAAGTATCCTGGTTAAGTTGACTTGTTCCGAGGACCCTTTGAATTGACTTTAAATGAAATAATTAGTAAGTCCAAGTCATTTCCAGTTACAGGGTAAATCCTAGCATACTTCCGTTAGCTGGTTGTATTAGGGAATCAGAGGACCAGCTGGTTGATCAGATAGTGAGTCAACTCAGTGTAGGCACCTCAGGTATCTCTGTATTGCCGGGTGGATAATCTCAACTTGTCCTATCCTAAGTGTCAGTTGACAGCTGGGTATTCGCCAAGGCATACAGATGGTGCGTATTTTTAGAGATTGTCAAAATTTGTTATATTGATACAACTTATTGTTATGAGGTGACTTAGTGATATAGCTATTGATTGAACTGGTTGATACGATCCGTCGAAGAGAGCAGGCTTGAAGGGCCACCAAGACTAAGTCCGGGGCTCCGACAAACAAGTCAGTCTCTTCAACATTTCTTTACTGAGAATTAGTTAGGGCCAGTCTGTAGTGCCGGTTGTGACTTAACCCCAGTGTGACTTACTAAAGTGTGACTCAGGTATACCCCGTTTGTGACTTACTAAAGTGTGACTCATATATACCCCGTTTGTGACTCAACCCCAGTGTGACTTACCAAAGTGTGACTTAAGGGATTACATAACTAAACCTATAATTGAACCCGTTGTTCTCCATCCATAGAGGGAGAATTGATTGTCCTGTGCGCAGATACTCGTCGCCTGATACGGTACGGTGCCGTATCCGGTTGTGTCGTGTCTGCAACTGTGTCTGCAACTGATTCGCGTATTGTGCAGTTAAGGGGTTATTTTGGGCTTCATCGCAGTGTGGCCATAATAATAGTTGTCTTGAATTCCGTCGTTACTGTGCGTCAGCGTGACTACGCTTACGTTTCCTCCTTCTATCTCCAGACGCTTCAGCGTGACCATTGCAACGCGTATGTCTTCTCTTACTATTTGACTGTATCCAGCGATACAGCACTTGGTTGCGAGGACCCTACACTGACAATTATCGTCGTCTGCGGATAGTTATTATCTGCGATATTTATTGTTTTGTGGATGCCTGGTTGTCAGGGCCCCAAACATTTTGGTGGCCTTTCAGCCTTGCATCTTCATTTCAGTATCTATTGATTTCTTCTGTTACTTGCCGCGTTTTTCTGGCCTCAGCTTGCTGACGGCCGTCAACTGGCAGTAACAGTTCCAAATAATTGATTATTTGGTATATGTTCAATCGTTATCTGGTGAACATGACACTCCCTGTTGATATTAGGACTGCCTCATATGAACAGCTTCTGTCTTTGCCACAAGTTGGTGAAGCCCGAGCTGCCCTGATACTTCGTGAACGCGAAGTTACGCCTGAATTAACTTTAGAGATTCTGGAAGGTCGGGTGAAATTGGGGGATCATTGGCGTCGGTTATTGGATAGCGGTGTCATCTGTTTTGGACAGGAGGTATCTGGTGATAAATCTGGTGATAAGTTGTCAGCTGCTGTTGCCATGGTGGAATCCTCAGAGATGGTGGCCCCGGCGGCGGAGCAGGCCGGTGCAGTCGGCGGACCGGAAGTGTCACCGGAAGCTGTGGGAGTGGAGAGCCAGCAGGCCCTTCCTGAAAATATGAACATTCCAGTGACAACGTCTTCGGCATCCGCATCAATGATGACGTCGTTCTCCAAATATCGGGACTCGACGGTGGATGTACCGTCGGAGACGGCGGAGAGCTCTTCTGATGACAACGCATCAGATAATAGCCGTCGCAGTACCACGAGTCGGAGGAAGTGGGTGTCTCGGTTGTTTCGAAGAGCCCATGATACAGAAGAATACGTCCTGCGCCAACGGACGGACATTGAAAATATGGTCCGTGGTGTTCAAGGAAGTTTGGAATCCAGATTGGATGCGGTTGCCAGTGAGTTCAAGGGGGTCATGGAACGGGTTTCTGAACAATTAGCTGACCTGTCCGTGCAACGTAGCCGTAACGGCACACCCAGCTCAACCCGTTCCCGGCGATCCAAAAGTGGCCGTTCTCCGGAAAGACCGTTGGATTGGTCAAATGGTCGCTCGCGCCAGGCGGACATTGAACATTACATTGATGCCTGCGCGAGTCGTCTTCAGTTTGAATCGTATGCTGACACCGATGTTATCTCGGCGGTCCCACTAGGATCTGTTGGTGAGCCTGATCTGCCTCCCGAGGCCAAACCCACTGTTGAGGAAGTGCCAGAAGAGGCGGCCGAGGAATTGGAGGTAGACCCAGCTGACCCGGCTGTGGTATTTGGCCACATCATGCGGCAGATTCCCCCTACCCGCATCTATCGACCACCCTCTCTGGAACAGGGCGTTCCCGAATTTCAGAAATATCTCCAAGCCACCGATCGACCACATGAACCCGCTCGAACCAGGGATGTTGTGTTGAAGCAGTTACAGTGGGCTGATGAGGATCCTAGCCGACAGACTGCTGGAAGTGCTCTGGACGAAGACGAAGTGGAGGAGAATTCCCTTGAAGATATGAAGTGGGACTCCATGGGGTTGTCCCTTCGTGACAACTTAGTCGCACCAGGGGAGGACCATCCATCTACAGGTCCCTTTCAAGTTCCGCCGCCATCAGCATGTGGTATGACTCCGTTGGCGCCACCCGTCGAAGTGATACCAGGGAAGTTGAAGCGGACCTTAGTACATCATGTACCGGCAGTGGTCCAAGACACGTCTGCCGATCTTCGATCTACTCCCAGGGTGGTGGTTCCCTTAGCCCATCCATTGAGGCCTCCGTCTAGTTTACCTGATGAGCCGGTGCGGGTTCTTTCCAATGCTAGTGGTCCGCGACGGGACCCGGGACCTCAGTTAACTTCAACCGTCCAACCATCCGGTTGGGGTGGTTCTCGGTCCAGTCGAAGTACCGTGAAGACTGAACGGCGTTCCCTCGCCACCTCAGTGCCCGTAGACATCCCGCCATCCGATGGATGTGCTGGTTCTGCTGTTAGGGAGCCAACGGTGCGCCATTCTGTTCCTCAGTACCAGGAAGTGAAGTCCCGCCCCTCCGCCGAACACCGATCGGACCCTCGTGTCTCTGGGATCAGTCCTCGATCCCGGCCAGTGAAGACCATTCCTTATGTTCCACGACGGTTGGAGCAAGCAAGGAGTTCGACTTCGGTGGGAGAATTGAAGCCCGCGCAGGGAACCACATCCACATATTCCCAGTTGCGACCTCGGCGCCACCCACCTGAACCTGTGGCGCCGGAGCCAGTGTACTCCTACGCTACTTCCGGATCATCCATTCCGCCCCGAGATGAGGTATACTCAGGTTCTTGGGCGGGGCCTGAGCGGCAGCCGGACCTGTTCCCGGCCCGAGTACAGGCCAACCTTATTCGCCCTATCCCTCAAGGAGATGCCCCGTCTCTGTCAGATTTCCGAGAGAGTATCCGAGAGGTGGTCAGCGAAACAGTTGCCCAGTTGCGTAAGGAGCAGGATAGAGGAGGTGAGAGACCTAACGGTTCCAAAGAATCTGCTTCTAGTCAACCGACCGATTATATCCGGGAGGGTACGGGAAGACCCTCACAGGATCCATCTTCGGTGCGTCATTCATCCCCGTATTGGCCACCACCCACTCGGGCTCACCAAGAGGATGATTTTGACGTTCCTCTTCAGGTGTATGGCGCTCATCGCTCCGCTAGTCGCCGTGGCGCTGATCCGCCCCGTCGTGGTGCTGAATTACCCCGACCACGTCTTCCTGAATTCAACGGTGCAGATGGCAAGTATGAGCCCTTCCTATACCAGCTCGAGGGTATGGCTGGCCGGTATAACTGGAATGAGGCGGAACAGTTGGAACAGTTCAAGGCCTGTTTGTCTGGTAAAGCAGTGGAGTACATTATGACGTTACCCGATGGGACCACAGGTGATTACCAGTTGTTAAAAAGACAGTTCAAGAAGAGATTTGGAACTCCTGATCGCCCAGATGTGATCCGCGGCGAGATATATGATATCCGTCAGCGGACCGACGAGAAATTGGAAGATTTCGCCGATCGGGTGCAGAAGTCTGCCGCAATTGCGTACGAGGGAATCGACGAAGAGCGTAGAAATAAGTTCGCCACTGAAGCTTTCCTGAAAGGAGTCCGAGATGGCAATGCAGCACGAGATGCCGCCAGATTGCGACCGACGACCGTTGGGGATGCCTTGGTTGCAGTCAAGGAGGAAACGGCGTTGAATAAACTCCTTGGGCGATCATCGGCGACCCGTGGGCGTCATGTGACGTTTCATGAAGAAGAAATGGGCATTGGAGTCCGACATATGTCCACCAGTCCAGTCAGCCCTCCTCCTCGACGTCCACCCCGTACCGCATCCATAGCCATCCAGTGCTTCCCCCGTGACTTGTCTCCCCGGTTCTCTGGTAATCGTAATTCAGGTAGCCGTAATGGGTCACCTAATCGATCGCCGAATCGGCGATCACCTTTGCATGATCGGTGCTATCTTTGTGATAAGCCGGGTCATTTCCGGGCTGATTGTCCGGACCGTAATTCCCCAAACGGGGGCGGGCGACAGTAGGCGGTCATGCTGTCGACCCGTTCATGTCCGACCGGAACTTACCTCGTCCTCCAGAGGACGAGGTCACCGTGACTTCCCAGCGATCGCAGATTCCGACACTTTCTCCTTCTCGCAACCTATACCAAGTGGGAGGGTCGTCCGTGACTGCTCAGAGACCTTCTCCAGCTTCACATGGTCTGATCATGACCATTCCTGCTGTGGTGGGGAATGTGCGGGTCTCTGCTATCATCGATACGGGATCACAGGCCACGGTTATTAACAATGATTTGTGTAGACAAGCTAATCTTGAGGTTTCAAAACCAAATTGTATTACTGTTCAGGGGGTTGGGAAGGCCATGGGTATGTCGGCTCATCTGGCCCATGCCGTTCCGATAGCCGTTGGAAACGCTGTGTACTATTGGGATGTGATTGTAGGTGATTTTCGCGACCCCTTGATACTCGGGTTAGATTTCCTTCACGATGTGGAGGCTCAGCTAAATTTTAGCCAAGGTTATCTTCAGATTGGGGACTCCATTATTGTGGCGGAATATATCACTTCCATTACCGGTGCCAGGAGGACAGTGGCTCCGGTGGTGGTCAATGAGAAGACCACTATTCCTGGTCTTCACTATTCCCAATTGGTTTGTGACATTCCTGAATGCTTTCCTGAGGGTGGGTTGGTGATGATTGAGCCCATACCCTCAGTGGGGGGCATTGTTTTTCCGCCAGTGTTGTTGGACTCTTATAGTCGCCCTGTAGTCCTAGCAGCGAACTTAACCGAGAAGAGTAATCATGTGCCAGTTGGTTGTGTGGTGGCTGTTGCGCAGGCGGTCGACCTGGTGTCTGACCCCCGCAAGGAGCCCCATGATCGCGCTGCCCCAATTATTGACACTTCGCCCGGCGAGACCGCCGTCCCTGATACCTCCCAACCAGTCCCACTGGCTGGTGAATTGAATGCCCTCTTTGAGAGGAGCTTGGTGAATTTAGCGGGGGAGGGGGAACGGGAGAAATTGCGGGAGTTACTGGTGAATTACCAGTCAGCTTTCGCTCAGCACGATTTTGATTTAGGCGAGTTTGCGGGAATAATGCATCGCATCGATACTGGGGACGCGGCACCGGTTCGCCATGGGCTCCGGAGAACTCCGTTGGGCTTCCAGGATCAGGAGGAGCGTCACCTGCAGAGTATGTTGGATAGTGGGATCATCCAGCCGTCATCCTCGGAATGGGCGGCGGCCCCGGTGATAGTGAAGAAGAAGGATGGAAAGTATAGGTATTGTTTGGACTATCGCGGCTTGAACAAGGTCACCAGAAAGGACAGTTTTCCGTTGCCTCTGATTGAAGAGTGCCTGGATGCCCTTGCCGACAACGTCTTCTTCAGTACCCTCGATATGGCAAGCGGCTATTGGCAGGTCTTAATCCACCCGGACGACCGCCACAAAACCGCTTTCATCACCAAGTACGGACTATATGAACACGTGAGATTAGCCATGGGACTTTGCAACTCGCCGGCGACGTATCAGCGTATCATGACGTTCGTCCTGCGGAATATGTTATGGCAGGACGTTTTGGTATATCTAGACGACCTGATAGTGCTGGGAAAGTCCTTCAACCTACATCTACAGACTCTGGAGGAGGTCTTCAGGAGATTTCAAGTTCACAATCTGAAGTTCAAGCCCCGTAAGTGTGAACTCTTCACCACAGAAGTCGACTTCCTGGGGAGGAAGGTTGGGAGGAGTGGCATCAGTATCTCCGATGCTAAGGTGCAGAGTGTCCTGGAATGGCCAAGGCCGTCCACTCGCACGGAACTGGAGGCTTTCCTGGGATTCGTGAACTATCACCGGGAATTTATCCCTCAGATGGCAGAGATATGCAGCCCACTCTACTTCCTGGTCAAGACTACGCCCTCTGGTGGGAAAGTGAACTGGACCGACGTGCATCAGCGAGCTATGGACCGGTTACAACAAGCGATGGTCACGGCACCGGTGTTGGCCTACCCCAATTCCACGGGCACCTTTATCCTCGATGTCGACGCTAGCTCTGTGGCCGTGGGAGCGGAGCTGTCCCAAGTGCAGGACGGGCAGGAACGGACTATTGCTTATGCCAGTCAGGCTCTCTCCGCTGCTCAGCGGCGATACTGTACCACCCGAAAAGAGTTGCTGTCATTGGTGGTTTTTCTGAACCAATTCCGGTTCTACCTTCTCGGGAGATCTTTCCTCGTCCGGACAGACCATAATAGCCTGACCTGGCTGATGCGTTTCAAGAACCTGGAGGGCCAATTAGCACGATGGCTGGAGGCCATTGCACAGTTTGATTTCGAACTGACTCACCGACCCGGTAAACAGCATGGGAATGCCGACGGTCTGAGCCGTTCGGTGGCTCCGGAATGTCCCTATTATGAAGCTGATGTTGAGGTACGACACCTGCCCTGTGGAGGATGTGACTATTGCCAACGAATGCACGACCGGTGGGAGCGGTTCGAGGCCACCGTCGATGATGTCATTCCCTTGACCCTTGCCGTGAAAGTCATCCGGAGCGAGGAGGAAGTGCCTGATGATGAACTGGCTTCAATGCCACCCATCCCTTGGGCTGAGGCGCAGGCCCAAGATCCTGACATTTCAGTGCTGCTGCAATGGCTCCAGGGGGAGCCACCCGATGATGCAACGTTGTTTGGACAGAGCGCCATGGTAAAGCATCTCTGGCGATTGAAGGATTCCCTGAGTGTGATTGATGAGGTTTTGTATTACCAGTGGATAGGACCTACTCCTGGGACCAGCCGTCCTCTTCTTGTGGTTCCGAGGCAACATCGACCGCTGGTGATGCAGACCGCTCATGATAATGTGTGCACCGGACATCCGGGACCTGAGAAGACCTACCATGTGCTCCTGAGACAGTACTTCTGGGTTGGCATGAGGTTGGATTTGTGACTTCATATTGGCCAGTGCGACCGCTGCAATCGGCACAAGAAAGCCAACCGTCATGCTCGCTTCCCAATGACAAAGTATGTGGCCGGAGAACCAATGGAACGTGTGCATGTAGACATTCTGGGGCCTCTAGCAGAGACGGCCCAGGGCAACAAGTATATCCTTGTAATGATTGACCAGTACACCAAGTGGGTGGAAGTCAAGGCTCTGCCAGAACAAACGGCCGAGAGGGTGGCTCGGGCCTTTGTCGAAGAATTCGTATGCCGCTTAGGGTGTGCCCTGGATGTGTTCACCGATCAAGGAGCTAACTTCGAAAGCCGGCTCTTCCAAGAGATGTGTCAGTTGCTACAAATGGCGAAAACCCGGACTACTCCTTACCGGCCCAGTGCCAACGGTCAAGTTGAGCGGATGAACCGGGAGATTCTGGCCAAGCTGCGGATTCACATCGATGGAAAACAGGGACTTTGGGACCAATATTTGCCTTTTGTTGGTATGGCATTACGGGCCACGGTGAATAGATCCACTGGCTTCACGGCCAACATGATGATGCTGGGCCGTGAGGTCACGCTGCCAGTGGACCTCCTCGCCAGTGTTCCGGGTGCGGCAACCCCGGAGAATCCAGTGGAACATGTCCGGGATCTGCGGGACAAGCTGCAAGACGTGCATACCTGTGCCAGGAAGAAGTTAAGGACAGCTCTCCAGGACCGCAAAAGATTCTACGACCGGCGGATTCATTTGACCGACTATGACGTTGGGGACCTGGTGTATGTGCTTAATGGAGGCAGTAAGAAGGGGCAAACTCGCAAGCTGCAGCCGGTATACCTCGGACCCATGTTAGTGGTCCGTAAAGTCTCCGATTGCCTGTTCGTTGTCGTCAGTTCCCGCAGGAAGAGTAAAGTGGTTCACCATGACCGCCTTCGTCGATGCCCCGCCACCCATGTGCCGCTGTGGGCTCGACGGGAGAGGCGTCGTCTGGAGCAGCCGGAGGCCGAGGAAGAGGAAATTGAGGATCCAGAGGACCTTCGGGATTTGTCGCATCTCTTCGATGAAGACGGCCTGGAAGCGGCTGGTGACCAGGTTGGCCGAGACGATTCCACTGCCGACACCATCCCTGAAGTACAGACCTGGCCGGGGGATTCCGACCCCGCGTCCGTGGACATGTCTCCCGTGACAGATTCTGGGAGGTTGCCTGACAGTCCCGTTCTCCCTCACGGTGACCCGGAGTCCTGGGAAGCCGAAGCAGTAGCCGCCTCCCCCACCTTGCCATCTAGTGCGCGGGGACGCCGGCGACGGCGTCCCACCTGGTTAAATGACTACATCGTGCAGCGGGGGCATGTGGAATAGCCCATAGAGTTCAATGGGTCATTCCTCTCAGCCCGTCCGGATCCGGTACCCGGATTCTTTCCAAAAGCTGATAATTCGGGCCTCACTAGTTGACGGCCGGCTTGTCACCTTTTGTTTCTATCGCTGCTCAGCAGACGTGATTAAGTTCGGGCCTCAGTCATTGACGGCCGTTCTGATCACCTCTGTGCTCTGGGTTAATTGGGTGGTTGAGATGTTCTTGGGAATTGGGACCCATGTGGCCAAGTACAGCTTGGAATTTGGCCTGCCAAAGCGATCCAAATCATTAAAGGTTTACCAGCAATGAACTAGCTATTCTAGCCTGGCTTACGTCCCGATCCAAATGCTTGAGGGCACACTGCCTATATCAGTCCAATGATGTTTTATTTCACCTGTCGTTCTTTTCCGGTTACCGGTGTCACGCAGCTTGGACATTGGAAGTCTGCAACAGCTGGTGCCACCGAGGCCGGTCAGGGCCATTTTGTGTTGTCGTGGTAAT
This sequence comes from Platynereis dumerilii, assembly GCA_026936325.1. Lineage (NCBI taxonomy): Eukaryota > Metazoa > Annelida > Polychaeta > Phyllodocida > Nereididae > Platynereis > Platynereis dumerilii. The sequence continues at coordinate 4,666,260 of JAPTHN010000019.1, read as the reverse complement.
TAACTCCAATTCGGTGGTAATGTCAGATCCTATTTGAGAGCTCACAGTTGCTGGGATGTGGGGTTAGGACTTATTTCAGCTTGCAGTGGCCTTCCAGGGTTCTGACGGCTGCCTTGTCCAGGTTACACTGTTGACGGTGCTAGCCTCGAGCCTTGGGTTGGTCAATACTGGCTGATAACAGTTGTATTGCGTTGGGTTATTTCCATATCCTGGGGTTGTGGTGATGGTTCAAGAGTCCCTGTAGATTGTGAGCTTTCAAGTGTTTGTACGCATCCGTGCCTACAGACATGTCGTGACTAAAACGACAATCTTTAGCAGCATGATGTAGCTATTCTAGAATATGAGTGACGTGACAACGCTGAGCCGCGGTGGGACGCTCCTCAATGACCCTGGCCGGAAGTATCGACAGTTGGCCCGGTTTGGCGAATAACACCATGTTCACAGTCCAGGAGATGGGACACCGTGGGCCTTTATGGCACGGTACAACCCCACTGTTATGTGACCCATGGCTTACATGTCCTGCAGAGTGACAGAAGCTTTTTTTATATACCAAATTCACATAGTCTATTCAGCGTCGTCGTTGCATCGCTTCTCTTCGCGCGAAGTAAATATGTTCTGACAAGTAAGAAATCTATCCACAAAACAATAAATATCACTAACACGCCAGGCACCAAAAACGGATGTACAATTGGGGTTAAGTGTACACTTGAAATATATACCAATCTCAACTGTCCAAACACATGTGTACGTTGTCGTGATTTACTTTGATGCCAATGAAGGAATTTTATTCCTTGAAATATATACATACAATAATACAAATCTCAATTGTCCAAATACACTGTTCTTGTCGTCGTCTTCTTGCTTCTCGGGCGACGATTACGTGATTCCAAAAAGTCGGACATATCTATATAAACATGTATACCCATGTTAGGATGTTTTTTATTTTTTGTTGCATCAAAGTAAATCACTGGGTACAAGGAAATTATGGAATGCCAGAAGCTGACACTTGACACAATACCTGGAAACAACCTGAAGTTATTTTTTGCAGCCTCAAGTAGCCGTTTTCCTGAAGCGACCGCAGACATCCGGTCGGCGGTTATCTTGTCTAGTTAACGGGTCGGGGTTTGGTGGAGTGGTGCGTTTCATCCTCCATTAAATCTCAGGCGGCTGCTGGTCTTGGTCTTGTCAATACGCACCACCTGTTGCCAGTATGACTTTAGGGTTAGGGTAACTCAGCCCACCATTCCTATCCGGTGTGATTCTTTCATGGAGGAACTTTACCCCCAGTTAAGCCTGAGTTGACAAGACGGCCATCAAGCACTTGAGTGGCTCCTGTGAGTTTTGCGGGGGGGGAGGCCAGTTTGGTATTGTGTCTGCGGGAGCCATGGCCGTCGTAAACACTTTGAGACGTCCGAAAATCGGTGACCAGCTCTTTTTCATCTTCGGCTGAAGGTTCCCTCTAAAATTGCTAAAAATAGCACTGTCAAAATCAGCAAGGCCCAGCCGCCATTAACACGCGGTCAAGTACTCCCTCTAAATAGCCCACACTGGTGCTGATGGGGCGTAAAACACAAACTCACTCACTCACCCCCTCTTAGTACTCCCTTCCTTGGTGGCCTGAGGATCTTTTGGTGAGCCACGCGAAGAGCCAGAGGTAGTCAACGAAGGCCGGCACCTTGGCTAGGTCCTGATAGTCTCGGGGAGTAGCCATCCTGTACAGTATCTCTGTCAGGAACAGACTTTCGTTGAACCACATTACTTTTTCCGTCACTACGCCACTGGTCACATCTAAGGACCGTCTTAGCAGAAGGCCAGCTGATCTGACAACAATATTTGTAAAGTAATACCACCACAATTAGGTGGAGACAACCCAAGAAAATACAGTAAATTCAGGCGGAAAATCGCCGGGTTCATGAAAATGGCCTGATCCGACAACAATATGTCACACAAATATCACAAAACAATATTCCTGAAGTAATGACACCTAGTTACTGAGGTGTCACACCACCAAAAATTGTAACCGGCTCTCAGGTCACGTAGTAGATCATGACCAAAAATAGCACTGACCAAAAACCAAAAACGCACGTGTTTCCCAATGCTATTCCCAGGTTGGTATTGTGTCTGTGGATATTTATTGTTGTCTGTGGATAGTGATTGTCTGCGATATTTATTGTTTTGTGGATGCCTGGTTGTCAGGGCCCCAAACATTTTGGCGGCCTTTCAGCCTTGCATCTTCATTTCAGTATCTATTGGTTGCTTCTGTTACTTGCCGCGTTTTTCTGGCCTCAGCTTGCTGACGGCCGTCAACTGGCATTAACAGCTCCCAATAATTGATTATATATTTTGGTATGGCTCTAACTTCCATGGCGCTGAAATAAAACGTCCCGCAGGCCTGGGATCCAACCGGTCAGGTGCGTGGCAGGGTCTGACGGCTGCCTTGTCCAGATAATACTGTTGACGGTGCTAGCCTCAGGGTCTGTTACGCCAATCTGTCGGTATGGGTCCATCTCTCGTTTAATGGAACCCACAGCTTTCGTGGGCGGAATGCCATCGCTATAGGGATTGGCCGTAAGTAGGTCTATGGTATCCCCTCCGACCCTAGGAGAGGGGCTAAAGCCATCACTAATATCAGGATTCGTGTTGCCAGGTGGGGTACCCAGCCTGTCCCGTCTTCGTGACGGTAGACGCATTAGAATGGGGTTGCCTTCTGGTCCCGGGAACCAAATTGTTTGAGGTACACTTGGTAAGTCGCACTGTATCAGTCACACCGGACCTGATAAGTTACAAAAATAGGTGATTAAAGCATACACATATAATACAGAAATATCTAGTATGGAAAGTAAATAAACTTCTAATAACCGAACAAGTCTAATGTATGTCCATGACTCTTTTCCGTTCCCTCCCCAGCGATAAAGTGGAGTCATAGACAGAGTTGAAGTTGTCACGTTGAGGATGGACCGAGAACGCGCCATTGCCCATCACGTCCGCCACGGGCGGCATGTTGACCCCACTACCGGCCTCCTGACTGAAACGTTCATGTGGGTCGAGGGGGGTCGTTTTCGCTCAGAGGCCCTGACTCGGCCAGCGACCATCCTCGATGCCCAGGATATTCTGCTGGTGGCGCAGACGGCGGCGGAACAGGTAGTGAGGACCAGCGTGACCGCCGGGACGCAGACCGAGGACCCCTGGTGTCCTCCCCCGGCACCGGTGATGCCCCCGCCGTCCCCGGAGGAAGATGAGGATGTTGAGGATCGACGCGACCCCCCGGCTGAGGCCCCCAGAAGTCGATCGCCGAGCCCGGCGGTCAGTTCCCTGGACTCGTCGTTCGTCCTGGAGCTCCACGTCCCGTCGGACATGTCCGACGTTGAGGATGACCTGCCGCCCCTGGAGCCGGTGGATGTCGCCCCTCCACCCCCTGCTGTGGCCCCTCCCCCGGTACCGGCGTCCCCGTCCCAGACGGACTTCTCCGAGATGCCCCCCCTAGAGGTGGATCCGGTATTCGCAACCCACAGGAATTACCGGCGCAGGGTGCGCCACAAGAACTCCATGGCCCGCAAGGCCAGGGCGGCGGCCCTGCAACAACATGGTAAGCGCTCCTTGATTGTGCCATTACCCCGAACCCCCAATGTAACAGGGGGGTCCTCCAGTGTAACCACCCACCGGGCAGCTATGGCCCCTCCATCTCCTGTGGCCCCAGTACCTGGCGGCCCAGGTGATGGCAGTGTGTACCCTTGTTGTCCGGTGTGTGGAACCACAGCTCCCCTTTTGCCGGAGCATATCCTGGCCCACCATCTGCCCTGGTGGTTAGTTCCCGACAAGGCTTGTTGGGTTTGTGAGATGCCCCGGGACGCCCCAGGGAGTGGTGGGCACCAGGATTGTCAATCCTCCTCCGAGGATTTCCAACTAATCGAGTGGAGCCGTCGCACCCGAGGCATGCTGAGCATCATTCAGGATGACCTCGGCTGCGACTCCTTCGAGTATCTCCTGTCCTGCCTGTATGAGCGGGGATGGCTTGCTTTTGAGCAGCCCGTCATCGTCACTCCTGCACGGCAGGCTCTCCACCGAGTGTGGGACACACTCAACGGAGTGGAGACCTCGTCAGGGAGTTCGGTCGGGTCCATCTCGCGTCTGCTGGAACCCATCGCCCTGGCGACGGTCCTCTCCAACATCTCTCGGGATGCCGCCCGAGCCATTCTGTCCCCGGGCCGTTACCCGGCCGGGGACCTGCCCTTGTCAGTTCAAGGCGTGCATGATGCACATATTCACCTGGATCGGCAGGCACTCCAACCGGAGCACATGCAAATCGCCGGTATTACGTATGAATACCGTCATGTCATTGCTGTGTTCGCGTTCCCATCCCTTTGGGAGCGCTGGGATCGGATGCCCTATGATCCACGTGTGTTCTGTGCCTTTGGGGTGCATCCTAGTGATTGCCAAAGATCGGCAGATCCCATTTCACATCTTGAAGATGAGCTTGTATCCAGGTTGTGCTCCCCCCGATGCGTAGCTCTAGGGGAGATCGGTTTGGATTATTCCTATGCTCGAGTCCAACCTACCTGGCAGCATGCCGCTCTCGCGCGTCAGCTCCGATTGCGGCCCGCACACCTGCCCATTGTCATTCATTGCCGAGGTGTGGGTTCCCTTCCCGACTGTCTCAGTGTCTTGGCCCGGTTCGCTCCGGCCACCACCGTGATCCAAATTCACTGTTTCCTGGGAACCGCCGCGGATCTGTCAGCCTGGATGACCCAGTTTCCCAATGTCTATTTCAGCTTCAGTCACCGTTCACTGACGCTAAGTGGGAACCTGGGCCGGCAGCATGAGCGAGCCGCCCGTCTGGTTGGACTTGATCGATTCCTGTTGGAGACGGATGCGCCTTATTTGAAGCGTCGGCCGTTCGTCTCCATCCAAGGTCTGTCCCAAGGGCCTTCCACTCCCTTGTTCGACCTAATTCTGGTCGCCCAATGGTTTGGGCGATTGCGGGGCATCTATCCGACCGTCATTGTGGATATGGCTCTCCACAATGCCGCTCGGGCATTCTCCCTGCCCCTGTAAATATAAGGATAATGAGAATTGTACGTTCCTGCAATGTGTATATAAGGTGATGCAGGCTATCTTGATATATGGTACCACTAATAAGGGATGGAGTTGAAACCTAAATTGGAAAGTTAGTAATACCAGTTAACCTCGTAAAATTATTAATACCCGTTAACCTCGTATGATGAATTTTGTCTGTCCCGTTGCCCTCGGATGCTCCTAGCTGTTCTTTTGTTTGCAGCAACCCAGTAGGTGGTCTGCCCAGTGGCTCCAGGGCACGGGGCACGGTGGTCAAGTTGGGGTGAGGATTCAGTTAGGTCTCGGTGTGATGATGTGAGAAATTGATGGAAATTGCCTGTGGTATACTCACGCCCGATCACCACCCCCCCTGCTGTTGGTAGATTATAAGTTGTTACGGTTGATCGCTTTCCGTCAGCCTTAGTGATTAAGTTGTTTGATTAACCCGTTTTGTCGCTAGTTAATAACAAGTTTTTAAGGCGATGCTTTAATAACGCGTTTTTCACGCAATGTTTCGGGAGCTATGGTATTGTTTACGGACAGTTGTCCGCTGAAATGGTCTGATTGTTTTATTTCTGAATCTCCGATAGTTTATGCGCTTTTGTTCACCTTAAGGTGTTGCTGTATCCTGTTTTTTCTCGAATCTAAGGTTATTTCAGTTATGTGTCACGCGCATGGTTGGCGCGTGTTTGCATGTCAGTACTTCTAGAGCGCTGTTGCCAGTTGGCTGTTGCCTTTTCTTTTTGTTGGTCCTCACTGTGGGGTGGTTTATCGCGTTGGAGGAGTTACTATCACCCCCCCCCATTATTGTCCGTGTCACTACTTGTTTAGGGTCTGTGTACCCAAGATGGGTTGCTTTTCCTGCGATCAACTTTTGTCTTCGTAGTTGGCCCTCGGCGGCCGGGTGTCCCTCACTTTCTGGCACATTAAGTTTTCGGCTGGGATGGCGACTCTGTTGGCTTCCTGATCCGTTCGGGCTACTTGACCTCGAGGCTGGTTATCAGTCGTGACGGTCGGGGCCCGATGGCCTCGGGTGGCCCGCAGAGCCGTCGCTAGACTAGTTGGCTGGGCGGTTGGGTTGTCCGGGTTACTTGACCTCAGGGCCGCTTGCCGGTCGTGACGGTCGGGACCTGGCGGCTCCACGGTCCCCGGCACATATTAGTGAACACCTTCCCTGTACCTCTGGATGACCCCTGAAGTAGGCGACGCCGAGGTTCCTGTGCGGCTGGATCTCCGAGGTTCCTGTGTGGCTGGATCTCCGAAGTTCCTGCGTAGCTGTATCTCCGAAGTTCCGGCGTGGATGGATCTTCCCTCGACTGAAGACTGGGTCCCAAATTCGCCGGAGGGGAGGATGTGGTAAATCGCCGCCAGGGGCGCGGCGACCTGCGGCGCACTGCGCATGCGCGGGGACGACTTCCGGACGACCGCCTCGGAGCGCTTCAGATTCAACTCCTCATCGTCTACGGTAAGACCCATCGCTGGTTTCCCATGCTTTAAACATTCACTTCAGAGAGGCACCCACATCAGAGATATCAGACATACCTTTCACTTTGATAATTCTTTTAAAATGACCGAACAGGTAATTGCTATTATACACTTCAGCAAAATACCCTTCCCATTCATCTGAGGATGTGTAAATGTTAATTGCTATTAAGAGCTGACTGTATCGGTCCCTGAGTCACAGGCATTCAGCTGTCAATTAACTTTGATCCTCAATTGGCGCCAAGACTGGTCAGTGGGTTGGGGAGGGGGGGGGGGGCTTGCTGTCATTCACTGACCATGCGCAATGTATGTTATGGTGCCAGCGATCGCAAATCAAGAAGAAAATGGGAATGAATCATGGAAATTGCCTAATTGTGAACAATAGACAAGGCGCCAGGGCACGAGAATGCTGCGCTAGCCAAGGGTTCAGCATAGAGAATCTAATGGTATGTTGATATCCTTGCTTGGAAATAGTGATAACCCAAAAATGTTGCATCAAAGATGAACTTCTTGATATAAACATGGATCAAATTAGAACTGGCTCGCGCTGTGCGCTCGAGACAGTTCTTTGGAGTTACCCATAACGAGTATTTCATTGTCTCCAGCTCAGGAGACAAGGGGTGGCACTCTACCTTGCTCATCAGGTCTGTTTCTGAGTCTTCTATATGTGTACAGTATGAACAGGTGTTCCACCTTGTTGTTAGATGATTTTGCTAACAAAAGAGTTTCTTCTCTGATGCCATGTCATCAATAATGCCCCAGTCTCACGGCACTTTACGGAGAACTTTTTACCACTGAGGGGCAGCTTGAGTTGAATTCTAGGAAAAAAATGACCATCACGGCGACATACAATGTTTATAAAACCATTACATCATTAATAAAAAGCATATCACTGCGGGGTTCTTTTTGTTCACTGCGGAGAAGAAAAGTTGTACGCCGTCCCCAAAAGTTCGCCGGGGGAAAGGAATTTCCTCCTCCTGAGGGATACTTTTATATCGCCCCGAGATATAAAAAGTACCCCTCAGGGAACCTATAACTGCCCCTCAGTGAACCTATTTCACCGCGGCGGGATGTCAAAAACTGCCGGCGAGGCTTCAAATGTCCTCCCAGGGGCAGGAAAGGTCCCCGCGGGGGCAGGAAAGGTCCCCGCGGGGGCAGGAGAGGTCCCCTCAGCGGCAGGGGATGTCCTAATATCCCGGCGGAGATGTTTTTGAGGCGTTCTCACTGAAAAAATCCACGCCGGACATCCAAAAATTAAGAAAATATTGGGCTCTGCTCCGCCGTCATGTAAAAAAAGTTTGTACCTGTTGAATCTTTTTTGACATCCACGGCGCAGTTTTTCCATTTCTAGGAACCGCTGAGGGGAACAAAAACTTCCCCTGGGGGGATGTATAAAGTCGACGGCGGATCACCCAAATTCATCCAAATTACCAGGAAATACTTCGACGCCGATCTAAATAGTTCTCCGGGAGCCGCCGTGAGACTGGGGCATAATTGTTTCAGAATGTTAACATAAACATTTGCAGTGATTCCGGTGCTTTGATCAATGGCTATTTGAGACATTTTTTTCATCAGATGACTCTATATTGAATACCACGTGTTAGGTCCTGAATTTTTTATTATCGGCAGCTGGAACATCAGCAAATGTCCTACCACTCACGAATTATTCATTCTGTCTCTCACAAGCACCATAAATGGTGAAAATTTCAAATCAACAATGAGGAAAACGGGATGACCGTGATCAGCTTGAGCAACGCAAGAACTTTCGCATATTATGCTTCCAATTTGCCTTTAGTAGTGATCTAAGTCACAAATAAACATATTTGCAACAGATCTAATATGGCTGACTACCAACTCCCTACTAATGTCAGACTTATATGAGTGCAAAAAAGAAGCCAAGAGACTGTCCTCTTTTTCTGAAGACACCCTGTAAGTTCACTCTGCTACTTTTTCTTGCCATACCCCTAAGAAATACCAATGAGCTAACAAAAATAAGAAAATACTAAAAATTCTGCGAAAATTACACTTTTTGACATGATAACACCAAATTATCTATGATTGACTATATAATGATATGATGCTTAGACATAGAGCCTGCTCTTGATCAATTATGGGATGAAAAATATCGGGATCTCTGCATGCACTACTTTTTGCTCTAAGTTGGGTGAAAAACACCAAATATTTATTTTCCTTTGACATGGCATATTGACTTTGTTATTTGATGTTGTTTATCGAGGCAAAGTCTGGGTCCAGTCGACGACAGTGTACATTTTCTCACCAGAAAAAAAACGCAATGCTTGATATTGGCTCATATTTTTGCAAATCAATCCTTTTGACTAAAGCAAAAATTATTTCGTTCTAAGGTCAACAAGCAAAATCGTACCTAAAATCATTCAACTGTTACTGATTCCTGTCTTTTTTTGGTACGGGTAATGTTAACAAAGGTTTCTTTCCAGTCAAAAGGTAGGTTCAAAATTCTTCAAAGCTTTACTTTTCACTTACATTCCTCACTTTATCTTACAGATGATTTCATATTTGTAGACATTTGAGATAGAAACTACATAATTTTTCTTGCAATTTTCATTGGTCGAGAGAAGGTATGACACCACTCTCTCCTGAAAAGTGACATAGCGTTTTACACGGGTGACCAAACTGACCATGGCATTTTAAGCCATTGATCTCCTAACAGGGACTGACTTTAGCAGTTTCAAGTGAGAGTTTCAGTTTGTGTTTCACACATTTTCAGTACACATTCTACAATTCCAATGTTGTGCATTCAGACGATTAGAATTAGGTGATCCATGCAATGACTGTTTATACAGAAAATAAACATGTATAATTGTGAATGTAACATTTTCTCAGAAGAGGGGCTCAGCTCAGGCGGCAGGACAATGGGCCACCAATCACGGGGTCCTTGATCTGATTCCCATTCGGATTTTCTTATGAATGTTGACCACATCACTGGGCTACCATCCTGTCCTGAGGGACTATTCAGAATTTACGATTCTGGGGAGTTTTGTTTGAACTTTCTTTCAAAAATGTATACCCCATTTGGTTTTATGCTTTGTACCTCTCTTACATTCCATGTGGATTTTTAGTATGTCCCCTTTACTTTTATTACAGCTCTCGCAATTGCTCTGAAGAAATACATTTTTTTTCATAGTGTGGACCTATGATGTCAAAGTTGGAGACTCCATCGGAACCTATGTAACTTTGGTGCAAGCTATGGTGTCATAGGTCAAACTGGCCAATAGCATTTCATGTAGACAACTTCATCATAGCCTAGCAATTATGTCATGGCCAGATGAGCCAATGATACCACTGCAAAAACTCAGGTGTTAAGTGGGAGGGGGGATTGTTTGTTATTTGGCGATACCAAAAGTGCCTGAAATTCAACCAAGCATGGTTAATAGGATAACTTGAAATTAATCAGTTGTTCACCAACATGCTTCTGATCACAGGCAAAAACAATCTATTTCATGGGTGATGCATTGCATTCCATTGCCACTTCTCTGATTCCTATCACTATTAGAAAAGGTATGACAGCTTGCTTGGCAATGGTCCAACTTTCCAGACTGAACTGGTACGTTGTCACTGCAGCAGACGACAGAGGTGACTGTAAAATCCAATTAAAAGATTGTGAGAGCGGCCCATACAGGTGAACTTCCCCCTCTCATCCTTTTAAATTCATAGTTTGAGACAGCATGTACTGTTTTTTTGTCCAAGTAACATGACTGTGATAAACTGTAACATATTAAGAAATCCTAAATCATAATGCTGTGAGCCCAACTATGAAGTGCCAAAAATGCTGCAAATTAAAAGATAAATTGCTCATATTAATTCAAAGCCCCTCCCTCTCAATACTGTTCCCAGCAATCACAGAGAAAGAGAATCACATTAAAAGTTTGTTTCGTTTGAGGTTATGAGAGTTTTAAATCTATCTGAGTTTTAAATCTATCTATCCATCTATCTATCTATCTATCTATCTATCCATCTATCTATCCATCCATCCATCCATCCATCCATCTATCTATCTATCTATCTATCTATCTATCTATCTATCTATCTATCTATCTATCCATCTATCTGTCTATCTATCTATCTATCTATCTTACCATCTATCCATCTATCCATCTATCTATCTATCTATCTATCTGTCTATCTACGAGAAATCTGCAATCTATCTATCCATCTTTCTCATCACTTTACTCTTTAACTCTCTTTACTATTTCATCTGTCTTCTATCTATCTATCTCTATTTATACTTGAAAGGCTGTTCCCTTCACATTTATATTACATTGGACTTGCAGGCCTGCAAATTCAATTATGTATAAATGCGATCTGAGCTTGTCAAATGTGGTCCAAGTCAGTCACTGTTCATTTGTAACCTGTAGAGGAACAGCCAATTAGATTTTATGTACATGGTTGAGTGATTGAAGTCAAGACACACCTTTTTATTGTAAATATTTCAATATTTTTCACAGTTTCAGTTGTCTTCTGCTTAGTTTTTTCAGCTTTATCACAATAAACACAATCAATTTGCTGACTTCTCAGCTTATTCTTTGGTCCGTCTGAACTGAATTTTATAGATATCTGTAGATTTTTCATTCATGTTGACATGCATGAATGCCCTCACTTCGATTTTTATATCTCGTCTATACAATTCAACATTCATTTATTTAGTCTTAAACTTGTACACCACAATAAACTTTTTGTTACGCAACTTTTGTGGGTAAAATTAGTATTTAAGATGCAAAAATTAGATAGACATGTTTTTATTATTGTTGGTGTGGCTGCCACAGCACTTAACTTCCGTGCCAGTTCAATGTGGAATTGGGATTTTCAATATATTTTATGCTTGATTTTGCTATTTAAAACAGGTGTCAACACTACAACTCATGTTTGATATTAAGATAATATACCAAAGAAAGTAATTAAACCGTTATTTGGATGTCTTCTTTGTCTTAAGTATGAATTTAAAGGCATTATCCTGCTGACTCAGTCCAATGTCGTCTGCAATCCTAGTTCAGCTGTCATACCTTGTAATAGATACTAGTAAAGTGGACTGACTTGGTCGAAGCATGCACGAATCAGAATCACATTGTTTATGCCTGTGTTCTGATCTAAATTGGATTTGATATGGAGCTGTCAAGTCAAGCATTTTGTTTACTGTTTGCAGTTTTTTGGTGGCTCCTTTCAGTGGGAAACTACCAACAATAACTTCAATCCTTTATTGTTTTATTGGTTACCACGGTTCACAGGAGTTAATATGCAGACATAAGGATCAATTGACAGCTTTTGAGCAGAGTGTCCCCTCCCCAGGAATAGTCCAACCTTGCACCTGAGTTGTTATGATATTATTGGCCGCTCTGGCAATGATGTAACTGCAAGGCTATGATAAAACTGTACACAACGGATGCTATTGGCCAGTTTGACCTATGGCATCATTGATAGCACCAATTTTGCATATCTTCTAGTGCTTGGCAATGGAGTATCCACTTATGACATCATAGGTCCACTCTGACAATGAGAAAAAAAACTGATTTCTTCAGATCAATTGCTAGAGCTGTAAAATTTCATACCCCCCCCCCTTTTAAAAGCATGTTGTGAGTAACAAGTGCCCGCCTTGAAACATGTGTAAAAATTGGTGCATGATAATTTAGTTTAAATAGATGTGAAGCCATTCAGAGTCAGCTTGAAACTGATTTAATATCAATTGAAACAATCAACAGTTGTACACAGGAGTGTGAAATACAACTGTTCATGAAGAAGTGAAAGAGTTCATGTTGATTGCGGTTTGACATGTGTGAACAACTGCCACAGTACCAAGTTGGCCTTTGCTGTACATGCTATTGGTCAAAATTATGACATCAATTTTCCAGCAAACATCACTTGCTTGAAGCAAGCTGAAAAGAAGTGACACGCAATGGGCAACTTGACCAATCACCTGGCAGGATTTTCTGATGTCAGACCAGAAATTTTGCTAAATATTTTGTTATTTGAGAAAAGTCTACAAATATGAAATCATCTGTAAAAGCCAATAAAATCATGAATTATTCACACATGATGAAGTTATTATAGGGGAGAATGGGGACCGACGGGCCATGGGGACCGATGGACCATCCTCTTAACTCTACATCAAAAACCGTTTCGGAACATCTAATTAGCATTTTTAGTATTGCTTATCACATCTATGAATACCATATTGATGACTGATCAATAATTTATAGCACAAGCGTTTAGTGGGCAAAACGAAATTTTCAACATATGAAATTATTTTTTACTGATTCAGAAAAGTTTAATATCTCAAATGTGTCTAGACAGTAGACTTGAGGCAATATATTTCCTATGACAATTTTCCCTACACACTGGAGGAAATTTACACATTGGATTATAGGAATAAGAACCTTATTTCACAAAAAAGGGGGCTTTGACTGATCTGAAAGCTTTTGGGGACCAATGGGCCACCCAACATGGGGTCCAATGGGCCACTATTTCTTGAGATTTCCTGTAGGTGGCGTATTGGCATGGGGCTAGATATTAAAATCTTTTGGGAAAAAAGCCCAATAAAACTTCAGTTTGCATCTTTAAATGATAAGTTTCGACTGGAAGGATTGCCCTCAAATTTACTGTGATGAATTTGCCTGCTTGAAACACAAAATGGTGGGAATAATTTTAATGAAAATATCCATAGAAATCACAAATGTTCAATCTAGTTAGTATTTGGGTAATAATAAATACAATGACCCGGCTAGACATAATACAATCTTGAGGGTTAATTAAAGTTTTACCAAAAATATAGCCTAATGAAGGGTTACTGAAGAATTTTATTGTTTTGATTCCAGATTTCTCCTGCAGGTGGCATACTAGTACAGTGATCAATCGAAAATTTTACTTTTTCCCTAAAAATCTAAATGGTTGACAGAAATGATTTATTGATGAAGAAAAAATTAAAATATACTCATTTTTAAATATTCATCAACAAATTTGAGGTATTAGGCAAGATTTTGATGGTCACAGTGGTAGCCAAACTTCTGTGTCGACCAAATATCAAATCTTTTTTTTCTTTGCTTAGTGTCTAATGAACCAATCATTCTAGAATTCTCCAATATTACTTTCTAACACATCTCTGTTCATGTAATGCTAAAATATAATCGCAGTAGATTTACTATAACTGCAAAAAAATTACTCATCACATCGGTGAAAATTTCGCTTTTTTTCAAAGTGTAAAATCTCGGCATACCTATATTTTTTTTGATCTCTTATTATCCTGCACACTTTGATGGATCAACGAAAATACCTTGGAACCAAATTTGAATTCTTCATCCACCCTTTGGCAAGTTATTAACATGGTCCATCGGACCCCATTGGATGGCCCATCGGTCCCCATGGTTGGGGACCGATGGGCCACCATCTGTCTTCACAGAAAATGTGTTTTCTCATCTTTCTCGCTAGGTTGATCTATGTGAATATTATATAATTTTGAAGAGAATTACATCGGCTAATAGGGTGCACAGATTGAATCCTGTATCTGATGCAGATTTGCCTCCACGGCCAATAATTTGTCAAGTGGCCCATCGGTCCCCACTCTCCCCTAGTGTGCCTAGACATTTTTCTGACAGCCAGTCTATTTGTTCGGAAATGCAGTCCAAGGCGTAGTAAAATAAATCTAAGGCATATTGGACACATGATGGCTAATATTCAGATCTTCCCTAATTGTCATTAAGTGAGGTCTTTTACCTGTGTCCAACTAAGATTCTATCATTAAGTTGAATAAACAAGTTTAATTTGTTTAATTTAACTTGATTGTATTTCAACAGAGCAGCATCTTGTATACCAGAAGTTCTCTTCAGCTGCAGGAGCCTGATCGCTGCGGGTCAGTCTAATCAGAATAATCAGATCCTGCTTATACTGGATCTTTCTTCTTTATAAATTAAGTCTCCATTGGTTACTTCCTCTCACTCAATTAACACTTTCACCACGTGATATCAGACGATATCTATTGGACAACTGACTCATTTCAAATAGCACTTGCGATTTGGCACCATTCTAAAATGAGTCCTGATCGGGATACGGACACCAAGAGCTCCTCCAGTTTAACCAGCAAGGAACTCAGGGATATCCTGTCCCTGCAGACATCCAGTGCGGTTGGAGGTAGGTTGTTTGTTGTTGATCATTTGTAAGCCTTATTGCAGGATACACCCTTACCCCCATAAGATAACCGTTGTTTTTTATGGGGGTAACTGAGGGTAGTTGAGGGAAGGTGAGTTTAGTTGAGGGAAGGCATCAGCGAGTTTGGTTGAAGGAAGCCAAGTTTGGTTGAGGCAAGCCAAGGGTAGTTGAGGGTAGTTGAGGGTAGTTGAGGGAACTAGAGGCTAGGTGAGGGCAGATGAGATAGTCAAAGGTGGCTGAGGTTAAAAGAGGCAGTCTGAGTGTAAAAGGAGTCCAGTTGAGGGAACCAATCATGTTGTTTCTGATTAACACATTGTAGGCCTATGGTTAAACCTTGAGTCTTTACTCTAGTTCCCTCTGCACAGTGCTTACATTCTGTCTCTAAACTGGACTAGAGGTATGTAACACACTTGAATAGACAATCAGATTATTGTTTATTAAAAAAGGGGTATTACTGAACATTAATTGCACATTAATTGAACATTAATTAGTTTTTTATTATAAAATAGCTAATTCCCTCCTTTTCCTCTAAATTGACAGGTTGGTGCAGAGGTGAGCCTGCAACAGACAACGGAAAGCGGACCCAGGTGTGTCGGATGGTTGTGATCATTATGATTCCAATGTTGGTTCTGAATGGGGTCAGCGTGTACTTCATGAGAGATACCATCAACGACAAAGTCAACATGGAAGAGGTCAGTATAATTTTTAGGTATTAGTTACTAGTCATTTATATGAGGAATTAAGTCAAACTTATTACCATTTCACTATTGTTACTTCTCCAGTGATTTAGTTTAAAATTGGGGCAAAATTGCTTGAAATCTGAATTAATCCATTTTCTCATTTTCCTGAGAAGTCACAGAATGATCATTTCCTTAAAATATTCATGAAAACTAATATTTCTTGTCCCAGGCTTGAAATATCTAGCTGTGCCTTCATGCAATTGCTTGGGAATTACAGGTCTATAATAGCCTATAAATACCCATATTTGGCACCCACAGCTGGAGCCATGCTATGGCAACAGCTAGAACAAAACCAATTTTTAATATTTTTTTTAAGACCTTAAAAAACAATTTGTGGAGGGGGGGGGCAATTTTGAGATAGCCCCTTATTGGGCTAAAAATAGCCAAAAACTGATTTTCCCGCCAAAATCTCAGCTCTTATTAAAGACACTTTTATCTGTAAACTGTATTAAGTATGTCTGGTTAGTCTGATACTATTTATTTGTTTTGCAAGCAGTGGATGACACTCTGTTAAAATGGCAAAAAGCGATTTTTCATGGAACCTTCACACTAGCAGATGACCAAATTCAACATGCACAGTGCTACCACATTTAGTACTTAGCTGTGTAATTAGTGGAAATGAATGTGTCAAAATTGCAAAACTATTTTCTTTGCAAAAAAGCTCCCTGTGGAACTATGAAGTTTGGAAGAGCAATTTACTTGAGAAGTTGGTTTGGAACACTTACTGGAAGTCAAGATGGCTGTCAAAATGACTACCACAGGAATCAAAGGTTATGCAGTTATTGGTGATCAATCCTTTATGGCTTCCAACTTCATACCACAACAGGTTCATGACTGATCATAAGATTTCACACATAATAAAACTGGTGTTATAACTATGAGAATTAGTTCCGTAATTTTACAGGTCAAAGACACGATAAAACTTTCAGTCCAGCTTGGTCGTCTCCTTCATGCGTTGGCCCTCGAGAGAGATTCCAGCGTCCTCTACCTCAGCACCCTTGGCCCGGACGATACGACTTCTGTCATAAGGTCCTACATCTTCACTGATCAGGTAACATTTTCATTTTCCGAAGCATTGTCTGTTTGATTCTAGCCTCGTTGAATATCTGTGTGCTCAAATGACATCCGCAATTTCCTGTTTGTTGCTTAATTTTGTCAGGCAATCGAAGTCCTCAAAGCGTGGCCAAAGCAGTACAAAAATCACCCCAACTACAGTTCGAAGGAAGTCTTCAAATTGTACGTGAATCTGAACCGAGCATATCTGGAGGACAAAAGGACCACCATTTACACCGTGCTGAGCTTCTACACTAAGATTATTGATGACTTCATTGTAAGTTTAAGTGATCTAAATGTGTTCATCCATTTAGCAATTTTTCTTTAATTGTATATACATTGTAATATAAAAAAACCTTCGTGAACACCTTAAACAACAACCCATCGGTTACAAGATATTGTTGTGGATCTGCCACTGGTGTTGTGAGAGCGTTCTGCGAGAAGGAAAATCATCTTGATTGGATTAATTTAGTTCATACAGTGTCCCATTGCTGTTTACTTAACCGAGGGTCACTTTTATTTGTGGAATTTTAATATGATAATCATGTCATCATGCACTAGTTCTGTAACACCTTACAATTGTTTTAGCCTGGTTCGGTGCCCCAAACTACCAATATTATTACTCTTTGCTATCATACACTCTTCACAGAAAAAGCATCAGGCTACATACATGTAACCCAATGTTATAAAAATGGACAATGTTCTCCTTATACATGTCTTCTCCAATTTCACGGATATTATGCTAGTTGTCTTAAAAACGCTTTCGATGATTTACATAATAGAATACACTACTGAATTCTTCTTTTTTTTGCGACAGAGTCTGCTGCTTAACTACATTTCTCGATCTCAAGATTCCAGCCAGTGGCGCTCTCTGGTGGCTTATCAAAAACTGGTCACAATATCGAACTCGGCGGGTGTCGAAAGAGCAATCGGGGCAAATTTTTTGACCAGAGGAGCCTTCTTCGACAACCGGAGGAACCTCCTTTTTGTGGAACACCTCGCCAAGAAAGAAACAGCGTTGAAGATGGTTAAGCATTTGCAGGTTTGAAAAATGTCATAATATTGACAAATTCAGCTAAATTTGTCATTTCAAAGGAACTCTCTCAAAATTGCTATATGACCATCACCCCACGGCCCACACGATGAAAAATCATTTGTTTAAAACGGACAAAGCAAACTTCAGCTTGTGGCCGCACAATACTTGTGTATATCAGGCAAACTTATATGTGATGCAGCCAGGGAAATCGTCAAAGAAATGTCAAATTAAAGCATGAATATAGCCAACCCAAAATAAAGTATTAAAAAATCTGTTGGAAGTCCTCTGTTTACCTATTTTGCCCTCCTTTCCCCTCTCCACCCCAAATCTCCTTACAACTACCTTTGACTTCTCACATCAACCTTAGCTGATTTTAGGAACTCTATTATGACAGCTAACAATGTATTGCAATTACCAGAGGGGCACAACATCCAATAAATCAAACACAATGGTGGTGATGGAGTCTAAATTGTTGTTGTTTAAATATAATGAAAACGTAATTTCAATAGGTAGCTTAGTTAAAGCTAGGTAAAGGTAGGAAGTGATTCAGGGGGAGCCTAAAGGTGTGAAAGGGTAAAGTAGTGGCTGATTCTTCCTTCCTGCTGGGATAATTGTACTATATTTTGGGTTGTACTGTATTGTAAAATTACTTACTTTCTCTTTTAATTAGGAGAACTCCAAACAGCTGTTCTCAGAATTGTACAAAGACACGGCGCTCATGATATCTAAATTTGAGGAGATGATCCTGGTGAATGACACCTCCACAACCGTATTTTCTGATGCCCAAATATGGTTCAACAACCTGACCGTGTTTATTGACTTCATCAAATCTCGAGAACAGACTCTCGCAAATCAGGTAAGGGTTTATTTCTAAAAACTGTTCAACAAAAATAAGCCCCCCTTTGGATAAACTTGAATATCTCTAAGATTCCATCATTGATTTTTGTGACAGTTGGCTGAATTATAGCCCCGCATATCGACCTTACATGTGAGCAGTTACAGCTAAATGACATTATTCTGGCTCAGCTGAAAACGAGGTCAAATCTGAGCATGCTCAGTGCGAATTAGGTCAGAGCACATTTTCCATTGTATTTCTATAGTGCAACTGATGCATGTTTGTAAGCTCATTTCAGCAGTTAAGTGGACATCTTTCTCAGATACCAAAATGAGCCACAAGGGGGGTTATAGACAACAGATCTTGGCAGCCATAAGCACCCCTGGTGTTTCTCAACAGTTCAACAAAAATAAATCCTCCCTTACAAAAATGTGAATGTCTCAAAAATGTGTGTGATTTTTATGAAAACTAACCAGCCTGCAGGTGTGCGCATTGAAACGGAGGCTTGTTATGTGTGGTTTGACTGATTTATTTTGTCTGAAACTTGAGGGTACATATGTATCTTACCCCTCTTTTCAAAAAATTTAGGGTAGGCTTGTCAAAAAAATATTTACCAAGAGTTGCTCAACCTCCAATCAAATAATTTCTAATGTCACCCAAGGAATCCAAACAGTATGAATGTTTCAAAAGAAATCCTCAGTAATCCACTAAATATGATTAAGAAACAAATTTCCACCAGCCACGTAAAGTACTGCGTGTCAAGTTGATGGCTCCCCTGCACAGTGTGGTCATATATCCATTGGAAAGGCAACAGATTTTATAAAACAGGGGTAGGCTCACTCCAAAGTTGCTGGCTCAGGTTGGAAAAATGTCACTGAGCTAAAATATACACATTTAAGATCGATATGCGGGCCTACATAATTACGCCAACTGTCAGGATTATCGGTGAAAGAGTCTATGTATGAGACAATGATGTAGTCTAGGCCAGGACACCCGAGACCCAGGCAAGGCTAAGGATTTGGCATCCGATACTGAGCCAAGTCCGAGGCCTTCAAAATACGGCTCCGAGGCTGGCCTCAAAGATGAGGCCCCCTCACTGGCCCAAAGGCACACGAGACTGGGCCAAGGCCAAAGATTTGGCATCTGAGACTTAGCCAAGGCTGAGGCCATCAAACTACAGCCCTGAGGCTGGCCTCGAGACCTCCAACACTGCTATGAGATTTATGAAAGTTGACCAGTCTGCAGATTTTCTAGAGTGGGCTTATGTTTGTTAAACTGTTGATATCTTAATTCACAGATAACAGGCAAATTAAGAAAATTGAGAAGCACAAGAACATTCAATGTGGCCATCGCTGTTATGCTCAATGGAGTGACCTTGCTGATGTGTCCGCTTCTGATCCTCACAGTCATCCACATCATGAATGGTTTGCAGGTCAGTGGGGTTTAAAAAACCCATTTCTTGCTCAGTTTTGGTGAAATAAATAAATGATTCTTGGGCAGTCTTGAAATAAATTATTTTGGGTATTTCTTAACATGATGTAGTTTGATTTAGAAAGGAATAAATATGGGGACATCACGCACCCAAAGTATTTGCTGTCATTGTTACCATGAAATAAATAATTCCCCTTTGAAATCTCTAATGTAATTCCTATATTCATGCAACCGAAAAACTGATAAATTGGCAAGAATATTTACCAAAAAGGAATACTTTTTTGCATTATGTTCTTAATTATTGCACAAGAAGTGGTGGATAGATGCCAAATGTTAACTCTAAGCCAATCTGCCATAAAATCTGGCTAGTCAAAAACAATATCAGGCTTGTATCGGCATGCCATAAAAAAGGGTTATTTCTTTACCCTAAAATAAGGTTATTTATTATCACCCCCAAAAAAAGTAAGTTTTTTTTTCCCCAAAAAAAAAGTTATTTTTCCACTCAAAAAATGTTATTTTTTCACCCTAAAAAGGATTGTTTTTCACCTTTAAAGAAGGGGTTCTTTTTTCACCCTAAAAAGGTTATTTTTCACAAAAAAAATTTTATTTGATCACCCTTAAACTGTTCTTTTTTCTTCAGAAATGTGTGGTTACTCTGGCCAGTAAAACCAATGAATTGAGAAAGGAGAAAAAGAAGACAGACAGCTTGCTCTACCAGATGCTGCCGAGAACAATCGCAGAAAAGCTGAAGCTGAGGAAAGAAGTGGAGTCAGAATATTTCAAGTAAGTCATTCACAATATTGATAATATTAATGCAAGTGGTGTATGGGAGTTATGATAAGCATGCGATTCTGTAAGTCCTTCAAACTTGCTACGTAGCATTGCTACGTAACGTAGCCTACACTGTAAAATTTGAAAATCTGAGTCAGCTCAAATGATTGAGTGAGATGGTTGCACAATTTGTTTGAGCTGACATAGCTTGTTGTTTTGAGTTATGATAATCTTTATGTTGTCGTAACTTAGAACAACAAGCTATCTCAGCTCAAAGGAATTGTGCAACCATCTCACTCAATCGTTTGAGCTAACTCAAAATTCAAATTTTACAGTGTATCTATAGCTGATTTGTTTTGGAACGTCGGGTTGCTTTTAAAATGAATCAATAAGATGATGTGATTAGGCTATATAGCAAACTAGGAAAAGAGGCTTCATAATTGCTTAATTTTTGAAACTGCTGTAGAAGTGATCATGTGACATATTTTCAGCATATTTTATGTGCCAAATTTGAGAAAATACACTTCCTGTTTCAGGTGTGTGACAGTGTTTTTCCTGGATGTGCAACAATTCCATCAACTGGTCAGCCATCTTGCCCCTCTGGACATTGTCCTGCTCCTCAATGAACTACACAACGCTTACGACAACATCCTAGACTGCTTCGACGTCTACAAAGTTGAGACCATCGGAGATACCTACATGTGTGCGTCAGGTAAGAGGAATTGTAAAATAATAAATAAAATGGCAATGATTTATTGAATCACTTTTAATAAAATATAAAGACAATTGGAAAATACAGCAACACTAAAAATGCACTCATATTTAAACACCTTAAAATCTAACTTTTATATAGATTTTTTCTTTTAACTTCGCAGTGTCGTCGGTTAACAACGTCTAAAAGCCATCAGGAAATGGTCACAGCTGAGTGACTTTTGGCAAAAAGACACTAGTTGATCTGAGGATCAATACCATATAATTTGTTTTGCCTAAACAAAATTCTTCGCGAAATTATAAGCCAAATTCAATCAAATGTTGCGTTTCTTTTGCTGGTGAGTGTATGTGCTCTGTGCTTGATGCAAAATCTAGTGCTTCAGCATTGTCTTATTTCTTGATGTGTGACTTAGTTGGGTGTCACCAAGTGTATTACAGCTCTAGCAATTGCTCTGAAGAAATCGTCTTTTTTCGTAGTGTGGACCTATGATGTCATAGCTTGAGACTCCATTGGAACCTATGCAACTTTGGTGCTAGCTACGATGTCATAGGTGAAACTGGCCTATAGCAGTTCATGTGAACAACTTCATCATAGTCCTGCAATTATGTCATGGCCAGATTAGCCAATAATACCACTGCAAAAACTCAGGTGTTAAGTTGGGGAAGGGGGGTTGTTTATTTGGGACACTTTAAGTACCTGAAATTAACCAAGCATAGTTAATAGGATAACTTACAATTAATCACAGTAGCCTACAAACATGCTTCTGGTCTCAATTGGATTTGATATGGACTGTTTGCAGTTTTGTTGGCTGTCTCTTTCAGTGTAAAACAAAAACTGCTTTAATCCTGTATTGCATTGTTGGTTACCACAGTACCTTGTGTGAGTATGCAATCATAAGGACAATTGACAGCTTTTGAGTAGAGTTCCCCCTCCCTATGGGCAGTCCAACTTTGCACCTGAGTTGTTGTTGTGATATAATTGACCAGTATAGCAATGATGTAACTGCAAGACTATGATGAAACTGTGCACAATGAACTCTATTGGCCAGTTGGACCTATGGCATCATTGCTAGCACCAATTTTGCATATCTTCCAGTGCTGAGCAATGGAGCATCTGCCTATGACATCATAGGTCCACTCTGGCACTGAAAAAAAAAAACAGATTTCTTCAGATCAATTGCTAGAGCTGTAAAAAATTGAAGCACCTTAATTTATGTGTAATTGCACTTAAATGTACACGATAGACAAATAATGAATATGCCACTCAGAATTAATATTACATTAATGTCTGAAACAAAAAGCAAGTTCAGAATTAAAATTGGTATTGATATCATGAGGAAATGTTAAATTTCATCTTCAACCAATGATCAAAGCGATTTTTAAAGATAATCTTCTTTTATTATTTTGTTTTTTACCAGGTCTGCCAAAACGAAATGAAGACCGTCACGTCCAGGAAATTGCCGACTTCTCGCTAAATATTTTGGCGAGTACGACCGCAATGGCCTTGCCAAATATTCGAAGCGCATGGCATCTGAAGATCAGGATTGGCTTTAATTCAGGTGAAGATCAGATGCAAATTACGAATGAATTATCTTTGAAGATCTTGGGAAGACAAACATACGTTCATAGATGTTCCACTCGCAAACATTTAGGGCATGGATATTTATCAACATTTCTATATCAAGATATAATACTATTTCTTAAATCGTCTGGAAGCAATTGATTTTCAGTAATGTTTATTACGTCGTCTGCCCTAATTTCTTAGGTTTTTGCCCGAATCTTAGTATTTCCAACATTTTTAGAGGAGGGCCTGTCGCCCCAGCCCCACAAGACTGCTATGGCATTGGAACCTTGGGAAATGTTCCCCGACCTGTCTTTGCGCGTGGACACCGTTCTATAGCCATCTTAACTGTATCATAGTGGAAGGTTCACTGAAATTCCAACCTGCATTACAGTGCATGACAGAGAGTAAATATTATATATACAATACAAAGACATAAGCATAATAATCATCGAAATCCGATGTTTACTTTTTATTATTATCGTTTTCATAGCTATGTGTTTTTTTGAAAACTTCGTTTTGCAGTTAAACCGTGACATCAGCGGGTATCGGTCAATGTGATTGGTCTAATCTTCAATCTGTGACATATCAGTTCAGAGTTTGACATCACAGTTAATGACAAAAGAATTTAAAACTGACAGGCAATGTTACTGTATGTGTACAACCACAACAAACAACACATGTCTAAGCTGAGTGTTGCACCTCACCAAAAGTGTTTCATTGTTTTCCAAACAAAATGCGTTGCTTTTTTTTCACAAGACACCAGTCATCACAATTTCAAACAACTTTTGTAGTCAGTAATTGCAACTCTCCTTTGAGGCTAAGTAGTCTGTTTGGTTCAGTTACAGTTCATTGAAGCATTGTTCAGCCAGGGCAAGCTGAACAAGTGAAACATACATCATCCATGTGTCAATGCACTTCGTCAGTTTCCTAAAATCTGTGCTTGTAATAAATGAAATTATTCAACTTAATCCTTGACATCACAGTTTTGGAATGAAGCAAATTGCAAACTTGAAAAACACGTAGCTATGAAAACGATAATAATTACAGGACCTTGTGTTGCCGGAGTGATTGGCACCCAGAGACCAAGATATTGCGTCTTCGGTGATACGGTGAACACAGCCTCCCGTATGATG
This sequence comes from Platynereis dumerilii, assembly GCA_026936325.1. Taxonomy (NCBI): domain Eukaryota; kingdom Metazoa; phylum Annelida; class Polychaeta; order Phyllodocida; family Nereididae; genus Platynereis; species Platynereis dumerilii. Next base: position 4,642,280 of record JAPTHN010000019.1, on the reverse strand, counting down.
TCCAATGGAGAAGGTTAGCCAGTTTATAAAATATATTAGATTTTTTTTTTTAATTTTCACACCATGCGACATGCTGTGCTGTAGGTGAAACCAACGCTAGTTGTCGCAGTTATTCTGCCCCATGTGGCAACAGCTGCCCAATCATCTAATTATTTTCAGTATTTTTTTTTGGCAAGTTTGACATTTTTGTGATATAATTCAGTGAGCTACTGAAGACACTTTCTTAGTAAGTAAACCACAAAATTGTAAAATCTAATCTTTAGAACATTTTTCTGAAATGCTTTCTTGGAGTACCTCTTTAGGTCTATTTCAATTCTCAAATTTGGCATAAATAATTTTCTGATGAGTTTCTTCAAACTTTTGAGCCTCATAGAAATATAGAATTTAGATGACCATTCGAAGATCATGTTATGTTTTTCTTCAGGGAATTCAATTTCTGTAAGTGGAGAAAGCTACAGAATGTTGGCCATGACCGGGATGTACAAGACTGTGTCGCGAGGCAAAGTTTTCGTGAAGGTAATTGTTAAAAAGTTCCGAAGATACAAGTTTATATTATCATACCATATGGCTATCTATAATACTGGATCCTGATTGGTCATGAGCCATATTTCATAGTTTATGTGGCAAAACAAGCCCGATTGAAGACAAAAATGTTGCGTTTGTTAGTTTTATTGTAAAAAGTATCACTGCGCAGCAATAAAAGAAGACAGGAAGATGGTTTTGGTCACAAAATATTCACATTTTAAAGGGCATTATAAAGGTGACTGCTAGAATAGTGGATGGGTCTTTCAATTGGGAAATATACTCTGAAGAAATGCTTATAAAGGACCTTGCTGGAGTTCAGACCCACAAATTTAAATATTATGATATAGTGAACAGTTACAGTGGTCCCTGCATTATAAGTCCCCCTGTTGTAAGACCGCCTTGTCTTATGTGACAGCCTTCCTCCCCAATAAGTATTTTTAGTGCATTTTGCACCCCGACGAGAGACCGCACCCCCACAAGAGACCGCTTCATGGCCGCAGTAGGGGCAGTCTTATAAGCAGGGACCACTGTATACCATATAGTTCACCCTACTCCAAAATTGAATTCCATGTTTCATTGTTTATGATCATGAGTGAGTGCACAAAAGCTTTCCATTTACTCAGTCTCACATACAACTCACAGGCAAATGCCAAAAGTTATCCCATTTGAAGAGTACAAAAAGGAGCATCAATGAATTTTAAAACTATATAAACATTTTAAAAAAGTAAATTTTTGTGTGACTGGTCTGATAACATTATGGTGTTGCTTTAATTTTTGCATTAGCATAGTTTTGCAAAAATAAATAATGTACGAGCTTTAGGAGATACTATTCACTGACTACTAATGCAACAAGGTTTCCAAGCAAACAGAAATTCGGTTTTTAGCGTTCATTTCTGATTTACACAATTCTTCTACCTTTTGGTTTGACTTGAGGGCGTTATTGCATTTGCAAGTCTTGATATTTGAGATATGTGAAAATAAATTCGATAACGATACGCCTTTAAAAGCTGTGAAGCATTGAAGCTGCATAACACCAGAAAGTATGGATTTTGTACTTCAATATCCAACCTATGCTGTTCGGAGAGAAAAAGTACACGCACATGTGATCCATCATCTTTTTACTTTCACTGCTTTATTCTGATAAAACATTTTATCGTATTGATGCAAAAATTTCACAGAACTCGTAAGATCTAGTATGTCTTAGATTCTTTGGCTGTTTCACATAGGCCTAGTCTTTCATTCAAGTTCTTCCGCAGCGAATTATCCATTAACAAAATGGCAGATGACGGATGATAGCTGAAAAAATCTGCACCCAAAAATGCCAATGCAAATTCAGTATATATTTTGATGTTTAGAATTTATTCGGTCATCAAATGGGACTATGTTACATTTCAATGGCATCCAGACTTCTTCCTACTTACTTAGGCCTACTCCTTGCTATTTTCTCTTTCCTCCTCCTGCCTCCCGCACTTTATTATGCCTAGAATTTGATATTCAAAAAGAGTGGACTGTTGCACTATGAAAATGGCACATTGTTACTCATGATAGCTGATGCATCATCCCAAGTCATACCATGACAAAATGGCCCATAACCTTTGCTAATTCATGAATACTTAATTAACTGACTCAGTTTTGGCTCAGCCAATCAGGGACTGCTACATCACAGTTTGAAATTGTTGCTTCTGTTTCACACAGTTATAAATGGAGAAATTGTGTATTGTTGAAAGGTGCTATCACAGTTCCGAAAATTCCATTGAATTATGTATTTTCACAGTTCTGAAATGAAACTGTTAGAAAGTTTGCTTGTCTTACACTAAATCTGCCTGCAAAATGCTTATGACCTAAATAAGCAGCCAATCACAGAAGAGGTTGGAAATAACAGAAAGCCCTGTCCATTTTAGCAGGGCTTGCGTGGGGAGGATGAGATGATGAAGTGTCGTCTTCTCCACTTTCAAAATGGGAAACATAGGGGCTGTTTGATTAGTCATGATCAAGAGAAGGCCATTTGATTCGTCATAACTAATCTAAGAGTAAAAATCAGATACATAATCCTTTTGTTTGCCTGTCACCAACAAGCGGGATTAGTCTCCTTAAATAAAAATTAACAAGAATTGGGTGTGATCATGACAAATCATCAGCACCATGACGCATGAAGTGCCATTTTCACAGTGCAGCAGTCCACTCCTTTTGCATATCAAATTTCCTGGCTGAAATTGTCCTTCTATTTTCTTCTTTTCATCTCTATTTTTTTTACATGAGAGTTTTTCCAATGACTTGTTTCAGGGCAAAGGATTCATGGAAACTTTCAAACTGATCGGAAGACACGATGGACAGATCCCGAAAGGAAGCGCCACACTCCTTGGCTTCCCTTCCCCAGTTCAGCGGAGAAATTCTTATGTAAGTGGACATATTATTGATTATTAATTAAAACACATTAAAGAGGGGTGTGAACAGCAAGGGCCCAAAGGGGCCAGATCCTAAATTTGCTCGAGGGGAGAGTCAGCGAATGGGTGTAAACTTGAAAACTAAATAATTACAGCCTGCAAGGCTAAAAAATTTGGATTTCCAGGCAATTTGGTTTGGTACGACTAAAATAGGGAATTCCCACAAATGGTCACGAATCGAACGAAAAATTCCAAGTTAGAAATTTGGACATTTCTTTAAAAATTTCCAGTGAGATTTAGAAATTTCCAGGCAGTGACACACTCTCAACAAAAAGGTTTTATATAGAACCTAAAGGTTTTTATAAGCCGGTATAGATAAGGAGCTAAAAGGTTCATTATTCAACTTTTAAGAAGGTTCCAATAGCAAACAAAAACAACATTTAGATAATCCAGCTGCACTGAACTCCTACAATGGAACTCCTACCTTGTATTGAACCTTTTCAATTCAGTTGAACCCTTTGCATTAAGAGTGCATGCCCGAATTCCCTACTTTTTCCAGTCATGATTCCAGGATTGTTCTCATTCACAAGGGATAGGTATAAGGATACAAAATTACCTTCTTTAGTGGTCCGATATCCATTTTAACTTTATTGTCACAATACATTTTCATCCACAGGGTACATCTCTCCAATCTTTCACTGAGACAGACCAAGCCTCGCCGGCGAGGGACAACCGATTAACGAACACCACAATGGTATCTTCTATCAACCAGGACGCAACAAAGTTGGACATGCAAGAACTGGAAAAAGTCTTTGAAGAATATTCTACTGGGAGCCCACCCATTATTCAACCTGTTGAAGGAATTCATTACTAAAAATTCTTAAAAGAAAGTGTGTTGAATTTCAAATTGTGAAGAAAATATAGGAAGTGTTGTTTGTGAGATGATTGATGAAATTATAATTGGTCAAATGTGTCAACTATGAATGTCTTAGTAATTTTAATTGTATAGCTATCTGAATAAATTCCCTCTTCTTCTTCTTGCTTAATTCTTTGGTAATATATATTTTGTTCTGAATTTGTATGATTGACTATTATAATCTCACGGTAACGGTGACAATAATTACTCATTTCAAGCACACAAACTCTCCAAATATTCAATCGTAAATCGACATCTTCTTAAGGAATACTCCCACCAGAAATGTTTTATTTCAAGACTGCCCCGAAAAAATTTATTTATTTTTTACCAAAACTGAGCACGAAATTATCTTTGTTAAGAGGTCTAATCCAGGTTTCTTACCCTGTGTAACGCTTGGTGTCATGATATGACCATTTTATGAAAAAACTTTTTGAGAATTGTGTCAGTTTTCACCTATTTTACAAAGTCCGGGACATAAATTTCACATTGCGAAGTGAGCTATGCTTGAGCTGCAGAGCAGAGAGAAACATTTTTTCACCGTTATCTATAGCATTCAACTTCAAAGTGACCTCTTTTTTTCCTGCTTTCTGACAGACCTGCCAGATTTTTTTTAACTAAATTTAGTATTGAAGGTACTGAGCAGCACAACAAGCACAGTATATATGAATGCCCATGATAAAACATTTGCCCAATACCATAGAAACATAAAAGTGGATATTCTTAAAATAACTTCTTGTCCATTAAGGGGATGACTATTAGATATGCATGAGGGGGGCTGGGGGGATTGGGTTTCAATTGAGATGGAATTATTTACGGAAATCCTGAATTTGCTTCATTTTAAGCATGTGATGTCCAAAAACACCATCATTTACTTTTAGTCTAACAATGCAGAGCTAAGAAAGACTGTTCTTTCTGCAGAGTCTTAAAATTGGTGTTCTTATCTTAAAATATGTTATTCTGCTTAGGCTAATTTGCTTGAAGTCCCACATAGATAAACGTCTGAAGCAAAAAATTATTTACTTGAGCTTACCTTGAGCGCAACCTTCTGGAAAAATTTGCAAACGATATATGAATTTGAGTAGTAGGACAGCATCCTGTGGGATTTCTATGCTGGCCTGCAACTGGAATCAACATTTTACTTGTCATGACGCAAGTCTCTGATTGGCTACTGTGTTAAAAGACTGATATCAGGCAAGAAGGAAGATGGAGGCCTCAAGAGAACATTCCACCTTCTCCTTCTTATGATGTTCTTAAATGGACAAAATCAAGTTATTTCATATGCTTCCAATCCCTGTCTTGCTCTTAAATCGCAATTAAATATTCCACAATTTCAAGATGCATATTGGTGTGAAGATATTTTTCCAAATGTAATGCCACATGTCTTGTTGGCCGAGAGGTTTGATGCTATTCTTGCAATTTTGAGGTTGATGGTTCGATTCTACTAAATGACAATACTTGACTGCTAAATTTCGATACTGACAGGGAGCCATCTCAGCCTCTGGGGATAGACTTAGTACAAAGTGGCCAAGCAAATGGAACTCAGGCTTGAAACTCCTATTGCATCTTCCTATGTGCTGGGTGAATGATACAATGTAGCTTATCACTTGACTCTGGGTACTGGTCGAAGACTTCAGCCAGATTTCAAATGCAGCAAGCATGTGCACGATTTTAAGTTTTCAGCAATATAAATTGCAAAAATGTGCATGGATTTACCAGAAGCTGTTGACATGACATGAATTACAGCACAAGTGTGATTGATTTTATTAAATTAGTATAAAAAAAACATTTAGGTTCCTCATGCATGGAATTGTGTCATTTGAATCTATCAGTATCTCCTGATAAAGCTGTTGTTCAGCCAAGAGGGATTTTGTTAGTCAGAAGATGAATCGATGGTTGAATGATTGGCGCTTTATGTCCTGTATTTATGCACTTGGTAGGCTAATTAGGACAGGAGGACAACACAGGAATGAGACAAAGGAAGATTGAAACAGCCATCCAACATAGGCCCAGGTGGCCCGGCAAGAGCTGGATTCGAACCCTGGACCCAGCGATTGGCAGCCCAGCACGCTACCACTAGACCAACACTCTCACCGTCAGGCACAAGAAATCTAGTATAGTTTTTCTGAATTTCGAACTTCGGCTTCTGCCTGTACGTTATCGAATCTAAGCGAATTCGGTCAAGAAAAGAAAGTAAGTCTTACCCTCAATGCACTTAGTTCTACCCCATAAAATTGTATTTCCACTTAAACATTTTTTGGAACTTCTGTTTTTCATGTTATTGTAAAATAACATATTTCTCTCGATCAGAATCCGACCAAGCAAGAAGTTAGTTACTCTTCTTTGTGGTATTTTTAGTGACGGCCAGAGACAGTATGTGAGCCTACATTTTTTTCCATAAGATAGTAGAAATTGGTTGTGCAATCTTTTGACCTGACAAAAGCGACAAAGCCGAGTGCAACACCAACTCTGTCAAATTAAGCCGAAGTGGTGTTATTGCAGTGCATTTTTGAAAATAGAAAGTGGGAGACCAAAATTCAATGGTCTACCAGTGGACCGATTTGGTCTCGCAGTCATTACCCAGGATAGTAGGTGCCCGGGTCCAATATTCCTGTCCACCAGACACGGGCTGCTGTAAAAGGTAGTGGGGTATGGTTGGATTCCTAAGACCCTCAGCTATCACCTCCAGGTTCATAACGTTGCTCTCGAGGAATCGTAGAAGATGCTAGGCTCATTGTATTGGTCATGGGTTATAAACTTCTGGGTGGGTGCGGCTTGGGGGCCGCCTTGAGCAGTACGAATATCATTGTCACAATAAAACTGTGTTATACACTCACAAGCAAAATACAACACCTGATTTTGGTCTGTAATTTTGCAAGGAAATGGTCACAGCTGAACGACTTTTGGCGGTAAGACACAAGTTGATCTTAGGATCAATACTTATATAATTTGTTTTGTCCAAAAAATTATAAGCCGAAATCAAATGTTGCGGTTCTTTTACTAGTGAGTGTATTTGACCTACAACACCATTACGATCCTTGGCTGTCGTAGTCCCAAATTGACTGTGTGACAAAAAACATTATACAGTGAACGTCAATACTATAAATTCTCCCATCCAGCCTTGTTACGATAACTGTAAACTAAGTAACAGAAAAAATACCCTTGAAAGCATTTGGCTTAGCTCTTGCCAATGAACTTTCTGAGCAAATTTTGTGCATGCAAATAGGATCAAAAATGAGTTGTGAGCCTGCACTGTTTTAAAAGTACTGGAAAATTGTGTGTTTCTTTTTTTTTTGTTTAATGTCAAAGGTTTCAATTTTTTGTTCTTGACATTGAATTTATCGGTGAGCGTGACGTGAAACTCACTAATTTATTTCAATCACGAACAAGGTGTGACAATGAGCAGAAAATTCTGAACTTTTTAGACTTATTTTTTATGTTGGAGACTTAGGTAAATTTTCCTGGTTCCATATTTAGCATGTAACGCTTGCAGCACAAAAGTTGAGAGAGGGACACCAATGACATTATCATTTTGGATGTCATTGCCCAAAACGCGTGATCTTTGCAGATGTACAGTGTTTACTTACACTACACTTTATGACGCCACTGATCGCTTAAAGTATGTTTAATTTGCTTTTTTCGCTGTTCCTATCTCCACAATGTTGAAGGTGAGATGGTCTTCTAGCCACAGTTTTGTCTGACAAGTGTACCATCCCAAAGTTCTTCAGGAACCTATCAAAATCAAAAGAGTAGGACGCACTAGGGCTCTATATCGTTGTCGACATTCGATACGATACGTATCATCGATACACTTGATCGATTTTGTGGATATTTTCTGTTAAAACTCGTCAATGAAACAATTTTTCAGATTATTACACCGAACCGAAAGTGCTGCTTGGGAAAACCAGTTCGGGAACCGGCCAGACTGTACCGGTACAGCCGGTATTTATCGAACTGGTGTAGACCCCTAGGACGCACCCATAGTATGGAGTCCTCAGCATGTGAAGTGAAAACCACAACAAGGAAAGAGCTGTCACCAGGAATGCTGAAGATCTCCAGTCATCATAAATTATAAATTGTGAATTTCATCGTAAACCACATTAGATTGACCTGGTAGATTATATGTAGCAGTATATAAATGTACAAATAATAATAATAATGTATATACCCTTATTAGTTAGTTAGTTACTAACACAAGCAAACATTGCCCCTTACATGGCCTCGAAAATGTCACTGGAAGTCGTACCTTATACATTGAAATGAGTGGTAAAACAAAAGTCTTTGAATTTTAAAGAGAAGTTTTGCTACACATTACATTTGACATTAAAGTGCTACATAATAATATTGTTGTCATGGCAACCCACACGTTCACGGGACCCGTATACATGTAGCAAAACCTCTCTTATATGTTATATAATATATTTGTTTGGGAGACATGCTGTGTATGCCCAAAGTATATATAATCACTAGCAAACATCCACATATATCCACAAAAGACTGTGATGGACGTTGGCATAGTCGTTTGACTTTGACCAAATAGCCTATTTGACTATTAGCCTTTTTGATATTAGGCTCGATTTTCATTGGCTGTTGGATATCAGATTGCAATCTTGTTGAATTCTCAGTGTGTCCAATAAGAATGCCGCTTAATATCCACTGGCCAATCATTCCTCTGTGGATATTGGGCTTGACCATCATTGGCTAGGATATTTGGAAAGATTCTCATTGGACAGGATATTAGGTGGCATTCTCATGGGACAAACTATTAACTACAGTGCCCCCTACTGTGGATATTAGGGTGGATTATCATTGGTCAATATAATAGGGCGTATTCTCATTGGTCAGTTCAGTATTATCCAAAGTTGGATATTTGTCAATATCCACAATAGTGTAATAGTTGTTGCGAGTGACTTCGTCATGCATCCCAAGTATAAGATCTTTGCAAAAATCCACTACAGTCAGGAGTGAGTGATAATGAGTGATTTAGGTATGCGCCCAAAGGACCTATATTTTGCCCGAAGGCCTCACGGATATTTTGATGGATGCGATGACTTTGGGAAAATCATGCCAAAAGCAGTCGTAATGCCCAAAGGCCCTATAGTTTGCCCAAAGGCCCTATAGTTTGCCAAAGGACCCTATAAATTACCAAAAGGCAAAAAAGCCTAGCCCAATGGGCCTATTGGGCACAATAGTGGATATTGGCTGCAACATATATGTCTTATTGTCTTAGTAGCCATCTAAGTTCCCTTATCCGAAAAAAAAATCAGCGGCTGTTTTTACTGTAAACTTGATAAGGTAATAATCTGCTGCAGGAAATATTTTAAAAATCCAAATTCCAGCCATTTTTCAAAGTTATAAGGATGAAAACCAATATTTAAAAAATAATCATTGTCGGGTATGATATCCGACCAGTTGGGCTCTCCACTTATTGACTTTATGTGACAATGAATACATAAAGAACTGAGGGAGTGAAGGTAAACAAATGTTAGTTTGAACATTGTCAGGGTTTTTAGTAAAATAGATTTAGTGTACTATTTGTTGAAAATATACGACTCTTTTTCTCTAATAGGCATTTTCCGTACTTTCCGATGCACAATTTATCGCTTTTGTAATAAAAATTAATAGCCAATGGCATTGTTATAATTGAAAAGGTTATTTTCTTTTATTTTTTGTCTATCTTCAGTTCTTCACTTTCAAGGAAAAGGCTATACCATGGGCAATACACAATAGTTATTGAGGCAGACGCTAAAAAATATTCTCAAACTGTAGTTAGAAGTGAATATCACAAGATGAACCTTTGAGTAAATTAGAAATGCTAAACGGTACTAGCAACTAAACAAATCCAGTCAAATGTTTACATTTATCAAATATATATAAGTCCTAAGGTCCAGTTTAACTGAGTGAACTTACCAGGTCCATTTCTTTACCACTAGACCATGTAAAAGGTCAGCAGACCCAGATTTGGCTGAGTGCCTGAGACGTCACTGACTGATTCCGAGTAACACCCGAGGTCAACCTTTATATATTCTTAGAGATAGAAATTCAGATTGAATTACCTTTGAATGTCGAACCGAATAAGTCTTGAATAAGTGACGCAAAAGTTTATGATGTCTGCTTGACACTCCACCACACAGATTTTGTGAGAAGCAAACAGTGGCGTTCATATGGGGGGCACGGGGGGCAGGTGGCCCCCATATTGGACCTGTGCCCCCCCAGGTGCTCCCCATATGAACTTTTCAACCTTGGCTAAAATATACAATTAGTATTACGGGTGCCCCCCCCAGAGAATCGCGTGCCCCCCTGGTGCCCCCCCCCCGCTCGAGACCCCCTAGTTACGCCACTGGAAGCAAAGTGTTAGTCCTCTTCTCTCCCCAACAGCAAACAAAAACAACACTAAGATAATCCAGCTGCACTGATCGAACTCCCACAATGGAACCCCCTTTTCTCAAGTTTGGAGCATCTTGGAGCCTTCCCACCAGAATTGAACCTTTTCAATTCAGTTTGTAACCTTAACAAAATTTTGCGTCTGTAAGTTCTTTATATATGGGTCAGTGCAAAAAGTTGTCCAAAAATTTCCAAACCTCATGTCCAATCTCAAAAATGGCGCCTGATCACATAGTGCTCACCAGGACCACACAAAACCAGACAAATAATTAAATTAAACAATATTTTTAGTTCATTGTACCCCTATACTGAAAATAATTACAACACTGAATATTGAAAGTCGGCGTCTGAAGTCCAGAAGTGGGGTCGAAAATGGAGGTCAAAGTGCACAGAAAATGACATGGGTTATATTGATCACTTGTTATGAATTATACTTAACTGCAGGGAGGCCTTATACAATTGTAAAATGTTCTTTAATACCTGACCTATCTTATTTAAGTTAGCGTGCTCCCATATTATAGAAACAGTAAGTACTACAGTGTCTTAAAAAATACTTGTGTACGAGTAACAAATTGAAAAAAATGCTGTTACTTGTCCATATTTAAACAGTGACACCTTCCTTTGAATAGTATTGCTGGAACATACATTTAAATTGAAAATTATATCTAGTGTCTCTCCAAATCCACAGCGGTTTTGTGATTATTCATGTATATCACATCTAGAACACCCTTTGAAAAAATGTCCATTTTTAGGCATGTTACCCGTACCAAAATTAAGGCCTTGTCTTTTCTCAGAATAATGACATTGAGCAGTGTTTTTTCTCCACTGGCAGATCCAGAAGAACAGGCAGAAAGCATCATGAGAAGCACTAAAGTGCTGCATGTGTTTCAAGCTGTTTGTGAAGGTCACTAGTGTATTTGTCTTAAATGTCCAGTTTAATATGTTTTCTGTTACTCATTCACCATGGGTTACTCATACTAAAGGATATTTTGAATGGCAAGTGCTAGAAAACTGCAATATGGTAAAATGAACTAGCCTTTGCTCACTTAATTTTGAAATCTTGATATCAAGCATCCAATGATGCATTGAATTCTGATGTACAGGTTTTTTGAAATGGTATGGTAACCAAGACATTACTCGATCCTAAATTTTGCATTGCCATATTAGCATTGAGGGAAATGAAAAATGAAAATGAGGAGCTTGAATCTTGTTTAAAGATAGTGTAAATCCTTCGTATCAAGGATTAAATTTTGACTGATTTGTGTCCAAAAATTTACGAATGTGTAACTGGACATTCTTGCTTGTGTCCTGTTACAAAACCGTTCAGAGCAGGGTAACTAAGACATGTCTTGTTACTTATTTTTAGCTTTCATTTATATGTGTGTCTTGAAACAATATAAAACTTTTATATTTAAAGGTATCTGGAAAAAGTATCGATTTCAAAATTAGAATTGCAAACATTCCTAGATGGCCGTCATTGATTATATTAAATAAAACATTATGTGGAGTGAAATGCAGTAACAAGATATTGTCCTGTTACTCATTCATTACTATGTTATTGATAGCTTCTTTAGAATAGCACTAGCACACAGATACAAACAGATCACTCCAATTTCACTTTATTTACTTGTGTAATGGACTTTCATTAACTTATCACCCAAATATTTGACCAAGTGTTTAATCTCTAGAAGAATGGGTAACATGACATGTCTTTGATACTTATCAATCAGACAATTGAGTTACAAAACAGGTATGTTTCTAAACGATAATAAAAGTAGGCTATAGCCTCATTATACATAGGCCTATAGTGCAGATTTTTCTTGACAGTGAACAGTTTGCAGTCAAAATTTTTAAGCATCAATGGTCAGATTATCTTCCTAGTCAAAAGAGTCCTATTGCCAATGTCTATGCCAAATTTGTACGAGGACGTACTTTTGTAATTTGAAAGGATTCTGCCAGTTTTGTAGTCAGAATAAATTATGATAACTTTTAATTCATTTAACTTGATATATCTAAGTAGTTTTGATGCTTAGAAATATTATTGACTATTCAACAGGGTTTCCACAGCATACTACCAGCATTTAGGAACAATTAACACTGATCAAAGCTTTATTCATGTTCGGTACTTAATCGTAAACAGAATACTTATATTAGGCTAAATGAAGCGTGAGTTTGTAGCATGTAAATATTGTGTGACAAAATGTCTCTGACTGGTCAGTTGATATTGAGAAATTAGACAGCATACATGTGTAGCTGGCTCATTTAATTTTCGTAATTATTACATGAATAAATTTTAAATACATTTGCATCATAATGGATATTTAATGGATTGTAGCAATGGGGGCTACTTTGAAATTTTGAATAGACTTGATCTTGTATATTTCTTGTTAAGGTTCTCTATAGTTACTGAAGGGTTGAGCAATTTCCAGTGACAATTTCTCAATGCAGAATTATGATTTGGCTTACATCTTATCAAGGACAGCCTCTCACTTTCCATTTAATAAACCTTCAATTTTGATTTTTGATGCAGCTAATCCTATTCAGGAGTAGGCCTACTTTTCATAGCTTTATTAATTTGTTTTAGGTTTATTGCTCATTAAACATGTTTCAGATCCGGAATCACACACATCAGAGCTAAATTATAATACCTTTTTTGTAGTTTTAAAAGTCTTGCAAAGTTCTAACTTTGCAAGATCATTTATCATGTTTATAAGTTAATGTCTACAGGTAAACCTGTTTGCAGGTATGAAATGATTTCCAATGGGATAGTCCTTCTGATACTCTTAATAGTCTCTTATGAATAGCCATGGGGGTGAAAATGGTATTATCTTTGGATTTTTTAATGGCATGACAACATTGAAATACAGCTGTTGTAACAAGACATGTCCTGTTACTTAGCATGAAAATTTTGGTGTACTTTCCTGGTATTTTTGGTAAAATGATTACACAAGGATGCAATATAGAAAAATTTTTAAATTTGAAGCAGAAAGTATCAATATCACAATCTCTATATCATAATCTCTCTGAATGGAAGCATTAAAGAAAGCACTTTCTGTCGCGTAACAAGACAAATCTGTGAGTCTTGTTACTCGTCACATAAATTTTGAAAATTTTGGTGAATAACCAAGATATGCATTAAGGATGTTGTTTATGGTCTGCAAAAACTACATATGGTCAGTTTTCAATGAGTATCATAAACAATAGGCTGGAACGTTTCATGCAGTTTGTCTTGTTACGTGCTGAAATGAGGGTTTTATAATAAAACTTTTGCATCATTGATGAAGTTACACTTTTCCTAGGGCATCTAACATGCAGATTATTTATAATTCAAAATCTTTCTGTCATAATTTTACTATTTTTGGTACTTCTGGGCATAAAATGGAAAATTGTCCATGTTACCCATACTTCATAATGTAAACCAATGAGCATATGAATTCATCAGTCAGTAAAAAAACTTTGTGGCATTTCTGGCATTGTTGTATAGCAACAAGCTTCCTATAAGTCAGGCTAAAGTAAAATGTCCATGTTACCTGTTCAGTACCTATGATTATCCACTGCCTGGACAAATGATGTCAAAATTTAATGACAGATTCCAAAATGATACCTGATGATACTTAGAATAATTTGACATACTGAAATAACTCCCACTACCTAAGTGGTAAGAAATTTAAATGTCCCACTGAAAAGGGTTACTCATTCATGTAAAATGTTAAATCAGATTTTGTACCAATATATAACATATCTTACACAAAATATGTTGTGCTCAAGTTGCGGGAGACTACCTAGTACTGAAATAGTGAGTTATTTTGTTGCATTGTCTTTGTCTAAATTTGGAGGCCACCTTCAGCTCAGTAGGGACAACTTTTTGCACTGACCCATATACCATAAAGAACCTTTTGCGTTTAGAGTGTACGCCTCGGATTAATCACATATTCCCTCAAACGGATAAAAATAGCACATACGTAAAAAATTATCAGGGTGTAACGGATAATACAGATGCATCTCCATAATGATGCAAACATTATTCTTTCTAAACAAGTTAATAATATCTATATATACAATAAAAGAAATTCCTGACGATCAAAAAAAGATTTGAAAAGAAGGCGAAGTTATCTCAAGCGCAGAAAGACTGTCTACAAGTTGACCACTATTTGCTGCCACCTAGGGTGCAAAATTCGCGAGCTCCTGTGAGCGGTCAACAGAATTTCGATCTCTGGAAGAAACCAGGACAGTGTGGAAGAAACCAGGACAGTTCCATCATTTAGTGATGGTCTAGTTTATTTCCAAAAACTTTGTAAGTGTCTAATCTGACTTTGGTTGGCTTCAATTTTAAGCAGACAGCTTGTAAATACCAAAAGAAGTTGGAACTATTTTTCATTATGGAGGATGTATACATTGTAGCTCACATATATTGCCCGTAGCCTATAGAGGGGGCCACTTGTGGCATGGACAAGACATTTTGCTGAGTGTAACACAGCTTTTATGAAATTGTGAATTATATTGTTGTCCTAGTTAATAAATCTCCATAAAGTAACAGAATAAATACAATTGAGCATTTTTGATATCACAAAGCAAAAAGATTGGCTTTGTATGGACACGTGAATAAGTGAGAATGCATTCTTTTTGGACCCTTTTCTGACGACAATTTAACATGCAGAAGTCAGAAGTCAGAAGAAGAAGTCAGAAGTCAATAAACTTTTATTTGCCAAAAAAAAATAAATAAATACTTTTTAGAAAATAAAGAAAAAATAAAAATAAAAATAAAATAAAAAAATGGCAGGAGACCCCCCTAAGGCAAGAAAATGTCGCTAATGGTGGGCCACCTTTGAGACACCTGGAGGAGACATCAAGCTCACACATAGAACACAGGTAAGTGAGAGCTATAAGATAAAAAATTAATTTTGGCAGACATAACAATTGACATTTGAGCATTCACTACTGTAAGAATTAATCATCATTTCCTTAACTGAATACTTGAAGCTTTCCATACAATGAGAATAAATTCTTATTCTAAAGAAATCACTTAATGCATTATAAAAAATTGGAATTTTGTATCTAATAGCTGACATGGCAAAGTTATGTTTCACCCTAGGGACATAGAAATTATTTCCTCTATTAGTAGAATAATTATGAACTGTGGATGTTTTTCTAAATAAAATATTTTCTATGAAATATGCCGGTAACAACCCATTCTCAAGTTTGAAGCAGAACTTGTAACACTGCAGTGCTCATAGATCAGTACATTTTAGAACCCTCAAGTTCTTAAAGAGAGGCTCACTGTGAGCATTATATTTACTCAGTGTAATTGCTCTAATTGCTTTTTTTTGCAAGGCCAGCAACCTGTTTGCCCGATTTTCCCAAAGTATAGCTCCATAGGTGAGATAGGGAAGAATTAAGGAATTGTAAATATTCAAAAGTATCCTTGTAGGTAAGAATAATTTCAACCTATTTAATATGCCTATTGTTTTAGATATCTTTTTCGATATAAGCTGCTCATGACTTTTCCAGCTTAAGTTTTCATCAATCATAATACCTAAGAAATTAAACTCTTTTACAAAATCTAATTTTACCCCATTTATTGATATACATGGAAAGTTAACAGATTTTTGCGGCATTCGAAATAACATAGCTTTAGATTTGTTACAATTTATAGACAATTTGTTCGATTTCATCCAATCTGACACCTTTGCTAACTCCTCATTTATAGCAGTATCTGCACACATATCCTGACATTGAAAAGTATTCAATGTGGCACTAAGGGTTGTGTCATCAGCATACACAGTGGGATGAAACAGGTCACTGGCCTTGCAAAGATCATTGACATAAATAATAAATAACAAAGGGCCTAAAACAGAGCCCTGGGGGACACCTGTTTTAAGTTTTAGATAACCAGAATTGCAGTCATTGAATTCAACAAATTGTACTCGATCATATAGATAACTTTTAACTAATTGTACAGCATTATTGTCAAAACCGTAATATCGCAATTTATAAATCAAAATTTCATAATCGATGGTATCAAAAGCCTTTGATAAATCTAAAAAGATACTAATTGGTATATTTCCATCATCTAAATCCATTAAAATTTTGTCAACTAATTTAATTGCTGCTAATTCAGTCGAATGCATATTTCGAAAACCATACTGACTTTGATAAAAAAGGTTGTTTTCCATAAAATAACTGTATATCTGTTGATGCATTAATTTTTCAAAAACTTTTGATATACTTGGTAACAAAGATATAGGCCGATAATTATCAAATATATAGTCAATACCTTTTTTATACAAGGGAATTACCTTAGCTATTTTCAAGGAATGAGGAAAAATATTATTTGTCACACATTGATTAAAGATTACAGTTAGTGCATCTGCTATATCACTTTTAATAAACTTAAGAAGCTTATTAGATATTCGATCCTCCCCAAAACTAGTTTTTGGTTTTAGACTGTCAATAACTTTCATAATGTCTGCACGAGTGACACAGGAAAATTTAAATGAAGAACGAACTTCTGTGGTTAAGTAGTCTTGAAAATTAGTACTATCTGGTGAAGTAATTTTGTTTGCCAATTCGGGGCCAATATTCACAAAAAACTCATTAAATTTATTTGCAATTATCAAAGGATCTGTTATGTTAACTTCATCAATAAGGAAATACTTAGGGAATTCTTTTTTATTATCAGACTTATTGATAACTTCTTTTATAGTACACCATGTTTTCTTCATGTCATTTCGAAATTTTTCAAAACATTTAAAATAATACATTTTCTTCGCGTTTCTAATACTTTTTCGTAGTATTCGATTATATGTCTGTAAATTTAATTTTTTCGTTGGATACAGAGGGTGGTGAGAAGGTAATGATTTTAGTGAACTATATAATTTATCACGGTATCTAATTGAGATGAGAATACCTTTAGTTATCCAACTGCATTTTTTGTGTTTATATTTATCAAAACGATACGTTTTAACGGGAAAGTATTTATCCATACCAATCATTAGAATATTCTTCAATTTCTCATAATTTAGGTTCGGGTCAGCAGATATTTCAGAGTTGAGTTGTTGCATCACATTTGAGTTTTCCAGGTAACTTTTAAAGTTAGCATTTGAATGAGACATAACTTTAACATATTTTATAGAGGCCTTATGGCAGTTCAAATAATCCAAAGTGATGAAATATGGGAGGTGGTCTGAAATGTTTTTTACCAAAATACCCGATGTTGTTTCAGAGAAATAATTTGCGATCTTAACAAAAACGTTATCAATAAGAGTACCATGACGTTCTGTCAGGCGTGTTGGAAAAGTAATTTTTGGTATATAACTTAAAGATAACATAGTTTCAAAGAAATTGTTAATATAGTTAATACTTTTAAACTTTAAAAGATCCAAATTAAAATCACCAGCAAGTAGAACATTTTTATGAGATTGAAAACGATCAAGAGTACGAGTGATTTCAGTAATGAAACTTTCAACACTATCCACATTTGTTCTTGGTGGCCTATATATCGACAGCTGAGCGCAAAAAGGGACTTAGTGCCACTAAGTCCCTTTTTGAATTTTTGCATTTTTTGAAAGTTAAAGAACTTAAGATTAATGTCTGAGAATATTAGAACAAAGTGAGTTAAACTAAAGGAAATATAGCAGGTCAAAGTACAGGATGACACTATTTTTAATGTTTTGTTGGCCTTTGTTGTCTCTGCCATTAGAAAATGTAGCCAATGCAGTAAGGGACTTAGTTGAGCTAACCCAATGCAAAAAGGAGCATAGTGCTGTTATGTACCTTTTTGCGCTGAAATTTACTTAACAATGATAGTAAAAATACTAGCTCTAAGCTCCTTTTTGCTCCGAAATGACTACAGAAACCAGTCGGCGCAAAAAGGAGCTTAGTGCATCTATGCTCCTTTTTGCACAACTGATAATGCCTTCTTTGATGAAAGAATGAGCATTGGTCTTATTTCATGAAAACTAATCATATTAGTATAATTATTTTTACATATAGTTGTAGAAAATGGCTATATTCATAAACGTACCAAAAATCATTCAAATCAGACCAGTATTCACCGAGACAGAACTGAAAACAACTGTTCAAAACAAAAGGGCCTTTTTCTCAAAATCACACTTTTCCACTAAGCTCCTTTTTGCGCCGAGCGGTCGATATGTTACCAAGGATAATTTTGTTTTGGTTTAAAGCTGATGCTTCATTATCAAAAATTTCAATGAACATTCCATCCCATAACTGGGACTGTTCAATACAAATAGTCTGGAATCTAAAAGACTCGTGAAGATAAATAGCAACATCTCCATGTGCACTGCAGTGTCTACCTTTGTGAATAAGGTTGAAAACTAAATGGCATAAGTAGATTGAATACCATCAAACTTCTGATGAGTAAAATCATCCCTTTCACAGGCAAAGTGTATGCCCAAGTTCCAAAACTTTCTTTTTGTCTCATGAATTCCAAACATTTTCATTCAAAGCAGTGGACTGGATATTAGCCAGCAACCATGCTTTGTGAAAGTAGTCTGGCGTATTAATATGGACAGCTGTTGTGCGACCTGATCTGGTGATCTGTCCAAAACATATCAAATTATTGTTGACCCAATTCGATTTTCCAGGGACTTTCAGCATTCTGCTGCCACTTGACAGTCCCGAACAGAGACAGGCAGAAAGAAATGTCTTCGAAGTCTTGACTTCGTGAAATTTGAATTCATAATACTACCAAAAAAGTCTAATGTTAATGTCAGTTACATTTTTATTTGGTTAGTCGGCCTAAAGAAATAGTTTTAAAAAGTTTAGTCTATTATTTAGAAAGAATTTTCAATAATTAAACATTTTAACTTCTTTCAAAAGATAAAATATGTGTGTAAAAGTTTTTTACCATCTTTTGGCATGATATATTTAAAAGCATACCATACTCTGAAGCAACTAAATTGCACTATAAACTAACTATGTTGACTTTAAGAGTGAAAAAAGTGCAAAGTTACTATAGTGTGTGATATATCATAACCTAGCTTTTGATCATGGGGTATGACACATACAGCGTTGCCATTCAAAGGGAAACTACAGTATCTGCAAAAATCATGTTTTTGAGAAAAAGCCATTCCAGTTTTTTCTCTAAAACTTACTTCATACAAAGGTAAACTACAGTATCTGCACAATGATGCTGCAGATACTGTACTTCACCTCAGCATACATCAACATTTTGCAGATACTGTACTACTGCACTGCAAATTTTGCACCCTGATATCTCAGTAATCAGTATCCAAGGGGGTTGGGACTTTGAAAATTTACCACAAGATAGAGCTCTAAGTAGATGATACAAAAGTGGCATCAGTGCAGTTACTGTAGTTCAGCTTTGTAGGGCAGAGCCAACCTTCAAAGATGGGTTGGATACCAGGGCTCATTCGCATGTAGTAATCAAAGTAATCGGATGACATTATGGTAGTACTGGATTGGGTATATAACTTTGCAACATGTATACTCGATTACTCGCAAAAACTGCAAAGATTACATATTACATACAGAACTTCTGTTTGCAGTTTATTTAAACCGAATATAAACTCACGTCCATTCGACAGAGCCGTCTTCCTTTCTGAAAGACCTAGATGTACCTATAGATCTAAATGGATAGAGAGATCATTAGATAGATAGATAGATAGATATGGTAAATGCAGCCCTCCAAACCCTGTTCTGCGGTTTAGTAGTCCTTAACATCTTACAACACCCGTCGTTCAAATCCATGCAGGCAAGACCTTCAGCGGAGCAGATTCAGATTCAGATTCAGATTTTTCATTTTTAGCTCAGATAACATCATTTTCATGGGTAATTTGCACTATAGAAGAACAACACAATGAGCTATTCATTGTTATATACAATTGTTGCCAGGTGGCATAACGTTTTCAGAACCACATACTGATTGACGCAGGCAACCACACTTCATGACGACCATTGAACCCGCAGAATGATAACTTGTCACTAATATGGTTTTTGTGGGTTGGAATAGCAGTCTTTTGTGAACATTTTCAAAAAGTAGTTCGGTGTCCCTGTTTTTTTGGGGTTTTTTCATAAATTCTTCAAGCAAATATGCAAACATTGTTTTTGGAAAGTTTGATGGAGCTAATTTTTCGTTCATAGCAAATATACGTTTCATCTATTTGACATTATTAGTATTTTTTTTCGTTATTTTTTTGTTCACTAATCAATATTTTAAGGACAAAGACAGACGTAGTAACATGATGACCTTTTTTTTCTTTTGAATAGCTGAAAAGTTAAGTAAGTATTTTTTGTTAAAGTCTGACAGATGATTTTTTGTGGTCACCTGTAACAGTAAGCCTTTATAAGGTACACTTAACTTTTATAGCAGATACATATTCTACTGAACATTTGAGACATAAGTATCTTTATTCACCATTGGCCTTCTATGTTCAGTTTATGTTGACAGTAGTCACAGCAGAACTGGTGCAGAAAGTTCCAGTAAATATTTATTTTAAAGACAATATTTATTCTTAAGCCATTATTTGTCCATGAGATCTGGTATACACCAAAGAAGCAAACCATTGTGGAGTTGTTGGAGTGGCAAATAAAATATTTTTTGTTCGAATTTTTGTAAAGCCCCACATCCATACCTGGCTTCTGGTCACAGAGCACAAAAAAAGTTTATAATATCATTTATACATTAATCTCTAATGTCTGAGGAAAAAATCTCCGCAATTCCACACATTCAATGATCAATTTGACCTTTAAAGTCCTGACACCTTAAAAATCCTAATTATTCCAGCATTTTGATCAAGAGTGTGCAATGCTTCCATGAAACAAGCCACCTTTTAGTATTAGGCACAAACTCTTAATTTGTCAAATTATTCTATTTCACTGTGTTTTTATAATTTGTTTTATGCATGGCCATGATCTGTGCACAACATTTTTTCCTTTTGACATTTTAAAGATTTCCTCAATGTTAACCTTAAAATTGATTGTTTATCTTTTTGGCAAAAAATTTGTGTCAATATCCTTTTCAACTTGAGTGCTAGATTTTAACTCTGAAGAAATTCCACACCTATTTCATAGATGTTAAAATAGACAGAAATAGATCTATGTAAAAAATTAAGCGTGTCCCCATATCATATTGTATGTGTTGAGTGACATCCGAATGTCAACGCCTACCAATTTTCCAGAATTTTATGACGTCAACAATTGCTGTCTAAATAACAGAAGCTGGGAAGAGAAATTTTTAGATTTTTGTTTCCAAATATTTTTAAATCCTGAAATAGGACGTATAGAAAGTGTTCAGCTTGGAAAACTTTTGTTATGGGATGTAACATATCCACTTGACATGGTTTACTGGAAGGAGTGGGAACTGAACAAGGCATGTTATCAGTCCGCAAACCCATAATCATCACAACGATAATCTGCATTCGATGTGGGGCCTATATTACAGCTGTTTGTGGATTAGCGGACCGAACAGTTTCAAATTTAACTTTAAACTTGGTTATGTGATGTCACAGGCTTAAAGATGTTTTTGTTTCTGTCAGTTATGGTTAACCAATCAGTTGATTCAGTGCTTATCATATCTAGCAGCATAAGCAACAATAAACAGACCAATTAAATGACTTGAGTTACTTCATCAAATAAGAAGATTAGGAGACCAACAGAAAAAATGTTGATGATGTATCAAAGCCAGTTTGCAAGTTGAAAATAAGAAAATTAACTTTTCCAGTGGACCGCCAATCTGCAAAGAGCTCTAAGGTGAGAGGACTGAGAAGTGGGGCTCGTTTCTAAATAGGTAATGACTTCATGATTTCGTCTCAGAAGCCCAAACGCCCTGAATAGAATTCATTACTTTTAAGTTTAAAAGACTTTTCTTTTTTGTTTGTAGTTATTAGACCTCTAATTTATCTATGTCATTTTCTTTTATGTAAAATACGTAAATAATTTTTTAATTAATGAGTAAAAAGATTAACAAACTTTTCTTCTAGATTTGATGGGCCTTGATGGGCCTTGATGAAACTTTTTTTTGATGGACCTTTTATAGAACTTGTCAGCAGAATGAGTGCAAGCTTATCCTCCTAAACTAATATATGCACTAAACAGCTCTTGATATGAATTTTTTTTTTCAATATACATGAATTGAGAATCATATGAAGTCATGACATCAACCTGTTCAACCAACTGGAATTCTAAGCTCAGATAATTGGGTCAAGTCAGGCTGGGCTTCTGAAATAATCAGGTCAAATGAGAAGTGCACCACTTTGTAAATACTATAGCATATTGGAATACATATTTGTAGAATAAAGCCTGTGGTTCATGGCATGAGCAGACACTAAGACAGTGATTAATATGCCACGCCTGTCTAATGCTAATGTCTATAGATCCACTTCTTGCATGCCTTTGCATTAAAACTTTGAGGAAATGTTAGTTAGCACTACAAGCAGTATAGACCGTGAACTTTTAAGACTCAAATTCACGTTTTGTCCTATTTATGAACATCGTGAAATTATGAGGTTGTGGCAAAAAAAGCTAAACATGGTTGAAGCGACATTTATTTGTGGGATTTCATAAACTGAAGAATTTAGTGAAATATAAATTACACACAAAATGAAAATTCCTGAGCATTATTTTTTCGTCTTTGCCACCATTGAGGAAACTTAGCCATTTCATTTCATCAAAATGTTGGACATAACGAGGTTTATAATTTACACGATTTTTTATGTACCGGTATATCAATAATTATAGGTGGACCTAGACACCTGAAAATTGGCGCAAAATATGTAGAAAATCCTCTTCTTGTCTATCATATATAATCAATTGTTTAGCTCTAAGTTGCTAGGCTTCGAAGGTGTAAGTGGGATGCTCAACACCATCACCCCTGTATGATTTGATGGAATTGATTCTACCGTCGACAAATACCACTATATACCAAAATTCATTCAACTGTGACCATTTCCTGTCTTTTTATGTCTGTTATAAAATTTGGGATTTTGCACAAAAGAAACCTTCCCTACACTTTACAACAAAAAAGAAGATGTCATTTGAAAGTCAGCCTAATAGATGATTAAAAGTCGAAAAAAAACGCTTCGGCAACTTATTTCGAGATTTTATTTTTAAAAACTTTGATAATATGTGCTTCACCAATTTTGGAACTAAGTCACAAAATGATGCAGCTTCATGTCTTTTGAATTGAGCTATTTTTGTGAATTTTTCTCAAATTAAAGATATGTCCAACATCATGAAGCCAACCTGGGAAAAGTTCAGATTTAATCTTGTGGCCACTATTTTGCAGATTTTCTTGGCTGAAAAAAGTTATTTTTGACCTTTTTAGATGGAAATTAAGCATGTTGAGGATAGAATTGGATCTAACCAAAAGTACATTTCATCGAATTTAGTTATCAAACTGGTGCAATCGGTATAACCCGAACCGTTGCCCATATCTGATGTTTGTTTCACAATTCTCGCATAAAAGACTGCTACCATTATCATATAATATTATTATCTGGCAAGCCCTATTATTAGTTTTTCTAAACACTCAGAGTCTCAGACCAGACATGATAATACTGGGCCAAAGAATTATCTAAACATATCCTTTAAACATATCATCTAACTATAGGCCCAAAAACATATATATTATATATACACAAGAATCACAAGATACAATCTTGAACGATTTCCTGGCTCAACAAATATCTAATTTTTTGCTGAAAAAAATTCTTGATATTTAACACGACACAAGTGCTTTCGCTTAATAGCATGAAATCATAATAATGCTAAAATCTGTAGGCTCACACATCGAATGCCCAAACAAACACACCTCCATAGAGTGTCTAAGCTATCAAAAATTTCTTCTGCTGAAATTGTCCAAATAATAACTATTTTAACAACTCGACCCATCTTCCCATCTTTTCATTGTCGGTCAAATTTAACGACCCTGCCCATTTTATTTTAGCCGCAATACAAACACTTGGTATTTCATCCAACACAACTATTTTATGCATGTATTATATTATAACTTAACCAATTCACACTCTTATTGTTTTACGCCAATAAAAATTATTGATATTATACACTACACATTGTCATATTTCTCATACCATCAACGAAAGTTTTTTTGTTGACTCCTGTTAAGGAAATCAAACCGAACCATCCTCAAGCTATGCAAATATTGAAGTAAAATATGTGACTCAGTTGCCTGTATGCACACCCTCAAATCAAATTTGGCAAAGGGATGTCTGCAGTGCAAAATTTGCTTTCGATTCTCTAAAATATCTATATGTAGAAAGCTAGACTCCTAAAACTGGAACGGCGGTTTTCTTCAGTGAATTCTCAATAGACCAAGGCAATCGAATACAGGAAGCAAAGAACAACATAGCCTTACTACACCATATAAATTTATTAAATTATTGTGTGATATCAATTATCAAGTCAAAAGTTGGTTAACTCTTCGAGTCATTGCAATCTCATCTTCATGGCAGTTAGACACTGATTTTGAGGGCATTACGTTCAGTTAGACCCTCCGGTCGGGATCTAACTGAAAAAAATGCATGTTAGAACCCTCCAAATTGGTGTCTAACTAATATTGGGCCGCCAGAACTGGGCTTCGAGGGCTGCACTTACCATGTCTATCCATCTATCTATCTATCTATCTATCTATCTATCTAGCATCCGAGACCGAGGCAAGGCCAAGGCCATCGAAAAATGGTACCGAGGCCCCCACCACTGAAGGTAAGGCCAAGGATTTGGCATCCGGGACCGAGCCAAGGCCGAGGCCATCAAAAGATGCCCCTGAGGCCAGCCTCGAGGACGAGGCTGGCCTCGAGATCTCCACCATTGCTATCTATCTGTCTGTCTATCCATCTATCTAGATTCTATTCGCCTCTCTTTCAGAAGGGAAGAGAGTTCGGTTGAATGGGCAATATATCGTGTATGTGAGTTTATATTTGGTTTAAATAAACTGTAAACAGAACTTCTGTATATAATATGTTATCGTGGCAGATGTTTAAATCTTTTGAAAGGCATATTGACAGATACCCCAGTTCTAGAGTCAACACACACCCTCAAACCAAACTTGTCAAAAGAAAATATACAAGGTCATATGGGTGCAGTAAAATGCTGCTTTTAAAAGAATCAAAGTTGTCAAACAGGTATGGTAAAGGCCAGCAATAGGATGGATATGCTTTTAGAGAGCAGCATATCATCAAAGACTTTTTTTTTCATAGCCAAATTACCCGTTTAGTTTGAAGCTATCCACTTGTAGTGGTTAGAATTCTTGCCCCATAATCCAGGTGAACGATACAGTCTCCTCCGCTGCACACTCTTAACAAAAAGGTTTTATGTGGAACCTTTAAAGGTTCCATAAGCTGGTATAGATAAGGAACCCTAAAAGGTTTTTACTCAACTTTAAAAGGTTCCAACAGCAAATAAAAACAACACTAACATAAGCTAGCTGCACTGAACTCCCACAATGGAACCCATTTCTCTCAAGTTGGGAGCATATGTAGTTCCATCACAGGGCCTTCTCACTACTATTAAACCTTTTTAATTCAGTTGAATCCATAACAAAATTTTTCGGCTGTCGGTTCTTTATATACACCATCAAGAACCGTTTGCGTTAAGAGTATATATGGGTACCTGGCTCAAGAGGATTTCATCGGACAATACGGCCTGCATGGATCTGATGAAAAGTGCAGGGAAGCTTCCACATTCAGCATAATTAGCGTGGAAGCTCTTAAAAACATAATTCAACTTCACTATAAAGCCCCTGTGAGCAGTTGTTAGCTATATCAATAACAATATAATAATAAAAATGCAAAATGATCCATTTTGTTTTAGAATTGTGTACAAGTCATGTCAATGTGATTTTAAGAATATTGCCTTCGTTGTCGCAAAAAATTGTGTTAAACTGTGAATTTTGCTCTGAAAAAAATTGTGGCATTTTTTAGACAACATAGTGAAATTGTCTGAAAATTTTATTTAAAAAGCTCAATTCTAAGGGTCCGAACCATAGAGATTTTGTCTGCTACATTTTGAAATGTGCAAAACTCCAATTTTCAAATTGTCCTGTAAAATTCAAAAATAGTGTTGCTGCGCTAATTTTTCGGCTTTTAACATCTGTTTGGGCATTATTCAAAATGGCATCTTTATTTTTTTGTGTAACTTGTTGGTAAGGTCATATTTTATTATAAAAACTGAAATGTGATAAACAAGTGAAAAGGCAGACAGGAAATGGTCACAGCTGAATGATTTTTGGCACATCAATACCATATAATTTGTTTTGTCTAAAAAAATTTCTTTGCAATAATATAAGCCAAAATCAAGTGTTGCGTTTCTTTTGCTGGTGAGTGTATAAATAATTTTCTTTCTCCATTCTTCATAGATTAAAATTAAGGGCCAACAATAATAACAGCTCATATGAGCTCTGTTGAGTCCTGCTTAGTGTGGTTTTTCCTTACTGGTTAAGCAAAATTGAAGATTGTTATATATGTTGAATGTGTGTGTCAATGTTCCACTAAGTGAAATAAAAAAATTCAAATTCAAAACAAAAAAGCTTGGGCAAACCCTCAAAATGGCTTTAAAGTTTCTTGTAAATTTGGCAACCCCTAAAAATGACTTTTCTTGCATTAAATGTTTATGGTGATATGGGATATAGCTATCCATGCATCATGAGATTTCAAAACCAGACTAAATTTTGATAGTATTCTGGTGACAGTGACATAGTATGTCAGACATATACCCACACACTTGTAGTAGGCAAGTTTAGAACTACCTTATAAATAATATTGTTGCGTTCAATGGTTTACACTGTTTCAGAGTTGACTTACACATAGGCCTACACTCATACACCATGCAGCATATCAATCATACAAAATGTCACTATCAAGTTGGCAAAGATTAAGCAATTCTACGGCCTGTATGAGATCCAGTTACAGGTGTATCATTCAGAATGACAATTCTTGAGATTCATTACCAACTGGCTACAAACCTATAGCATATGGGCAACATTTGATTGGTTCCCAGACACCAAAAACATTGTTTAGTTTCTCAGCGGAACATTATACGCTCTTGGTTACATATAATCCTGCTTCAGTGAGCAACTTGCAGTCTGTCACTTTGATATAGATAAAATGAGGACCAGATTACTGTGAAAATGGCACTTCGTGTGTCATCATCAAATAAATAAATTTATAAATAAGTGTTCATGCTGATGATTTGTCATGATCACACTCAATACTTTCGAAGTTAATTTGATTTAAGGAGACTTATTCTGCTTGTTGGTGACAGCCAAACGACAAGATTATGCATATCATTTTTACTCTAAAATCAGTGATAACAAGTCAAATGGCATTCTCTTGATCATGACTAATCAAACAGCCTTTATGTTTTCCATGTTGAAAGTAGAGAAGATGACACTTCATCAGCTATCATGAGTCACAAAGTGAATTTTTCACAGTGAACTGGTCCTCATTTTTTCTATATCAAAGTGACAGACTGCAAGCCAGCAAAGCTGATCAATCTTAGGACATCACTGCAACTATCCCATGCAGAATTTGGTGATTCGCAAATAAGTTTGTCCGATGTCAGTAAGAGCTTAACTAATCAAATCAAGGTGATTCTTTGACATTTCTCTTCATTTACTGCTGAATTCCAAGAATTTCATACAAATTGAAAAATCTGTAACAAATTCAGAATGATTCTAAAACACTTTTTTGTATTGTAAAATTTATTCGAGAGTCATATGCGAACAAATAGGTTAACATTACAATGTTCTAAATAAGTATGGCCGTACGACTAGTTAAATTAGATAGAATAACTGTAACAGTTCGGAAACTGCATAAAACAAATTTCACTGCACAATTTTGTAAGTTTATGTCACGAAATGAGTCAATATTGTTTGATTTTGTTTGATATGATTTTGAAATATGATTTAAACTACTTTCAAATCAGTTATATCACATTTTATCAAAATATCCATTTAAAACTTGCATATCAAGATAACCTAAAGCAATGTGAAATGTTGTATTTTTAAATTTTATTGTAAACTTTTAAAATATTTTTGAGAAACTATGGTCTATAGTTATTTATATACTATAACTATACTCCTTTCGACAAAAAAGATCAGTCGATAATTGTCACAAATTAAATAATACATCTTATTACATGACCACTATGCTGGAGCGATGCTGATTGGCCAAAATCAGTCACATGACGCCATCATAAAAACTCATATAGCATGGTTTGAGTGCAATATGAGATTTTTTCCAAAACATTTTTTTTACAATTTCTTTTTTTTTCCAGATTTTTTCATATTGCATGGTATGAGTGCTATATGAGTTCTTATTTTTTTTTTTAAATTCACAATTTTTTTTTTTACAAAAAAAAAAATATGAAAAAATGTTCTCATTTTTTTTCCGAAAATTGTTTTCATATAGCTTACATTATATTGGAAACATAGTGGTCATGTAATAAGACAAATACGGCACTTATTATCGTGCAATATGAAAGTTCATTTGCACTCGTAAATTCATATGGAACTTGGGCTGTGCCCTCGTTCAATATGAATTTCCTCGTGCAAATAAATTTTCATATTGCACTCATATCATGCTGTATTTGTATAATGTTAAACTCAACGATAATTAACCTGCAGGAATATCACAGAATAAAAACTATCATGGTATCCAGATTTAGATGAAGTGAAAAATAACTTCAATATTTAAGATACAGTCCAGTTGAGCCCAGTCATTAATGCTTTAAAAAAAGCATAAAGATAAAAGCTGCAGAAGGTACCATTATTGTAGAGAATTTTGTGATTTTGCTCAACTTTGCTATAAGTGATATTTTTACATTTTTGATTTGAATTTGTTGAAATATTGTGGTATTGCAAAATCAGCTATTGTGATACCGGAATACCATTCCCAATCCTACTCGGAACATTTACACTTACATGATATCAATCGTGTTGGATCATCTAATTATCAAAAGTTTTAGGTTGACAGTGTGAGATGTAAGAATATGCCTAAATATTTATAAGTGATAACTACAACAATGATTACTGACAGTGTGTATGAATTGCAACATTTTGTTGCTGCTCGGTCTCATAAAATTATAACAAGGTTTAATTATTCAAAACAGGAGAAATGACATTTAATTCCAGCATCTAATATAGGAGCATGTTAGGAAGATTATAAAAACTGGCATTTAAGTTTTCCAAGTGGTTGACTACCAAATTACTCTCAGGCAAGCTCCATAAATTGCCAAAGGGAGTCATGCATCAATGACTTTCAGCAGTAATGGTCAGATAGAGCCTCTGGGTGCTAACATAAGTTGTATTAAATAATATACTTAAGGGAAAATTATTTCTGGCATTAAGATAAGTTTTCCTTGTAGATTTTAGATAAAAAATAATGGGCCCTAACCCTTAAAATAAACATAAATTGCATGAAAGAATGCCTTTGAAGGCTGTCCACAATTTTTTAAAGCACACCCTTGCCAATGAAATGATTTAAAGTCACTACTATCTAAAATTATGTTAAATGAAATGTACTTTTGTCATACACAAAGTCAATTTGGCACCTTCTGCAGCAAGATCACATGTATAAATGTTATAAAACTGCAGAATGTTTTCAATTTAAAACTCTACCAGTACCAGTGCTACTTGAGACAGGAGTCCACCAATACACCCCTGGGCAAGAAAAATGGACCTTCGTAGAATTTACGTCATTTCAAAATGCTTTGATTTTTATGGGAAATACACAGCAATAAAGCTTTATTTCCTGTCAGTCAATTAATAACGACATTATCTTAGTGTGGAATTGTGTTTTATTTTGAATTTTTAAGCAGCACAGTCTTTTGGCTGCGCTTCTTGACAACTTTGTGCACCGCAAAATGTCCATTTTTTCCATTCATATTTCACTGCTTTCCAAGGCTCCTCTGCGTTGCTGATTTTCTGTACTATTACATTAACATCAAAAGTAAAAAGCCAAAGCATTTCCATTCTAGGATAAAATTGCTTTTGAATGACTGACAAGAAATTGGTCTTGCCGTTTTGTATTGAAACAATATTAAATTCTATAAAGGTCCATTTTTTTGCCCAGGAGTGTACATGATGTACTGTGAGGAAATTTACTCCAAATAAACTTAACCCGTAAAATAACTCTCGAATGGAGTATCAGTAAAGGCGTAAGGAAATTTACAGATTTTAGGGAGTTTCCTGTCCATATAAGGGTATTTTTGGGTATCCCTCCAGTCAGAAGACTTTTGTCTCGGATCAGTAGACTTCAGCTGGAGTTTGATATTGAAAACACTCTTACGGGTTGAAAATAAATAAATATTGACAGTCACGGATGTTCACAGGCACTAAATATAGCATATTGCACGTTTTGATATAATGATCACATTAAGATTATTGCGGCTATAAATAACTAACCCTACAAGGTGAAACAAAAATATTATTGAATATAATCAACGGCAAACCTGGATGTCTCAATGTGTGATTGGAGGTGTGGTAAAGCTCAAATCTGTAGTATTTCCTCTCACGACGGATGATTCACATAATAATCAGGTAGAAATGAATGTCTAGTTTGATTATAATCAGTACAACATAGGACGCTAATGATAGGAAACAAATGAACACACTCGACCGAAACACAAACCTCGTGGAAGTTTGCTTAAGTCTAAAACACAACAAGATATTCATGAGAATCAAAACTAAAAATGGAGTCATAGATTTGAGTAATAAGGACTGGATCTTCTCTCCCACAGAGAAGAGTATCAGACACCAAACACACAAATAAGCAATGGCTGACAGTACCCACAGAGTGATGACGTCACCATTCATTGTGTCCAAGTACCAGATCTCCCATGAATTGTTCGGTGATGGCACAGGAGATTCGTCTTTCTTAAAATCTTTACCTCGTCCGCTCCATTGTAAATAGGCAACTGTAGCAATGATGGCAGCGATACAAGACAAGAAGCTGAAGAAACAGAAATAGTTTGATAACACAAGGCTAGATACCTGCATGCCTAACAATATGCCCCCATTCTGCTGTAGAGTCTTGCCGAGTGAATCGAAATACAGGATAGATAAAAATCCTAAAAGTATGCAGAGGCTTCGTAGGACAATGTACAAAAAGACTAGTGAATTGAATCCAGAGAAAAATCCGTTTTCTTGAACATAAGCACCATCGATGACGATCATTCGTGCAATGTCAACTACAGTTTTCCAGATGCCGATTTGTACCAGCCGAGTCCAGACAGAGACTTTGCGATCACAACGAATGAAGTATTCAAGATAAACAACGTAAGAGCTCGTCAAAACCATTTTGACCACAATCGCAGCCCACGATACTGTTATCCAAATGAACTTGGACAATTTATGGGGCGTAATGAATTCCTCATTCCGGGGGCAATTGCTGTACTCCATGAGTTGAGTGCATCCAACGAAAATTATAATACTCCAGACTTGTAGCGGGCGCGGACGACGACCGAATATGTGGCTACAGACGACCATTACAGCAATGACGCCTGCATGGTTCACAACTTTAAAGCTCTTAGTCCCCACATCTCTTAAAGCCAGTTGCTGCAACTGGTCTATTACTGGGTAGAAAACAATGACAGCAGCTGACATGAGGGTATCTTTTGGTCTTTGGCACAAATATGTATACAAGTGGGTTTTTAATCTGCTTACGTCCATGCTACAATCATACCACAGCAAGCATAAAGCTGCCGCTATTGTACTGATCAAATCGCTCATGACCGTCAGGGCCATGGGCGCAACTGTCTTGAATGCAGGTTTGTACGAAAGGACAGTTGTCATCAGTGCTTGTGATGTTACCATCAGAACTGCGACGATAATCCGAACCCGTCTGCTCGTTAAGTGTCTCGTTTTCTGCAAATTTCTGATAAATACTGGTGCGACAATTCCCCCTGGTAAGTTATTGTTATTGTTATACGTGTTATTGTTATAAGTAAATCCCTTTACTTGCTCATGGTTGTATCCATTCATGCCTTTGTTATATCCAATATGTTCATGGGTATATCCGTTACCATTTGGGGTATATCCATTGTGGTTTAATCCATTAAGGCCTTTGGTGTAACCATTTTCTTGGGTTGGTAACCCATTTGGCCCTTTATGGAATCCATTTTTGTGGTATCCATTAATGTGACCGTTAATCCCATTTTTCAGTCCATTTTTCAATCCGTTAATTGCGGGTTGATCATTATTCTCCATGGCAACAACAACAGGGTCAAGTGCCATATCGGACATCTGAGCGGATGATGCTAGGAACGTGTGGCATCTTCAATAACGAAAGGGCTCATCTTAAATTTGCCGACGAGTGCTTTGTTGCTGCTTCCGTCTTCAGTCAGACCTTACACTATGGATGGCTACCTGAAACAAAATTAATATATGTCACAGTAATTGAGTAAGTTACTTTGAATTATTTCATCGCACTACAAAAGCAAAATTCATGGTGTCTTACAGAGAATAATTAGTTTTCGGTTATCGAAGGGTGGACTAGCATTACAAGTTTGCAGTTAAGGGGTCAAATAACAAACTATGATTAAGGCAAATTTACACTCTAGAATTTACACCAATGACTATTTAGTTTCCCCAACTGTTCGATAGATCTGAGGGCATAACAATCCTTAGTTGCAGCAACATAGTGGCAACATAGCAATGTTTGTGTAAAACATTGAATGGTAGAAATGACGTTGTCGCAATGTTGTGAAGCAACGTCATTACGTCAAAATGTTGTTAGCATGCAATGTCGTGGCAATGTTGTGACACTGTTGTGAACGAATCTCAATGTCGTATTCATGTTGTGGCAACACAATTTCTATCGTACATTTCTAAGTGACAACAAACGAGCCGACCGCCAATTCGCAACATTGTGTTTACGTTGTGTGCTCCTTACGATGCTATCACATCCGACATCAAGCTCCAAATTAGACATGAAATCACACAACTCTAATTTCATATGGTGTAATGGATATCACTTCAGAAGCAACATTAAATCTGGCCTTGTTATAACACACATTCCATTTTGATCAATATTTCACTAATTATCTCCTGAATAAAACTTAGGCCTAAGTTCACCATGCAGGTATAGCTAAATAACTTGACATGTTACCATTTTTTACAAGTTGAAAGAGGAAAAAAGCTCTAATTCTAGTTATTCCAGTCTTTAGCTCACAAAAAAACTTAAGTACTTGTCTGTTGTGCAGCCTCCGTTAAAGAATAAAACTACAAAAATGTTGATTACTTTTTTTTAAAAACCACCGTTGCGAGACGGAGAGAGGACACGAGATTACGCTACATGACGTTAACTTTACATTTACGTACAATAGATCGGATCGAGCCCCCATGCTGATAGTTATGTTTCTGGGATATCAATCATACAATTTTGTAATTCTAGGTGCTCACAGAAGTATCAATTACATAAGTGTCAAGCAGTGCTTTGGTGTCAGCTAGTACCTGGTGCTAGTGGGAAAAGATTTCTCAAATTAGATACTTCTCAACCTCAATAATTAGTACCACAGGCTGATAATGAGTTGATAATCAATTAACAACAACATCATATAATTAACTTATAGATTTTGTTGTCCAACGTGTTTGTATTGGTAACACACCAAATATTGTAAAATTGCACCAATCCATCATATGCTCTGAAAAGAACACCAATATCATCAAGCATACAATTATGTACAATTATCTAACATTGCATGGGTTTTTCAAAATGACTTAAGCTAAGGAATGATAATAGAAACTTCAGACAGGTCCTTAAATAATTGTTAAAGGAAATGTTGGGGTATTTACCCCCAACTCTTAGCAGTCAAATAGACTGCTTATTCTACAACCTAAATAATTATATAGATATAAAGGAGGTATAATATACAATATGGACATAAAAGTTATAAAAGGTAAAAAAAATAACATTAATAACATGTAAATGATGACAGAAATCACATGATTGCAGAACTTTGTAAATGCTATTGAAATCACCAGAAATGACCAACAGCTCACTAACCTGTTTTACATGGTAGATCCCAAGCAGTGTGTGTTATTATAGTGAATAAGTGAATGAACATTATAGTGAGTGATCCAGAGCATCCAATGTAATGGTAGTGATCCAAGCAATGCCTAATGCAAGCATGAGTGCCTCAGAGTAGAAGTATATCTTACATGGGTGGTGCACAGTAGACAGACTTGACTATGTGCATCCAAGCATTTAGGCTAAATTGGAAGGTAACAGGGGCAGCTTGGTACCATTCATGCAGCCATCAGTAACTCTGCCTAGTCCCTTTTGTGATTCAAATGCTAGATATGTCATCATTGACTGCACTGTATTGCTGCTATCCAATCCAAGGGATCCATGGGATCCAAGTCAATTGATTTCTGGTTCCAGATTTACACCTCCAGGCTACCTGCAGCTCAGGGCATGTTAAAGTTCTCAGAAGGAGTGAAATCACCTGCATTGAAGTCCCCACACATCAAATGTGCCTCAGTCAATACTCTGAATTATTCAGCCAGGCTGCTTGCTTTTTACTGGCTTGCTTGCATTTTGTGTTTGATTAGTGAACACAGGCAAACATACTGCACCCCTCTGTAAACCAGAGTCAGTATTCAAGCTCCACAGTAAATGTTGCACAATTGCATAGCCATGGAAGAGTGAACGCCCTAAAAAGGAAAAAAAAACTTAAAAAACATACATCTTTTATTTCATTTCATAACATTTTTTCTTCATTAAGCACAAATATATATTATATTTATATCTATTGACAGTCTTAAGAACGAGCAATGACGTCACAAACACACTTTACACATGAACAGGAAATATTTAATGCATTCAAGCATAACCATGGAAATGCTTAGGGCTATAAAGGTATCAACACTGTGCTGACATGGGAAAAGTGGCACTCAAAGAGTACTATCAACAGTATGATTAGAGCAAACATTACATTCCCACAATAAGGGTAGGGGAGACCGGGGCTGGTTGTCACAGGGGCAGGTTGTCACACTTTTTATTGCATTGGACTATGGAGTTACACAACTCAACCAATCATTGTATACTGCTTTTATAACCCACTGGAGTATTTTTGAAAAATCTTGACCCCTGGAAGGGAGTTTGGTAGGCACACGGTCTACTAAAAATTTCCGGACACAAAAAGTAAATTTTTACCCGCAACTTGCATGTCATCCTACTCATTAACAAATAGTTGTTGAAAAAGGTAAAGTTTATACACATACCATGTAAACAAATCTTTAAATAATGATAGGAAGAAATAGTGAAAAATATGATAAGAAGAGCCTCGGTCGCCCGTTTTTTGCATTTTCATCAGTCGGGGCAGGTTGTCACAAAAAGACGGGGCAGGTTGTCACACTTTTTGGAGCTGGTTGTTACCCATTAGGACCAGTCTTTTAAACCAAAAAAACTATCACAAATATAAATTGGTAATTTATACATGCTATATACGACTAAAGATGTATGCAGATATGGCATAGTGTCGAAGTAAATCGATTTCAAATTTATGAAGAAATTTTCATTAAAAAATTGTGATTTTCGTCCTCCTGATCAGAATGCTTTTCGGCTGCTTGGTAAGCTTTCATTTGTAGCACCCTTGTACAGAGTAGCGAGTTTGTTGAGGTCTGCACTGGACAAGCAGAGGATTCCTCATATGTCCAAAATAACTTATTTTAGTCAAAATCTGCCTTACAGAGTCTCACTTCCTGTGTCCGAGCTCTTAACCAAAAGTGTGACAACCTGCCCCGAGAGTGTGACAACCTGCCCCGAAAGTGTGACAACCTGCCCCGAGTGCTGAATAAAAAAGAATGTCCCATAAGATGTCAAGATTTCAAATGATATAGATAGATATTGATCAGATAGGTTTAAGTCACTCCCCTTTTAACATTCATATAGATTGGCAGTGCTCCTGCATGCCTTAAATAGAAATAGTAGCATATTTAAGTTCTACACAGTGTGACAACCTGCCCCTGTGACAACCAGCCCCGGTCTCCCCTACCACATGATAGTACAACATACTAATCCAATGGTATTATATTTTTTATTGCTTCACAGGTCTGCCATGGAAATAAGATCACACATAGAATGTCCTTTCTTGCTGTTACTTTTGAGCTGGGCTCGGGTGAGCAAAGGTCCCCAGAGAAGCCTTGTACTGGATAGGGAGTGTCCAAGAATGCACTTGATTTTCTCCTAAAATTCCAAGAATTTCACAGATCTCTATGTTTGTGAATATTTATGCTATGGTCCAATAGTTATAAGGTGACATGTGACTAAATTTATGTGCTGACATACGTATGAATGGACAGTTGGAGCATTACCTCCTGTATTAACTATCCATTGGCGATAGGCCTACTATGGAAGGGGTAAATATCTGAACATATGGCAATACTGGACTTTGCTACAAATTTCTTCTTCTTCTTCTTCATGTATGAGCGCTCTCAATATGTTTGTATTTTTATTGGTATATGTTATTGGTCTCCTGGTGTGGAGAAATTTGTGGTGAGCCTCCTGGGCATCCCTGAATTAATAGGGTATGTGCCAGACTCCCAGTCTTATCATCTATCATCATCATACGGCGATCACCAACACTGGAGGGTGCTACGGCAATGTTCCTGTATCCTCTGCCCATGGACGCTGCTCCGTGGCTGCCCTGAGCTGTATTCAGTGGGTCTTTCAGTTGCCCCAGTACAGAACACTGGATACAACCCACCTCCATTTAATGTCCCATTGGCTCGGACTAAATTGACTTCCGGGGTGGGATTCGAACCCAAGCCCTCAGAGCCAATGGTTGCGCAAACAAGCACTCTTAACCATTAGGCCACGGCGGAACCCAAGGTCACTTAATGCAGTGTTTTCTGCTCTGACCACTCTGGAGCGTGGCGATTGCTGTATGAAATGGTATGATACATGAGATGGTGAGGCCGGGAGTCTGCCACATACCCTATTAGTTCAGGGATGTGCAGGGTCTTTCAGTTGCCCCAGCATAGAACAGTCCTCCATTTTTGCACAGGTCTCATGGGACAGACCTATAGTCAGGAGCTATTTATAGTGCACAGAGCTCTTGGATGCTGCAGCTGCCCGCTGTGGGGCTCGAACCCTGAATGTGTCAATGAACAGACATAAAGAGAATCCTGTGCAAATTGTGCAGTAAAAACAGGTATTTTCTCATGTCAGGTAGTGCCATTTGTGCCTTTTGTGCCATTTCGTGCCGTGTTCCGAACCCACGCAGGCAGAGCACATCTATTGGAACTGACGCTCTAACCGACTGAGCTAGTCCCACTGAATAGATTTGATGAAAGTGGCATTGAACTTTTTTGACCCAATCCCATCATAATTTGAAATGGTAATACACGTATGTTGGGCTCCAATGTATCCATGATAGTGTGACCCCACCCAACTTGCATAATTTCATCAAAATAGTGCAGCCTTCACTATTTCCGATACAATGTATTCAAACCCCCATGACATCAGGCTAGTCTGACACTTTAGTGTATCTATAGTCTGAAAAGTAAAATGGCAACTGGCTCTTCCAATAATAAACCTCCAGATCATCAACCAAGCTCTCAAAAGGTATGATGGTTTAGGCTAAACGGTAAGTTTCATGATTCTAACACTCTTGTTTACATGATGTCGTGCTACCTGCAAGGGAGGTTCTCATGGGACCGACACAGTTGATGTGGCAAACCGCAAATGTTTACATGTTGTCATGCATATTGAGACTAACTAGTGCTTTCGAAAGGCGATCTCGGAAGGCACGCAAAATAGAATGCGGGGGTGGGTCGGAAGAGTGGTATGTTTTACATCCTATATTTGTACATTGATAATGCTTCATAGAATATTAAAGGCAGGAGAATCTGGTGACTGCTGAAGATTCATTAATGAATCTTAGCCTCATTATGTTGGCTCCTGCCTATAATACATGTATTATTGGCATAGGATGACCCTTCCATCCAACATAGGTTTCCTCGGCTGAGAATTGAACTCGGATCACAGAGGTCAAAAGCCAACACTCTTGACGCGAAAGGTATAAAAATAACCCACTGTCGAAAAAAGGTTACACATTTTGTAAAGGGTTCAACTGAATTGAAAAGATTCAATACTGGAGGGAAAACCTCATGATGGAACCCTATGCTCCCAACTTGAGAGAAAGGGGTTCCATTGTGGGAGTTCAGTGCAGCTGGATTATCTATGTGTTATTTTTGTTTGCTGTTGGAACCTTTATATAAGTTGAATAATGAACCTTTTAGGGTTTCTTATCTATACCAGCTTATAGAACCCTTAAAGGTTCCATATAAAGCCTTTTTGTTAAGAGTGCATCATGCTTCCACTAAGCTTGGCCTCAGGCTTTTGCTTTTTGCTTTTTGCCAAGAGGTTGCTTATGCTGTTTGTTTGACCATATCATCCAAACATATCTCTCACAATTGATTAACATTATGATAATTCACAATCAACACAATTTAGAGTCAATCTTTTGTCTTTTTATCCCAATATTACAGTCTCACATGCTCACATGCCAGAGTAAGGACCTTGTGTATTCAGGACATACTCACTGATGCGGAACATGTCACGCTTGAGAGATTATATCTGAGCCAAACCCTCTCAGTGAGAAAAGTGATACCCACCCAGAGGCACCTTTTGAAATCACATTTTGAGGTAAAGTGAAGTCCCATAGGACCATAAAATAATTCAGACAACAGGTGATACCCTTAAAGACAGCTATAAATCAAAAACCAAGGACTACTTATAATATATGTCTACATATTCAAGTTCATTCCTTTTTGCAGTTCGGTGTAATTTTTGAATGAGCTCAGAAGTACACATTTATAAATTTATAAGGCATATTTATAGCTTGGAGCACTGGACCGTACATGTATCTTTCATTCTTGCTGGGACAAATCTGGGACATAACGAAAGTTTCAGTGAAATATTTCGTAAGGTCCCAAAGCACATATTTCAATACCTTTTTGTGCACAATTTGGAATTGTCTTGATTCTGAGCTCTTGTGGTACTTTTCCTTATTTGTAAAGTTTTCAATTTTCTGTTAATTTCCTTCAGTTTTTTTTATTGCGATATGTATGTAGCCAATATTTGAATTTGTGTCGAATGTTGACGAAAGAGTAGGACTACATTTGATTTTGGACTTAACTTCCCTCACCTTTGCTCTGCACTGATAGTTGAAGTTTGAAGTCAAAGTTCATATAGACCAGAATAAACAATGCATCAATTAGGCTATACAGGCATTTGCCAAGTGCCAAATTATTGCACTCTTAACACTAAAGGTTCTTGATGGTATATAAATTTATAAAGAACCCACCCACAGCCCACTGAATCGAGAGAAAGGGGTCCCATTGTGGGAGTTCAATGCAGCTGGATTATATAAGTGTTGTTTTTATTTGCTGTTGGGACGTTTTTATAGGTTGAATAATGAACTTTTTAGGGTTCCTTATCTATACCAGCTTATAGAACCCTTAAAGGTTCCATATAAAACCTTTTTGGCAGCGGTGTTTTTTACGTCTTTATATTCTTATTTCCTTCACCCACAGGAGTGGTTTGGGGAAGATTCTTGCATACATACAATGCATGTGCCATTCTGATTAAACAATCAGAAGTTAAATGTCAAATTTTCAAAACTTTGCATTTTCAGGTGTGCCCGGTTATTTTTATATTTTGATAAAATCCTTTGAAAATGTGGACAAAAACACACAATTTGGCATTTCTTTCAATAGCTTCACTTATTTCTTCTTTTTTTTAGTTGATAGTTGTCAGATGATTATAACTAGATGAATAATAATGTAACTGAGATTGCATATTATTTCCATTATGAATGTTTGAGGGACATATAGGTTGGTATTTGGATTGTCATTATATTTTTGGGTAAAATGTTGAAAAAAGATTCAGACTGTAAAGTAAATGACAAACATGTCTGAGCGCAATGGCGAAAAATTCAAAACTTAAAATGAGACAAATAAAAAAATGTTGAGCAATGAAATAACATGCGTATTGGTTTCCTTATAAGGTCTTATGGTAGATAGATAGATAGATAGATAGATATGGTAAGTGCAGTACTCTTATCCTTCTATAGGAGAGACCGGGGTACACTGCGCCACATATTAAGTTTGGATCTTGATCCACCTTTTCGTGATAACTTGAATACTAATATATTGTAAAATGAATGCCACTTACAGTAGACGAATGACGAGTACTTATATTTAGCTGCTAGACTGCTAGTGGACATCAATGACCTCATATCAAGCTTATCAAATGCATTGAAATGAAGCGTCAAATTGTCATGAGGCAATTTGTGACCTCACTGTTGAGTGGGGTGACGCTTTAAATTACTTTTCCCATTAACATTGCAGGTATAGGATATTACCTCATTAACTTCTTATATGTCATACAGAATTACATTGTAGAATAGGGATGTACGCGACCTCACAAGGAACATTCCAGTGCTTTTCTGTAAGCACTTGAGTTTCGTTTACTGTATATAATAGACAAAAGCACAATTTTAACAATTGACCTACTTTCAGATATTTTAAAAGGCAAATACAGTGAACTCTCTGAAGAAGTATTTGTGTTCAAAACCATATAGAAAAATTGTAGAATGAATTGTTTTTTCTCCTGTTACCCATACGACATTGCGTGAAATTATGTGATTAGCAGATTTAGGAGTCGGAGTTAGATTTGAAATTCAGGATAGATAGATAGATATGATAAGTGCAGCCCTTTAAGCCCAGTTCTGGGTGCTCACGAGGGTTGGTTGATGAGACGGTAGAGAAAGCGGGAGTACTCAACATGTTACACATTTACCCCATGTGAGGGATCTTTTGCTGCTTATGGAAAATACACCGCTTACCTTGATCTCCCCTACAATATGGGCTGATTGCACGAAGAGGCGTGTCGAAGACAAGACAAACTTTATAAAAAATTTCATAATTTTTTCAACAAACAACTGTTTTGCACTAGAAAGAGGACATCGCTTTTTTAAAATAATTCATTGAGTCAATTTGAGTGTGACACTCCTGTGATGACTGAATTGTAAAAATAAAAAAGATAGATTCCTTGAATCAGAAAAACCTGTAAAATGCAGCTTTTGTTTGCTGCTCTTGACCGGTTTTAAACTAGGAAAGTTAGATGCTATATATATTATACAAATATTGACTGATTTCGAGGGCATTAGTCAAATCTATTTCCCTCGAGGGTGTGTAAGTGAAAACTATTCCGAGGGGCCGAACACACAAGAGGGAAATAGATTTGACTACTGCCCGAGATAGTCAGTCTATATTTGTTTTGTTTTACCCGCAGAGACACTGATACAAGGCATTGCCAATTTAACGTCTCAGCTGAACAACATTAAGCTGGGATTTGTTCATGAAGGTTTTTAACCGGGGTTCGAATCCATGCAAACAAAGACCTTCAGCGGATGTAGACAGGAACGTTTTAAAACCACTCTGCACATAATATTTTTTAAAAAAACAGGACCATATTGTGCACTATAGTATGTAGCAAATCATCAATGCCCATGCAGACGTACAGTGATGGTGTCTGAAAAAAAAGGTAATGGGAAAAACTTCATATATTTGTCTAGACCCTACAAACCTACAAAATATGTTGGTTGACCTGAGCTCTGAAGCATTAAGTCCTTCAAAATGATAGTTTATTTTTACTACACCCAAAATGCCCTCGATGACTTGACTTAGGCTGGCCTTTGTGTGGAATGTCTTAAAATTCAGTTACACGAATGTTCCTTTTCATGGGATCTTGTTCTTTCAGTCCTTTCATTCTTTACAACATATTATAAACCTCAGTATAATAATATTGTTAGGCCAGATTCTATTTCACACCACAAGAAAAAAGTGAAAAAAGGGTTGAATGAGAAAAATTCCTGCAGAGGAGAAAAAGGACACGGTCTGTCAAAATTTGCTGAGAGGAACCCTTTATCAGGTTCACTATGTTGACAGGTTGCTTGAAAATCACCTTCATGTGTGCTAGACAAGTGAAAAAAATGTAAATAAGCACAATGAAACAACTGCTACATTACAACGGTATAACAGTGCTACTGCTCAGGTACAGAAAATCCATCGTAATTAATTTGTCGTTTGTACCATTGCTGGTCATGTTGCGGCATGCGGTCCATGAAATTTTTGGTGAACCACAGGCCCCTGGCTACATATATCTTTTGCAGCATAGAGAAGCTCATATCTACATGGTAGGACGATATATTCAACAAGGTGGCTCATATCCTCACTTTGCCTGAGTTTGCCAGGAGCCCAGCATAACCCCAGACTGCCCTGGCCCAATTCTCTGAGATCTTTTGATTCGGTGAAAAGGTTGAGATGATGGCCTCAAACGGTTGCACCTTACACAAATTCTTAATTCATGTATAATGACAAAGTTTTCATTTTAAGGGCTGTTCTGTTGCTCATATTTGCAGTTTTAGAGGATTAGTTTGCATTCATCTGCAAACAAACTCCAGCAAATCTTTGAAATTAAGGTTGCCAAAAACTGTGGTCACTCACATATAACTGTGGTAATCAATAAACACAGGAATAAAACATTTCTAAACTGAACAGCAAAAGAAAGTTGTCACTTGATTTTGGCTTATAATTTAGCGAAAATTTTTCTT
Organism: Platynereis dumerilii; assembly: GCA_026936325.1. Classification (NCBI taxonomy): domain Eukaryota; kingdom Metazoa; phylum Annelida; class Polychaeta; order Phyllodocida; family Nereididae; genus Platynereis; species Platynereis dumerilii. Next base: position 4,599,452 of record JAPTHN010000019.1, on the reverse strand, counting down.
TTTACAAAACAAATTATATAGTATTGTTCCTGTGATCAACTAGCATCTTATTGCCAAAAATCATTCAGCTGTGACCATTTCCTGTATATCTTTAGACTTGTTTATCCCATTTCAGTTTTTGCAATAAAATATGACATTACCATCAACTTATGCCAAAAATAATGGCGCCATTTTAAACAATGCCCAAACAGATAATAAAAAAACAAAAAATGAGCACATAGACTCTACTTTTGAATTCTATAGGACAATTTGAAAATTTGAGTTTTGCAGATTTGATACGTCATTCTGAAAATTTCCCACAGGGGGTGCTCTAGTCTGGGATTCCAATGGTTCCATCAATTTTGGCAATAGGCAGAAAGCAAGTGTTACGGTTTTGGAAGTATTAAAGTGGGAATTGTTATGCTGTTTTAACCATCAAATTGTATAAATGCAATTGTGCAATGATGACAGAGACCTTACAAGAGCAATAGATTTACTCAAAAACAGAATCACTGCCTTGATTGCAGCCAATGGTGTGAATATACTGTATACTAGAGACTGTAATTGTTGAAGTTGATGATTTTCCCTAACATTTTAAGTTATTGTTACATTTATTGCATAATTTAGTCATTTATCTGTTTTCAAGTTAATCTATTGCTCTTATGAGGTCTCTGTTTTCATCTCTCAATTCGGTTTATGAAATGTTTAGGGTCAAAACAGCATTGGAAGTATCAAGTTGATACTTCCAGGAAAGTAACACTTGTTTTCTACCCCTATTTCTTCCCTAGTAACACTTTAACCAGAAAGAAATAACAGTGCATCAATTGATGGAACAATTCGAGTCCCAGACTACAGCACCCCCTGTTGGAAATTTTCAGAATGATGTTTCAGCTCTGAAATGAAAATTTTTACCTAGAACTGTCGACCTGGAACTTTCTTACTGGAATATCTGTTCAGTCCATCTCTAGACTCAATAATCTGGAACATCCCCCGCATTGATGCATTTAATTTTTTAATCTTAATCTTGCATACCAGTCATGATAATGTGATTTTAAAAATATGGCCTTCATCGCCACAAAAATTGTTTTAAACAGCAAACTTAGCATTGAAAAAAATTGTGGTGATTCTTGGACAACACAGTCATATTGTCTGAAAATTTTATTTAGAAAGGTCAATTCTAAGGGCCCGAACCATAATGATTTCGTCTGCAGCATTTTCAAATCTGCAAAACTCAAATTTTCAAATTGTCCTGGAAATTCAAAAATAGCGATGATATTCTAATTTTTTGTTTTTTTATTATCTGTTTGGGCACACTCACACTCATACTCCGACAGTTATTGTTTGTGTTTGCAATGTTCAGCAGATTAAGAAACATGTAAAACAATATAGGATTAGACAAATATATCAGAGACATGCACTTTTTGCCAAAGAAAATCTTAATTGGACATTTTAACATCTATTTATGGACATGGGACTATCTACTTACTGAACCTTCATTGCAAGGGATATACCTGGAGACGGTAAATTAACCATATTGCCTTGTAGATGATAAAATGCTAGGTAAGAGAAGAGATTGAAATTCTCCCAAAACCATGTCAACACAGAAAACGTCAATTCACCTGGCAATTTTGAAACCCTTTAATTCAGTATCAAAGAAATCTGAAGATGTACTTTTGCATAGATATAGCCAACAATGACTACATAGACAGTTCTGCATGGTGTTATGTTGCTGACAACAATTAGATTTTTTGTAATTTGGCTTTTTTTTTAGACATGTGCTTTTCTCGAGACATTGTTATGATCAAACAGGAAGCGCAACAACAGTGCCACCTCACCTACCCATGATATTAATGAAAAATTCTGGGAAGAAAAATAAATATTCATAAAACAGAATATGACATTGTTTAAGCTTCCACTGAAGAAAAATAATTATTTCCAGTGCAAATACGTAATAAAATTGTCTTATTAGTTATATTTTTTTTCTGTAAGATTTTATAAGAATATAATTGTAAAAAAAAACACTTTATCCACATGCAGTGTTACCCCCATAATAGATTACTAGGACAAATAATAGCAATCTTACATCAATTACAAATGATTATTTTTAGAGGCTGATAATAAGTTTGAACAAACTGGGACAGATGTTTGGTTTTATTTAATATAAAAATGATCAATTAAGGTCAATAAGTCATTCAATAAAACTAATAAAGTAATGATTGGTGTTTTGTATCACTAATGAAAATGTGGATATCCTTGATAAGCAGTCATTGATCAAATTAAGATTTTTGCACATTATTAAATCGGTTAGGGGCTGACCAGATGATCTTTGGGGGGGCGCTATGGATATTTGGTGAAAAAAAAAGATTGTTTCCCACTTTACACTGAAAAAAAAGTTTGTTCAGCACATGGAAATAAAAAAAAAGTTTGTTTCTACCTGTAGCTAGGGTACCGTAATGTTAAAATTCCGATAAAAAAGTTTGTCGCGAGTGCATATGCAAAAAAATTGTTTGTCGTTAATGGGACCGATAGATTTAAAGTTTTCATAATGATTTGTCAACTTCACAAGGGAAGGTTTTTTCTCAGTTGTATGTACACTCTAAAAAATGTGGGGACAAAATTGGTTTTTTAGATTCAAAATGGTTTTTTGAAAAACCAAATTTCAATGCAAAACCAACATGGATCTTTTTAAAAATCCATGTTGGATTTTTGCATTGAAATTTAATCCATGGTGGTTTTTTGCATTGAAATTTGGTTTTTCAAAAAACCATTTTGAATCTAAAAAACCAATTTTGTCTGAAATTTTTTAGAGTGTATGCATGGGCACACTCACCCCCGCATTCTAGTGTAAATAAAATAAATAATAAAAACGTAAAAATGCTTAAGTGCTTAAAACGGTTACACTGGCCACACATAGGTCGTCGAAATAAAGTATAACGTCCCATAAATTTCCTCTACTCAAGATAGTAGCGAAAGACAAGGGCAACCCACACCAACCAGCACAGAAAAATTCAAGAGAAAATTGACAGTGATAGTTATTTTCACTTAAGATTACTATTTGGAAATTCTTAATTTCTAAATTACAATAAAACAAAACAATTATATGGATGCTGAAAGAATAAAGTTATCATTTTGTGTCCATAAAATAAACATTTTTAACGACCTTATGGAGAGGTTTGATGGCTCAACAATTTATGTATTCATTAATTTATTATTTCCAAGCTTCTTGGTTAACCATCATAATTTCTATCACTTAGGGACCGTTCAGAATTTATGACTGGGAGGTGGTGATAGTTTTTTCTCCAGGGGTACTAACTTTTCACTTGTCAAGTGTTTCAAGGTGGGGTAATAATTTTTGACAACATGTTGGGTAAGAAATCTTAAAAACTAAAATGTCATAACATACTGTACGCCTAACATAAGCCTACACTCTGTTTACCCGCGCTTTTTAATTCGCGAAAGTCCACGAAGCTGCCGTATGTGTGAATGTCCAATTTTGTATGTCAAAGAGGGGGGTAATATAAAGTACACATGAAACCTAAACGTAGGGTACAAGTTTAAAAATCAGCAAGAACCTCGGGGGGGGGGGGGTGCAGTGGGGGGGGTGCAGTCCCCGATCCCACAAAATACGCCTCTGATAATCCCATGATATCGCCAATGATTAAAGCACTTAGCCTCTATTATATTTCATGAATGTGCGCTTGCCAGTTGACAGTGTTACTTATTTTAGTTTCTCCAAACACCTTTTTTAATAAGAAAACTCACAGGAAAAGCACTTGTGTGTATTGATTTAGAAGTGATTAACAAGCTATGCAAACTTACACTGCCTATATACCAAGTCCTGATGACAACAGTACCATATATGCTTTACCCCTTGCTTGAAAGGATCTTTCAACTTTGAGGACACAATGCAAGGTCAGTTGGAAGACCTTGACCCCAAATGCAAAATATTCACATCCATGATGGCCTGTCTCGAGTCAATGGACACTCGTGGGGGAGGCTTAGCGTTGGATGCAGGATTGGTGTTTGTATTAACATTGACCCCAAGTCGCAATCATCCGCAATCGACCAATCGTGCTCTTGTGTTAGCTGGTCATATTGCAGTGACGCACTTCCGTAAGAAGACGTCTTGTGATTAGTACCAACATTGAATTCCCTCTACCCAATTTACCCTTTTTCTATCCTCCAATTTCAGCGTGAAAATGAGAGTGTGATAAACTAAAAACGTAAAATTGACGTTACTCAAAATTCTCCCAATAGAATTTTTTCATTTTTGTCTGAAAATATTCTCCTGACCTTCCTCTACAATCGTTCACTTTTAGTTTTCAGGACTCATTTAGAAAATCCAAAACTTTTTTAAGGGACACTGTGTCTCCTTAGTGCCAATATGGTTTAGAGGCTAGTTCCTGTTATGGAACATAGGAGTACTCTACATGCTCTAGACGATTTGTGCACCATCTGGCAGAAAATGGTATCAAAGGTTTACCAAAGTGGCAGAAGTTAGAGTAAAAATGGTATGCAACAATATTTTGCTTCTGGTATTATCAATTAATCGGTATATCGGTATATATCAGTTCAGAACTTTATCATGATAATCAGTTCCCATATCGCGATATCGCGATAAATGTAGATAATAGAAAGAACAACCACTTTTTAATATGAAAATTTAATATATTTTTGGGCAAAATGACAAATTTTCATGCAAGAACTATACATTTTGACAGTATTTATGTAAAAAAAAAAAAAGTATTTCGCAAGAATGACACTGCTTAATTATCGCGATAAATATTGTGTGTCATTACAAATGTATTTTGATATGATTGTACACTGTAAAATTTGAAAACTGTGTTGAAGCAATAATTTGAGCTGTCTGAGAATGTTAATAATTTTCAAGCTATGATAGCTCAATCCGATAAGTTGTCAAGGTATGATAGCTCAATGCTGTAAGTTGTCTAAACGAATCATAACATTAAGCTGTGAAAACATGAAAGCTTCAGTTGTTGCAGATAGCTTGACATCTCAGTCATGCCACATATAGCGCCATCTATAACAAGCACTTCTCATAAGACTGCATTTAGTTTTAAATAATTATTTACTTACAAGAAAAAAGAACATTTATATTACACTATCCCAGAGAAAAAATTAGTAGCACACCACTTTAGCTGGTTACTTTTTTATTTTTATCTCTCTTAAATTAATTAGTGGTAGTAATTAAATGCATGCTTTCACATGTCAACCAACATTTCAAAGTCAGAGTGTGTTCAAATATAGGCTTCTAGCACTGTATACCAACTGATATGAGCCACAGGCCATTGGAATTTATTCACAAGAAATTAATTTTTAAATCTCCTTGTGATGCAATGGTCTTTTTTGAATGCATCTTGGGCCTGTCCATGTTGTGCTAAAATGAAGCATACTGGATCAGGTGGATCCCCTTGAGAGATCAAACAATATTTTGGGATTACAGCCCATATTCATAAATAACTTTATAAGACAGGTCACACAAATATAAATCAAAAGCAACTAAAAATAAGTCAACAGTACTCAACACAGCTCAAAATTTTGAGTTGTGTCAGCTTGGATCAATAAGTCAACAAAAATCAATATTTTGAGCTGTAAGTCAACACAGCTCATTGTTTTGAGTTTTCTCAGCTTGAATACCTTAGTCAAAATAGCTTAGTATTTTGAGCTATCTCAGCTCGGTATTTTGAGTTATCTCAGCTTAAAACATTAATCTATATGTTAGCTCAATCAACTTGTGCAACCATCTCACTCAATCAATTGAGATGAATCAGTGCCTCCGATTTTACAGTATCAACTTGCCGTCTGCACACAAGGGAACGTAGAATTATAAGGATCTCTTCCTTGGCCAATCATACTGCATGTGTGTTCCCGCAGTATATTACAGCTCCTTCGACTATTTTATACCAAGATTTGTTGAAATAGCTTTTTTTAATGTAATTAAAAAGTGATTTTCCAAAGAACATGTTCCAATCCTTTGAATGGAAAAAAAAGATGCTTACGAAGTCAATTTTTCTTTAATTTTGTGCTTCAACTGCAATTTAGATTCAAATGAATAATATCATCTCATAACTTAGCCTCATTATATCTTTTGCAATGTAATTTGAGATCACGAGAGTTTGATGCATGTATGCATTTTCCCAGACGATGTAGTCCATTCAACTTTAGAAACTAATCAAAAGCTGCCTAAAAACCTACTTTGAAAAGTAAAAAGACTTCATTTATTCTTGAATAAAAGACACAGAAATAAATTTGATACATTTTACATGAGTTATTCTAGCTTGCTATCCGTGCACTTTTTAGTGTAATTCACAGTAACTAATTTAAGTGCATTTTTAATTACTTCAGGAGTTATCACAAACTCTTGATAGTAGCGTGGGGCATGCAGCCTTAATTTCGATGTGCCATTTGACCTACTTTTTACGGTCAATTATTTGAATGCTTATGCAGTCAGGCAGGAACACTTGACTCTACTTATAACTAGTGAAACAAATGTCTGCCAATTTGAATATAGGTGTAACAGCCATTTTTGAAAAAATTGAAAATGGCCTTCTAACCCCACACATTGGGTAAGAAGCCCCCTATTATAATCCTGCGGCAATTTTTTTTGCGAGCATATTTAGCTTGAAAGTTATTTCTTGGGGTTCTTCGATCCTTTTTAATGCATTCTATTTACTTTTTCTCAATTTTAGAATTTTTTTTGTTCTGATTATTATTTTTTTGCCCTGTTTCAATCCTGGGGAACATTTTTTCTGTTTCAATTAGCAATTCTGTCAAGATTTAAGGAAAGACAGACATCATTAAATGGTGCCTGAAGCAGCTTTGAGGCCCCAGTGAAGGGGCCTTATGTCTCATACCATGCAGGGGCCTCTTACATGCACACATTTTAATTTGACTTCATTATTTTGAACTAATAAGCGAAAAACATGATCCAAATTATATTTGATAGTCACAAAGTAGAGCAATGCAGATATCCACCATACTTTTAAAGATTTCCAAAGTTATTTCTGACAACCCCTTTCAAAGAATTAATCAAAGTTACAAAATGCAAGCACATTTTTTTGTTTCTTGTGTTTCTGCTATGGTTTGTTGTTGTTTGCCCTGCAAATTTGTGATGCCCCCTTAAAAAATCTAGCTTGGGTTCTATCAACAAAAAAATAGAATGAAAAATTTAAGTTTTTAATATAATCCTGGGGGGCCTCTCACCTAACCCAGGCTTATTGTCCTGCCCCACTCTTTCAATTTTTTATTTTATATACACATTATTTCTTTCTGGGTGAAAATGTTAACAGCCAACCAAACAAATGTTACTTTTCTTAAAGTATCACTTTTCTGGAAGTATCAATGTGGTGATGTGTAAACAATCAAATCTCAGTGGTTTAAGTTGCTTTAAGATGCAATGCAAAATTATTTCAAATAATTCTGAAAAGTTCCCATTCTTACCTGGTGTCGAGCGAGTTTTGGAGGAGTGTCTGATAACGAATGATACTTCGGACTTGGTCGTTCCCTATTCAGGATTAAAACAACTAAATCAGAATTATAATGACTTCAAATACATGCCAGACTTGAATATGTCGAAAGCCACAATTACTCATCTGTACGTTGCCGGGTGGGCGTAGAGAAAAGTAGCATCAGGCCGAATCACTTCGATGAATATGACAAATTAATTAATCTATATTTTTTGGAAAACCAATCTGTTAGTCTGAAAGATTAAGCTTTCGCTGGACTTGGATCACAAAAGCACATAGGTATAGATCAGAATGCACAATGGATCAAAACAGCATGGTTTGCTATTCTGGACTCATTAAACTTCACACGCTGGACATCACCGATTCAGAAATGGAATGACGCCGGCAAACTTTCCTTGTGCAGGAGAATTTTCCACCGAGCTCTCATCGATCAATCTGTACAGTATCCAAATTAAAAATTGTCCAGAAAATGTTTCCAACTTTAGAAACCTGCGGACATTTGTATCAGGCTGCAACAATATCCAGAACAATGAGATTAACAATGTCTAAGAAAACTTAACTGCAGTTACGTGTTTGGAAATGTACAGACAGGCGGAGAACATCATGAAAGCCAAATTAACATCGCTACAAACCATGTTCAAACGAAATGCTCTCATGAGGACACTAGGGGGAACCGGGGCACATTGGGACACGGGGCACAATGAGGCGGTGGGGGTTTTCTTGGTTCCTGGCAAAATATATGATGCGGTAGTGCATGCCATCATATCCTGTTATTTGACATCCTGATGTTTCATTCCTTTTATCGGCAAATTGCAGCCACATGCAAACGTATCCATGGTGAGAATTTTCCTGGTACTCTACTAAATTCAAAGGGGTTCAATTCAAACCACTCTCTAGAAAAACCATGAACCATCAGGCTTTCTCAATGCTTGTATGAATCTGATACATTGTAACAAACAGTTATGGATTGCTATCCGGTCAATACACTCACTGCATGGTGCCTGAGAAATTAGCATTTTGGTGTAAAAGTCATATCAGGGTTCATTGGGACACTGAACATAGGGCACATTGGGACATACTTTATAGTGGTAGTATGTCAGTGTCCAAGTCAACTGAATGACCAGGAACAGCACACAATAGGTATACAGGCCACAGTGAATAAAGGCATAGTGGATTACCAAGCTCTGTGAACAAATTTATCGCAAAGCACCAAGTGTTACATAGATAGATGACCGCACCCAGAACAGTTTATGTTAAATGTTTAAAACTGTTTAAAGTTACTAATTATGGCACTGCAAGGTGTTAGTGCACTGTATATAGTCCTATGCACTTCTTATATGTAATATCTAGTGCAAATAGAGTGTCAAAATTGTTTTTTTTTATTGATGTCCCCATGTGCCACGTCACATCACTTTTTGTTGTCAGCAAGAGAGTACTAGGTGTAAATTTAGACTAATCTCTTATGCCTTGGATTTAAGCTCAATAGTATTGGCAATATTCATGCAATCTTCTGAGTTGCTCAATGTTTTCACATTAAGTAACATTAATATGATACAGATACAGATACAGATACTTTATTGGTCACATTGCATAAATAGATATACATGTATGTATATATATAACAGTGAAATTTTGGTACTTGGTACCAAAAAATTAGAAAAAAAAAGAAGTATAAAGCATTCTAATAAGCCCCCGTTCCCCCTACATGGACCTGTGCTGCAAATATATGTACTCCAACCCAAAAGATTATACAGATTTTGTTTTGAAATGCAAATCATATTATTATTGTACTGACTTTTTTCTTCTAGTAACTATTTGATAATCATGTACTGTATGTGCTCCTCTGACTTAAAAATTTTATGGGAATATTAATATGTGTACTTGATTTATACTTATCTGACGCAAGCTGCTTACATTCAATCACATGTTAGTGATGTTTACTTCCAGAAGTAAAGGTTTGTCCAGGTTTCTATTCACACTAAATAAGAGGCAAACCTTTCATAATATTACACACAAATGTATTATTGTTAAATGTTAACTGCTGGATAAATTGCAAAACTCCAATTTTCTAACTGCCCTGTAAAATTCAAATAAAGAGTTGCCGCGCTAATTTTTTGGCTTTTATTGTCTGTTTGGGCGTTATTTAAAATGGCGCCTTTATTTTTGGTGTAACTTCTTGGTAAGGTCAAATGTGACAAACAAGTCAAAAGGCAGACAGGAAATGGTCACAGCTGAATAACTTCTGGTGCAAAGACACTAGTTTATCTAAGGATCAATACCATATAATTTGTTTTGTCCATAAAAAATTATATGCAAACGTATTAATTATTTTTATATATAAAAATCAAGTGTTGCGTTTCTTTTGCTGGTGAGTGTACATTATTTTAGATAAAGAGCAAACATAAATTTGTCTGAAAACCCACAGAAACAAAATTCTGAAGTCAACTTCGACGCAATCTCCTGTAATATCGTAGTGCTCTGAACAAAGAATAATGGTACTTACACAAAGCAGTGCAAATAAAAATAGTATCGTAATAGCAGCCTAGAGTTTTATAAAAGTGAGGGAAGTAAAATATGAGGTGCGCAGTCCCCTATTCTTATGAAACTAAAAAGCGTGGTAGCACTAATAATTATAGTACTAACAACTGTAGCACTAACTAATATAGTACTATACTAAAATCGGGGTGAGAGGGAACAGTATAGTAAATTTGACTTGACACCTGCCTCCGGTAGGGTTCTCCTGGAAAAAAGGAGGAATTTACTAAAGAAGAAGAAGAAGAAGAATGACAAGTTCATACTTGTGTGAGTTCAGGAAGAAAGTTCATTTCTATACTGTCTGTGACACAGTTTCACAAAGAATTGTAATAATAACTGATTCAATCAAAACGGTCTGTCATGATGCAGACGCCCTCTCGGTTAGATTTAGTTTTGGGAACATGTTCAAAATACACGCAATCTTCTTCATCTGAACACCAGATGGCGCAATCAGAGTCGGTGGCGACATCTTTGTACTGTCTTGGAACATGAAAGCCGACTGGTAGAGTGTTTTTGAATGATATCCCTCCATCCCTGAATGCTATAGCCATGATCCTCACTCCTGGAAATGCAAATTTGAAGAAGTTATTATGTTCAAGGGGATGCCAGAAGGAAATTTGGGTTGCATCGGCGTTCAGACGAAAAAGGACAAATCCATATCGGGTGACAAAATTATATTAAAACGTCAATGATAATTGCATTATTATATTCAAATGTTAGCCTAAAATAAGGCTTAAATTATAATGTGTTTAAAACATTGTTTTATCTTCAAGGTCAAAAGCTGAAATTTTGCATGGGAGTCAGAGAGGGGCTATAGAACACATTTAGAAGTTAGCCCGATTGATTTTCAGACTTTCGCTTTTTTGGGTCACCCTAGTGAAGGTAGGGCCTATTGTATTTTAAAGAGGCTATCAAATTACCTGGACAGTTTAGATCTTCCAGAGTCACTTCATCCCACTGCTTTCCGTCATGGGGTTCGGAGTTCTCTTTGACCAGCAACGAGTTTCGTCGCACGGAATCCTGTTGGAGTAAAGCTCGATAGTCAGTCGTGTACAAGTTTGCCCTTTGCACCATCTATAAGGATTGTCCATTTTCTCCAACTGGTTGTACTTCAGTTCTATGTACTCGATCTCCGGCATATATTGCAGGCAAGAAATGTCGAAATCAGTTATCTTGTTGCCTTGCAGATACATGCGTTTCACCTTGACCATTTTCACGAAGATGTCCGCTCTCAAATCTCCTGAAATTTGGTTTGATCTCAGATGAATCTCCTCCAGGTTTCCGCCAATTAAACTGAAGTCAGGAAATGTGGTTATTAGATTATCGTTTAACTTCACTGTGGTTAATGATACACAGCCTTTGAAGTAATCTGTAGGGAGGTTTGTGATCTTATTACTGTTAAGGTCCAAATAGACCAGGCTTTTACAGGCTCCAACCAAATCTGGAGCCGCGGTCAGCAGATTCTCCTCCAAATCAATGGTCTGCAATTTCTCGTTGTTCGCGTACACATCCTTTGGAGTATGTGTCAGTTTATTTCGTTGTAAATCGAGCTTTTTCAAATTGATCAACAGACTGATGTTCGGGTGATTTTCCAATTCATTTTCATAGAATGAAATTTCTGTCAACCTTGGAAGGTCCAAGCTTCTGTTATCAGGCTCTGTTTCATTAGCACTGCAATTTTTGACTGGAACATACTTCATTTGATTTTTTCCCAGATTCAGTGAAGTGAGAGACCGTAAACCATTCAACGCATCCAACTCCAAACATAATTTACCGGCATTCCACATATTGAAATATGTCACTTTAGTGAGGTTTTTGAAGGCATCATTAATTTCATTATCTTGGATTTTGTTGTTGCTCGCAATAAATGCATTTAGGTTCTTAAAGTCAGAACAATTTGCTGGGCAATTTTCAATTTGGTTGTCATACGCACTGATAGTCCAGAGATCTGGGGCAAATATTCCAATACAAGGAAATGTCGTCAACGCCTTTCCATTTCTGATGTTCAACGTATGAAGTTTAGTGAGTCCGGAAAAGGCGAACCATTCTGTTTTAATCAGTTGTGTATTCTCTTCCAGATTTAAATACTTGAGTGATCCAAGTCCAGCAAAAGCATAATCTTCCAGTGTGACAAATTTATTTTTATTTAAATGTAAATCAAACAACTTGTCATAGCCATTGAAGTGATGTGGTCTGATGTTAGTTATACCGCAACCATCCAAGTACAGATAGGTAATTGTGGACTTTGACATATTCAAATCTGGCAGGCGTTTGATGTCATTAAAGTTCAGATTCAAATGTGTTAATCCAGAATACGGAACAGCTAAATCCCAAGTAACATCTGTGATCAGACACTCCTCCAAATTCAAGTTTTTCAGTACTCCGTCGATGCCACGAAAGAAAGGGAATGCCGTCAGAGGGTTCTTTTTCAAAGTTATCGCATCCAATATTTTATTGTGTTTGAAGGCTTCTTCAGAAATCGTTGAGATTTGATTGTTTTCCAAGTTTATAGACCGAGCATTCGGTGCATGCTGCAGGGCACTGGCTGGGATGGAAGTGATAGCATTCCCATGTAATTCTACTCTGGAAATGCTGCTGTTTGTGATGTTAGGAAAAGATTGTAATCCAGCATTATTCTGTCTGTAATAGTATGCTTTTCCATATTTGACACATACTAAGTAAAAAATTAAAATCTTCATGCCAATGTTCAGTTTTTCCATGATGGTCAATACTTCAGCAGAGCTAGCCACAATGTTGAACTTTACAGAGCTGCAACTAGACTTCAACTAATGATATGCAATACACAGTAAAGCTGTCTTTGAAACAGTTAATAAATTCTTTATTTTGTCCAAATACAAAAATAGATCAGTTCAACAAAACAGGAAGCACATGGCATAGCAGCCAAAGCAATGCAATTTATTCATAAGTATAATTCATCAAATATAAGTACATGGCTCCAGACTAGAAACTAGAACTGTTTTCTTGGTTGTCCAGGACAATAGTATACAAACATTAAACAGTAAAGAAATGCAACACTAGATTTGCTCTTATTTTTCCCTTGTATCAGAGTCTGTGCTGGGCAAGCAAAAGATCCCTCACATGGGGTAAATGTGTAACATGCTGAGGGCTCCCGCTCTCTCTCCCATCTCATCAATCAACCCTCGTGAGCGTCCAGAACTGGGCTTAGAGGACTGCACTTACCATATCTATCTATCTATCATAATTTTATATACTTGACTGATTGTCAAAGAAAAAATATGACATCAATAATCTCACCATACACATCAATGCCATTCTCAAAAATAATTTGCTTGAGCTCCACCTTGTGGTTTGTTGATTCTTGTAAGAAAAAAAACACAAAAATTCCCCCAGGGTGCAAGCGGCGTAATACGACATCATTCTCAAGTCGGATTTGATGTTCAAATTACGTTACAGTAAAGGTGATCAGGTGAGCTATTTTCAGACTATGCTTTATCATTAATTTTGTCTAGAGTCTATCTTCTCAATTTTTAATTCTTCAGCAGCCAGTCTGGTACAAACGAAACTTCTGTGATTTGTAATTCTGAAACATTGTTTTGAAGTAAAATCGATGTCTGTATTACACAAAACTGAAAAATTCATGATGACATTCTCCAAAGGAAGAACTTTGTATCCCATGGGAGACACGAATGACAAGTAAAATTTGGAGACACTAACCATACATAACTTAAACTGAAGGACATAAATAAGTTATCACTTTTCAATTTGAAATAATATAAAGAATAAAATTCTTCAAACTTATTTGTGGGGTGTTATATGTTCTAGACATTATAACAATGAACAATTAGTCATGTTTACATACCCTTTCATGGGTTATTGCCTCTGCACTGGTACAGGTCATGAAATACACTAATTAGGCTAATACTTGAGATCGTTTGCCCTTAACTACACAAAAAGCACTTAGAAAAGTTCTGTGATGTTTCCTGAGTAGAGATGAGCAATGAGGTCCAGTAGTTGGGATGCTGGCAGCTGGCATGTCCCAGAAAGAGGTTGCACATCAGAGGGGCTGCTCCCAGCCAGCAATCAGCAAGCTCATGACCAAGTTTGGTCTAACAGGCTGAATGAAGGACCTTCCAAAGTAAGGCAGACCTGCAGTCACAACCCATGATTAAGACAGACACAACATCCATCAGAATCTGGGTGACCATTCCAAGACCGATTCAAGACCGCCACATCCACAGCTGCTGAAATTCCAGGCTCTCAAAACCCAAGAGTGAGTGCCAAAACAGTTATGAGATGGGTGGCTAAGCATGGATGTTTGGCTGGTATTAGCCACTAGATGGCTCAAGTACAACTTAGCATTAAGTAACTGTCCTCTGGTGTCAAGTGAATCAAGTTAGGAAACTGAATATGAGGTAAAATCTGTATCAAGGAAATAAACTTCTGGCCAAAGGGAATGAAGAGGAGCTTTGCTTGGCAATCCTAAATGGTAACTGTTACATCCTGTCAGGACCTACTGCATGGGGCGAAGGCTCAGGAGAAAGTGGTAAGACTTCCAGAAGAGGAATACTAGTCAACTAGTAACCACACCAAGTCGTAACCAAACCAACTCGTAACCATTTTTCATTTTTCCCAACCAAGTCGTAACCAAGAGATCTTGGAATCAAGGGACCATGACCAAGTAGTAACCAAAAAATAAAAATTGTATACCAACTCGTAATCAGTACTCATCGCCAACTCGTAACCAGGTAAGACAAACTCGTAACCAGGTAAGACCAACTCGTAACCAGGCAAGACCAACTCGTATCCAGGTAAGACCAACTAGTAACCAGGGAAGGCCAACTCGAAATCACCAGTTGATCTTTGGCGGCAGTTTACCAACTCTTAATCACGGCAGATGATGCATTGCTTGATAACCCAAGTAGATGACAGGAGGAGCACTTGGTTACGACTTGGTAGGGCCCTGCCTGATTACGACTTGGTAGGGCCATTTGGTTACGACTTGGTAGGGTCCTGGTTACGACTTGGTAGGGCCCTTGGTTACTAGTTGGTAAGGGCAATAAATTGATTTTAGTGAGTGGTTACCAGTTGGTGACCCGCCAAAAAAGGATGGTTACGAGTTGGCAGAGCTTTTGGTTACCAGTTGGTTGGTTACCAGTTGGTTTGGTTACTAGTTGGCATGGTTACTAGTTGACTTGATACCCCAGAAGAGACATTGGCATAGGAAGCTGGCCGGAAGTCAGTAAATTATTTTGGGGGGGGGGCTGCCCAAAAAATGTTTTCAAAATCCGAAAAAAAATTTAATTCTGAAAATGTTCTGCCCAAAACTCCCCGAAAAATTGCTTTTCCGAAATTATTGCACCAAAAACTGAGCAAGGAATTATTTGTTTTAAAAAGAAAACCCAACTCCCCCCCCCCCATGGTCACCCTCAATACGAAAATATAGATGAATTAATTAGCCTGATCAAGTATGGTGTTAACGTAGCCAACTATAAGGTCAAAGGGGCTATTGTGATCCAGTAAATGTATAATAATATGCATTATGGCCTGAAAATACAACAACTTCAGTCTGACTCAATGCTCTCAGCTGCTCTTCACTTTTGCTGTGTCAGAAATGTGATGAGTTTGGCTGTGCTGTCTTTATGCTTCAAACTTGATGTCTTGATAATGTTTCTCTGTTGTTCACAGAAACATTCTCAACTTCTTGACAATGAAAGTCATGAAGGAAAAAAATCAACACAAACTGAGGATTCTAGCACATTCTCAAAACTGTAGAAAACAACAATACATCCTAAATTTTATGTATAATTTTTATGTGCTATCAAACTCATTGATCTGTTTGCCATGCATCTGCATACATTGGAAAAAGTTACTATTTTACTGTGTACATTTTTTATACAAAAGCATGCTAAAAGTGTGAAGAGAGTCCAAGAAGGAGACAATGATCTGTCCAAAAGTGAAGTGGTGAGTCTTCCAGTGTTACTATAATTTATTTTATTTTATTTAATATCTGTGATTATTGGAGTCTGTTTCATGTTTTGAAATATCCTGATTGAGAACAATTAGAGAATCATTATAAGGTCAGTTCAGTTAGTATAGCAGTTACAGTCATCCTTCGCCTCATGACTATGTCCTCCTCATGGCCTAATTATTTCCTCCAGTGTATAAACACATGACATAAAACCCCAATCACCCATCATCATCCACTAAATCACGAGTCCAAAATACATCATTTATCTTACTTATTAATTTGGCTAGAAAGAGTTTAGGTCTACTTCATACCTGTAAATTGTTGTTCATTATCTAGTAAGAACTGACGGATTTATGTAAATTGTAAGATCTTACTTGTTTCAAATCACTCTCTGGTTTATATTGCATTTATTTTGACCAGGTGGATTATCTCCGAGGATATGGATACCTTCTACAAAAAGACAGATCCTCAAAATCGTCAACAAAAGCTATTGAAACTGCAATTGCTGAATTCCAATTATACGTTGGTCTGCCTGCCACAGGTAATTGTGCACTATTTTGAAATATGTATCTGTGCACACACCCATTTTTGAAGAAAAAAAATCAGCTTATTAGCTGAACATTCTGTATATCTTGACCTTCCTTCCCATTATTGTTTTCATTTTACAGGCTTTCTGGATGAAATGACAGCAAAAATCATGAAGAGAAAGAGATGTGGATTACCTGACAACAAAAATAGCGTTTCCTGGTTTCCCCAGAACAAACGTGGAATTTTTGGTACGTCGGAATTATTTTAAATTATGTTTCTCTCAGATTCATAAATTTAGAGCTCTTTGCACATTGGCAGTCAACTAGAAAAAATTATTATTTTTTTTCAACTCTGAAGCCTTCCAAAAGGACAATCAAAAGAAAAAATTTCTTCAGAAACTTTATTTTTACACCTGAATGATTTTTGGTATTAGTTTGATTATAAATCACAGAATCAATGCCATCCATTTTATTTTGGGGTAAAACATGTATTTGAAAAAATATGAGCTAAAATCAAGTGTTGCTAATCACATAGTAGCTCTAAATGGCATTCATGTAAGCTAAAAATTAGCCTCATACGTATTTCTTATGTTTCTACAGGAACTAAATGGCCGTCGACTAATGTGACTTGGAGTTTGAACACCGTGGACGGTAAATTTGGAAGGGACACTCTACGGGATGTCATCAGGATTGCTGCCAGGGTAGATACTGCATCTTTTTTAGTTTTCTTAAAGTTAATAATGTCTTGCGCAAAAATGGTGAAATAAATATATTCTTTCTTGACAGTCTCGAAATAAATAATGCCCGGCGGTTGAGGTGGGGATAAAACACAGTGTAGTGTTATTTAGAAACAGGTATTTGCAGACGTTGCATGCTAAAAATAATCAGTGTCACCGTTACTGCAAAATAAATGATTTCCCATCAAGGAAACTTACATTTACTCCTCCCTGATTATCTAATGGTCACCTCCTTAGCCTACCAAGTGCATAAATAGAAGACGTAAAGCCCCAATCATCCATTCATCGTCCTTATTTATTTAATCTTCATTGCAGGAATGGGAAGAGCCCACACTGCTCAGAATGACAGAAACTCATACAGGATTAGCTCAAGTGGTCGTTGATTTTCTCTGGTGAGTAAAGCTTAATTGCAGTACAACCCAAAATAAAGTATACTGAAAAAAAGGCTTGTGTAAAACAGACAAAATGAACGTTAGCTGGTGTCTGTCCAAAATTTTGTGTACATCAGACAAGATTTATTTGTGAAATAGACAAGGAAATTGTCAATCCTGATAAATTTTCTGTTCGATTTGATTGATGAAATGTAAAAATATATACTGAATTTACACAAAATTTTGGACGGACACCATCTAAGGTTCATTTTGTCTGTTTCACACAAACCTTTTTTTTCGGTGTACTACTTCCCCAGCAGGAACGAATAATTGGCCACAACTTTACCCTTTCACACCTTTTGGCTCCCCCAAAT
Organism: Platynereis dumerilii; assembly: GCA_026936325.1. Classification (NCBI taxonomy): domain Eukaryota; kingdom Metazoa; phylum Annelida; class Polychaeta; order Phyllodocida; family Nereididae; genus Platynereis; species Platynereis dumerilii. Next base: position 4,581,492 of record JAPTHN010000019.1, on the reverse strand, counting down.
CACTTCCTATCTTTACCCAATTGAAACTACCTTTTAAAATTGTATTAAATTTATTAAATCAATACCAATTCAAACTCGATCAACCCCATTGTCTTTGACTTATTTGATTGTGTGCCCCTTTGCTAATTGCTGTCACATTTCCAGCTGTCTTTAATTAATAGACTAAATATGGGAAGAAGTTGTGGTGAGGAGTCAAAGGTAATTGTAAAGAGATATGGGATGGAGAGGAGAAAGGAGGACAGAATAGGGAAACATTGGCCTTCTGACAGAAAGTTGTATTACTTTATTTTCAGTTGTACTGTACCTGATCAAACTTGGCCTGAGTAAATACATAATACCTGAGCTCCTCTGGGGCCAAAATAATGAAATACTGATTACTCTATAAATGCTAAACGGAACAGCAGAAATCTCTGAAAGAATGGCAGAGAAAGGTCAATTATCAGCATGAATCAGAGAAATTTTACAATTCAGAAATGTTTAAGATTTTCATACAAAATCTAATATGGCAGCAAAAATTTGATATAAATTTAGAATATCGAAATATTTTAGGAGTCTCTCAGATTTTTTTTGAAATTCTCTCAGAAATTGATAAACGAAATCTAAGACATTTTCAAGATAATCTTAAAAAATTCTAAGACCTTGACAAATTGTGTGCTATTATCTCAAAAAATCCTGTTATTAATATCACTTTGTGATTCTCTTAATTTCTTAGATTCTCTGACATATATTTCCAAGAGAACAATTTAATGAATTCGATCCTGCGCTTTGGACTTCTGATTTAAAATTAATCCATCAAACAGCACTTATGTCAATCTACATTATTTTCTTTGCAGGCCAAAAATTGACGGCTCCCACCAAGGAGACACTATCCCATTTCAGGAATTTGACTTGGCGCATGCTTTCTTCCCAGGACCCACTGCTTTGAGTGGCGACATCCATTTTGACCTGACAAAGAAATTCTCTTTGGGGAAATACTGCTGTATATTTGACAGTAGGTGAACGGTTTTTAATATAGTTTAATATGATAGGCCTATATTACAAAAATATAGGATGCTGAGGAGTCCAATATAGACATAACTGGACAAAGAAGAGCCACATGATGGTTTCGCTGAGTCAAAAGAAGGCGCTTGCATGGAGTCCGACATAGTTTTTCTGAATCCAATTACACTCTATATTGGACAACCTACCTAATTTTTTGTTATATTCTACATAAATGAAGCCACTTTAACAAGGTTCAATGGTTATTAGCCAATTTGATAGTACAGCAATGCCAGTTTGTGTTTCTTTTTCCTAGCCAAATGGAACCTCATAAAAATGTATTCTATCATACATCCACAATCAGTAGGCGCAGATTTACTTAGTATACAAGTAATCATAGGCCCATCGGAGAGGAGGGTAGGGGTGGCAACTGACCACCCCCACCCCAAACCTTTGAGAAAAGGCCCAAATTCAGGCAAGGAGGCAAAAAATTCGGGCAGATGATCAAATACGTATATATTACTGAAAATCAGGGGCAGATCTCCCAACTTCAGGAATGTTGGTTCCAGGGTTCCGCATTCCTTTATAGAGGGTTTTAACAAAAAAATCGGTGTCCTAATAAACAACATTTCTGTATTGAGAAAAACGCAATTAGGGGAACGAGGGGCAAAACGGGCCACCTAACTTCGAAGGCTCGCTGCACGAAGGTGGTATATCATGCGAGTGCCAAATAAGGTCTGACCCATGAAGAAGTACCAATACCACTTGCTCCAGCACAGAAAAGTGCTTTTTTAATAGTTCCAATTCAAATTTTCCCCTATTTTCAAAAATGCAACATTATCCCGTTTTGCCCCATGCTTGGGGCAAAATGGAATTTCATATGGGGCAAAATGGGAAGAAATAAAGTTGCAAAAGTTCTGCAATAAATCAGCTGTTTTGATAATAGCCTACTAAAAAGCATGTTGACAAACAAAAATGCATTAATTCATGTCATTGCAATGTGAGGATATTGTAGAATACTAAGAGTAAACAAAGCAATAAATTATGAAATCAACATCTCAATACAGGATGCAATCATAGCTGGGAAATGATGCTAGTAATTCTGCATTCTATGTAATTATTTGACAAATTATTTAACCATAAACATTAGGTTACAAAAGAAACAAAATTAGTTAAATTTTGTGGAAATGTGACATTTTTATGAATATTCACGTAACTCTGATTTCTGAGTTTTCTTAAAAATTTAACAATTTAAACCGGTATTGGATTTGACTATGCTATTTGAAAGGCAGTTACATTCGTTACAGTTTCAACAATACAGGGTTTTACCACTAAACCTAAATCGTCAAGGTATTACTGATGCCATGGATTAGATCCACAAATCTCTTGTGATTTTTTCAAATTTTGCCTGTTATATGACCAGAAAGTGTATCAAATGTCTCAAATGTCATGGTTGAATTGACCCAATATCAAGCTTCAACCTTTTCTAGGCTGGAATTGCTTTTTTGAGCTTCCCATTTTGCCCCCGCAGGAGGACTCCATCTTGCCCCAACCATGCAGGGTAGATTAAAAATGACCTACTTACACATGACTAAGCACCAGACTAGATTTTTTTGCCTAATATGCATGCTTAGTAGTACTCTAATAACACTGACTATGAATTATTTGGCTGGGAACGTCATTGGAGGTATTACACCATTTCCAATAATTATGATTTTTTTAAGAAAATCGATCAAAAACTTCAAATTAACATAGCTGCATACCTGTAACATTTTCATCAACGAAACTTTCAGGAAAAGTTGGTCATATATCCTATTTTATTTTCCAACCAAAAAATGAGAAGGCAGGTCAAAACTTTCCGAGAAAACTTAAAAAACCATTTTACCCCGCCGCTCCGTCTTGCCCCTCGTTCCCCTATAGCCAAAACTTCCAATTGAAAAGCTTTTACAATGCACTTCCTGTAGTTTATAAATTCAAGGCTAAATTACAGCATCTGATCTATAACAGTCGTTGAGCAGTGAGCAACTGAGCATTCTCCTCAAGCTTTATTCTGGGCAGTTTTGACCGGATTGTCATACCAGCTCAACAGTTTTGGAGGACAGAAAGTAATGAAATCAACATTTAATGGTAATTTCTTTAGAGGGTTTTTAAGTTGTCAAAACTGAGGGTTTTTGCATTAAAAAGAGGGTAAGAGGGTTTTAGGCTAAAAAAAGGGAAACCCCTATTTTAGAGGGTTGGTTGGGAGGATTCAGCAGGGGCTTCCAAGCAATTTCATTGGACATGGCATAAAATTCGGATCTTGAAATCCGGGCAAATGTCGCTCACCCCTTCAAAAATTCCACCTGCCGTAGCCTATACAAGTGATTTTGTTTCAATTTCAGTGATCGACCTCTATTGGGTGATGGTGCATGAGTTGGGTCATTCCCTTGGATTGGATCATACCGCAAACATGAATTCTGTAATGTTTCCAATTGCGCCAAATCACAAGTATCGACGACTGAGTGCGGAAGATGTGGCCAATGTGCAAAAGATTTATGGTGAGATAGATATAACAAGACATCTACTATCCTTCCTATAAACTACACTATCCAAATAAGCCTACCAAGTGCATAAATACAGGACATAAAGCCCCTCCCTATCATCCATCCCTGCATACTTAACTATATTTTATGATTTTTTTGCAGGAGTAAACCCATCATACACTAGCGGTGCAACTACAAATTTACATCCAATAATTCATGCAATTATTATCATGCAAAACCTAATTGTGAATACTTTTTTGATATTTTGAATATATTTCTTACATGTTGTGTATTTGCATGATTTATTCATTTGAATAAACGTACCATAAATGAATCGCACTGTATAAATTGTTGGTTGCCTAACTTATCTTTGCATTCTGGTCTCGTCATAACAGTTAAGGTTCTTATAGCATAATCATTAAGTAATCCCATGGCAATAAAACGAAGACTAATCTGTTCGCATAGATAAATGAGCGCCACCTTGAAAAATTTGCTAACAAAACCTGAATTTGACTAACAGGACAGCGTTCTGAAGGATTTCTATGCTGGACGGTAGGCCTGACTGGAATCAACATTTTACTAGTCATGATGCAAGTCTCTGATTGGCCACTTTGTCAAAAGGCTGGTATCAGGCAAGGCAGGAATGGGGGTCTCAAGAGAACATTAATTCCACCTTCTTCTGCTGTTCTTAAATGTGCATAATCAAGTTACTACATTTGCCTAAAATTCCTGCTTTGCTCTTTTAAAAATCTCGATAAAAGATTCCACAATGTTGTGACGCACATTGGTGTGAAGATTTTTCCCCCTTGGAATGCCATGTGTCTTGGTAGCTAGTGGTTCGATGGTATCCTTGTAATTTTGAGGTCCAGAGTTCGATTCCACTGCATGGCAATAATTTACCTCTAAATTTAGATACTGACAGGGAGCCATCTGGTGATGGACATGCTGCAAAGTGACCAAGCAAATGGAACTCAGTTAGGCTTGAAACTCCTACTGCCGAGTTTCAGATAGCATTCTATAAATTATGATCAGTTTTCCTGTACATTGTAGACAATGTTGAAATTCAATTACAATTGGCAAACATTGTTTCAGCATAATTCTGAATTCCAATCACCTAAAGTGAATTTCACTGCTTCTTGTTGTAAATTTCACAGCTGCCTGTAGTAATTTTCACCGTTGTCCAACATTTAAGTTTATCACGAAAGCAATTCATAACTGTTTGTTGCGATATATAAAATTCATACAAGCACTGAGAAAGCCTCATTCTTCATGGTTTATCCACAGAATGGTTCGAATTGAACCTGTCCATGTTTACTTTAGTAGCAGGAAAACAAACTTTTCCTCGCCATACTTCTGCATGCGGCTGTAATTTGGCATCAAAACGATAGAAACGTCAGGATGTGAAATTACAAGATATGACTACCATTTGTGATTGATGCTGGCGAAAGTCTTGGAAGCTCAGTTTGGCTGACAACAAACGAAATGTCTTGAGTTGTAAATGTCATAAATTTTATTATGACGACAGATCTATGACACATATTCATAACAGTTGTCAGACAACTTTAGGTGGGGGCAACACACGCCACCGTTCGAAGAACACCCCCACCTAAACAGGACCGCAGCCGATGAGTCTATCACCAAATTCACCATGCAAATCAAAGATGATTTTTTTAAATATTTGGTCTTGTCGGGTTAGGTTTTGCACAGGAAATTGCACTGCACGGCTCCACCTTTATGGCCGATGACATATATGAATTATTGTATTTAGTCATTTATTTTCACGTGGCTCACCTGGACTTCACAGTTCACATATTGACATGAACGATGGATCTACCTTCACAACTGAGGCTTTTCTATCTGCTGTTATTAATCATTGGATATATACATGCAATCAATATCACTGAGGCCATCTTAAGGGATGACAAAACTACAAGGGTGAGTTATTAATTTACTGATTCTTGTTTGGGGGGGAGGGGGATTATCTCAGTATTGGGTCCAGGGTTTGATCAAACGAGTGGCGTACAGCCATGGCCGTAAGTTTTCACTCATCTGCAATGCTGCACTATGGTGCAATTATTGTGACCAATCATAACAAAGCAAATACTTGCTCAATCCTCAGTAATTCATCAGCAATTATAGTTTGTACAGAGTAGAATGTGTTCTGGCAGAAATAATTGCATTAAATGATATTAGTGAGGCAAAATAATGAATAAGCTGAATTTTGAGCATAAAATCAATTATGGCGCTATATGTTATTCTCATGGTAGTAACAGCCACCAAAGTTTGTGGATGTGTTGTGTACACATAAAAAGTATTCATGACAAAATTAATATAAAATACATCATTGAATTTTTTGTTCTTCGGGTTTTACTAGAACTGTTTTTTTCTTTAAATATGGCGAAACTTTATGTGGTGTAGAAAATAATTGCACTTCTTCTTTTGAAAGAAAATTCAGTCAAATGCTTTCCATGGATGTGGAATTTCAGAAACAAATTAAATTTCATAATAAGAAAAATGATTTACTACTTTATTCTAACATCGGAAATTAACAATTTTTCTACTCATAAACACATCAAGCGAAACCCGATCAAGCAACGTTAAAGTCACGTATTTAAATGTAATTTTGTCATGAATGTTTAATTTTGTGTGTGTCCTACACATTCAGACACTTTGGTGAATATTGCTATCATGTGAATGAAAATATAGGATCAAAACTGATCATATGCTTAAATTTCAAATAATTCGGTATTTTGCCTCACAGCTATTATGTAACATTACTCCATTCACAATTTTTATCAGAACACCTCCAAGTACATACTAACTATAATTCCTGACATTTTGGTGAAGATTGAGCAAGTATTTGCTTTGTTATGATTGGTCAATGTTATAGCACCATAGTGAAGCATATATGGCTGCTGAGTGAAAACTTGCGGCCATGGCTGTAGTCTAAAATTTAAGTAGTGAGGTTATGAAGCCATGCATTGTTAAATTAGATGACATATTAGATTTAGGGCAATTCCGTAAAGTCTGATTCACAGATTTGACACTTTAGCAGCTTGTGTAGCCCTACCATTACACCTCAACTATTTCATAGTTAAACAGGGATGAGGCCAGGTAATAGGGGTATCAGACAAGCCATCAACCCAAAGCTTCAAGTGTAACAGGAGCTGAGCTACAAAGCATATTTAGATCATGGTGTCGGACGTACATCACACGGTGTACGTCTGACACCATGATATTCTGCCATAGCTCGACTCCTGTTACACTTGAAGCTTTGGTTGACGGCTTGTCTGATACCCCTATTACCTGCCCTCATGCCTGGATATCAATGAAATAGCTAAGCTATAATGGGCTAAACAAGCTGCTAAAGTGTCAAATCTGTGAATCAGACTTTACGGAATTGCCCTTTATTTTATTTTTCCACGCCAGTGACGCCACACTCATTATTATTTTACAAATATAGGATAACCTTTATCATTCTGAATCATCTTCACAACAATTGTGTTACGTCATGTTGATTCACTAATTTCTATCGATTTATGAGGCACTAAAAGGTTGAAGATTAAATTTAAATATAAAAGTGGCTTCATGACCATCATCATGTCTTCCAGGAGTTCCTCAGAAGCACGGGATATCTTGACTGGGATGAAAACGACCAGCAGAAAATTTGGGAGAAGCTGTCGAAGAACCTGGATTTCTCAAGTCTCTCTGTTGAAGGTAGAATCAAAGCATTAGCATTAGACCAATATACCTATCAATTTGGTAGGGGTTTTGCAATTAGTTTTCTTTGAAGCATCAGCATTTTTGCTAAAATGAGGAAACATCCCTTTGCTATCCCAGCAAAAAAAAAGAGAAACCATAATAACTCCTTAATTGTCTTCTAAATACGATTGAGAAACAATTTTTTCCAGAAACAAGATGAATTTTTAACCAGCAAGTGCCATAATTGACAATTATTTTTATCAAGTGGCTCTTTTCAGAGTATTTTCAGGGTACCCAACTCAGGTCTAATATTCTGTTTGACTTGTATTAAACCAGGTTAGGAGAGTTACAATGGTCATTTTTCCAGCATTTTTTCTCAAAAATAGAGCGTCTTTTGCCTGCAAAGAATAATACTTTTTTTTTTAACGCTCACTAGAATCAAGTTTTGCATTTCTTTTCCTGGTGAGTGTATATAAGTTACTTCCGACTGCATACATTCATCTTTACTCATGACATAAGTTGTGTGAGGATGTATAGATATAATTTATATTCGGAAATCCCGCCAGATTACGGTGAATTAATTTTTGAAAAAACCAAACCACAGCTGATACAAAATCCATTCTTGATAACTTGTTTAGTTTTAGGAGTCTCGTATTTTGATTGGCCCCTGGATCCTTCTTTTTCTTTGGATTTACATTATTTTATAATCCGGTTAGCTTTTAAGCCAGACCTCTTAAAATTGGTACATATTTCGGCTATTGTATATTATCGTATTGTATTTGCACTAGGGCTCTATATCATTGCTGACATTCGATACGACACGTATCATCGATACACTTAATCGATACATGATTTGTACCGTCGGTCCGCCAATTCGGGCCGATCACCCTTTTAGAGAAATCTGTAACCGAAACCGAATTTGTGGCCCGGAAAGTTGGATCTCGCAGTAGAGCGGACGTCAAGATGACGATCTTCTCGAGTTCAGTTCATGATTCTATGGATATTTTCTCTCAAATCTCGGTAATAAAATGGATTTTTCAGGTTAATATGGCATAATTGAACCGAACCGAAAGTGCTGCTTTGAAAACCGGTACGGGAACCGGCCGGACTGTACACACCGGTACGACCGGTATTTATCGAAGCGGTGTAGTGCCCTAATTTGCACAACAGAAAAACTGGTCGATTTCCCAGAACTTTAAATTTGTTTTGTACTCCTTAATCTAATAATAATAAATAAATATTTTATTTGCCTCAAAATTGAGATATGTACATATAATATTTACAAATATAATGTATAAATATCAATAAAACATGGTAAAAACGTACACGTATAGTTAAGTAAAAATGTGTGATAAAAGTATTTCAGTAATTTGGCATTAAAATCATTCTTAAAAGATCTTTGTTGTTGGCAGTGAGGTTTGATAAAAGCATTTTACAACTGTCCATAACATCGTCATTCACAGGGAAGGCTTTTAATCTTGTAAGACAGTTTTTGGTATGGTCGTCATCTAAGAGTAGTCTTGGGATGGATTTGAAACCAGTCTCTACATCACATAAATCTTTTACTCTGCCATATAATGTGTTACCTTGAAATCCGATGCCAATTAAGTGCAGATAAAAGTCGTTTGATCGAGAATTGTCCAACATTATAGACTTAAATAAATTAACAGATTGAGTGCTGTATGATAAATAAAATGTTTTGGCCTAAAATCATTTATCTGCAACTATTTCCTGTCTTTCTCATGTATGTTTTATAAAATTTGAGTTTTTGCATGAGAATCTTCAACTTACAATCAAAAGGATGGTGTCATTTGAAAACCTGCTTAATAATCATAAGCCGAAAATGCACAGCTGCACTGATTTGTGAGATGTTTCAGATAGCTATAGTACGTGTCTCCTCTTTTTTAAGTAGCATGATTTTTGTCAATTTTTGGTGTTGGAACAGAACTAAATAGCAGACTTTCATAAAATATTGCATGAAAAATAAGCAAGTTTTAACAAATATCTCACTCTCTCTACAACTGGTTTTAGACGCATAGGCCTATTCTTATCACTGTTGTAAACTAACAGTATCAATAACTTTGTCAACATAGGATGTGTACGTGGCCTACTCTCTTGGGAGGATTTGGTGGTCCTTAGAAGGACCTGTGGTTGTTTGTTGGTTAGTCAGTTGTTGTCAGAAGAGATTTACTTCTTGGCAGCTTTCTTGGCAGCTGGCTTCTTGGCGGCCTTCTTGGGAGTCTTCGCCTTCTTGGGTTTGGCAGCCTTAGGCTTCTTGGGAGTCTTGGCCTTGGCCTTCTTTGGAGTCTTGGCCTTCTTGGGCTTGGCAGCAGCCTTCTTCTTGGGAGTCTTGGCCTTCTTGGGCTTGGCAGCAGCCTTGGGCTTCTTGGCTTTCTTGGCAGCTGGCTTCTTCTTGGGCTTCTCCTCCTTGACGGCCTTGTTCAGCTTGAAGGATCCAGCGGCACCGGTTCCCTTGACCTGGGTCAGCTTTCCAGCCTCAACGGCTTTCTTCAGATATTTCCTGATGAAGGGAGCAAGACGGGCAACATCGACCTTGTAGTTGGCAGCGATGTACTTCTTGATGGCAGCAAGAGACGATCCTTTCCTGTCGGCCAATCCCTTGATGGCAGCGTTGACCATGACAGCTGTAGTAGGATGATCTGGCTTCTTAGCTGGCTTCTTTGCCTTGGTGGCCTTCTTGGCAGGAGCCTTGGCTGGTGCTGGTGCGGCGTCAGACATGTTGTATAGAAGATGTGTATTGCTCAAATGCGAATCCACAAGTGAATACACATCTTGGGCTAGCAGCTAGCAAAGTTCACTGGGCGCGGACCTTAGCGGCGACAGCACCCTAGACAAGCTCAGCGCACCATATCCAATGAGTTCCCAATGTCAAAATGTGTTTTTACGTTTCAGGAAATCTTCAATATCTCCTGATCTATAACTCGCACAAATATTTTAGACCCACCACCGCGTAGCCAAGAAGATTATCTATCTACGCAGCTCAATATTTATACTGCATCTTCAAATTACAAGCTATAAAATAGGGATGAACAACTGGAGTTCAACATTTTCTTCCCAAACCATTGGACAAAAAGTCAAAGTATACGTTTAATAAGTGTCAAATCACGCCAATTTTGTAATTAAATGATAATATATAATTTTAACTACAAGTTCAATACATAATCTGAACAGTTTCACATTCAAATAACTGATTACTTGAGAGTTTTCTCAACCCATGCAAACACACCTCCATGAATCTGCGCCATTTTGATAGTCATCAAACACTGCTCAAGAACTTTAGTTTCACTGATCATCAGAATAAATACTTTATAAAGACCAACTACTGTACTATTTTGGGATTGCTTTCAAGTGATTGTACTTAGTTTTAACTTTTTTTGGAATTAGGCCTACACAGCACAATATCACTAGGCCAACAGTGTGTGTTATACCTAGGGTGTTATACATAACAACCATCAGCTGATCAGCTGGATATCAACCTTTATTTGTATGTATTTGCCAGAGGAAACAATGTATCCTTTGGTATTATGTATGAATTTATAGTGATTGACTAAACCAGAAGTCAGTGCAATCATTGGAAACCCCAACTTCTTCATTTATCTTGCTAATTTTTATCCTCTGCAATGTATATTGCCAAGGGTATTGTAGTTACTTTTGTGTATTGGCGTCTGCCACACTGGCGTTCGTCTATGTGTATTGGGCATTTTGCAAAAACTATGGTATGTACACTTGTTATATTCAGTGGCGTCCCTATGGGGGGGCACGAGGGGGCACAGGCCCCCCATATTGGACCTGTGCCCCCCCAGGTGCCCCCCCATATGAACTTTCCAACTCTGGCTAAAATATACAATTAGTATAGCGGGTGCCCCCCCAGAGAATCGCATGCCCCCCCAGGTGCCCCCCCATTTGAGACCCCCCAGTTACGCCACTGGTTATATTTTGTACAGTAATGGACCTTGCAACCTAGTTGTGCCTTTTGGTGGTCAAATTCAGACTACTGGTACTTTTTCGCTAATTAGAGAAAATCGGGAAAAATGCATCATATTCGTTACAGGACCATAAAAAAATATGGATACACAAATGGTCATAAAATTTGGTTATGGTATGTGTCAATTACCCAAGATGTGCCATTTCGGGGACTATAAATGCTCAAGGCAAAACAGAAAGTTGCACATTTTGAAAAAATAAGAAAAATCATTATTTTTTCAATGTAGCATGATTCCGTCAATTTTTGGTGTTGGACCCATGAAATTTTGAAAGAAAAAAGCTAATTAGGGCCTATTACTTTAAAAAAATTCCACCTCAGTAAGACGGACATTGATGTACAATTGGAAAAAAAGTGTCTTTGAAAATCAGGTGTTGCGTTTCTGTTGTGGTTGAGTGTACATAAACTCTTACATGTGCACCATCATGCCTATACAGTAACTGCAATTTTTTACTGAAACATAAATTTTGTATTTTTTCTTTTCCAGGAGTGAGCCCTTCTTAGGGAAGCAATATGTGACTTCTACTCGAGATGTAGAAATTTTCATAATTGTTGTCACCCCGGAGGCCTGGACTTATAGCTACTTATGTGTGAATACTAAATTTGATTGTCTGAAAATGTTCTTTGAGCAACCTGCATGATTTATTCAACAGAATAAAAACTGATGCATCGCCCTGTGTTAATTGGTTGTCATTGCATTCAGGTCAAGAAATGAATCATCTTGTCATGTTGCCTATTGATAGGACTTCTGCCCCAATTGGCCATGGCAACTGTGATTGCTGCTGTATTGACCAGTGACCAAACCTTCTTAGAGTCAGTATATTCTTTATGTATCCTGGCATTAGGGAACCGGCATATTAGTCTCCCTGTATTTGGTTCCGTGATGGGTAATTACATATCAACCATCGGCATCTGAATGTTTGACCAGTTTTCAAATATACAAGCTTAAAAGTCAGTAACATTTGATTTTACTGAGCTGTGATAAGTGTGATTTTAATTCATTTGACTCATTAGCGGCGTCAGCCAGCTTTTACCACAAGCATTTTTGCTAATCTTGTTAGCACTGCTGAGATCGCCCTCCATCACCAATCTCATTCAAACTTGAAATACAGACTCAATGGAATATTTCCTTGAGCCCAGTCGATTTTGGTGGCCCACTGTAACCAAAAAATTAATTACGAAAATGAATGGACTGTTGCTTTGGGGGTCAAGGGTCAAGCATGATCAAGTTTCGCGCGCATCCAAGCACATAGCTACAGGTCTGTCAAACCTGCTACATTGATGATAGTAGGCCGACAGTTACATTTCTTACAAGTGACTTCTGAAAAAAACATGCCTCATTTCACCATTTACTGGTAATCACTGCCATCAAAAGCCAGAGTCATTGTTTTAATTGCTCTTAACTTTTTCAATCGTAATTTACCTTCACACCTGCGAGCTGTCAAGACAGTCAAGTGTGTCAATTGATAGGCCTATATATATAGGCCTATATACTTCTGCCTACCCAATAATTTGCCATTTTAAAGTTAATCAATTATTCCATTAAGTGTAGGATATAATAAATGAGATGTTACTTATACAATAACATTTTTTTGGAGGGCATTATGGGGTATTAATCAGTTATGGCCAGAGGGCAGAAATCATTAACTTAATGCACGAGCCGCTAGGCGAGGGCATTAAATGATTTCTGCCCGAGGGCCATAACTGATTAATACCCCATAATGCCCGACAAGTAAAATGTTATTATCATTATTATATACTTTTTAAAAATTGTTTTTCAACTTCCCAAATTTTTATGAAGTACACTGCCATGGTTTTTCTTCCCCAAACCCCTGCAGATTTATAAAAACTGGCATTATCATGTAGTGATTAAATAAAATCATGAAAAACGAAGCTGTGATGGATAAATCTAGCCTAAAACTTACATTTTTAGTCCAGTTTGTCACTTTTCGCGCTGCGTTTTTCGATCTGACGCTGTTATTTTTGCAGATAGAGCAACTCTAGGGCTTTTTCTGTTATCTGTGACTCACTGCAGTGTTTGTAGGTTTTTGAATTTTGCAAATCGGACCATTTTTCACTGATTTCTAGCCAAATCTGACAATGTCTGACCGAATTTTTTATTCCTCATGTCAACAACGTCACCATGACGTCACGTCTGGTGACGTCACAATGCTTATAATACACAGAGGGCACCACTTGCCCAAGTGTTAATCACATTATGGCCCCCATGTGTTAACCACATTATGGCCCTCCATGAATTATGCCATATGAAGGCCCTGAAAAAAACTGTTAACGGCCTATTTAATGCATGGGCAAGTATATAATAATGTTATATAATACAAAGCCATGATTTGTAGATTCTATATATATATAGGCCCCTATATGCATGCGCTGCTTTTCAATGTGCCACGCCCACTTTTGGAGTGACCTGACCCGGTTTGAGGGGGGCACTCACTTTCCATTCAGTGAGACATGTTTTCCAGCCTTTTGGGTGGCAATTTACCACTGATCAGTAGTTCTAAACTATCAATTAGTGTCTTTTTTAATTCAGTATATTAAAGGGACCAATAAATTAATTTGACAATGCATAATTAGGCCTTACAATATTTAGGCCTTATGCACATGCCCAGAGAGGAAGCACTGCATATGCCTATGAGGCTAGGGGGGCTACTCTCGCTTATTTTAAAGAAATACACCTAAGTCTATTTATTTCAAGTGAAATAAACACAAATAAAACGCAATGTGCTAACTTTCTCTTCTTTGGTATCCTAGGCCTACATCCTCCCATTGTTGACAGTAACAACCTCTATTGTTTGTTTTGCAATGTGCATGTTCACAATTTTGTTCTAGCACATAGTAGGCCTATAATGCCCCTTTTTCCATAGATCTATACATCCATGGATATATACATGGATACATAAATTCAGATGTAGATAGATGTGTGAATTTAAGGGGTAATTAAATTGCCTGAGGCCACGGTGCATGCATAGCATGCTAGTTTACATATTTATTGTTATTTCTTATATATATGTTATTCCTGAATAGCTCGGTAATAATAGCTTTACAAGCTAATGTTCTCGTTACAAACACAGAGGACAAGTAAAAGTGATTTGATTTTACAAACAATGCATGCTTGCATCATTACTGTTATTTATAGCTAAATTAATTTACTTAATCGATATCTGCTTCCTAAACAAAATACCAGATTTTATCAATTTCTTTCAAATGGATTTTCTTATTCAGACATTTGTCCAATTTATTGTTAGTTTACAAGGCCATGTTTTTAAGGCCAGCTGCTCCAAAGGCTCATGACTAATCAATGAGTTGTTTTGAATCTTTGACGCCGCTTAAAGTGCTTGCACGTTATTTTTTATCAAGTTATTATTAAAACCTTGCATGTACAGTGTACACTCACCAGCAAAAGAAATGCTACACTTGATTTTATCTCAAATTTTTTCAAAGAACAGTTTCTGGCCAAAACCAAATTGATGGAATTGAATCTATGGTCGACAAGCATAATAGCACCTAAAAATCCTTCAACTGTGATAAGAAAAAAACACCTTACCTACATGAACATCTTACAACCAAAAGAAAGATGTCTTTTGAAAGCATGTCTCATAGACGACCAAAAGCAGAAAATTATTTCATTAATTTTATTTGTAGATTTTATCAAAAACTTAGAAAATTAGTATTTCAATAATTTTAAACACTGTTAAGAAAGTTTCATGCCTTTTGAATTATGCTTTTATCTGGGAAATATTCCCAAGATGCGTCCAACATGGTTTCATCATCATACAGCGGTCATCACAAGACAATAGATACAAATAAACGCCCGATATACTTTCATGTGCTGCTCCCTGGAAACAGGTAGAGCTAACCCGGCGACCCGGGACGTTGCACCACTCAAGAAGAAGAAGAAGACAAAAGCTACGGATTAGAAAAAGTCTTTTACTGCATTGAAGGCCGGATTTGTAAGTGAAAATCTCTTCCCTTCAATATATGAGTAGATCACTAGGAACTGCATAAAATATTAAAATTCAAAATCTGAATTTCTGATATTATCATGGAATGTTTCGGATAGCTCTGCTCCAACATGGACAGAACTGTAATTGCAGTAAATAAGTTAATTACAGGTTGATATTTTGGAATGAATTTCATTAATTTCAGAGCATCAGTCTCATCCCAGAAATTTCCTACGGGGGCGCTTCAGGCCAGGACCATTGCGGGCAGCACGATTGGCGTCTCCAAATCTGCCCTGTCATGCCGTTTGCTCTCGATTGACTGCCGATTGTGCCTTCGGTGCAAATGGCATCAAATTGAAATACTACTTTTCGGTGAAAATCACGCGTTGATATCTTGGAAAAACAAGCAAATGCCATTGCGACAACAAAAAAAATTCTGGGTCTGGTTGTCGAACTTCCAGCCCAGCATACGTATCAGAAAATTTTTTTTTTGAGTACAGGCAAATCGGCAAAATTGGCCATGCTGTGCCACCGGCCAATTTTGGCATTCAATTGTGTGCTGCCAAAAATGTAACCATTGTGACCATATTGATGTTCACTGCTGATTTATTTGGACTGGAGTCGAGCACCACCTGTAGGAAATTTCTGGAATGAGACTCCCATCCTGAAATAATAATTGCGTCAAAATATATAAGCAGTTCAACAAAAATAAGTCCCCTTTAAGAAAATGTGAATATCTCAAAGACCTCTTCTGCGATTTCTGTGAAAGTTGGCCAGTTTGCAAGCAAGCATATTGACAGTGTGCATGTGTATTTATAGCTTTATTGCTTAATTTTTGTTCGAGCCAGTAGACACCGATTGCAAATGTCCATATTTTAAAAAATTTGTATTGGCTTTTCCCAAAACAATTTTACACCAAGAGATGTTTAATTCCACTCAAATTATTTGTTATTGTATCCAAGGAAGTTCAACTGTAAAACTCTTACAATAGAAGTCCTTAGATGTCTTCTAAATAAGATTGAGAAACAAAGTTTTTCCAGACACATGATGAAGTTTTTCCAGCTGGTTGCTCCTTCATATGGTGAAATTGTTCTTATCCATTGGAAAGGCCTGGGACTTTTTAAAACAGGGGTAGGCTCACTCGAAGGCTGCTGGTTCAGCCAGGATTAATGCCACTGAGCTATAAATACACACATGTAAAGTCAATATGTGGGGCTATAATTCAGCCAACTGTCATAAAAATCAGCCATGGAATCTTTGAGATATTCAAGTTTTTCCAAAGGGGGACTTATTTTGGTTGAACTGTTTAGTTAAAGAAAATGTTCCATTTAAAAAAATACAAATATGTCATGTTTTGCAGTGTTACAAGCATGGAGAGAGCCATGTAGTATGAATACATTATTATTATGCTCTCTCAAAAAAAAATTATAAGTTGAAAAAAAGGAACACTCATTTTAACAGTTTCTTTTTTAATTGATAAATTTTAAAAATAATTCATGTTTAAGCATGCAGTCCATGAACTTTGTGGAGAGCGTTTAAACTATTTTTCAACTAATGCCTCGAATCTATTTGATAAGGGTAATATTTTTTATTCTAAGATTATTTTTATCATAAATAAGTTTGTCTGTTGTCACCAAAAACAAACACATATATACAAGTTTGTGTAGCAGATGTGCCCTGGTTCCAGTGCTGGCCACTGGTGGTGTTGTTGTTGCCACCAGGGGCTCTGCTGCACCTCCCTCCACCAGCCCAAATCTGGCAGAACAAGCCTGGCAGCAGAAGGAACAAGACCTACACAGATACACAGAGACACTTGGTACACTGCACATTTGTATTGTATTGTTCTTTGTGTATTAAACTTCTACATTGGTGTTCAGAAGTAACTTCGGAGCCCGGATGTTAATTGCTTGGTCACTGAGTTTGCAGTGAATTGAGCATTTTTGCTGTTGTGCTTGATCACATTATTATTGTGATTTGAGCATTTTCTATACTTGAGCTGACTTTCAAGTTAGCCTTGAGTATTTATTTATTGTTTCTCTGCTGTCAGGTTAGTTGTTCTCAGATTATTATTTAACAGTTCATACATTTTTTGAATTCTTACTTTGTGTGGTGACATTACATTAGACACTGTTGTTTGAATATTTTTCTCACATTTTAGGTGTCTGTATTGTATGCACTTAGTAGGATTGATCAATGTTTCAGTGTAAACTCTAACTTAGAACTGTTTTAAACTGTTAATACAACACATTAGTTTAAATCTATACTTCAATTTTTTTTTGGAGAGGAGGGAATAGTGGTCACTTTTGTTGCGGTTGTTGCAAGAAATTGCGTTACATACTGAGGTAATTGTGACATTACACTATTTCCAAATTCATCAAATTAGATGGTTATATAAATATTTAATTTACATTTAATTAGTTCTTTAGCAGCAAATTAACTTGATTGCTTGTGGTGGTTTTTCTAATTTGGGTGGAGGCACATGGCACCAACATAGATTTTAAAAGATCTTAGTTTGGGTTGCACATGTCCCCCTCAATTCAGTAATTTCACACAGTCAGTTTTATTTTGCTGATAGGTTAGAGTAATTTATTAATTTAAGATTTTAAATTAGTACTTAGTTGCATAGGCAGTGTGATCTTGGCTGTTGCTTACCTTTGAGGGCAGTATTTTGCTGCAATTCGAAGGAGTGGCAGTTGAGCTCTTGGCCTTGCAAACTTTTCTTAACTTTAAAATTATTCTTAAACTGTAATCAAATTATTTTGTAGTTATTGCCTAGCCATTGTGAACTGTCTGTTTGGCTTTCACTGAGGACAGTAACACTGATTTTCGGTGAACTTACAGTCAGATTATAGGCAAGTGCAAAATAACTGCAAATTATTATCTAATGTTTGTAAATTCTGTTGAATTCAGAGGGCAGATATCATTTTGCACTTTCTGAACTTGACAGTTTGAATTAGCCA
Organism: Platynereis dumerilii; assembly: GCA_026936325.1. Classification (NCBI taxonomy): domain Eukaryota; kingdom Metazoa; phylum Annelida; class Polychaeta; order Phyllodocida; family Nereididae; genus Platynereis; species Platynereis dumerilii. Next base: position 4,563,365 of record JAPTHN010000019.1, on the reverse strand, counting down.
AGGTGTCGTGTGAATATTTACACCTTCATTCATTTCATTCACACCTTCATTCATTTCATTCACACCTTGACCAAGAGGATTTGAACCTGTGACTAACATAGTACAACAGGACATCCTCTCAGGTCATATAGTGCACCCACTCCCAAAAAATTTAATAGGGGAGAGTGGGGTAAGTTGTTTATTTCTAAACTTCTGAGTGTTTTGCTAGTTTTCTACTGTGTTTTCTTGTAGAATTCTGTGGGAATGTGTATGCTTTGGCATATTGCATCTAGAGGTATTTAACAAGAGACACAGACAGAGACATTAGCAATTCTCTTTAAATTTTAAGTAAACAAGGTTTAAGAAATTTGACAACTCAAGAGTTCTGCTTCTTTCCAATTGTGGTACCTTTGTTGAATCCCGTGGATTGCATGTCCATACATTGTGGCTACGAGTATTCTACAGGTATCAATTGTGAAATAATTTGCTAATTCTTGTAAACTTATTGAGTCAAACTTAGTGGTTGAGGTATACCAAACTTTCTAAAAGTTTTAGGCTATACAATAGGCCACTACATAATTACACACTTGAGTATTAATTCTTTCAACTATAGTTTCTTAGAATAAGTCTGTGTAGGCTGGTAACTTATTGGGACCCAGCCTGACAGCTTTCAGTGAGGTTAGTGGATGGCTTTTGTTGCTCGTCTTTGACTGAGTGTTACAAGACCCTCTTTTCCTCATTGTTAGTCAAAGTCATACCTGGTTATATTATTTCTGTGACTTTGTTTCAGTGTGTGGCACTTGACTTTCAGTTTGATAACTTTGTGCTTTGCACACTGTGGTCTTCTGAGAGTTTTAAGTGTGGTACACTCTGAGATATTTTGTCAATTGTGTCTGAATTACTTGATAGTTATTCTGTATGCATTTGAGTTTTTGATTACTTGATTTGTGAAGTCTTGTGTTTCATACAGTTATAGTTGAAGGTATAGAGTTTTGAACAGCTGTTTTGTGCGGAATCACTTGACACCAGTAAAACATTACTGGGCTGCTCATGATTCCCTTGTTCTTTTGCTGTGGAATAGTTAAAACTTCAGTCTCAACTGGTACTCAAGTGTTCTTGTCTTTCGCTTTGCTTCTTGATATCTGCTTTCGGTGTCTGTAGTGGGTGATAATTTGCGCTTGTCTTTTTGACTTGAGCATATGGTCCCCCTACCTTCACTGACGACTGCATTTGTCTGAAGGTTACTCTTCTGGTCCCACATTTTGGTTTCCAGTGTTGCCATTTTTCTTGTGCTTGACTAAAGCAGCTAGCATTAATTGCTGAGTAGCTTGGGACAGGCCAGGATCTTTGGTGACACAGAGTCATCTCAGATTTGTCTGTAGTTACTAGCTCATTTTTGAGGTTATCCACAGCAGCTGAGACTTATGAAGTCTGCTGGTGGCATCCCAGAGTGAGTTGGTGCGTGTGATAGTTTTTGAGTTGCTGTCAAATTGTAGTTTGCTGGCTTGAGGCAATTCTTCTATCCCAACAGTTTTGTAGTTGGTTCTGTTGCATTAGTTCTGATTTTGCTAAGGAGAGTCTCGAGGGTAGTCTGTGTCAAGGATAGTCCGTTATTGTCTGGGACGGCAGAACTGTAGGCTATTTGCTGGCAGTTCGCCAAGTTCGGGCCATCTGGACAACTCACAGCTTTACTGGTGTCCCCTCTGTTGCTGACACAATATACCATCTCTGCTATCCCTTCATCATATCATGGAGCCAGGATATCGAAACATGTCTGGTGGGAATGGTCGCTCACAACATTGTAAGTCTTCAGGTCAGAGACCTCCTGTTGTACCTCTCCCGAGTTCCCAGAATTGCACTGTGCGAGCTTCCATTTTGCTCACTCCAAATGTCTCACTAGTTGCGGAGTATGAAGCGGAACTACAACAGCTAGAATCCACACTGATGCAGGAGCAACAAGAAAGGCAACTGGATCTGCTGGAAGAGATGCAACATGATGATATGTTAGGATATAAAGAGAGAGAATGGAGATGGCAGAAGAAATATCATCCGAAAGAGTATGACCAATGTCGAGAAGAGCGGCACAAATGGCAATGCCATTGGCTACGTCTGAAACAATTTTATACAGATCGCTCTGGAAGATGGCAGCTTCATAGAGAGAAACAATATCAACTTCAGATGTTTCTGGTGGAAAAGGTGAGACTTCTGAAATCTGGCTTTGATCAGGTTCACTATAGCCCTCCTCGCAGTTCAAGCCAAAGGACCAACTCCCAGAGATCTCCAATGGACGGGAAGCCATTTTATAAGGAACCCAGCAGCTACAACAGTATGGTTGGAGAGTGGACTAAGCCTTGCTTCAGAGCAAAAACGTGCTCAGAGGCTCAGGCTGTCCTTTCCGACCACTTGCCTGCCACACCCGAGGTGACTGAAACAGAAATCTCCAGACAAGGGACTGCTCACTGGTCATCCACAGTTGGAGCTCTCCCACCGTCAGTGTGTGAGCCTACGGGAACCAGTATGGCAGCCACTGTGCGCAGTTCTTCCACAGCGAGTCGAGTTGCAATGACGTCGGGCTACACTAGTCCAGGAAAAATGGCAGAAGGTGCTGGCTCTAAGGCCGTTGTTTATTCAGTGGCTAAGACCCATCTTTCTGCCCCTGGGGATCCTTTATCCTCAGAACAGCAAGCCTCGTCACAGTCAGCTCCTGCTGCTCCTGGTGGTCATAAAGTGGGAATGAGACTGCAGCCTGGTGTCTTCAGCAGTGGAGAGAATCAGCCAGAAACAAGCTGTCTTGACTATAGTACTTCGAAACAGTCTGACCATGTTTCCATGAGTTTGTCTTCTGCCACTTCTTCAAATACCTCATCTTATCAAACTCGGCAGAAGACAATGGACATGTCGTTGGTAAGAAGAGTCAGTGAGGCCAGTGTGTTTACACAACCAAATACCAGAGCTACTGCTCCAGTGACTGATTGTAATGTCACGGAGTCTTTACGTGAACCAAGACCAACTGACATAGTTGACTGGCCTATGGTGAGACCCTCGTCCAAGTCATCTAGCTACTATGAAGATGCTGAAGACAGTGATGATCGGGTGCAGGCAACTGCAGGTTGGTCGGCAGATGATCCCATTGAAATTGACAGACCGCAAGCATGTCTCATGGGTGACAGTGCAGATTGGCTAGGAAGTAATTCCTGGTTAGTTGGCAATAAGTCACCCGAGACCAAGCAAGATGTTGCCTGTGATCGACAGTCTTTGGGGTACCATGATGTGCCGAGTTTCAATTTGGAAGCAGCCGCTTTCAGTGACCCTGGTCTTTACCTGGGTGGGACTGATAGATGGCTGCCACAAAGTACCACTACACTTGCTGCATCTCCCTGCTTCAAGATTGTATCGATTGCCTCAAACTCTGTTGATCTCAAAACAATATCAACTAAATGCCAAATTTTGAAGAGGGAGGGGGATTGGGAGATGCACTTACTCAACTTGACTGCCGACACTGAAAGGCCATTCCAACATCTGCCGGACATAAATTCTTCACATCATGTCCATATGTTAATAGAGGATCCGCTGTCAGCCAATTCTTCTACTGAATATCTTGCAAGGGGAATATCAGAAAGTGAGTGTCACCTACGAAGAGATAGTGGCTTCGTGGAGCTCCCGGAAACTCCAGGAGATAATACAGAGTTGCTCTCTCCAAGTTTGTCATCTTGCATAGCGGGACAAGTTCCTGGTGTAGCCTCTGTTGGTTTGAGGCAGGTATCCTATGGCACATTCTACATGAGGAAAAATGAAATGGAATATCCACCTCAGGAAGACAGATGGCAACTACCAGACCTCCACCATCCAGGACAGAACACGTCAACCAGTACTCCTGTGTCAGATTTGGCTGTGCAAAACCTGCATGGCCCAGAAAAGACACTGCAGTTGAAGCCTTCATTCAAAGACCATGAAGATGAAACAGGGGCAAGTAAGCCTTTTAAGCATCACCAACCGGTATGGCCTTGGTTAAAAGAACAACTGAACCATTTGTCAAGCCTACCAACCAGGTTCTCTAATCTTGTGGGTTTCATGCATCAACGTGCCTCCAAACTCCACAACAGCAGCCGTAACTTCAGATGGAAGATTAGAAAAAAACTGGCTGCCCTGCAGCAAGTACTGCAAAACACACCAGAACCTGGTGACTTCGAGATGCAGCTCTTCCCAAGCTGTCCTTCTACACAGCCTTTCCAGCCATCCAGGAAGATCACTGACAACCTTCCAACAAGGGATCTGTTTGAGACTGTCAACACCTTTGGATGCACAGAACAGGTGCCAAACTTTTGCAAGGAGAATTCCCAGTTGCTGCCATCAGCAGTTTCTGCTGGTCGGAGGCAGGAATTCTCCAGTTGCAATTGTCGACGTACCTTCTACAGAAGTGATGGATGTCCAGGGCCAACACAATGGGACCATCCAGTCTCACCCGAAATTCAAGACGTCCTTGGAGTGAAGGCCGCAATTACGGACTTGTGGGGACTACAGAAGCTGCTGGAGTCTGAGCTACCGCTTCCCGGTAGCAGACATGGTGAATCAACAACTCCCTTCCAACAGACCATTAACCATGAGAGGACATCGACTGAGTCTAATGCTTCTGAAATTCCTGCTGGAAACGTTGGCTTAAATCAAGCCGATGATTGTCTTAACATGCAGCATCGCCTGAGGAGCAACCACCCAAAAGGCAGAGGACAAAGGTAGTTGGTCGCACCTTTGTCCATGGCTGCCATGTTGACCGTCCTCCACCTCCTGGTTTCATCATGCTGCTAGAATCTGTCTTGACCTCTGTCAGTGTGCTATAGGCATGGCATTCATAACATTAGAATGCCTTATGTATGAGCATGCGACAGAGGCAACCAGCCTGGTGGGAATTTAGGCCTAATAAAGCTTATCTCATCATGGTTCCCTATGTGAACCACTTCAGGCATTTATGTTTCATCCGGGAAGCATGGCAGAAGTCATCAAGCCATGGAAAAGGCTGCTGTTCCTTCATCAAATACCAGGTTCAGCATCATAGACCACGATTGCCACAACTCGTCCATCATCATAACATCTGGTGAGGTGTATAATTACACGGATTTGGCTTCCCGTTCTCAGCAGTCTTCGCTGTTGGCGATTTATGAAATCAAGGCATCCGTCGGAGCCAGCTTTCTCGGCCATCATCCATCATCTGTATATATCGATGGGTGAAAGCCATATTATATCACCTACGTTCATCATTGGACTGCATATACCTTGGAGGGATAACAACATTGCACCCTGGGATTCGTACACACGGAAGTATATCACGATGCAACAGCACGATGCACCGAGGGGGATCATCACACTCACGCCCTGTATATACATGCACCTTGGACGTCATCTGTGATCGGAAGAAACTGGAACAAGGATGAATTCAACTTTGGAGAGATGCAGCAAGCTCCCAGACAAAAAGGGGGAGAGTGTAGCAGATGTGCCCTGGTTCCAGTGCTGGCCACTGGTGGTGTTGTTGTTGCCACCAGGGGCTCTGCTGCACCTCCCTCCACCAGCCCAAATCTGGCAGAACAAGCCTGGCAGCAGAAGGAACAAGACCTACACAGATACACAGAGACACTTGGTACACTGCACATTTGTATTGTATTGTTCTTTGTGTATTAAACTTCTACATTTGTCGTCTCCTTTACTGATCGATGTTGGCTGGAATTTAGGCCTAATCAGTAAGAATTTTTTTTTTAGAATTCTGATTTGTTTTTTGCATGATCATGATGATGCAGCTCAAGAGCTCTCAAGGGAAGTCTCACGCACAATGCACACCATTGCAATGCATTGCATGCATACCAATTGTATGCTATTTTTGACAAGTATCACAATAATGACAATATCACGTTTTGGTAGGTTCCTAAAAGGGTTCCCTAATAGGCCTAACCTCCTTCATTTTCGTGGGTCTTTCTTAACAGTTCAACAAATTCAATCCCCTGTTACACACACTTGAATATATCTCAAAGATCTCTTCTCTGATTTTATGACAGTTGGCTAGTTTGTAGGTCTTTACATTTTCACACATACCCTTCTTTGAACACACACCCTTCTTTTTAAAACAATATGTTTAAGCTTGTGCAAAAATCAAAAGTTGCTCAAGATCCACTCAAATGGTTCCTAATGTCACTCAAGGAACCTAAACAGTAAAAATGTTAACGAAGAAGTCCAAAGTTAGCTAAAAATGTGATTGAGAAACAAATTTTCACCATTCAATTGATGAAGCATGTCCAGTTGGAGGCTCCCCAACAAAGTGAAATTGGTCAGTCTAGTGAAAATGAGAAATGCATGCTGCTGCCGCCTGGCACAAAAGTTGACTTTGTATGTTGCAGCATTGCTGTTCCAAGAAATAGTTCCAATTTCATTGCACATTCAAAAAATTTCTAAGCAACATTGATGTATACCAGAGTCAGACTCGGCAATCACATTCTCTAAGGAAGTACACTCTAAAAAATGTGGGGACAAAATTGGTGTTTTAGATTCAAAATGGTTTTTTGAAAAACCAAATTTCAATGCAAAACCAACATGGATTTTTAAAAAAACTCCATGTTGGTGTTTTGCATTGAAATTTGGTTTTTCAAAAAACCATTTTGAATCTAAAAAACCAATATTGTCCCCACATTTTTTAGAGTGTAGACAAGGCCACCAGTGCTCGCACTCAGAAACAGCCCCAGTTTCTTCCAGACAAATTTGTGTGAGCTCTCAACACTCAAATTATGTGGACCGCTCGCAGGAGCTTGCGGAATAGCACACTAGTCACTAGGTGGCAACACATGTCAGCATATGTTCTGACAAGGCTGGAAAAAGCACTGGCAATGAAACTGCTGTCAACTTGTAGACAGGAAATTTGTCAAATCCACGGGAAAAGCCACATAATTTATATAGGCTAACTCAAAGCCTGCTGGCTCGACTTAAAGTCCCGCTCCGGCCAGATCATCTGGACTTCTGTTCGACAGCAGTTTCAATCATCCTCTGCATTATTGCTGTGTCCTCGTCCTGTTCTAATTAGTCACCCAAGTTCATAAATACAGGATGTTATGTAGAGCCCCAATCGTCCGTCCATTAATCCTTGGCCATTGATAGTGTTTCTACACTTCTAATTTTGTTTATTTATTCATGCATGATTGCATATTTTTCAACAAAACCTATTTTTGGTTGAAATTTATATGCATCTCTTTCCATATTCTTTGTATTCTGTTTTTTATAAATACATTTTATCACCTTGGTATGCATGTCTGTATATTAAAACGTTTCAATTAAAAAATGAATATACTTCAAATAAAAGCATGGAAATTTAAAAATGTATTCAATAAAACACGATAATTAAATTGGAGAGTAGTGATATTTAATATTTAAATACATTTCAATGTGAAGTAAATGTTTAAATTTAGCATACAATAACATAAGGGAGTTGCACCATTCAAATTTCATACCAATTGTCTACAGATGGTAGTTGTGTGTATGGAAATGAAGTAATAATAGATGTGCAGTATATAGACTTGTCAGCATTGGACCATAGCAGGCACACACTCAGCATGAAGAGATGGTATTCTTTGCAGAACTTGAAACTCAGCCATAAAGGTAGCTAGGACAAACATACTGGGGTTTATTTTCCTGGCTTTAAGAAGTCTTTAAGACATTTCAGTCATTTCTAGTATTTGGATACCAGAAAGTGGTTGAATTATTATGAATAACCATGACTTATGTGCATTTCTCAATAGGTTTTGCTGATATGACTATTGGTTATGTTGATATAATGACAAGTTATGCAAATTTCAAGTCATAACAAACAGGAACTATAGGATATTATTTTATTTTCACATGTTTCACATGAACTTCCCACTTTGACTGTGCATTTTACAGTAGACAATGTTCATATGACTATTAGTTATGTTAATATCATAACAAGTTATGCATATTTCAATTCATAACAGATTTGGAGTATAGGATATTATTTATTTTCTCATGCTTTACATAATGGACCTCACATTTTGACTTTAATCATGAATTTACCTTCACAATTAAGGCAGTTATGTCTGCTACTGTTATTTATTGGACATATGCTGGCAAAAAGTGTCAACAAAGATATTGTGGCTATCTTAAACGACGAAGAAGGACAAAAGGTGGGTAATTAATTATCTATTTGTTGTTGTAGTTTTCTTTTAAATCATGACAAAACATAATTTATTTGTTACATATTTATTTACAATGACTCTTTAGGGAGGGGGGGGGTAAGCTCAGTATTGCGGTTCTGAGCAGGTCACCACATAAAACTATGAAGGACTGCAGTTTCAATCATCCTTCACATCACTGTTGTATTCTCTTGTCCTAATTAGCCTACCAAGTGCAATACAGGACGTAAAGCCGCAATCATCAACTATTCCATATTGACATTGATCCTTTTGTATATTAATAATTCTGTAAATATTTAACAGTTAAAATTAATATTAACACATATATATCATATTCTAAATACTGTTGGTGAATAACAATAATAATTCTTTTTCCACTGTTAGTTCCAAATTAGTATATATAGCATATCATATATCATCTTGTATAGTTTTTACCAAAATTGTAAAAGAGCCAAAAATTGTCCCAAAGCCACTGGACTGGAGAAGTGAAAATTGTAGGATAGACATGCACTTCCTTGTGTCAAGTCACAATGCAACAAAACTGTTCCACCCCAATTTTACAAAAACACATATTGATAAAGTAGGTGTTTCTTTCTGCACTCTGGTTGGCTAGTTATGAAAAACTGACCTTCTTAATCATTACCATATGGCTATTCAACATATCTATTTGACAAGGTAGAGAAGTAGCCTAAAGTATAGTGGGGATACATAAGATTTCCAAAAATATATTTAATTCTGTAATTATGCACACTATACAACTTTTAGGCCTACTGTTATTTTTTTCTTTCTTTATTCAGTTAAAAAGAAAACAAAGGAGAGGGATATATAAATACACTCTTAACAAAAAGGTTTTTATATGGAACCTTAGGGGTTCTATGAGCTGGTATAGCTAAGGAACCCTAAAAGGTTCATTACTCAAGTTTAAAAAGGTTCCAACAGCAAACAAAAACAACATTTAGATAATCCAGCTGCACTGAACTCACATAATGGAACCCCTTTCTGTCAAGTCAGGGGCATATGGTCCTATCATAGGGGTTTCCCTCCTAGTATAGAAACCTTTAATTCAAATGACCCCTAAAAAAATGTAATACCATAAAGAACCTTTTGTGTTAAGAGTGTAAGTATTTTGTCACTAGCAGACATATTTTGTCTCCTACCCAGGCAAATTACAGTAAGTCTGATACAGCCTGGTCACCTGGACTTGTGTTGGACAGCAGTTTCAATCATTCATCGCCTCATTGTCCTAAAAGCCTACCAAGTGCTTGAATACAGGATGTAAAAATATGTCTTGTTAACACATGCAGGCCAATGTAAAACTGAATATATGGACATGAACGTGATAATAGGCCTATCTACATTCTCTTGTCTGACCCATTAAATCCTAGTTTAAAAAAGGTGCAATAGTCTTTGATAAGGCTTAATTTTTTTTCAAAATGTTTGGGAAAAAAAAAGTTCTGCGTTCAATTATAGATCTATGTTTGATATTTGGATCTAAAAAAAAGTTCTATGCAAACTTTACAAGAATCTCCTGCTTCAAACTAGGTGTGTCTAAACAGGAGGATGGGAACATTTTATGGAATTGTCAATATTCTATTTTAATGAAAAACTACCATCAACAAATTATTCAGGCCGCTTCGTGTGGAATACTTCCTCAAATAGAGTTACGTAAGCCATATATGAATAAAATCCAGAACTTTTCTGCCCATAATGGAGTCATATCACATTCTGGTCAAACATTCAAATTCCTCCCTTGAAAAAGACAGATTTCTCCTTCTTTGCATACCATTCATGTGTCAGAAGTCCTGATATTTGACCTCCCAGACACACCGTTCTTCTACTAGCAAGGTTGAATAATGCCTGGGTCTCACGGCACGTTACGGAGGTCTTTTGGCGTCGGCGGGATGGTATTTCCTGGAAATTTGGATGATTTTGTGACATCCCGCCAACGTTTTTTCACATCTCGCCAACGTATTTTTTGTATCCCACAGGGTTCCTAGAAATGGAGAGAACTCCACCGTGGATGTCATAAAAGATTCAACAAGCTGAAACTTTTTTTCCAAGTCACCGGGAAAGAGCCCAAATTTTCTCAATTTTTGGATGTCCCGCGGGCATTTTTTCAGTGAGAATAAGTGAAAAACATGACCAGCGGCCGGCGGCGGTATATAGGGACATCCCCTGCCCCTGTGGGACATTTGTACTGTCCCTGTGGGGCATCTGCAGCCTCACCGTCGGTTTTTGACATCCCGCCGACGGTTTTTGACATCCCACCAACAGTTAGATCTTGCCCAACAGGCATTTAGATCTTACCCCACATGCATATGACCTTGCTTCGCCATTTAAAGATCTTATTCCACCGATATAAGATCTTTTTCCGCTGTGATATGCCTGTAATTAATTATATAATCGTTATATAATCGTTGTGTCTCGCCGGGTTGGTCATTTTTTTTCCTAGAAATCATCTTAAGCTATCCCACAGACGTAAAAAGTTTTCCGGTTCTCGCTGTGAGAATGGGCCATAAGTCTTAGACAAAATTCAAAGACTAGATTTGAACAAATTATTTGAGTAAGGTCCATATAACGCATAGGCGCACCAGAATGGGGGTAGCTCCCTGGCATAGCGGTCACATCCACCAAAAAAAAATTTTAGGCAAACGCTTTTTGAAGATTTGGACAATAAGGCTAAAAATTCAAACAGATGAAGAAACATAAATTATTGAAAATCAGCTGTCTTTTTTCATTTCAGGAACACCTCAGGAGTCTTGGCTACCTCAGCAGGGAAGGGCGGTCAGATGATGATTTTAGGACAGCAATCGAAAAATATCAAAAATTTTTTGGTCTCACTGTAACAGGTCTGTACATTGCATGGATAGGAAGTATTGTGATTGTTATTGACAGGGTAATATTTTTGCAATATACACAGTTCAACAAAAATCAGTCAATCATTTTGTAGGCGATTGGGCAATTTTTGTCCGAGCCATTAGACCTATTCCTCATCTTCAAATTGACTTAAAAAATGTTAAGTTTGGGTCAACCTATTCAAAAATTTTACACTCAAATGATTTCTAATGTCAACCAAGGAACTCAATCATCGCAATTGTTACAAAAAAAGTCATCTGTTATCCACTAAATATGACTAAGAAACAAATTTTCACCAGCCACTTGAAGAAGTATGTTCAGTTGGTGGCTCCCCCTGCATGGTGAAATTGGTCACATCCATCAGAAAAGCCACAGATTTTTGATTTTTGAAAACAGGGGTAGGCTCACAAGAAGGCTGCTGGCTCAACCAGGAATAATGCCACCAAGCTGCAAATACAAATATTTAGGGTTGATATGCATACTTCGGCCAACTGTCATAAAAATCAGAGAAGGAATCTTTGAGATATTCCAATTTTATGTAAGGGGACATAGTTTTGTTGAACTGTTAAGTTCTTTTTTAATAGACCTGACCTGCATACACACTCCAAATCGCAATTACACTGCTTTTAGCTACACTTATATTTTGGACAAAGTTGGCTTTTTGAAATACTGCATAGCATTTGCATAGAAGTTAGATTTTTCCAAAAACATACTCCATTCATGACAATGCAACTATACATTATTTCCAAAAACCATAATTGGAATGACAGGGGTGACAAGCCCAAAAACCAATCATGGTTTTCCCAATTGTGCAATTAGGCTACACTGCTTTTAGCTCCACTTATATTTCGGACAAAGTTGGCTTTTTGAAATACCGCATAGCATTTGCATAGAAATTTGATTTTTCCAAAAACATACTCCATTCATACAACTATACATTATATTTTGGACAAAATTGGCTTTTTGAAAAAATGCATAGCATTTGCATAGAAGTTAGATTTTTCCAAAAACATACTCCATTCATGACAATGCAACTATACATTATTTCCAAAAACCATAATTGGAATGACAGGGGTGACAAGCCCAAAAACCAATCATGGCTTTCCCAATTGTGCAATTAGGCTACACTGCTTTTAGCTCCACTTATATTTCGGACAAAGTTGGCTTTTTGAAATACCGCATAGCTTTTGCATAGAAATTTGATTTTTCCAAAAACATACTCCATTCATACAACTATACATTATATTTTGGACAAAATTGGCTTTTTGAAATACTGCATAGCATTTGCATAGAAGTTTACATGGCCAATTGTGCAGCGTACGTAAAACGTACGAAAGCTCTTTTATGCGTATTTCGTACGTAAATAGCCTGATTTCGTACGTAAATAGCCTGATTTCACGGACGTAATACGTACGAAAATTTACGTACGTGAAACGTACGTAGATTTTCGTACGAATTTCGTGCGTGTTGACGTACGTAATTCATACGTTAATTTTACGCATGAAAATCGTATGAATTACGTACGAAAACCATACGTTTTCTAGACTTAGAAAAATTCTGATATTTTACGACATTCTCATTCCAACTAGGCCAGTGGGCCTATGGGCCTACCTCAAAGTTTGGAAGTGACTCTGTTTCTATGAAATTGAGGCGATAACCATGAAATTTTTTGACAAACAAATAAACATTAGATTCTCAACATTAATTACTGGTCTTTGGACTATGATTTGCTTTGTTCGCTGATTTTTTTTAGTTATTCTAGGTACGTCTAAACTTAAGCCCATCCCGGTAACCACTGCACTGAAAGGGCCAAAGTAAATGATCTCAAAATATACTGAAATCTAGAAAAATCATTCGAAGACATAGCTTTGTTTTTTTTCATTTCTTTATTTTGTAACCTTAGATACAATGTATTTTATCATTATAGCCCTATAACAAGCATGGTGTGGCTGACATGACCAATGATCAGAGGGTTATTTCCCGTTAGGCCAGACATAACAGTAATTTACTGATTCTTACCTTCTCTGACCTACTGAAACAACTGATTTACATACCCATGATGTTACTTACTTGGTTGACACAAAAAACATTACAGCTTATTTTTTTCGTCCAACCGACTGACCTTATTGCTTTAAGAAGGCTTTCAAAAATATAATCATTATTCATTAATGTTACTATTAAACTGACAGTTCATTCTTTGAATTTGTGTAGTCAATTGTTGGGAGGTACTGATAATCAATGAACAGCAAGCATGTACATTGTACGTACATGTAAATAATACAATTAAGCACATCATAAATATATCCATAAATAAACTGACTGGGGAAATACTTGAAAATCCAATCTAAGGCCTAACTGGTACAGCCCACTGTTCATGATATTACACAAGTTTGTTCATATTAAGTTCTGAACTCCTGAAGTAGGGGGGAGGGTTGGTCTAGTGGTTGCGTGCTAGGCAGCCAATCACTGGATCGAGGGTTCGAATCCAGCTCTTGCCAGTTCACCAGGGCCTATGTAGGAAGGCTGCCTCAGTCATCCTTTGCATCATTGCTGTGTCTTCTTCCTGTTGTAATTAGGCTACCGAGTGCATAAATACGTCCTGGACATAATCATCCATCCATCCATCTCTTCTGAAGTTAGATCCTTGTTCGTTGTGGTCACTCTACCTGGAATTTAAAAAAAAAGTGACATTTGAAAATTGAAAATCCATAACTATCATTGCATGATTAAAAAAAGTGATATTCATGGGAAATTTATCTCAGTAACGGAACCCATTTTTAATTGTCAATCCCAATATCTTACAAAGTCAAAAGATGAATTTGTCTTTAGATTGACACATGCATGAATCAGTGGCTAGCTAGGGGTTCTCGAACGGGGGGGCACCTGGGGGGCTCGCGATTCTCTGGGGGGGCACCCACTATACTATTTGTATATCATAGCCAGAGTTGGAAAGTTCGTATGGGGGGCACCTGGGGGCGCACAGGTCCAATATGGGGGGGGGTACGTGCCCCCCCATAGGGACGCCACTGGCATGAATGAGTGACTAATAGGCCACGTTAGTGGAACTCTCCTTTTATCTGCTCTCTGGCGTCTCGGCGCAGAAATAAACTTTTTCCGGGAACACGCCGCCATTTTGTATCATTGCAAAGTAGATGGACCCTTGGATTCCAGACTCCAGGACAGTTGTAAAAACACTAAAACACTACGGATTGTATCGCCGAGTCTTAAATGGAATGTTTACCATGGATTCCGCCATCATCCAGTCGATTGACAACTTGTATCTTCTGTTACGGCCCGACCAAGATGGAAAAATGTGGCGGGAGTCGGCCTGACGGACTTGATCGAGCGAAATATCCGGATTAATCACAGGTATGTCTTGTAAAAGTGGCAGGATCCAAGGATTAGACCCAGAAGTACACTCGGTTGGGCTAATCCATAGGTGTCAAGCTGATTAATTTTTACTATGTTATGGACCTCGTAAAACCCGGCCCCATTGCATTGTACGGGCCTACAAAATGGCGGATGTTCCCGGAAAAAGTTTATTTGTGCGCCGAAACGTCAGAGAGCTGGATAAAGGAGAATTCCACTAACAAGGCCTATCGGTTGAGGGAACCTGCTTAGAGTTTATGTAGCTGGATGCTCCACTCAAGGTTTGCTCAGTGGCGTCAGTGTAAATGGGGCTGGTGGGCCATTTGCACCACCACTCAAAAAAATTATAATTTTCCCTGACATCTTCCATGAAGGTGTGACCACTATGTGAAATTAACTTTTCTGAAATAACACAAGGGAGCAAAATATTTTTTTGTATCTTGATTCAATTTTCTGTTCATTGACATGTTATTATCTCAAGCGAGACAAATTATTCATGGATCCACAGATTTCTTTTATAAGTTAGTCTAGCCCTACAGTAGCTTTTTTTAAATTGGAAAATAGTTGCTTCATCATTTCTTATAGCCTTACTTTATGTTATCGCTTCAGGCTGCTACTCCTTGGTCTGGAAACTATGTTGATCTACCTTGCCTGGCTGCCGCCCTCGTTTGCCTTGGCCTTGGCCAAGCATTTATAATTCTAATATATATATATAATATAGACATAGGCGTACAGGTGGCCGTTTCGCAGGGGGGAGGCTGTCGCTAATTTGCCCTGAAATTTCTCCCCTTTGTCAGGGGGCAGGGGAGGGGCTCCCCTCTCACAGTGGATTTCAACCACCGTCAAGTTAGAAAGATTCTAATGGCATGGCACGTGCTGGATATGGTACACAATGACATTCACATTGCATAATTGAAAATTGGAAAAAAATCTGTTGGGAAATTTGTGAGAAAATTTTTTACTGTGTGGCTGCAACATAAAAATTAATTTTTTCTCTGAAATTTCCCAACAAATTTTTTTCTCACTTTCAGTTATAAATGTAATCCGCAATGATTCTGCATGTCCTTGCGGACCATATCCAGGAGGTGCCATGCCATAACTAGAATTTTTTTAATGGTGGTTATAACCCCCACTATGCGCTGACCCTCTGGGCAAATGTCTATAGATTGGGCCAACCAGAGTATTAATTATCAGATCTAATTCTAACTGTATTCTTCACTAGTGTCATTTTCAAAATAAAGTGGTGGCGCATTTACAACTTTTTAAAATTTTTTGCGTGAGCACAGGAGAGCTACGAAAGCTCTGAATTTTTTTACCCTTTTTTTGGCAAAAAAGTGGTGGGGCATCAATCCTAGCTCCTGTCCGTACAGCAAGGGGCGGTCTAGACGATTGTTCGGGTGGCTATGGACTTTACTCCCACAAAGAACTTTTTTTTCCTTCGCGGTGCGTCAACGAAAATTTTTTTTCACATGCGGACTCTCAACAATTAAATTTCCATGTGCTGAGCAAACTTTTTTTCCAGTATCTAGTGGGAAACAAACTTTTTTTTACACCAAAAGTCCATAGCCCCCCCCCCCAAGACTTGGCAACAGATCATCTGGTTACAGACTGGTCGGCCCCAAAGCCATCAGAAGAGCAGCCGCTTTCATAGGCGTATTTCACAGTCTAAATTTATAAACATTTCAAATTAAATTGCCTGGAAATCAATAATTTTCGGTAGTTTTTATTTAATTATCTGCCCGAACTTTTTAGCCTTTTTGCCCGAATCTTACTGTTTCCCAAACTTTTGGGGGGAGATCGCCCCCCTGCCCCCCCCCCTCCGATACGCCTATGGCCACTTTACTGGGGCCAGCACAGTCCAAGCCTAAACAAGAAAATCAGGGACAGTCAGTAGGCCTTACTGGTCATTAATGTTTCTGAATCTGATTAAAATACACATAAATTCTCGCAAGCTTGGAAATTTTCATGACTTGAAACTTTAGTAGTCCCATCAGTCATCACACACAAAAAACTTACCAGATAGGCCTACCTTCCAAGGAGAGATCTCTGATTTTGTTGGCATGTAGTCTTTCCAACTAATTCCAGCCTGTGATGACACTGATGAATGAACGTGGAGCCCAGCAGTATCGCATTATTGGCTGTCTTCTGCTTCTTCATTTTTGTTGTTGTTTCTTCTGCTGTGAAGACATTTCCACCAGATGACGTCACCAGTCACTGGTCACCAAGGTGATTGTTGATGACATCACAATAGGCAAGGTGCTTGTGACGTCATTGGAATGTTGATCTTCGGTGGACTGACAGGCCAGGCAGGAAAGCTCATCAAAAATGTTTAGAGAATTTATTGTTGTGTCTACAAAAGAATCATCGACAAAACACACAAAACTCAAAAGGTTAGTGCTTCAGAATATACTCAACTGATCAATAGCTCTACTGGTGCTCAAATTTATGATTAAATTCAGTTTAAAGCTACCATATGGGTGAAGTCATTTTAAATGAGGCCAAAAGTGTCACATAAGGGTAAATTTTTAAATGCATGTTTTAGGATGTATTCCTCATCCAGCCTGTGCTCCATAGTCTTAATTTTTATGAAATATACTTTTTATGTCCTTAAGTTACACTGACACTGCCCCACATAGAATTTTGCTGAGGAGAGTCTCTGTCGTCACGTAGGTGAGAAATTTTGGTTGACTCCACTGTATTTAATCCCTATTGTTGATAATAGCAAACAGTGACCATATAATCATTGTTCCAGGTATAGTTGATCATTTAAAACAATTTCAGCCGACAAATTACCATTTTGCTTTGAAATACACACTTTGACGGAACAAAAATATATGTTAGTCAATTTTGCTTCCTCAATGTTCTGTCAAAATAAAGCACATAGGTAAAGTCAGTAAATTTTTGGATTAAAATGTAAAAACACACAGAATGTATGAGAGAATGGTAAATACCAAGCCATCTAACCTGTTGTGTAAAAGATATAGGGATATTTTTAGCGTTACATAATATTTGACATAGTCCTGTAGGTGAGAATTCTGTCAAATGTACATCATAATTGACCAAGTTTCAAAAACTATGTCAAATTGTGCATTAATAAACTTTACCAGTAAATGCAATTATAAACATTTCAATAAAAACAAACAAGTGTCAAATGTTAATTCCCCTTAATAGAACACGAAAGAGAAATTTCACCAAGAAGCCGGAAAATAAGTTGCTAGAAGCTACACACATGCACCAAACACTCAATATGAAAGACCGACTCAAGCTAGAACTTCAATTCTCTGAAATTCCATAAAGCATCAAAAAGAATAAGTAAGGTAAATTAGATTTGCTAAAATCCTCATTCATAACAACAGTAAAAATACAAATAATCAGAAGAATTTTACATGAAGCGTCAATTATGATGTACGCCTATTAATCTTGGCTGAACGAAATCAAACACAATGTATTGT
Source organism: Platynereis dumerilii (assembly GCA_026936325.1). Taxonomy (NCBI): domain Eukaryota; kingdom Metazoa; phylum Annelida; class Polychaeta; order Phyllodocida; family Nereididae; genus Platynereis; species Platynereis dumerilii. Next base: position 4,545,529 of record JAPTHN010000019.1, on the reverse strand, counting down.
TGAGATAAACTGCATTAGTAAAGGAAGCTAGCCAAAATACATGATAATTCTTAATTTAATGTTGAGATTACTGTCATATATCTAAGATTTATGATGTACATCATATTTGACATTACGAGTGTCAAATGTGATGTACATCAAAGAATCTATGTTATTGTCAGATAAGAAAGAAATGCATGTGCGAAATCTCATGACAAGGACAACAAAAGTCTGGGAATTTAATTAACACAACTTTTGTCTACTTTGGTAATGTTCTCATATCAAAAAGCACGAAAATTCATCTGTACATCATTATTGACCAATAATTACTTCTTGGTCAATAATGATGTACTGTCCATTATGATGTACCAAGTTGATACTTTTTGACATATGACACATTTTTTTGTGTGACAGTCCTGTATCTTCATGCAAGGCCAATTTCAGAAACAAAACCTATTATTCACAGCAAAATGAAAAAATTTGATTGATGTGATGCTTCTATACACATCAGAACACCTCTATCAGTGACGTTACATCATATCTGTCCTGTAGGTGAGAATCCCAGAATTATTGACATTCAAAATTTGCATCCTCCATATCACAGCCTTTGCTGCTCTGTAGGATATCCTCTTAAACATTTTAGATAAATCTTGTGGAATACTTATTTTGGCAGCATACAAACCCATAAAAATATTACTGGGTGTGTCAAAATTTTTGGTTTGAAATTTTGCCGTCCTGTAGGTGAGAATTTTTTCAGTGACTGCAGGTGTGATGTTTGGACTGCGACCATTTAACTATAGCTGGATATTCCTTTTAAAGCTGACTGGTATATGATTATTTATCATAGACTTTCTTGATTCAATGGAAAATAAATCAACCAAACACCACTTAAATAGGAAAAAAACCCATTTTTAGAAAAAGTTTTTTCTGGATTGACCATGTTTGACATTTATGATGTACGTGACGGGAGGTTTCGGTGGCCCGTGAAATATTCCCAGAACATTTCACATACCGAATGGAATTAAAATACTTAAGTTCAGGTATTTAGGTAGTCATTAAAATTAAAAAAACAGAGCATAACTTACTTCAATTACTAACCATCAGCTGTCAAAGTAACACTGTTTGAAAATGTGACGTTTGACACCCTCAAAAATGGACCATTTTGAGTGTTTGCGGTCCCTGGTCTCAATGATGAAGCCATAATTTTACGTAAAAGTGGATTTAATATGAAGACAAAATTGTATTCTATATCTCAGGGAATTTTAAAGAAGTTATTACAAGCCAAATATTTTTTATGTCCTGTTAAAGGTCAAAATCCTGGCTGGCCTCGTTTAAAATGACTTCACCCATATGGTAGGCCCTACTGCTGGGAATTTTTTCCTGAGATTATCATTGTGTTGTCATTTTTCAATTGATGTTGTGGCTTTTTAAATGGCATTACTCAGGTCTATTAATTTTATCACTTGTGCGGAGTTTACAAACACTGGAGCTTAGTCCAGTAAGGGTTAATTTAGGTCTGGAAACACAGGTCTGGGCCAACGCCATCTTTGCTTGGGTGAAATAACAGAATCTTCAGGACCTGGTTTTGGGGTGATTTGTGTCTTTGAAAAATCTAAAAAAAATACTAGCATCATCTACCTTTTATCTTTAGAAAACACACTGTATTCTTGAAATATTTTTATGAGGCCGATTTATGTAGAGATGACAGTAAATTATAAATATACATGTAAACAAAACTTCGGACATCAACCTCGAGTGCTTCGGACGCACTTTTAACATAGAAAGAATGGTTGTACAGAGCCGAAACTTAGCTCAAAATGTAGGAAATTAAATTTCTACATTGGTACCACTTAGAAGGTGCCGCGTCCGATATTAAGGCCTCCAGAGCGTGCTGCGTCATTGATGCAGCAATTGCACAAGAAAAGGTTGGATGAATACTGAGCTCTGCTCTGCTGATCTAGGGTTAATTAATGAAAATTTTAAAAAAAAGGCGCTCCCACCTTCAGGTGGGGTCCTTTATGACTTAGGGGGTGACCATTTAATAATATCCATGTCCGGGGGGGGGGTTTTTTTTTAAATTGATAATTTTTTTTACTCGGTTTTTGAAATAAAATAATAACGTCCTCAATTCCTCAATTTAACTAGGATTAATTTATATCATTTAATTAACCCTTACTGGACTAAAGGGACATTTATGTGCATCCCCAGCTTACTGCCTGAAGGGCCATTTATGTCCCTAAAATCTGCTGTTGTCCCTGATGACGTCACAAGCACAGAATTGTTTTTTTTTTTGGACTGAGCAGTCCAGTAAGGGGTTTATGTCATGACTTTATGGGTGGATTGAGACCATTTTTGAAGAGGTATCAGACGCAAAAGCTCCATAGAATTTTAACTTAGCCTATAGATGTTATTCCAATTTTAATATAGGCTAACTGATTCGTATTTTGTATTTCAGGGAACTGAAGGAAGCCATGTCTTACTTCATTGTAAGGAACACAAATTTCGAGGCTGAAAAGGGAAATTAAATGCTAAATCTGCTGCTGCAAACATGCAAAGAAAGGTACTAAAGCAATTTCAGAATTTTATCTGTACTTCGATGTTATGGTGGCCCATTGGTGGGATTGTCTTTTTTTTTTGGCATGGCAGACGAGGGTCGGGCATGGCGCGGCACCATGCTCAAATGGCCTAGCTGGAACACTGACAAATTTATCGTGACATATCATAATGTTAAACATTGAACGATGTCCAGCCCTAATATTGAGAGGTGTCACATAGCCCATATTTTTTATGTAAATCCCCGATGACGAGCCCTGAAATCTCATTATTTTCAAAAATGAGATTTATAATATCTTTCAAAGCCATGGTATTCCAGTGCTTTTCCTAGGACAAAAATGCAATTAGCCTCAAAGGCCAATTTTGAGTGAAATGCATGCATGTGTGGCTAATTTGCATGCAAAATATGTGATATTCATTAGCCACAAGGAGGATGCATTAGCCAATGCTAATGTGGCTAATGGCTAGGAAAAGCACTGGTATTCCCATTCCTTTTCTTGTGTTGTTTTCTGTTGACTTGGATGTTATTTAAGCATATTTGGCAATTACAAGACATTTCTTTTTTTAATTGGATTTTTAACTGATTTTAAAAACAAATTAACTGGGTTTAAAAAAAAGTACAGATATAGGCTATTGCCACCAACACAGTGTTTTTGTCATGAAGCTCTTATAGTAAACAGTAATACAGCTGGAAATAATTTTATTTTCCGTGTCAGGTCTTCTTCACAAGGAAAAGGAATGCCCTTCCCTGAATCAGAGAGATACATCTCTATGGTTGCCATTCCAGAAGCCTCAGGTCTTCCATACACTTTAGGTAAGTATTAATGTTGTAAAATTCAGTTTAATATTGTTTCGTCTCAGACTCGCAGTGGCACTATGATAGAACTTAATGAGAGTGTGGTTCACAACAATGAGCAATGAATCTAATGAATGTCATGTCGCAGGGGAATAGCCTACAGCACAAGTCTGTAGGACGATTGTTTATTCTGCAGCACACATGACATGAATTTATATTTATATTTTATTAATATCCCACAGTCAAAAAGTAATAGACCCCCTCTCAAAACTATTAATAATTTCAACTTTTCAAGAGGCACTATTTTATTTGAATGGCCCTAAGAGTAAGACTAACCAGAGCCTCAAAACATTGTGACGTCATCACTTCACAACCCCCCCCCCCCTTGCTTCCATGACAATATGTATGTAGTTCACAACGATGAACCACATGCTGTGAATCACATGGTTTTTTGCCTGAACTTCACTGGCCATTGTGGAATATCGGCTCTGAAGTCTTGAGGTAGCACATATCACCAAAAAAAAAGTTTTCCAAGGGCTGTTTTAAGTTATCCTCGAAGAAACGATTTAAACATTCAGTTATTATGTCGACTTAAAGTTTGAGAGATGAAGTCAAAAAATTTTGTCAGTGCTTTGCAAACTTGAGTAGACATAATAACATCCTACCATAGGCCTACTCTCCCTAATGTCTGTGTTTTTCTGTTTGCAGTGCGGGCAGTGCCTAGAGCAGAGTGATGATGAATTGACTAATCAAGCTACACCATATTGGATTACCAAATTTATTTGGTGAGAGTAATTCTTTTTTTAAAGCTGCCAATGAAAAATTTTTGCATCACTTTATAGTTTTAATACTTTCTGTCCAGTTTTATTTTGCAATCACAGCTAATTCATTCACGGGCTATAATGTTTTAAATGACTTCTTTATGGACACGTCCTTTTTCAATAGGGCTCCTTCGAAATTTTTACTCCAAATCTCATAATATTCCTTTATAAAATTTGTCTTGTGAACAGCAGGCTCATTTAGTAAACCTGGAGTACTCTGTCTACTGCGATACACTAGTCCTACAAAGGCTGACTCAAAACAAAGTCTTGATCCCGCCAGCATATTTCAGTCCAGCGATACACCACCCATAATTTTTGTTCTTTTTGATTTCAGCTCTTTTTCACAAGACAAGGTCAGCCACTCCCTAATTTAGAGAGACACCTCTCAAGTTGCCATTCGAGAAGCCTTCCCTGTTCTTTTGGTAAGCATTAACTATGTTCACTTCAACTTACTTACACAGATCATAGTTTAACATAAATTACAATTATTACATGTTCAGGTAGGCCTAACCAATATATATAAGAGGTACATAGCCTAAATGTCATACAGTTACTCTTGGAAGTAAGTACACCCTTCAATGATTTGCCATTGAAGACTATGTTTAAGTTGGCTCCCGGTTTTGACTAATATTACACAAATAATTTTTGCAACAATTTTTGTATCACACCATTGAGTTTTCCTATTACATGAATCAATCATCATATTGATGATGCAGTTATTAGTGCTGCTATGGCCTAGCCATTACCGCAAGACAAGTTTAAAATGCCATTGGGGAGTTCAATGGCAAATCACTGAGTGGTTTACTTACTTCGGAGAGCAACTGTACATGTTCCAGATACTGTGATGAAAATCTTTTCAAAAGAGCATTCTGCGGTCTTTACTTCTGGCCGACTCGACACTGAACTTTGCATTCTCCATCATCACTATTTCCTCAACATTGTTACCAAACATTACCTTCTTGAAAATGTTTTCGTCCGTTAAGCCCCATAACTATGAAATGTATTTAGACTTAATCTAATATTATTTCAATTATCTATTTTTCAGAGACAGCGTAATGATGAATGTCTGCAGTCTCATGTTGTGGGAGAAGCCATGCTCAGCAAGACATTTTGGATTTGTTTTACGTTTGTCTGAAGCTGGGTGACACATTGGAATAAAATGTGGAGAAGCAGAAGAAAAATTATTGAAAATATAGACTATTGACTCAAATACAAAATAAACAGTATCTATCGCAATAATCGTGGTTGAAAACGAAGCATAAAGAAAAAAAAGCGGGGAAAAAAAGGACAATTGCAATTGAAACCAAATTAAATTTCATTGAATTTATACCTGTATACTGTATAAGCTTAATTGTACCAATAAATATTTTAATTTCATATCACTGTGTTGTTCTACCCACCATTAAATTACAAAATTTCTAAATGCAATAGACCTGATTAATAAGCTAAATTCCAATGCCTAAAATAATAGATTTAACGTATGAAATTCGTACGAAAAGTGCCTATACGTATTACGTACGAAATACGTATGAAATTCGTACGAAAATGTACGTACGAACTACGGATCGGCTCTTTCTTGTGAGTTTCGTACGTAAAATTTACGTACGTAAAACGTACGTTTTACGTACGTAATTCGTACGCTGCACAATTGCTAGTGTAATTTTTCCAAAAACATACTCCATTCATGACAATGCAACTATACATTATTTCCAAAAACCATAATTGGAATGACAGGGGTGACAAGCCCAAAAACCAATCATGGCTTTCCCAATTGTGCAATTAGGCTACACTGCTTTTAGCTCCACTTATATTTCGGACAAAGTTGGCTTTTTGAAATACCGCATAGCTTTTGCATAGAAATTTGATTTTTCCAAAAACATACTCCATTCATACAACTATACATTATATTTTGGACAAAATTGGCTTTTTGAAATACTGCATAGCATTTGCATAGAAGTTTAATTTTTCCAAAAACATACTCCATTCATGACAATGCAACTATACATTATTTCCAAAAACCATAATTGGAATGACAGGGGTGACAAGCCCAAAAACCAATCATGGTTTTCCCAATTGTGCAATTAGGCTACACTGCTTTTAGCTCCACTTATATTTCGGACAAAGTTGGCTTTTTGAAATACCGCATAGCATTTGCATAGAAATTTGATTTTTCCAAAAACATACTCCATTCATACAACTATACATTATATTTCGGACAAAGTTGGCTTTTTGAAATACTGCATAGCATTTGCATAGAAGTTTGATTTTTCCAAAAACATACTCCATTCATGCAACTATACATTATTTCCAAAAACCATAATTGGAATGACAGGGGTGACAAGCCCAAAAACCAATCAGTGTTTTCATATGAGCTTTCTTTTTTGTGCCATATTATACTCCAAAAATATAAACAGTTCAACAAAAATAAGTCCCCCTTTGGATAAACTTGAATGTCTCAAAGATCCCTTTGCTGATTTTTATGACAATTGGCTGAATTATAGCCCCGCACATGTGTTTATTTATAGCTCAGTGGGATTATTCCTGGCTGAGTCAGCAGCCTTCGAGTGAGCCTACCCCTGTTTTCAAAAATCCATCTTTTCCAATGGATATGAATAATTTGACCGAGCGAGGGAGCCACCAGCTGGGGCATACTTTATCATGATACTGGAGAAATTAAGGTTCTCAATCATATTTAGTGAACAATTAAGGACTTCTTTTGTAGCCTTTTCAAAGTTTAGAAATAATTTGAGTGGAGTTTGAGCACCTTTTGGAATTTTTTTTTGTGGAAAAGTCAAAACTTCAATTTTTTTAAAAGAGGGGGTATATGCACTCAGGGTCGGCTGGCTCAGACAAAAATGAAGCAATCAAGCCACAATTACACAGGATTAATGTCGATATGCAGACCTACAAATACGATAACTTTAACAGAAATCAGAAAAGAGATCTTTGAAATATTCATGTTTTTGTAAAGGGGGGACTTATTTTTGTTGAACCGTTTATATTTTTCATTGTGTGCCATTGTGCCATATACTCCAAAAATCTATTCCTTATTTCAGATGGGGAGTGTCGTTAAATCCTTACAGCGTTAGCAAAAGTTGAAAAATTGAAATTAAATTCCTACAGGGCGGAAACCAGTATAGTGTTGTCTCCATGTCAATATCCAAAGAAATGCCGAGCTCGCCTCACGACACTTTCTTTCATACCCAGTTTTAGACTGCACACTTTGCGTAATTTGAGTAAAAAATAAATGCATCGGCATTCCGTTTACTTAGATTCAACTTTCAAATGTGAGACTGCCCCTATGTATATATATGATGAACGAAGTGTACTATCTAGTCAAATACGATTCAAATATTTGTGCCTTCACGTTCAATAACCATAGACACATTGTATATTGTACAAGAAAGTATGTCTCATCCATCGGAATGTTTTCAGATTCCAAGAAACATTCGCTCATTTAGCAGTCAGTCGACTCAGTTCTGCTGAAAATACTATTTCTAGCACAACGATAATTTGGTAATCCGTTGTTACACCCGAAAGGCTTGAACAAATCTTTTGGTAAAAGCTTCCATCTGTTAAAATGGAATTTCCAACATGTAGGCTACATAAAGGAAAATTCTTGAATGTTTTTTAAATCAGGACTTTGGAGTCGGGTAACAAGTGAACCGACTGCCGACTCCTTTGCCTTTCTGAAAAGCAACTCCGACTCCTTAGGTCTCCTGAATTACGACTCCCGACTCCTGACTCGTCTTATCAGCATTATTTTACACAAATATCACATGGTTAACAGGGGAGAAAAATTTATTCCCCAAAGTTTTCATAGGATTATATACATGGACACTTGTTTTGGAAGCTTTGTGTAGGAGTCATCAATTTAATTTTCGACTCCGACTCCACCTGAAATCAAAGTTCGTCTCTGACTCCTGACTCTGACTCCAAAGCCCTGTTTAAAATACATGTCATAGAAAAATTTTAATTATCTACAGAAAGTAGCTAATGTTGATAATTATTTTTTATCCAGGAAGGGTAGACCCAGAAACAGCCAATATGATGTCCATACCAAGGTGCCAAGTGCCAGACATCAAGGCGGACGGGTTGAAAATAGGAGAGTTTGTTTTCTCGGGTAAAGTACAAGATTCATGATTTCAGTATTTGCATTTACATCTAACATTTAAAAAAATCAAACATGCACATCATAATGAGGACTGGTGGACTTTTCTACACTCCTAATGGTTGAAAACCAAAAGGTTCAGAGGGCCGGAAAGAAATATTTTGCGAAAGAGCAAGTTGTTGGTTACCAATTAACACATGTATATGCACCAAGCACACAAATAATTCAACATTCTCAAAGCGTAAAAGAACACATTCGAAGCGTTCAAATTATTCAAATTACCAAATGTACTCCGATTGTACTGCAAAAATGCATATACTTTTCTACAAGGGAGCGTATTTGGAGTGTTTGGATTTGAGTATAATTGTATAAATGAAGCGTAATTTAAATAAGTCGAGCGCTTCAAATGTACTCTTTTTTCCTCTGGGTTGCTTACATTACCCAGAGCAAAAAAGAACACATTTGAAGCACTCGAAGCAAATGTACTCCGATTGCACTGAAAAAATGCATATGTACTTTTCTACAAGGGAGCGTATTTGGAGCGTATGGATTAGCATATATATAGGAAGTATAAATGAAGCGTAATATAAATAATTCGAGTGATTCAAATGTATTCCTTTTTGCGCTGGGTAGGTATGACTATATCTGGGTTGGCATAAATTTTAAAAACTTATAAAATTTGCACAAAGCTTCTTCCAATACATAGACCAATGCATTCATAGATTTTTATCTTTCAGATCTTTTATTTGTACCTCAAATTTTCAAATCATTATTTATAACAATATCAGTATTTATAAAAACAAGCTACAGGACCTCCTCAAAAGGCAATATTATGCCGCTGTCATAAAATTGATATATTTATGCTTAAACTCACAACTTTAGTTGATAAGCAACTTTCGTTATTTTCCGAAGGCGTTTCATGGGCATCAAAAAGAATAACCTGGAATTTAAATCAAGTCACCGGACCATTCGAGAGAAAACATTTGGAACTAGTCGTAAATAATGCTTTAAGGGTAAGACACTACATATACATTATACATGTATATCTTTTGCAAAGTGAAAAAGAAAATCAATTGACGTCTTTCAAAAGTAAAAATTAAAGATAAGATGGAGACATTAGATATAGAAAAAGTAACGCAAATCAAAGATTTTGTTTCTATCAAACTGCCTCTGGTTTCATACATTTTTAACCAAAGATACAATCAAAAGAATGGATATAGAAATTGGACGAAAAAAACTGGAAAATTTTGTTTTTATTACATCTGCCGATTATATAAATTCAGAATCACCGAAATAAATGGAATTTCAACATCTAACTTGAAACAAAATTCATATATTGACCTTCGTTTTTTTCATTTTTTCAGGAATGGCAAACTCCCTCAGAATTAACTTTCCACAGAGTCTTCATTAATCCTGTCATCCAGGTAGATCTGGTAACGTATGTATCGCATTGATTGACTTTTGTAATATGCAGTCTTTGCCAATCTATATAATAGAGTAGGTCGGGGCATGCGGCCCCCCTTAACTTCGAGGTGCGATTTGACCTACTTTTTATGGGCGATTATTTGAATGCTTATGCTGTCAGGAAGGGATCACTTGACTCTACTAATAACTAGTGTAACAAATGTCTACCAATTTTAATCAAGGAGTTATGGCCATTTTTGTAAAAAAATTAAAAATGCCTTCTTACCCCACCCATCGGGCAAGAAGCCCCCCTATTATAATCCTATGGCAATTTTTTTTACGAGCGCATTCGACCTAAAAGTTATTTCTTAGAGTTCTTCTATCCTTTTTAAGGCATTCTATTCACTTTTTCTGATTTTCAGAATTTTTCTGTTCATACTTTTATTTTTAAATATTTTTTGCCCTGTTTCAATTTCGGGCCAAATCTTTTTTTCTATTTCGATTAGCTATTCTATCAAGATTTAAGGTAAAGTACACATTACTAATGGTTCCTGAAGCAGCTTTGAACCCCCAGTGAAGGGGGCCCCATGCCCCATATCATGTGGGGCCTCTCGCCCCAAACCCACATATTTTAATTTGACCTCTATATTTTGAACTAAAATGCAAAAAAACATGATCCAAATCATATTTATGTGATAGTCATAAAGTGAAGCAATGCAGATATCCATTATACTCTTAAAAATGTCCAAAGTTATTTCTGACAACCCCTTTCAAAGAATTAGTCAAAGTTACAAAAACCATGCACATTATTTTGTTTCTTTAATTTCTACTATGGCTTGGTGCTGTTTGCCCTGAAAATTTGTGACGTCACCTAAAACGCCTCTAGCTTCAATCCTATCAATGGATAAACGCACCAAAAATGTAAGTTTGGATATAAGGCTGGGGGGGCCTCTCACCTAACCCGGGCTTCTTGCCCCGACCTACTCTATCTACAGAATATATATCATTCATATCTGTCAATCATGGTAAATGATTTGTTGATATGTTGACACATGTCGTATTTTTTTAATGACACATCTATCAGTCTATGGGTCACTTTTACCTTTTTATAGCATCAATAGTTTGTAAACTTTATTTATCAGCAAGAGTAGGCCTCAATGACCTCCGTTCATTTTTATGAGTTGCAAAAAAGTCGGAATCATCACGGTTTCCTTTTCTGTTTTTTGCATTTGAGATTTTGCTTTATAGGCCTATTCTTATTGTCATACCTTAGTTTAGTCCTGTCTTAAGTCAAATATTAATATTACTCGGGAATCATCTTTGCTCGTGATGCTAGTGTGGCTGCCTTAGGTGCCGGTTTGCAGCAGTGTAGTCTGTTAATGTATCACAATTATCTTATATGATATCTTATTGGTTGTATTTTAAGAAAAACTTTGTGTTTTCTTCTTAAAAAATAAAGAATTAATTTATTAAAGTTATAATCCTGCTGCAATTTTTTCCAACCAGGTCAGACAGTACTGGAGAACATGGCGATGGTTTTCCTTTTAGCGAAAGAACGTTGGCCCATGCTTTTTTTCCTGACAATAACCCGCTGGGCGGAGATGTACATGTCAACATGAAGAAGGACTTCTACACCTATCTCTATAATGCAAACGGTAAAATCCAAAACTATTGCCATTTGCTTACAACCCACGAGCCACAGCTCCCTGTCTCACTAAATTCATTAGTCAAGTCCTTCACTTATTTGTGTGGTAGAAATGATACATTCAGTTAATTTCAATAGGTCTGTCTCCATATGGGGATTACGACAGGTATAATGGGTAGGTAGCACCACGATAAGGGGGTAGAGCTATTTTTGTCTTCGGGGAAGCCCACCAGGCACCAGATGACGTATTAACTGGTTTGTTTGCAAATAAAATTAAATTCAGTGACCAACAGTTAATAATAATCTAGTTGTTTTAAAACACATCATATTCCCCCAATCTCTATGATTCTAACCAACAACACACTTTTCTGTTGAACTGCTTTTTTGAGAACACAATCAATAGCTGACCCAAACAAACATCCAACAAACACACTCATTCAGTCAGACTCCTTGGCATGGTCGACAACACCAATCACCTTGTTGAAAGGCAAACAGGAATCCAACAGAGCTATCATTGGAAATACCACCGATACATAAATTCAGAACTACAAACAGAGAAAGACCTATAGATTGTTTCATCGATTCAATAGGAAACAGGCCATTAGTGTTAAAAAATACATTCCTACAATGTTACCTACCCTAGTTTTTTGGGACTTTCCTTGTAAATGAACCATTAGGACATTCCTACAATGTTACCTACCCTAGTTTTTTGGGACTTTCCTTGTAAATGAACCATTAGGACTATCACAAACTGCCAGACTAAATCTCTTCAACAACATTTACTTTATTTAATTTCAGATTTCGACCTGTATTATGTTTTAGTCCACGAAATCGGTCATTCTTTAGGCTTGGAACATAGTCAGGTGGAGGACTCTGTGATGTATCCCAGCCTACCCCCAGGAACCACATTTCAAGGTCTACACTATGATGACATAGCTGCTATCCAATATGCTTATGGTAAGAAATATTCAAGTCAGTAGGCCTATTCAAACTATGATCAGTCAGCCCCGATAGCTCAGTCAGTAGAGCGCTCGCCTCACAAGCGAGAGACCCGGATTCAATCCCTGGGCTGGCCATCATGTCATTCCACGACATTGTCATTCGCATCAGACGTAAATTGGAGGCGCCGTTGGCCCAACTGGAAACAAGTCACAGACTTAGCTTGGCTACCCACGTTAAATAAAAGTACCTTTACCTTTACCTTTGATGACATAGCTGCTATCCAATATGCTTATGGTAAGAACTGATCAGTCAAGTCAGTATTCAAAACTTGACACACCTCATACCAGTGTTAATAATTAGAAAACACTATCCTGGCAAATCACAGATTAAGATTATTCATTGGACGTACAGTAAAACAGTGGTGCCTGTCATAGGCGGTTAGAGGACGGAAGGTAACGTGGGAGGCAGGGGCAGTCGGACCAGAAAGGTCTTATCCAATGAATTTGTATAAATAAAAAATAACAAATTTTTGTCTAAAATAAGCACCTTCTATGTCTTTTCTTAAAGACGATTGTCCCCCTTCCCCCCGTTCTGGTAATCCTGGGTTACCCTAACCTTCCCCCCCCCCCGGGAAAAAAAGGAAACACCAAAAATCTGGGCAAGAAGGCTAAAAAATATTGGACAGATGATGAAATAAACATTATTGAATATCAATGGTTTCTTCACTTTCTTGTGATATTTTTTTTTTTTAAATGACATCAAATTTGGATCATAAAAATGAGGGCAACCACCGCTCACCCTCCCTAAAAAAATCCAAAATGTAGGCCTGATACCAGAACATCAAGAATTGTATTTTGACTTCTTTGTGTAAAACAGATTGTGTCATGAATTTAATATCTACCTTTCATTTCATTCCAGGATCCAATTCCCTATTTATATCACATGCTGACAGTCATAGAATTTCAATATTGGTCATTTTCACATCTTTACTTAGTACATTTTTGCGTTGAGGTTCGTATGAATTATTTTTACAATAAAATGGGTAAATTAAGTTTGTTTTGCTTGATTGTTTGTCATTTGTTTAAACCCAGACTGGCAGAGGTTTAAATTCAAGAAACTTGAGAGTGAAGCCTCTTTAAAAATTCTTGCGACCCACAAATTAACAGTTCGTCACTAGGGTAAATTACACAATGTTACAGGAGGGACATAGCCTCAGATGGCAAAACAACACATACAGTACAACCCATAATAAAGTAAGACTACCGCAGCAGGAAGGAAGAAGCAGCCACTACTTTCCCCTTTCACACCTATTGGCTCCCTCTAAATAACTTCCTACCTTTACCTACTTGTAATTTGAAACTACCTTTTGAAACAGCATTAAATTTACATTAAATCAATACAAAGTCAAACTCAATCAATCTCATTGCCTTGGACTTATTTGATAGTGTCCCTCTTTGCTAATTGCTACTATATTTCCAGCTGTCTAATAACAGGCTTCTTAATATAGGCTGAATTTGTGGTGAGGATTCAAAGGTAGTTGTAAGGAGGTATGGGTGGAGAGGATAAAGGAGGGCAAAATAGGTAAACAAAGGAGTTCTGACAGAAAATTATCTTACTTTATTTTGTGGAGTACTGTATGTTTGTATACATACACTGTAAGAAAGCGCCGTTTCAGCAGAGCGAAACGGTTTTGTGTAGAACGGACATGAAGACGACGGGAGGCGGCGCCACCAGCGTCGCCCTACCTGCGCATGCGCATAGGCCTTCCGCTCGCCTCCATCGAAGCTGAGAGAGGAAGACATCATTTTCGGACGTTTCTGGGCCTGAATTAACCGGCAATTCACTACGACATTGTGCCAGTGGAGTCTGGATTCAAGCAACGGATCACAAGGAACCCATCGGGCACGGAATTATCGCCAAAAGTCGGTAACTTTACCTGTTTTCATCAACTGTACTGGCCCAGCACTCCCCCCACAGTGCTCCCGCGAAAATCCACGTGGTCTCAAAACATGACAAACCTTGACTATAGGGCCCATACGGCCAATCTGATAATTTTGGGCGACAGCTTTGTCAGTAGACTAGACAGCTCCCTTCACTATGACTACTCCCATTCACCGGCATCAAAGGTCATGCACTTCAATGAATACTGCAGGGATGCTTTGAAGTGCCCGGGGGAAATTAATAGGGTCTATTTCCATGGATCCCCCGGTTCGGGCTGTACTTCTTTCCTTCGCAATACCTTCATCATCCCCCAGGACTTATTCATTGACAAACGCCCAAAATATGCTGTCATTGAAATTGGCGGCAATGATGTTGATTCCCAAGCTCCGGTCCATGCCATAGTTTCTGCCAGGATACAGTTGGCCCAAAGTATTGTGGACACTTACGACTTGTACTCCGTTTCACTTTCTACAATCCTGCCCCGAGATAATCCTAGATTTCTCTCTCCGGCTTCCTTCAGAGAGAAGGCCGATGAGGTCAACCTCATGACAAGTCTGAACACCAAGCGCCCATTGTACTTTCATAAGCATGTCGGTTTCTGGCGGGACTCTTCAGGCGTTCCAGCGGACACCTCTTCCTGGTCAACTGATGGGGTCCACCCCAACACATCCGAGGGCATCCGGAAATACACTAAGTCGATAACTAAGTGTACCCACAACCTCGTCAAATGTTACAGAAACAATTAAAAAAAAAAAAAATTAAAAAAAAAAAAAAAAAAAATGTTTGAACGAGGACATTATCTAAACTGTCAATTCCGGTTATGTGCCATTTTTCTTGCTGCCACCACACCTTCGTGGCATTTGTGCATTATTCAATATATTACTACATTTTAGGATGTACTCTGTCATTTGGGATACAACCACTTCGTGGATCATGTTTTGCACTATCCTAATTTCCTGCCACCACTCCTTCGTGGCACTTTTATTTTCTCAATAATTATTCTCTGCCACCACACCTTCGTGGCAACCAATAATTCCTCTAGCCACCACACCTTCGTGGCATTAACTTAGGGCCGCCGCCCCTTCGTGGCGTTTAATTTAATCTAGCCACCACACCTTCGTGGCACTTTTTAATTTATTCAGCCACCACACCTTCGTGGCATTTTTAAAATTTATTCAGCCACCACACCTTCGTGGCATTTTTAAAATTTATTCAGCCACCACACCTTCGTGGCATTTTCAATTAATTTAGCCACCACACCTTCGTGGCACTACTATATCTTCACTCTCCTGAGTACGCCACTGTCCACGCCCTCGGCACCTATCATTTTCATAATTATCAGTGGCCCACCTTCCTAAATATGATAATGGAAATCACGTTATGTACTGTCAAATTGTCTTTCCAGATGCCTCGACGAAAGGCCACTGTGAAGCGCTTGCGAAAACCCCCAAAGAGGTTTACTCCTGATGGCCCGGCTCATGGGACCCCAAAGCGAGGGCTATCAGCGGAGGTGGTGACGCCACATACGTTTACCCCGACCGCGGCTGCCTGGCAGGTGACTCCCCACAGGGATCCTCCTACATCGCCCAGTGATATGGAGGCACGTCTGGAAAGGCTAGAGAGAACGGCCCCAGCACTACTCCAGGGCTCACCGCTCTCCTTGGATCAGCGGGTAGAGGCCTTAGAGAGGTCGTTTACCCAGACTCAACCACAGCACCGGCCGAGCATGGGGGAGCTAACAGTGTCCCCGGTGATTGGGACAATTTCATTGCCACTTCACTCATCCCTGCCAAGAGAGGTAAAGGACACGATCGAGTCAAATGAGTTTGTGGATATGAGGAAGCTGGTCCCTGCCCAGCACACACCCGTTCAGAAGGACAAGCCAGTACAGCTGACATCCTGGGTCCGAGCCTTCATCAGGTTCATATCTCAGAAAGCAATTAACAACCCTAGCCAGTTTCAAGACCTCCTGGTCCACATGGACACGGTGGTCTCGTTGGCGGAGGACCGCCACAACTGGGACATGTACGACCAAGAGTTCCGGCGGCAACAGCAGAACGTGGGGTACCCTTTCTCCCAAACAAGAGTGGAGTTGTACTATAAGGCGTTAACTCGGCAGACCGCACCCGGCGTCCAGTACCAAAAAACCAGGCGGACCCAAGGAAAGTTGGAGCTCGGAACATGCTTCCGGTACCACACGCCTAACCAGCGTTGTGAAACCACAAATTGTCCCTTTCGGCACAGATGCCCAGCCTGCAACGGCCGCCATCCGCAGTACTTGTGTTCAAGCAGGAACCAAGGAGAGGACCAGCGGAAAGATCAGAAAGATCAGAAAGATCAAAAGAACAAAGGCGGGGACCAGTCAGCCAAGCACTAGTCTCTGGGTATGCCGGGCTGATGGCGGAAAGTCACAGCTGGTACCCACAGATATTGCTGCAACACAAGCCAGACACCCTGTCAAACCACAAAATAGTACAGATCTTTCGACTATCCATACCAGGGAGGAAACTTCATCTCACCAACCGGCCACAATTCTTGCCCCAAACGCTCTACCTGACGGCGGAAAGTTGCAGGTATGTAGCGAGGGGGAGAGAAACGGCCAAACAGAAAACATTTTGGATGCCCGTGGAGTTTCACCTATCAATGTCAAACTAATCTCCAAGTTGTTGAGGGGCTCATCTCACGAAGCATTTGTCACAACAGGTCTGTTGGAGGGTTTCAAGTTCCATTTCCAAGGCGTTGAATGCCCATTATCTTCTAGAAACTCCAAAATAGCGAATATGCATAAAGAGGCAGTGGACAGAAAACTGAAGGAGGAAATTGACCTGGGCAGAATCTCGGGCCCGCACAGGGACCCACCATGGGAAAACTTCAAGGCCAGCCCATTATCCCTCAGAGAGAAATCAACACCGGGTTCCTACAGACTATTACACAATTTGTCCTATCCCTACGATGAGTCGTCCGTGAATGGCGGCATAGACCAGTCCTACAAAACGGTCAGGTATGCGACGATACAGTCCGCTATACGAGAGATCAATAAGTTGGGTCAGGGCTGCTACATGGCAAAGTCAGACATCAAGTCTGCTTATCGCCTGGTTCCAATCCATCCTTCTCAGTTTCATCTATTGGGCTTCAAGTGGAGAGGCAGCTACTATTATGACAAATTCCTGCCAATGGGTATGGCGGAAGCTTGCTCTATATTCGAGAAAATCTCTGATGCGATAGTCTTCATCATGCAGAAGTTTGGGGTGAATCACATCGTGAAGGTGTTAGACGACTTCCTGATCCTGGAATCCACGGAAATTGATTGTAATGCATCCCTAAGAAAGTTCAAGTTCCTGATGGGCAAGATGGGTTTCCCGTTGGCAGAGGAAAAAACTTCAGTGGCGGCCTCTCAGGAAATAACCTTTTTGGGGATAAGTTTGAATTCCAGAACAATGGTGGCCCAGTTGCCGACGGACAAGCTAACGAAGTACTCCTCTGACGTGGCGGGGATGCTAGGAAAGCAGAACACATCCCTGAAGGATCTCCAGAGCATAATTGGTAAACTGCAGTTTTCAACAAGTGTCGTCCCAATAGGGAAACCTTTTATGCGGAGATTGATTGATCTGACCAGGGGACACAAACAAGTCTCCACCATAAAGTTAACAACACCAGCACGCAGGGACCTCAGGATGTGGGCATCGTTCTTGTCAAATTACAACGGGAGATCTATCATCACCACCAGACCGCAGGTGGACAACAACCACATCCACCTGTTCACGGATGCCTCGGATATGGCTTTTGGAGGAGCCTATTCGAGTTACTGGATTCAAGGCCTGTGGGAGGGTGGTTGGAAAGACCTCAATATCGCAGTCAGAGAGCTCTACCCAATTGTTGCGGTTGTGAAAATGTTCGGCCATCTCTGGAAGAATCACCACATCATTTTTCACTGCGACAACCAAGCTATAGTGGCGGTGATAAACAAGCAATCCTCCAAGAACCAATACATCATGGCCCTCCTACGTCCATTAATATTACACCTCATCCTCAACAACATAGAGTTCGAGGCGGTATACATCGAATCATCAAAAAACATATTGGCAGATTCCATCTCCCGTTTCCAGGAATCACCCGAACTACTGGCGGCTTACGGGATGAGGCCCGCACCACAGCCGGTACCCAAGGACCTCCACCACTTGAACTTTATCAAGCCAGCTGGATAGGATTACTGACAGGCTCCCACTACCGGCTAGCTAGGTAAAATAGCTAGGAAGGTGGGCCCTTAAACTGATTAAACATATCTCCTTACCTTGCCTTCCGATTCCACTATCACACCATCCCTCTACTGCCAATCAGATTCTCTCCCAGGCCGAGGTGACGGCGGAAAGTTGCACCTTGGACAGGGGAGGTATCATCTAGTCAGCTCTTATTTAAGACATTGGTGCTACTCTACCTGTGTTGACGGCGGAAAGTCGCAACCGCGTTTTGCCACGGATCTGTTTCACTGCTCCGTCCTCTCTCCTCCCTCTACCTGTTCTTCTTGGCGCAACCAACCCGGCTTGCACCTCGCTTGGTTGTTGGGTGGTCTCTTCGTTTTCCCGCCAAGAAGAGTTGGATCTCATGCCCTGGATTATCACGAAATTCTACCCTAGTCACCATCTAACAGGATTTTTGTGTGTCATTTGTGAAAAACTCTAATCAAGAACATTTTGATCAAGAACATTTAGATTTCCATATCATTTCCTTATGGACTATATTACATTATATACCCTGGACTGTTATTAAAAAATTTGTTAACTGCCATATAAATATTAATGTTTACTGATTAAAAACAATTTTAATTTCCAATTTTGTAGTCGCTGTTGTCCTTTCACACAAATGACCGTGTTTTTCTGGCAAAAAGAACCGTAAATTTAATATTGTTATTTTACCAGTATTTTTTAAATACAGACTTTGTCTGGGAATTTACAGTTCTTTGTCAGTTACAAAATGGCTCCAAGATAAATTTACTGCAACATGTCATTTAACATTCAGTTTTTGATTTATTATTGATTTGATTTATTAATTCAAAAGAACAACATGTGAACAATACAAAAACAATGGGAGTTTAAGTAAAAATTACAACGTAACTCCCACTAACTAGCAGAATTAAACATTTTCAAATTAGTTATAAAATTCTTGATTGACACTGAATTAATAGTTCTTTCATCTAAATTATTCCATTTATTTACAATTCGATTGCTCCAAAAATATTTTCTTTTATCAGTACGGCTATAAAACACATGCAGCTGTTTATTATGACCTCTACTTCTATGTACAAATTTATAAACTTCTTCCTTATCATTTATATTGAGATTTGTATGACAATTAATAACTTTGTAAAACAATATTAAATCAGAATTTTTTCTTCGAATTTCCAATGAATCTAAATTCAAAAAATGTAATCTTTCTTCATACGAAACATTTTCATAGTTCAATATACGTCGGGTGAAATACCTTTGCACACGTTCTACTTTGTCTTTATTACATGGTAATATTGGTGACCAAGCCTGACTAGAATATTCTAAAAGTGGTCTGACATAACATATATACATTTTGAGATAAAACTTGTAATTGTGATTCTTAAAAATTGAAAAAAGTTTATGAAGAACAAAATACGCTTTCCTAGTAATGTTTATACAATGGAGCGTAAATTTCAAATTTGACTGGATAGTAACTCCAATATCATTAATATTGTTGACAGTTTCAATAATTTCATTATTCAATAAAAAATTAAAGTTCACTTTGTTAATACCAATAGTCAATACTTTCGTTTTGTCTGGATTTAAATCCATCTGCCAAATGTCGGACCATTTAGCAACATTATCTAAATCTTCTTGTAATAATATGCAATCATTTACATTCTGAATAGACTTATACAGTTTTGTATCATCAGCATACATACTAATAGTACTATGTTTGACAACATTAGGCAAATCTGATGAGTAACACAAAAATAAAACAGTTCACATTAATGAACAATTACTTCAACCGTTAATTTACTGGCAACTTGTAATATGCAGACAAAACATTTGAATTGGCCAAACAATCAATACACCTGGTCAGATTAGGAACTATAAACAAGAGATTGCATGGACTTCAACCACGGAATATGTGGTGCCATCTATAACATATGCTTTACACAGCTGTTAATCAAACTTAATTTATAACTTATCTGAAGGTAAGGGAACATCCTCATTCATATGACCTTAAAGATGCTGTCATTATGCAAAAGTTGTAATATCTATATGTGACATTGACATTTGTGTGAGTTTTATGATGTGATCTAAAGAATGACACTATTAAAACCAAAATAACCCAAGTGCAGTCTGCGTAAATAGAACATACTTCAATAAACTTGACACCTCGTTCTCTTGGAAAATATCCATCAATTTTATGGTTTGTGAGTAAACGTGTGCGAATTAATTGCTGGGTATAATTGATGGACTTGCTTCCCTGCTGTCAAGCAAGAGGTGAGCAAGGCTGAGCCTGGAGTCAGTGGCTCTCTCACTCTCTCAGCTGATTCCAGCTTCGGTACATGCCTGCTTAGTCTGTCGTTTCACACTTATGCAAAAGTAAGAATAATATATACCTATCCATATTTTTACAGTAGATTCTAAAGCTCCGGCTCAAGTTAAGTATCCAACTATTAGTGACCCCCCTGGACTGAATAAGTGGCAGGATTGGTTGAAAAGGTGTGAACAACTGTGAATAAGCCAATCCTGTGGCTTATTCAGTCCAGGGAGGTCACTAACAGTTGGATACTTAACTTGAGCCCTGTTTTATATACGTACATTATACCGTAATATCACTTTGTTGAATCCGCAAAATTACAGTTCAATGTACCAATCTGCTTTTTACGGTTCATTGTCCTGTTAAGGTTTATGAGTACTTATACAGTTCTTAGACCTGGAACAAAGTTGCCAGTTAATTTAACTGTAAAATTTAACGGGAATTTTTTGCAGTGTAATCATAATGCCATTAGAAAGATAGATTCAAGTGCTCGTGTTTATAGTCATTATTGGATGTTTAAAGCTGCTGGAAGAGCAACAAAAACAAATTTGTTATGGTATTTGAGCCACAGACTCTGTGATTTGTGCGGTCAACCACACATTGACCAATGGAAAACTGGTTATCATTCATCCAATTTTTATGTCATCGAGAGGATACTTTCATGGGCATCCAATGCCGTCCATGTTGTTATCTTCAGAGATGTTGATTTGGAACAAATATGAGTTATATACCATGACCGGTATAGCTCAAAATTGGGAGTTTCAGTAACACTGATTAGACCTATACGTTGGAAAGAGGGACAGAGCAATTGATGCGCCTCGCTGGACTCAAAACCATTTACGCACACTCTGAATGTTAGACATTCAACCATTTTTAGGGTTAAAAAAAAATATTTTCCCAACATTCATAGACACTGTCACACTTCGGGTCGTCATAATAATATCTCTTTCAAAGTTTGCATCTGCGACCTTACTCAAGTTCTCTAGATCAAGAAAATTAAGATCCCTGGCCAAGCAGATGAAAATTTAACAATCCATTTTATAAGTTTTCATGTACTAGATGGTTTTGAAATCTCCCTTTAAGGATAAGAGAAAGCCACATGCCAAGCATATCAGGTAAACATGGCCTAGATTTCACAAACTGGGACAACATGACCTAGTTGCAGAAATGGGTTAAAAAGATAAGGCATCAGATTGGAAGAGCAACAAGAAAACTTTAATCTGAACATCAACAACAGAACATACTGCTCAAGGTAAATATAATAAATTTATTTTATGTACAACAACAATTCAAATATGCCTACACTTGAGTTTAGTCACTCAAGAATAATTGTATATATGTCAGGATAAAGAAAATGTTTTGAATAAAAAATTCTCACTGCTCCAATGAATACTGGTCAGTGTTGAGGAAGAGAAATTTTACAACTTAATTGCTTTATTGGGAGACACCCCTCATACAAGGCATTCATGCAGTCAATGATATTGAAAAACACAGGAACTTAGGGCCGGTATAGGCCAACTTCAAGATATTAAGCCATGGCCATCAAATGTGACCTGGCACTGGCAAGTGAAAATTAAATGTGTTCGCCTTTTAGGCCATTTGAAGCTTTTTGGCCTTGTACACAGAAATCTTCAAAAACCCCAAATAAATTATGTAGGGCTTCACTACTTTAAAGATGATTACATAATAATTTTATAGGCCTTCACTAAAATGCTACTTTTCTAGGGAGATATGTATGCTGAGATTTACTGTCGTTTAGCGTATGAGTGTTCCACTGTAACAGCCCGTTTTATCCGCGAATGAGCTTGCAACCTGTGGTCGGACAAAGTTGCAATCTGGACAAATTCTGTTCCACAGATATCGCAACAAAAGCTGTCCTCCTTAGTATGTAAACGTAAGTGGTTGCAAAGCCTGCTCAGTGTAGGATATCCAATGCCACAGATACTGCATACGAAAGTTCCGCTCACTGAAGAGTTAAGCTTGACTCGCGAGGCCAGGTCTAGTGGAATCTTGTTACCGACGGCACCTCGGTGGACGAGCATGTGTTGGGGGAGCCCTTCCGTTTTGAAACTCAAGCCACACACGTGACACTGGTCCATAGAGTTGCCGTAATGAATGGCGCTCTCGTGCTTGACGAGATTTTGGGGGTCCATGAAACCTTGCGAGCAAATGGGACAAGTGTGTATCATTCCGAAATGGGAGTCCGAGTGACGCACCAGATCATCCTTGTGCAGGAACTTCTGCTTACACACGTAACAACCGTTTCTGTCAGTGGACACATGAGACTTTTTGTGTGTCGCCAATTCCTTGAAAGAAATAAACTCTACACCACATGTATCACAAGCAAATGACATTTTAAGGTGCCCCAATAAGTGGGAAACCACATGAGGCACCTCGTGGTTTAAATACCCACAGAGATTGCAAATATGGCGTCTATGACATCCATCGGTTTGAATCGACAACTTGATCTGTTCGTTGAAGTAGCTAGGGAGGTGATTATCCAACACACTTTTGTGTAGATCCATGTGCTTGACGATCCCATCAGGATGGATTATTTTACGACATATGTGACAGGAGTGGACTTCAGCGTCGCCCGAGTGACAAGAGAGCATGTGTTTGTCTAAGTTTTCTTTCTGAGTAAATCCCTGCTCACATATTCCACAGGAGTAAAATTGTCCGTAATGAGTCTGTACATGGTCAGCGAAAGTCCGGGTCGTCAGATTACCTTCTCCGCAAATGCTACAGACATCAGGGTGAGCGGTGCACATTCGAATGTTGATATCAGCCTCCCATATGTACTCCTTCCCGCAGGCAGAGCAAGAAAGATTACTTCCCTTGTGCTGCTCCAAATGGGACAGCAATCCAGTGAGTTTCATAAATTCCATCCCGCAAATATTACATCTGTAACGACTTAAATCTTCCATGATCTTGACGTGGTCGGACAAGAACTTCGGCACGGGGTGAAGCCCTCCTTCCCTTGATCCATGCATTGCCATGTGCTCCTCTAGACCGATGTATATCATGAAAAGTTTTTCAAAACGTTCTCCGCATATATGACAATAGTGAAATTTTCTACCGTCATGAAACGACAAATGCCTCTCCAAGTTCTTGCCTCTCGTAAAACCCTGCTCACATATACCGCAAGTGAGTAATTGGCCGAAGTGCGTTTTCAAGTGTTCCAAAGGGTGCACTTGCTGGCGAAGATATGCGGGAAACTCCAACAGACACACGGGACATTTGGTAGTATGGCCATTGGAGTAAAGTATGCAGTTTCGAATACTCTGGGTCTCCTGTATTCTTTTTTGCATGACAGTTTTGGATAAATTAGCTGCTGCAGAATGTTCAATAATATTATAGGTTTGTGATGATTTTTTATTAATATTATGGGTTTGTGCAGATTGTTTATTCAGACTTTGAATTTCGACAGAATGTTCATTAATATTATGGGTTTCTAAGGCCTTTGCTGAAATAAAATTCTTATTACATATCAGGCATTTTTGGAGTTCCTTTGTTGAAAAGGTTACGGTGAGAGCCGAGCCGAATGGATCCAGGGTTTTAAGAGTAAACTGAGTACATGAGGAGTTCTTAGTTGGTATATTCGATTGTTTTTTGACTACTTTAGAAGCTGCATCTTTTACTAAAGGCTTCCTGGCGTGCTCGTCATCTGATTCTAGTTTTATCTTCTTTTGGGGATGATTTCTGCCCTCTGAGCAATTCGTTACTTGACAATCAGATTTATCAGTCTCATCGTCTGACTTGTCTTCTGTGGCTTCAGCACCTTCATCAATCTCCCGATCTGATTCAGAACTTGAAATTGGAGCAATCGTCAAAACCGACGCTTCTTCGTGTTTAAAATCCATTTCTTCATCATATTCCTGTTTGAAATATTCATTGAAGTGGTCCTCCTTTTCTGATTTGATTGCGGCATGATCTCCGTTTTCCATAAATCTCTCAACACCTGCATTATGACTTTCGGGTTGAGCACCCTCTTCTTTAACATAGATCATGTACGTGCTTTCCTCATTTTCCAATTTGATTTCGTCTGATTTGACAACGCCAATCGAGGAGCAGTCATGTTCAGACTTAACAACAGCATTCACAACATCAACGCTTGACGTTTCTTCGGCCATTTTTCATAAATACGCAGTGACGTTTTGATCTTTCAATTTTTTTCAACAGCAGGCTCCGCTACAGGCCTTGTCTGGCTCTTATCTGTAATAAAATGCACATAGTTAGAGAACTATCTATATGTTTACACTGCAATATAGCAGAGGTGTGTGAGTGATAGGGTTTTTCGTCCCATATTTACTCACTTATAAGGCTTAAAAGGATATAGCCAAGGACCGTGTAGTAATAAAGAGGTGATGTGCACTCTTGGCATATAACCAGGCTTGGGGTCAAGTACTGTACTTGGACTCAGTACTTTGATTCGAGTCCAAGTACTCTGTACTTGTACTTGTATGACATGGGACATATAAGTGTATAATTTTACATACATACATTGTATTCTCTTAAAGTAACGGTTTGACAAGACCAATCGAATTCAACACTTCATTCACTTCAACATTTTCAATTTTAGAATAGAGTCATACCAAGGGTATAGGCCAAAACAGCCACTTAGACATTTTTTAAATTGGCCTACCTTGAAACACTATGCAGCTATGAGCCTAACAATACCTTCATTTGTTAGTTCTAGTCATCAAGCAGGCATTCAGAGCTATTCAGATGGAAAATACTCTTTAGCCACAGTTACATATATATATGATTTCTGTCAGGATTGACATACAGCTGTGTCTCCCACAAAACATAAACATTACAAACTAGGTCAAAAATGTATTCCCTCAGAAATTTTCCACTGCTACAATTATCTTACCAGGTGGCAGCATAGGTCAGTTTCATGTAACAAGAGCCACCTTGTGGAATTTTGCAGAATCAATGTGGGCACAATCACAGTCTCTGCACAACGGGGGGGATGCATCCCCTCCCACCGGACCAAAATTTATATATTTTTACATGTTAATTCTATCCGCACACAGTCGCGTTATGTCGCGAATTATGCGTTTCGCGGGTCAGTGTAAAATGCGGACCAAACGGACCATGCGGACCATGCGGACCAGACATAAAACAAACACAGGAGGGTGCAGAGGAGGCTTGTTTAATCAAGCTAATAATACAAAGTCAATCAAGCGGAAAATGCGGACCAAATGCGGACCAGATGCAGACCAAACCAGTAAGCTAGATATTAGCTTGATAATTGCATTAAAAAAACTATTTAATTTTATCATTTAATATTTTTTAATTAACTAAAAAAACGTATACAGGCAAGAGGTCTTAGACCTCTTCTTCTTCTTCTTCTTCTTCTTCTTCTTCTTCTCAGATGAGTTCCCACCTCTCTCTCAGGTGAACCTCCAGTAGCCTGGAGTCATAATTGTTAATAACATAAGTAGATCTATAAAAGTTCATTAAAAGTCTTGGTGAGTTAAAAGAGATTGTAACTTGACCAGATATGAACAGGCCAAAGTGCAGACCAGATTTCAGACCAGAGTGCAGGTCTCTACCAGATTGCAAGCAACAGACCAGAGTGCAGACCAAAATAATGCAGACCAAATGCTGACCAAATCATGCAGACCAAATGAAGACCAAATCATGCAGACCAAATGCAGACCAAATCATGCAGACAAAATGCAGACCAAATCATGCTGACCAAAAGAACAAGTGCAGACCAAATGCAGACCAGAGTGCAGACCAGAGTGCAGACCAGAGTGCAGACCAGAGTGCAGACCAGAGTGCAGACCAGAGTGCAGACCAGAGTGCAGACCAGAGAAAAATAAATATTAATTTTTAAAAAAAATTCTTTTTTTTTTAAGTTCATAAAATCTATTTTCAAATCATGTCCCTGTTGTTATTCAGTTGGTCTGCATGGTCTGCACAGTCTGGTCCGCATGATTAACCCCTTCCAGGCTGGACAGTGTTTGCTCAATGCTTGAACCAACAGACTGGCTGCCAGTATGTCTGGTCCGCATGGTCCGCATGGTCTGCATGGTCCGCATTTTACACTGACCCGCGTTTCGCGACGCGACAGCCCGATAGACCCCCCACCGGAATTTTCTGGATCCTCCCCTGGTTGCGGTTCCTATAGGCCTACATGTGCCCTTTTGTCGTATTTTTAAGCAGTGATATTTATTAACTTATGCACAGCATCTTCGGAACGCAAGGAATCACAAATGAGCATAGTCAAGACAGTCACGGAGCTACAAGCTCCTACATCATGATGATTCGTGAAAGACAAACTGAGAATACTGTCCTTCAAAAGTTTGGAGGTCCAATTAAGACTCTCCCCTACCTTGCAGGGTGAAAATAGGGGATATACAGGACATATGCTGTACCCTTCCAAGTAATGTGTAAACATATCTATTACATCCTGAAAGAAAATCTCAGAAGACAAGCCTATTGTTTACATATAGCCAGTGACCCCTACAGCACTTAACTGGGTCAAAAACAAGATGTTTATTCACACATTTTTCTCAGTTCTTTCATTTTCATTTTAGCATTGGGATTTCAATAGTCAACACCAAAATGATAACCAAATTGATAACTTTTGTTATAATAATTGCTAGTACAGAAACAGGTTTTGCCAGAAAGGTAAGTACAAGTATGCTGTCAATATTAATTAAAATTTTCAATGTGTGCAACATATAAATCTTCCTGAAAGGCTAAAAAGAAATGATCATGTTTGTGGGCAAGTATACAATCCGAGGCTATCAATGTGAATATTTTTTCATTGTCAGATGTATAACCAAGGCAGCAGGCTGCCCTGATATCAGTCCGGAATTGTACCGATTTTTCAGTTGGCGAACTTTAATTAAACCGATTTTCAGGCAAATCCCATCGCAGACGAGAGACAGAAAATGGAGTACCTAAACAACCTTGTGCCAGACTTCTTCCTCTCCATTTCTGAAGCTGGAACAGGTAGGTCCTACATGGATACTTTTATTCGTATTGTATATATATGGCATCAGTATTTCGGTAACTTTGGGAAAAAATTGGCTGAGGAGACGTAAAATCACAATAGTCTGGCCAGGTGTCCGGCATGGACCGGCAACCTGGGCCGTTGTTCTTTTTCTGGACCTGTAGGCCATATGGAAACAATAGGCTGTGATAGCGGAACTTTCCTTTTTTTCAGATCTCTGGCCTCGCTGTGCACAAAAAAAAATTTCCGGGAACAAGCTGCCATTTTGTACCATTGTCGAGTCAGTGGAGCTGGAATTCCAGGCTCCAAAACCCTTTTAATCCATTCAAAACACTATGGATTTGCATTGCCGAGTCTTAAATGTAATGTTCAGCAATGATTGCCACCATATTCCAGTACTGTCAGGCTGATTAGACTGTGTTATCATGGTTATAGACCTCATAAAACCCGGCATCATTGACAATGTCCATGTCAATATTTTTCGGAAACAGTTTTATTCTTTTTGGCGACTCATGAGAGCAGCAAAAAGGAGACTTTCACTATCACAGCCTATAGCAGTTATATTTTTCATATCTGACACATGGATCTTATATCTTAGTTGTGCCTTTCAGGGGTTTAATTCACATAATAACAACAATTTCAACACATTTATCAGCAAAACAGTAAATTATTAGAACTATACACAGACTTCTGTTCAATATATATCTTAAAAGTACAAAATAATTAATGTAAATTTATTATAATTTTTTCCAGCACAATGGTCATCAGCCAAAACTTTAGCCCAGGAGGTCTTAACTGGCATAGTCACAGATGCTATGGTGCAAGATTTGGGAAGGAACTTAGCAAAGTTACATCAACTTTCAAGAAAAACCTCATTGACTGACAGCCAGTTTTCACATCAGGTCAATGTATTCCGGTGAGTTAGTCAAAGATTCTACACTTCACATCTTAAGTGGAGTATGAAAGCGTTGTCAAATTTCACTGTGTCACACCAGCGGTGTCAGAGCAGCAGATCTGTGACAACTTCATTGCGAAAGGTAGTGCACTGTTTGGCAGTATCAGTGACTCTCAAACACCTTTGCAAAAATTAACTTTGGCCGAATAATAACATTCTTCTGAAAACAAGAAGACGAAACATTCTAATTGATATTTCAAGATTAATCTTCTTTCACATTTCAGAGACACAAGCAAAAAGGACCTTGTCTCAAACGCAATCTTCACAGGACCTTTCAACAGGGATCTTCTCAACGACCTTCACCCAGAAGTCAAAGAGAAAGCAGAAAACTTGATTTTTCATGACAAAGTGAAGTCGTTGGCAAATCGCTTGCAAGGACTTTACGACAAACAGGACGAATGCCTTATTGGTGGGAATTTCACTCCAGAGAAGACACTGATTAAGGATGGCAAAACTCATGTGAGATTTTTATTTCATATAATAAAGAGGGATACTAGAATTTGCAAAAATATTATGCAATAATACGAATATTTTCATGAAAACTCCGCCCACCTTAATTCTTCATATAATGACAATTTTAACTTTCAGCAAAGACAAATTGGGTGACATACACAAATTTTAATGCAATTTCCCTTGATTTTTAAAAGTAATAGGCCTGTCGAATTGCAATTTGTTCAGTACAACATCCCAGTTTGTATTATCTCAGATTTATGGTAGGAATTATAAGATGCACAAATTATGATTTTGAGGCTGTGCTTAAAATTTGCATTTCTTAAAAGAACCAACACAGTGTTACTGACTGGCATCATCTTGATTTCAGATTGTCGATCCTCAGTTTGTCGGCCATGGTCCTGCGGCATTTGACATTGCATCATATGTATCATACTTCATCATGGCATATCACCATCATATGCTGATACCAGAGGATCATGATAATCAACACAAGATTGCAATGAAGATGGTTGACTTAACTGAGAAATTTGGTATGTCACCTCTGAAGCGTATTTCATATCATTGTGAATTTCTCATCAACTTCATATCTTGGGGCACAAGATGGTTTGACTCACCTGCAATTACGGCCAAAGATTACCATTTTTTTGAATTTATATTACTGCCAAATTCTGTTGCACTTACAAAATTTTAAAACTACTACCTGCCTTTTCAACAGCATTGTCATAGGTTCTTCAAAGTTATATTAGGGAATAACCTGGCGTTAAAATATAATAAAATGTTTCAAAATGGAATAAATTAAGTATGGTGACTATTAAATATTTTCTAAATATATTTTTCTTCCAGTTGGAGCCTATCTAGAGGAGATCCAAATGGAAAATAAGGAAGAGTATGTGGAGCAACTCATGTCTGACACCGCAGCCTTTTCAGGAATATTGGTCATAGGAAGGTAATCAAACTTTTTGCAAGGATGTTACTTTTCAAATAAAGTAGTGAGGACATTGGCAAATTTGTATTTACTTGTTCGCATTGGCACTTTTGGCACCTCTGAAACTTTTACGTTTCTTTTTGACCAAATAAAAGGTGGCGCACACAAGCCGCATTGGAACTGACCCTAGTGTTTTTCTGGGACCAAATGTAACTCTAATCAAACTAACCAAGCTTATGTATAGATCCCCAAAAACAGTAACCATTTACATGTTGCATCTAAGAGACCACATCAAACTCATTTTACTGAATAAAAGAAATATTCTACTTAATCATTGAATATTAAAAATCAAGTTTTTTTTGGTTTTTTTTTCCAGATGTTTAAATGCAGAAATGACCCCACAACTGGACAACCGGAAAGAGACAGCAATAGAGGCCTTACAATCTGGAATGTTGTTGCTGACGCGTCATGACAGAATGAACAGCATCAGCAGAATTTTAACCATAAGTCTAATGCTCTTATAGTTTAGTTCTGTAAATCATAGAACTTTGACTACAGGACAAGAATAAATAAAGTGTAGTAATCAAATAATATACACTTAATTTTGTTGTAAATTTAATGAGGATACATGTGCTCTTGAAGATGGGCTTCGCACTCTCAGAACCAGAAGTTCCATAAAGAACGAAATGGTTCTATGTGGAACCAAAAGTTCTATCAATGGAAAGTGATTCCTCAAAGATCTATGCACAATAGGTGCATTCTATGACCAGAAGGTTCAATCTAGAACCCTGAGGGTTTTTTATTTGTATGATATCAATGATACTATTCCAAGTAATATATATATGGCTTCAGTGCAATATAAAATTATCTTACTTAAAAACTACCACCCTCCCCCCAAAAGAGTGATGTTATCATTTCCTTCAGTATCTATGATGATCTGCCTTTCAACCGATCTGGCGATCTGATAGCTGAGTCGAAAGAGCGGGTGCCAACCAATAAAAAAATGTAAACAACTTAATATAATAAAAGTTGATGATTGCCATACAAATCACAGATATCGATATTGACATTTATTTACAAATTCTACAACTTTGTACAATTTATACATTACCATAACTTGAAATGGGCATTTATGCAGTTGCGTTTCAGCTATGTACATTTTAACATTGAAATCAAGGCATTTGGCAAAGGCAAACAATCAAAATTCTTGAAATCTACATTTGCTGAAATGACTTTCAAGCATTGTCGTGTTAGTGATATTTCTGGGGAAGCAACTTTGTAGACTGTTACAGTAACAGGACACAGATGGCGCCAGCATCTAACAGTTAATGGTCGTTGTTCGACTTCACCTTTATCGTTGGACCGACGAACATGCCGTTTGTTGCCAAACACTGTAAATTTGAACCCGCAAATTGACGGTATGACGTCAACGTTCTTCCAAGACATGGTAGGTATCAATGGGCATTTGAACAACAGGGTCAAATCTTGTGATGTCATGATGAAAATATTGTGGCAATTTTCAAAGGCTCCATTTGTCTGTTCGTCTGTTGCCATGGCAATAACATGGCTGCCATCTCGCGAATACTTGATCATGTGATCAGAGACGTTGACTTGTTTGTTGACGATAAGGTCTAATGTTGTGACATCATACATAGCAGGATGGCTTCCAGATTCATTTGAGATGATGCAAGCAAAACTTTGTTCATTGTCCAGGCATGGATTGGGCGCAAGAGCCGAACAACCGTGATCTTCCTTTTCCTTGCTTCTAAACAACACCTAGAAAATAATCACGAAAACATACATATCATAATTACTTCATTATTTTGGATAGCTATTAAGATAGCTGTACTACCATTTATCAAATCACAGGTGCATCAGAAGATAAATGTTGATGTAATAGCAATTCCATTGTTTCTTGAACCAGAGCAATTTTTAAAAATAACAAAGGAGATTGAGGGCATTTTGAATGAACGATAACTTGATTTTACAATGAAAATGAAATAATTTGTGATCATTCTGTTGTTTTTCTTGTTAAAATATATAACAATTATTGATATCTGCTCAAAATATGATTTAGTTGCCTAAGAGGTCTACTCAATGGTTAAATGCCAAAATACTTAAATACCTTTGATGAAAAAGTAGATCCGTTCTTCATTACAACATAAACTTCAGAGGGAGCTGTGGATGGTTTATACAAAACATAACTCCCATTGCAACTGCTACAACATAGATCTTGCCTTCTTGAAGAACCTTTTGGAAATTGGGTGATTTGAAGAACCATTTTAAACGATCGCAAGTCCACTAGACCAATGGTAGAATTTGAATTGTTGCACACTATGATGTGACCAGATATGACGTCTGAAATTCTGACCGTTGCGCCATCTGGTGTGTTTATACGCCTTGGTACATTGAATGAAAGGCATTGTTTTCTATTTGAAATGTCATTCTTTTGAGACGCAGTCTGATAAGTTGAATTATTTGGTTGGCCCCATTCACTTTCAATGAAATTTCTGTCCAGTTCGGAGAAGCCCATACCTGTAAGTATACAACAAACAATGTGGTAACTAAACTAGTAGGCCCTATAATACAAATATATTTCAACCAATTTGTGACAAGTTATTGTGTGATACTTTAAACATTAAAAACAAATTTCAAACATACTTCTAACATAATATTATAATGTTTCATCAATTCAAGAGCCATACATTGCTTTACAGCAAAAGCCAAAAACATTGATCTAAGCTTAATTTAGTGACTGAGGAGTGAGGATGTCAGGCAAATTGTTTCGATCATAACAGCCTAATTGGCTATGACCATGGTATATATACATGTATACATCTTGCTAATGCATCCAGCAAATGTCATAGGACTTATTGTAGTT
Organism: Platynereis dumerilii; assembly: GCA_026936325.1. Taxonomy (NCBI): domain Eukaryota; kingdom Metazoa; phylum Annelida; class Polychaeta; order Phyllodocida; family Nereididae; genus Platynereis; species Platynereis dumerilii. The sequence goes on along the minus strand of JAPTHN010000019.1, from coordinate 4,512,619 downwards.
TAAACAACTCAAACTCACCTTTTGATGTCTTCTGCCATTTCTTGTAGGTCAGTACTTTGTTAAGCTTGGCCATTTTAAAAATTTACTTCATTCACAAGTAGTTCCTGAAACATGAACAAATCATATGAATGCAAGAGACTTACAATAATACATGCATGGACATTGGACATATAGAACTATGAACGTTTATTGCACACTTAGTGTTTGTGATTTGATATACATGTACATAATGGGATAACAAGGATAACCACGACAATTGTCTGCAATCAGCTGCCTAAAAATAAGCAGATTTGGGACTAAAAACATGTTATGTGGCAGGAATAATTGTGGGGAAGAACTGACAAATAATACAGTTCAAATCACAGCAATATAGTGGATTCTGGCAGAGTTCCCTGCTCACTACTGCTGCCTCCTCTACACTCTTAACGCAAAAGGTTCTTGATAGTATATAAAGAACCCACTGCAAAAAAAGGTTCTAAATTTTGTCAAGTTTTTTCAACTGAATTGAAAAGGTTGAATACTGGTGGGAAGGCCCTATGATAGGACCCTATTTGCTCCAAACTTGAGAGGAAGGGTTTCCATTGTGGGAGTTCAGTGCAGCTGGATTATCTAAGTGTTGTTTTCGTTTGCTGTTGGCAACACTGTTGAATCCTTTTAAAAGTTTAATAATGAACCTTTTAGGGTTCCTTATCTAAACTGGTTGATAGAACCCTTAAAGGTTCCATGTAAAACCTCTTTGTAAGAATGTTGGCCAATGCCCATCTGGAACCGAGTTCCAAATCAAAGTAAACATTGAGAAACAATACTATAAGACTTATCAATTGCAAGGAAATAATGTAAATGTAAACAAAGAAATAACAAAAACTTAAACATGTTATCTGATCACTGATATAAAGACATGTATACAAATAAATGTATATGACTACAAATAAGCAAACATAAAATAAATTTACCTCTTACATGTGTGTGATTGATGATCAACTCTAAAACAATATCACAACTATTCCCAAGATCTGTCATCAAAGTTGTCAAAACTAAAGTTTGCATCAATGAAATAATGTTTATATATATTGATGAAGATTCTTAATTGCACAAAAATATCTTAAGATGGGGTTGTGATTATTGCATGGATTGCGTCAGGTGCTATCAGTTAATTGGATATATAGATCTATAAATAGCTTCAAAGTCAAAATTGAGAATGTATACCTGCAAGATATCCAAGGCAAAGTGTGAAACTTCTAAAAAATAGATTGATAAAAAGTGTGAAAACTAGTCTCTCACTGACAGAAACTATCTTTAACAATTTCAATTATGCAAACCAAATAACATTTTTCAGGATGCACAATCCATTCCAACCCTGATATTCTTTTTGACTTACAAAATTTCGAAGAAAGTCAGTATAAATATTAGGACTACATAGGTTCATTCAAGCATTTTTTCCTAAAAACAGGCAAATATTTCAATTGGTAGGAATAATCAATCAAAAATAACCCGAGATATTACTTTGTCATGCCAAGTTTATATACTAAAGAAAATGCAAAATATATTCACTTCAGCGAAATATCTGGGAAATTGACCAATTTTTCACTCATAGGTGTATTTCTCAGGGGGTCAGGGTGCTGCAGCCCTCCCCCAGGCATCAGGGCAAATGGCTCATCGGGGCAAATCCTGGCCAATATCAGCGCAGATCCTCTGCCCTGGTCACATGCGCGCCATGTTAAAATTTCAGGGTAAAATAGTCACAGCCCCCCACGAGACAGCCGTCCCATACGCCTATGTTTTCACTTACAAACTTCAATGGCTCTGTGCAAACTTTAGATACTAACCGATTTTGCAGGTGTTCGTTTTTACTTATGTAGCCTAATCATTTTTTAAACTTTCAAATAGGGGGTTTTAGGAGATTTGAATTTTTACATACATGTACATTGTACATCATTGATCCTCATGAAACTTAAGGGGGTGGGGGGGGGGATATCAATTTTTAACGGCAACTTCCAACAAAGCTCCAACTCCACCCAAATGACAAATTCTGAACTGTCCCTGTTTGTTCTAAATAGTAATAATGCTGTTTCTGTTCACTGTGAAGGCCGACAGTATTCCCTAAAATTCTATTCATTTATCAGTATTTAACATTCATGTTCAGATTTTTTGTGATCACAATTTTTTCAATCTTTCTATGAATATATTGAGTACTTTTTAGCATGGAACCGGCTGACAGATTACGTCAAAATTAAGATAAGAACACGATCAATCATATTTTATTCTAAATTATTAAAAACAAAACTAAACGTATTCTTCTCACCATTGTTTATATCTAAATCTAATGGCATTGATGTATTGCGGCAATACATCAATGTCAGTGCATTATTTACAATTAATCATAATTATCATAAAAAGATAAGGAAAAAACCTTTAATTATATTGAAATTAAGTATAAACATAGGCCTAAGATCTCATTTGATCCTTTATCAAGATAGAAGAGGTTGTTTGAAAGGTAATTAGCTACTTAAGGACCACTTCTGTTATCTTAAAACGACTCTTTAATGCCTTTTATGGTGACGTAGAAAGTTTTATCTGATTTCAGATTTAATTCCTTTTTTTTTTCGAATGTAAATTGTCCTGTGCACGCTTGCAATTGATTGGTTCACAATGTCAAACTACAGCAGATGCCAAACCTCAAATGAACATGTCAATGTTACAGCTACACTCACAAGAAAACATTTAAATATACATTTTAGAAATTGGCAGAGGAATTACCAATCATGATACTTTTTCCTTCCAGTAGTTTTATCATTTTTCGAAAAGAGACTTTGAGAGAGGACATGTTCGAGACAATCTACATTTAACAGAAAATATGCTCTTTAACCCAAGGGGCACACTGCTTAAAGATGATGTTGCCAATTGGTGCAGGCCCTGCAGGGCTGGTCTGTTGGTCACGTAGATATGTATGGTAGAGATTATATTGCCATAACGTGAACACGTGGTTTGGGTTTTTTTACAACATTGCCACAACGTCGCAAGCTAACATCAACCCTTGACGAACAGAGTGACATTGTTGCAACGTTGCTACAATGTAGGGCCCAGATGTGCCCACAGGGAAACCTGCCAGCAAAGTTGTCTTAGCGCAGGACCAAAAGTCAAAATGGCGGCGAACACATGTGTGGTTGAAAGGTTGCTGGATATTGAATCTAATCTTGACAATAAAATAACTTCTTTAAGAAACATAATCCCACTGAGGCATTGTTTGATCGAAGTGAAACTGCAGATCTTCAAAACCAGTTCAAAAATCAACCAAAATGTATCGCTATGGCCAATATTTACCAAAACGGTATAGAGCATTATAATCATTTAGGCCTAGTGAATATTATACAATATCATGACTCACAAAGTATAAATTTCACAGTAAAATGGTCTTCTCTATCCCCAAAACAATAAAACTGCCGGAAAAGAATCTTTTTTTCTGTGTTCTAGCCTATTCTGAGAGTGAACAGATTAAAAACTGCTGTTTCAAGATCCTCGGGGTCATCTGCCAATCAGTTATCATGCAGTTCATGAACTTCACGTCGTTTATTAGAAGGTCCACATAAAAACATATATCAAACAGTACTTACCAATACAGCACCTGTCCAGGGTCCAATTGTCCATGTGTAGACTGCAGAATACCTGTATTTCGAAAAATGTATGGTATTTGTTGCCTGAAGGTGACTTGTTATAGTTAACAACAAGTGAAATGCCCCACTTTAAACCTACACAATATGAACCTGTGAACCTTCTTGCATGAGTTAACTCACCTGGATATTTGCTAAGGGTGATTATAGTCTAAACACATATGCAGTATTTTCATTTAGTATTTGTGTTTTGCAAAGTGAACATGTTGAGAATAAATAATTAACACCGAGTTGTTTTTTTCACTCCACAGTTGAAGGACTAAAGACTCATTACCATTTTTACAGGTATCAAAAAGATAAAACAAGTTTGCATGATGCACACAAAATTTATTGTGAATGTGACACACTGTATAAGATAGAGCTCCACAAATTCATATATAGCCTATAATAAAGGTGACGTCTGTAAATCAAACCGAACGCAGTTATTCAATCAGGTATGATCTTGTAAGTGGTTTGATCTTGTATTTAGTAGCCATTTTCCCATTTCAATGCCTCAAAATGTACCTCATCAAGTTTTTATGCCGTTAAATTCAATAATTTCAATTATCATTTAACGGACCAAGAAAAGCCAGTAAAATCCCCAACAAAAATTAAATAATGCAGGAATAACTGGTGCATGGTTAAACACTTTTTAACTTCTAAGTGTCCCTTGCAATATGAATTGTTATTCTTAAAATGCATATTGCCCTGCCACGGGGTCCATATAAGAACAAAGAAATTTTATTGAATCGAATTTAATTCTTATAACATTTTGAGCAGAGGATGTTTTTAAGTTCTGCTCTGAATTTGGACCCCGTCAAACAGTAGAGGAAGAAGTTAATACCATGATTGACATGCTGGAGGTTAAATGCAACAGCGTAAAACAGTCGGAACTTCCAATAAGTAACGACATCCAGTTCTACTCTAACAAACTGCCAAGAAATATAATACACACATAGAGGTAGAGTGAGAATGATAAAGGCGAAAGACACTCCTAATAACATTAGAGTTATGGATGCATCAGTCTTAGTTTTCTGCGAAGTATCTTGCAACGTAGTCCTCTGTCGATGTTGTTTGACAAGCGAAATGACGATACCAGTATTCAAGACCACCATAAAGAGAAAAGGCAAAGCGGAGGTGCACAAGAACTCAATCCAATTGAACACATGTCTAGCAAAATAAGCTGTAGGTTTATACCCGGTCCGTAAGCATTGGTATTCATATCTGTCTAAAGTTTTGCTCCAGAAGAAGTGGTTCTTGTACATAACGAAACAAGGTGAAAAACAAGTGCAAACAAACACCGCAACAGTAGCAAGAGCTACCTTCATTCTTTTTCTTGTGACCAGGAACTTGGCTCTGTGAGGATAGGCAACTCCTGAAAGGTAAAGGTTTCAAGTTCTATTGCAGCAATCGGTGTGTTTTAAAAAGCCTAGAAAGTTTTATGGGTACCTTTTCTTATTCACATAAATGATTGCATCGCTCCAAATCAAACAAAAATATTTGTTCAGGTGTACTTACTAAAATAAATGAGCAATTTAACTTGAAACTCACAACAGAAACACATATATATATATGAAGTTATCACAAAACCCAATCCTGCAACTTTCACCTAGAAGTTTCAGGTGAGTCAGCTTCAAAGAGCAAGCACAACCTTTTGACAACAAACTTTAAAAATCCCTTGTGTTTACCAATGAATCTTTCGGTACCAATAGCAACCAAACACCAAGATGATAGAGAATGAAGAACTTTGAAGGAAAACATCCCAATCCTGCATCCCCAGGTGTGCAATGCCACGGTCTCCTTGCCGAAGATATTCTGCACCCAAATCGTAAAAGACTCTTGCAGTGCCAGAAGGTCAATCACTGCTAAGCAGCTGAAGAGGAAAGCAGTCACAGACTGGTTCATTGCTGATATGGAAAGAAATAGGATTAAATAAATTGAAAAAACATGAGAATATGTATACTCTAAATGTAAATGCCTCTTAAGTTCGATTTAAGCTACGCTCTTCAAGTTTGCATCAAACCTGACTTTGTTTGCAATATATTCTGATGAACTATAATTTTGAGTTCGGTTCAAAAGGGTTTGCAACAGGCATAACTTAACGCCTGGTCAGCAAACTGAGCCATAAAATTTACGACAGATTTAACAAGCATGTTTAAATAACTAGCGTCTCACAGCAACCATACCATACAGATAAGATTAGCAACCCTGAAACCTGAATCACAAAACGCCTAATAAATGGGCTATTATCGATTCGATGAGGTTGTAAACATTCAAAGAAATTCAAATTTATGCATCTGTCTGTATGAAACTATAATCACCCCATCCAGTCAGTTCTGGCCTGATTTTGATAAAAATTATCATTGCGAGACCAGGATATCATTTAGAAACCGAAACAAAAAATATCTAGCACGACATTACCTTTACTACGAAATACTATTATCGTTAAAATGCTCGATAAAGTTCCAACTATCCAAGTAATTAAAGGCATCCAAGTCATGAGCTGGCTGAACCAGTAAGTATCCAAGGTTTCTGTAGGTTTGTAAGAATTATGATTATTGTAAGAAGTGTTAGATGTTACGTTATCATCAGCCGATGTCGTGAAATGAATTGATGAATAATCCACAGTCGACATGTTAGAAAGTATTGTCCAGCCTTTGAATCAGACCTGAAATTTAAGATCACAATTTGAAAGAAAATTGAAGTAGGTTAGTTTTCAGATTATAGATAATTCTCGGTTTCTGGATGAACAACGAAATAGGTCTTTTTATCACTTAAGGGACCGTTCAGAATTTATGACTATAACGTGAATTTATGAGAGTCATTTTTTCTTCAAATGTTAAATTTTTGCAACCCCCCCCCCTGGAAGTGTTGTGAAAAATTAATGCCCCCTTGAAACAGATGTGAAAAATTAGTACCCCCTCAGGTAACCCCCCCCCCCTCCCAGTCATAAATTCTGAACCGTTCCTAAGAGTGAAAGCAAATCTAAATCATGTCTGCGAAGAGCGCGTATGAAAGAACTGCTCAATATTCATATTGCAGAGTGTCAACACAGATGAACACAACATTATGATGATAATAAAATAGCTGATTTAGAAAGATCTTTTACTCACAATTTCATCCGAGGGAGATCAAAGGTTATGCTTATGGAAGTCTAGAAGAAAATGGCAAGCTAGCAAACGCTCCAGGTATCTTTATCTAAATGGGCAACACTTGCACCTGGGAAAACTACCACATGTGGCCATTTCAGATGCAATTCCTAACTCCAAAGAACTGTCTCGAGCGCGCAGCGCGAGCCAGTTCTAATTTGATCCATGTTTATATCAAGAAGTTCATCTTTGATGCAACATTTTTGGGTTATCACTATTTTCAAGCAAGGATATCAACATACCATTAGATTCTCTATGCTGAACCCTTGGTTAGCGCAGCATTCTCGTGCCCTGGCGCCTTGTCTATTGTTCACAATTAGGCAATTTCCATGATTCATTCCCATTTTCTTCTTGATTTGCGATCGCTGGCACCATAACATACATTGCGCATGGTCAGTGAATGACAGCAAGCCCCCCCCCCCCCTCCCCAACCCACTGACCAGTCTTGGCGCCAATTGAGGATCAAAGTTAATTGACAGCTGAATGCCTGTGACTCAGGGACCGATACAGTCAGCTCTTAATAGCAATTAACATTTACACATCCTCAGATGAATGGGAAGGGTATTTTGCTGAAGTGTATAATAGCAATTACCTGTTCGGTCATTTTAAAAGAATTATCAAAGTGAAAGGTATGTCTGATGTGGGTGCCTCTCATTGCTAGATGGCATTTATTCACTCTGGTTATTGTATTAAAACAGCTGTTTTCCTTTGTTCACAAGTTATGAAATAGATGTTCTGTAATCATTATGTCTGATTTTATTTATCTATTTTAATAAATGCATGCTATATAAATAACACAAAATACTGTGTAGCTTTGTTTTGGTTTATAATCAAAACAAAACAATTAAGTTTACCAACTAAGAAGTACTTGTTTCATAATTAAGCTGGATAGCTACTAGATCATGCAATTAAAAGTCAGACCAGAATTGCTGTGACACGGACGATTATGGATCCTGCACAGGTCTATTTACTGAGGAAAGAACCGAGATAATTTTGACAGCAGTCCAGAGACAACAGAAACGTGAATGTATTGACTTATGTAGTGCTCCCTCCACCAGATGAGGTATTAAGAATTCAAAATATTCAATAATGAAAGTTATTACTGACATTGACAGAAAATATTAATAACTTCTTTTGCAAGTACAACTGCACTCTGGCTTTAAATACACCTCCGTTGCTATACACAAGATGTCATGCTGGGCAATTACTACACTTTCACACTTGGCTAAACACCATTAGGTTAGTGCAATTTGATAGATTGGCCAAAATCGTGTTACTGGAAGGTGCTGCCAGTTTGGCACTGGTGGAAATGTCCTTAATTGATTGTGATCTCCATGCTTCGTTTATTACTTTGTCTGGCAGGAGATTCACAGTCACAAGCCACTTTTGGCACCAGGAAAAACTTTTTTTTTCTTTTCAAAGTCATGACCTATTATCATGATGCATCAATACCAAAATTACGAATCTTAGGCCTAATTATTGTGCCAATTGTGAGGCATCAACAGTAAACCTGCAACATGTGCTTTGATGCACGTGGCTCTATTTACAAAACAAGAGAAAGTGACCCCTGATTGGATGATGCAGGGCGCATGTTTCTTCTCCAGAAAAACATGGCATCATTGTAGCCACGGACAAGGCACTGGACAGCAATGACAGGACAATTTAAGAAGGTTAGGCTTTAAATTCTGGTTCTAAACTACCCCGTCCTCACTTGGGAGGGTGTATGCATTGCACACATCAAGTGTGAGGTTTGAGGATCTCCCCAGAGCTGTGTGATAGGTGCCAAAAGTTCAGCTACCTGATTTGGCAATAGAAGTGTTCCAATCTGCTCCGCAAGGCTTCCAGCCTCCCGGAGCTGATTGTACGATTTAATGCAATTCCATACCCTCTATCAAAGAGGCATATCATGATAAGAATAAAATTCAGGATCATATATATCCATTATGCTTCGCCAAGATTCTTATACACTGTTGTCACAAATTAACCGGGCAGGGGTTTTTTTCATTGTAGGGGAGAGCGGGGAAAAGTGAGACGATAGGCAGTGAGACAAAGCCAGTAACGTCTAACTGGCACTGTTTACAGATCAACCCTTGTTTTTATAATACAAAAAGTAAGTAAGTGAAAGACTGTCCTATATCCTGAAAGCTTAGACAGCATATTGAGAGTAGAATTTCAATATTTTGGTTTTTAGCAAGTAAAAAGCAATTATTTTGCTGAACCACTTTTTGTTATATCCCAAGAAAAACTGGATTATGCAAATCAATTGCCAGGGATTCAAACCTTGGTTATTAAATTTGGCTTCTAACGTTTAGTGAGATAATGAACCACAATGCAGGAATCCTGTCGGCCGGATTCAAACATTTTATAAAGAAAACTGTGTGGGGCACAGCGAGACAGTTTGGGGTGAGGCACAGTGAGACATCTCAAAATACACTCGAAATGACCTGAATGTAATGCACAGCTCACAATTCACTACTAAAAACAAAATGCCTGCCATAAACTACTGATTTTAATGAGCCATATCCAAAGGGAAGCATCAGAGAAGAATTTTGAATAGCATGTAACAGGTGCAGCAGGTTTTGTCGTGCATGTGTCCTGTGCGATGGATTTTCTAAACATGCTCAAAAAGGACCTAAAAAATCACCAAGCCAGCTGCTTTTTTTGGAGAATAGGAGTTTTTGTAGCAATAATTGATAGAACAATTCAGCAGGTTCAGAGGATCGGCGGGTAAGCAGATGCCCCGTCTCACTGTGCCTGCTTGCTGTCTCACTGTACCCCGCCCATGGGGCACAGTAAGAGACTTCATGAGCATTGATGTAACTCAAAGTTTCTCCAAACCTCATGTTACCCTTAACTGCCAACATTTCGGAACACTTGAAAATAAAAAAAAGTGTCTCACTTTGACCCGGCCCCGCTCTCCCCTAGATGCCAAATATTGCTCTTTCAGCAATATATAATGCATCAAATGTCAAAGAAATTGGCCTGCGAGGAGATTGGTTACAGAATTTCAATGAAAAAACACAGGGTCAACCAAACCTATGAAACCTAACCCAAATTCTGCGCCTGCTTATACATCTGATATTTCTGTGCTGACTGCTGACCATGTGTATTGCCATTAAACTTCTGCAACAGACATCATTGTTCATAATTCTTGACAGTAGGCCTACAAGCATATCTCGCTAGCCAGCCATAACTTCATGGAACTGAAAATGAATATCACCTTACTCCCTCAAATAATGTATGGTGTATGTTGCACAAGAATAGCTGGGATCTTTCTGCTGATGTGCATGTTAACACTGTACGATAGAAAAATGATCCGCGTCAAAGTGTGCTGGTCCGCCAAAGAGAGCAGTGGTTAGCAAAAAGGGCTCTAAATATTCTATTAGTAACCACTGAGAAATAGCCATCTGTGACAAAGCTCTGCATCTGTTAATATAGCCCATGATTATGGTCCATTATGGTCTTCAGCCGGCTTGACATGTACGAGGCGTTTTCCAAAGTTCCGTCCAACTTGTCACAACTTTAAAAGCTGGATTTTACTCAGACACATTCATTTTTTGTATTTCTTTAATGCAATGATAACTTTGTAAATACAACATATCAAGAGTCTTATGTCTCTTTCATAATGAATATATGATCATTATAACATAACAGTCTATTCAACTTATGTATATATTTTTCATTGTCTCATTCATAATGAAGCATTATTGTAACACTTTGTCAGTTCTTATTTAGTCTTATTATCCATCCAATAACTATGTATCCTTCAATTTTTTTTCCTCAGACCGACAGCATGATGTCATGCAGGTTCAGGATGGTTATTGGTCTGGCAGCTTTTTGTGATATGCAGCTGAAGAGCTTGACATCATGCTGACAAGCGAATCAAACTGGCTGGTATAATTAGCAACAACAAACAGTTAAAGCAAATCCTTAACAGTTCCATGTCAATGGAATTTTGTTGGTTTTTGTTATTCATTGCACCTGAGTATCCAAACAGTTGGTCAAGTTTCAGCTATAGTTTTGGGTTCCTGGTGATCGAGCATGGCGAAACACTGCATTGACAGTCAAGGTGGGATTCAACCAGCTGTGAGATTTGGTGCAAGTCTTGTTTGTGTTTTACAGCTATTCACTAGACTCCTCGCCCAGCTTGGTGACATGCATTCAGTTGATGCACATTGTGAACAGATATTGGGATCAGATGTTCTCTGTTACAAATTATAAAACCTTCCCATTCCTCATCTTCTTCCAATAAGATTTCACACTTTGAATATCCATGTATGCCATTGACTAAATGATGATAATAACACTGGAGCCTTCACAATGATAATTTAGTATAATTTAAGAGAAACTGCTTGATGTCATGTTGCTGACTCTCCCGACCAATGAGATTGTACATATAGCTTGACATCACCAAAAAAGCCTTGCATGACATATAGCTTTCTACTCACACCTCAACTGACCAATAGTCACACAGTCTCAGCATGACATCAGGCTTTCAGTCTATGAAAAAAATTGAAGGATACATAGTTATTGGATGGATAATAAAAAACACCACAATTAGAGTAATAGTATTTATTGTAGATACATGCATTTGCGAATGCATCAGCAATATTGTTTGAAATATATATATACCAGTAATCCAGCACGCATGTTATTGTAGAGGGGATGACCTTTTAAGAGGCAGTTTTTCTAAGATTCAGGCACTTCACCATTGGGGGTGATACTCACCCGACTCGGATGTTGTTCTTAATTTTTTCCCTGCTAACTGATTACTAAAATGATGGAAAAATTGCATTTTTAGACCTCCATACCTTTTAGGTTATTTTTGAGGGCCCCTTGAAATATAGGGTCAAAATTTGGATTGTGTCAAAGTCCAGATTTCAAATCCAATTATCTCAGTACCTTCTTGGTGTACCTCTGTTATATTTGAATGGCCAAATATGTGGACCCAAAGGTATCATTTGGTATCGCATTTATGACGATTGACTCAGGGCGCAGGCAACAGGGGGCGCTCAAAGTTACTATTTCAGTCAATTTTAAGCTGAATTGATTGGGCCTATGTGGCTTGCGCCCTTGGTGTACCTCAATGGTTTGTGCATGTATATGAAGGAGGGGACCTATATTACAAGTTTACATAAAAATTAGAATGGTACACTAAGGGCGCATCTCCACAGGGGGCGCTGTTTCCTATATAAAAGTGAAATAGACCCTTTTTCAGGGCTCTGTAGCTCATTGCGCCCAGGGTCAACAGCACGGTGAGCATGCCTATCATGTGCTATAACACCTCTAGTTTACTAGGGTGTAAGCATCTCTGAGGTACTCTTAACCATTCTCTTTCTAGAATTTTTTTTAAGGTACCACATATGATGATTTTTCAAATTTAAAAAAATCACCATGACGCCCTCAATGTGAATGGAGACAGTCTTGCAAGTCATTTCTCAAATAAATTTTGGTTGTTGGGATATATTTTGCTCCAAATAGTGTGTACACGCAAGTAGGGGGGCGCCACAAGTACCCCTAAAATAGATTACTCTCCTGTTTTTCATGCTTGCTAGTGCTGAATTGATGTAATTTATGGGACACTAACCTTCGGACAGTCATTTTGTTTTAGTGATCAGCAGAAACCGCATTTATGACTGACCATTTTAAGCTCTCGGCTATAATAGTTTGATAACACATTTTTAAGGCTCAATTCCATAAAATTTGTGTTCTTTACATCGTAGACTTCACTAACTTTTTCAATGTATGGGGCATTACTGTATACATTTCCATGTCCTTGGTTTGGTATTGTTATCTGGACGGCTTATGCTTCAATTCATACTTTGTACTTGAGTTTTAAAACTAATATATATACAAATAATGTATTTCCTATTATTCGTTATGATGATGCATCTATTACATTTTTACCAACATGTGAACTGCTTTTCAAACATATTTTTGAAATTTTACTTTCCTCTTTGTCTAGAAATCAAGTTAGTTCAGTCTTGGATGTAGTGAGCCTAAATTTAAGGAATTCGCTATAAAAATGAATAGCCAAACTTTCACAACTTAAACCTAAAAACGGTCTATCGTAAATGGCATTTTTGCATATCACTAGAGTAGAACTTGTAAGTATGTGAAACGGGTGATGTTTTGCCATTGCCACTTCCACAAGCAGGATGACAGCTTTGAGCCAATGGTATTGGATCAATTCTACCATCCTGATTGTGTAAGTCTGAACTGTCATTCAATGGGATAAAGACTAACTGGGTCATAAAGGCCAATATTTAAAGTGGATGGGATAACAATGGCAACCAATTTTCTTTGATGTACTCAGAATTATGTATGGCCAAGGCAAATTAAAATTTGAGAGGGGTTCACTCACTTAAATTATTTTGACCCTTGTCCCATATGGAACTGATGCCAGAGCAAGAGCAAAAACAAATTGTGACCATTCGTATCCCAGGTGCCTCAAATATCATTTTTTATAACCCTGTATGTTTTCATTTCTGCCGAAGAGCATGCTTGTTTCCTTGAGCAATTAAGGTTCAGGATGTAAAGTATTGACCCAATGGCAAAACATTACCCATTTATTTACTTACAGGTGACACTTTATATATAGAAAATTGCAGTGGCATGCTAAATTGCCTGTATTGAGATTGGCGTCCCACAACTGAGATGAATGCAGCACCAGCAAACATGAAAAATGGAAGAAATAAAAATTATGGGGTACTTGTGGCGCCCCCCTACTTGCATGTACACACTATTTGGAGCAAAATATATCCCAACAACCAAAATTTATATGAGAAATGACTTGCAAGACTGTCTCCATTCATATTGTAGGCATTCTGGTGATTTTTTGAAAATTTGAAAAATCGTCATATGTGGTACCTTAAAAAATTCTGGAAAAAGAATGGTTAAGAGTACCTCAGAGATGCTTACACCCTAGTAAACTAGAGGTGTTATAGCACATGATAGGCATGCTCACCGTGCTGTTGACCCTGGGCGCAATGAGCTACAGAGCCCTGAAAAAGGGTCTATTTCACTTTTTTATAGGAAACAGCGCCCCCTGTGGAGATGCGCCCTCAGTGTACCATTCTAATTTTTATGCAAACTTGTAATATAGGTCCCCTCCTTCATATACATGCACAAAACATTGAGGTACACCAAGGGTGCAAGCCACATAGGCCCCATCAATTCAGCTTAAAATTGACTGAAATAGTAACTTTGAGCACCCCCTGTTGCCTGCGCCCTGAGTCAATCATCATAAATGCGATACCAAATGATACCTTTGGGTCCACATATTTGGCCATTCAAATATAACAGAGGTACACCAAGAAGGTACTGAGATAATTGGATTTGAAATTTGGACTTTGACACAATCCAAATTTTGGCCCTATATTTTAAAGAGCCCCTAAAAATAACCTAAAAGGTATAGAGGTCTAAAAATGAAATTTTTCCCACTTTTTAGTAATAGTTTACCAAAAAAAAAATTAAGAACAAGATCTGAGTCGGGTGAGTAGCACACCCTGCCTGAATCTTAGAAAAACTGGCTCTTAAAAGGAAATTCTTGGTAAAACAACGGTTTTCTACTGATTTACTCGTCAGACCTGCGTTTGCACCAAAAGAAGAAGGTCTTGAACGCTTCTTGTCTGAACTTTTTGCCTGTGAGGCAATAGAGAAAGAAATTGATGCTGTGATTGAGGTGTTGGAGATTGAACGCGATCCCGAACAAGAATCGTAATCGACCTCTCAGGTCTATGTCAGACTCCAGACGCAGAAACTGAGCTGCTGAAAAGTAGACGCACATTGGACTTGTGAGGATGATGAACGCAATGCTGACTCCAAGCAACATGGCCGTCATTGACGACGTATCGGGACCCTTGGCATCACCGCTTGTTGACTGTTCACGGACGCGAGCGGCTTTGACCAGGGTGCTAATGATGCCGCAGTTCAGTACGATCATAAACAGAAATGGCAACCCGGACGTCAGAGTGAACTCATACCACGGGAATATCTTGCGTGCGAAATACGCATACTTCTTGTTCCCCGTTCGGAGACATAAGAAATCCCACCTGCCCAGGCCAGGAGACCACACAACCTTGTTGCCATACATCAGTAGACAGGGAATGTAGAACACAGCCATGGAAAGGGACAGGATGACCAGAGCAATCTTGGCACGTTGTCTCGTCACTAACATTTTTGCGCGATGAGGATAACAGACGCCTGAAAAAATATCCAGTCGAGAGAAAAAGTAAAGTTATGTGTGCAACTGGTTATCATTCACAGTGAAACTGTTTTACCATACATTTGGGCAGCGGGAGGGTTAGCTCAGTTGTTAGCACACTGGGTCTTGGGTTTGAATCCTGTGCTGGGTCACCGAGGGTTACGTTGGAACCAGGACCCAGCGGAGCCCAGAGCACAAGAAACAGAGGCACCCCACTCCCAAAATCAAGCCGACAATCAAATGCCGCTTTAAATAATATATAACATTGACCAAAATAACTTCAAAGTTCCACCAAATAAATCATAACATGTTTCTACTCACCAATAAACCTTTCCAGAGCAACACCCACCAGAATCCAGGCAGACATGGTCTTGAAAGATTTCATCAAAAAGAAGCCTACCCTACACCCCCAAGTGTGCAGGGCGGTGGACTCTTTACCCAAGAAATTTTGAATCCAGATAGTCGCTGTTTCTTGCAAAGTTAAGAAATCGGTCACAGCTATGACTCGAAATAATAACGCAGTTACAGATTCTCGTATACCTGAAAAAGACAGATTTTCAAGAAATTTGATTGATTTAGTGACAAAACTTCAAAACTGGAAAGGTACAAGTTAGGAGACATAATTATACTCCTAATGAAACTGCAAAAATAAAATTTTCTCACAAGGCTGCTTCTTATAATATCTAGACCTTTTGATTAAAAATGGCATATTCTACACAAACGGGCGGCCATACCAATCATTGAGAGACATGATGTATAAGGGCTGGCGAATGGCTTCCCTATCAGCGTGCCTCGGCGGTCCAAGGTTGGCCCGAAGCTGGTCCGATGCTACTGACATCGGACTGACGCTGGGCCGACGTTGGACCGCCGAGGCATGCTGACAGGGTTCAGTGTACTATCAGTTACACCCTGCTCGTTTCGAGGGTACGGGAATATACACCACGAAGGACTCCATACACCACGAAGCCGAAGGCTGAGTGGTGTATGGAGGCCTGAGTGGTGTATATTCCCGTACCCTCGAAAAACGAGCAGGGTGTAACGGTTTTATCCTCAGACTGCTTGTTTTATTGATGCCCATAGATTTTCTTGCAAACAGAGTCCGAAATGTCTTTCAGTAACAAAGCAATAGCATTGTGACGTCATCACCAATGCTGTCACCAGGATGATGTCACAATGGCTCAAACAATGGCATTGTGACATCATGACTATTATTGCTACAAGGATGACGTCATAACAATCCCATGGTTGCAATTGTGACATCATTGATAATCTCATACACCCTGTCTGGTGACGACAGACAGGGTGTACGGTGTCATACACCGCGGCTCTCAGCCAATCAGAATCAAGGATTCGCACTGGACTGAGGATAATGATATATACTAGCATATGACAAATCAAAGAAAAGCCCTGGACAGAAGGCATTGATATATTTGTCACAGATTCAATCAAATTTGACAGTTGGTCATGAAATACATTTTCTCAAAATTCACAGTCATTGTTGGGTGTTGTTGGTTCTAAAAGTTGAAGATTCTTTTCCATTTTCATCCTGTGTCTAACTGCTGAAATCACACATTGTAATAAACATTATATACCAGTTTGTGATCACAGCTATTGATATAATTATATGTATGGCAATTGAAATTTGTCATGTAATTTTGGAATAGGCTCCCACCAGAAATGGATTTCTCCTTAATATGCAAATACTGGAATAGAGAATATTATTTGCATGCCACAAAATTTTCAAAATAAGTGAGACGTGCGGTGCAAGGTCAGCTGTGGCATGTGCACCATTATATCGGCATGTTATTAGCAAAAGCACTATGCTTCTGCAATCTCCATATTCAATATGCTTGCATTTGTCTTGTAGGACATTTATTGGTATTCATGCGCGTGATTCTACACCAGTGTGGGAGAAAGCAGTAAATTGCTGCAAGTATGCGGCGTAGTTTACCTGAAGAGGCATATCAAATGTCGGAGGCATAGGCGTATCGGAGGGGGGGGGGCAGGGAGGGCGATCGCACCCCCCAAAAGTTTGGGAAACAGTAAGATTCGGGCAAAAAGGCAAAAAAATTTGGGCAGATGATTAAATAAAAACTACTGAAGATTAATGATTTCCAGCAAGTTAATTTAAAATATTTATAAATTTAGATCGTGAAATTCGGGCAAATGTCGCTCCCCCCCCCAAAAATCGTGCGCGCCGTACGCCTATGGTCAGAGGTCCATGAATGTCAAAATATTATGATTCCTCATCCTTGCTTAACAATTCCACACCTGCTTGTGGCCTCTCTTACAATATTTCCAGTGCAAGATATTTGCCAAGCCAAATTAATTATTAGTGAATAACGAAAGTCTACTTACCTTTCTTAAAGAACATAATAAAAGCCATAATATTAGAAATAGACCCAAATATCCAAACAAATAGAGGACCATACTTCATGGCTATGCCATACCAGGCCCACTCTGGTCTTGGTTTCTTGGTCGTGCCAATAGTACCAATAGTAGTACTTATAATCGCATTAGTTATATCAGAAGTTAAATTAGTATTAACGTCAGAATCATTCAAATCTGGCCACATGGCATTATCAGCGGTTAAATTGAACGTTGAATTCATATTGGATTATCTGGAAAGAAACGGATAAACAAGCATCCTCGGATACAATGGCTGGTTAATCCTATGGGAAAGTAGAAGGTGTGATTTGCAGCATGCGAGAGCGTCTGAGGCAAAAAATATGAGTGTAGGAACAGTGGAACTGGAGGTTGAGGTATAGTAGGGTGATGTCTGCGTGAACTAGATTCTCTTGACGTGAGGGTATAGCAATGAAGTATAGGTGCAACTTGCTGCAGTGAGCATTGCGCAAGTGTTTGAGTAGAGCGTGACAGCAGACACTAGTGTCTAACAGAGTCGCTGCCCATATAGAGCTATGGGCCGACAAATTCATAATGTGGAATACTTGTACCAAATTTCATAACTCTAAAATAAGAGGAATATTAAGGTCACAAATGGACAGTTCAAGAATGACAAAAGATGGCTGCCAGAAAGGCCTACATCTTGAATTTATCGTCATGTTCCCAATCAATACCCACAGGCGTACACCTGAACCAAATTTTATAACTCTTAAGTGAAATATTAAGGTCACATTTGGCAGTCCAGGAATGAAGAAAGATGGCTGCTAAAATGCACGCTATCTCGGTTGTCTCGACAGGTAGGCTACTCATTCTTCTGCTTTCACCCCTAGCATATAACTAGCAATCCTAGCAAAAAATATTTTTTTTTGCGAGGACACCCCCCGACGTGACCCCCCCTCCCCGGACTTGTAAAATATAAAATTTTAAAATTACCTCCTTCCGAGGAGAGCCCCAGCCTAGAAATATAACTAGCAAAAATAAAAATTTCTGCAAGTACCCCCCCCGGATGTGACTCCCCCCCGGGCCTTGTATAGAATATAACATTTAATACCTCCCGAGGTGACCCCAGCCTATCTAGCAGAAATAAACTTTTTTTTTTTGCGAGTACTCCCCCCCCCCCCAGGGGGGCCCCTCGGGACTTGTAAAATCCTAAATTTTTTAATTACCTCCCTCCGAGGTGACCAACCTAGAAACATAACTAGCAAAAAAAAAATTTCTGCAAGCTCTCACCGGATGTGACCCCCCCCCCCGGGCCTTGTATAGAATATAAAATTTAATACCTCCCCCGAGGTGACCCCAGCCGAGCAATATATCCTGCAGAAAAAAAAATTTTTTTTTGCAAGTATCCCCCCCGAGGTGACCCCCCTCGGGACTTGTAAAATCCAAAATTATTTAATTACCACCCTCCGAGGTGACCCCTAGCCTAGAAATATAACCAGCAAAAAAAATTATTTCTGCAAGTACCCCCCTGGAAATGTCCTCCCCCCCTCAGGCCTTGCACAGAATATAGAATTTAATACCTCCCCCGAGGTGACCCCAGCCTGGCAATATAACAGGCAGAATTTTTTTTTTTTTGCGAGTACCCCCCCCCCCGAGGTGACCCCCCTCAGGACTTGTAAAATCTAAAAATTTTTAAATTACCTCCCTCAGAGGTGACCCCAAGCCTAGAGATATCACTAGCCAAAAAAAAAAATTTCTGCGAGTACCCCCCGGATGTGACCCCCCCCGGGGCCTTGTATAGAATTTAAAATTTAATACCTCCCCCGAGGTGACCCAAGTCTGGCAATATAACAGGCAAAAAATTTTTTTTTTGCGAGTACCCCCCCCCCGAGGTGACCCCCTCGGGACTTTTAAAATCTAAAATTTTTAAAATTACCTCCCTCCGAGGTGACCCCCAGCCTAGAAGTATAACTAGCAAAAAAACTAATTTCTGCAAGTACCCCCCTGGATGTGTCCTCCCCCCCCCGGGGCCTTGCACAGAATATAGAATCTAATACCTCCCCCGAGGTGACCCCAGCCTGGCAATATAACAGGCAGAAAATTTTTTTTTTTTGCGAGTAACCCCCCCCCCCCGAGGTGACCCCCCTCGGGACTTGTAAAATCTAAAAATTTTTAAATTACCTCTCTCAGAGGTGACCTCCAGCCTAGAGATATCACTAGCAAAAAAAAAAAATTTCTGCGAGTACCCCCCCGGATGTGACCCCCCCCCCGGGGCCTTGTATAGAATATAAAATTTAATACCTCCCCCGAGGTGACCCAAGTCTGGCAATATAACAGGCAGAAAATTTTTTTTTTGCGAGTACCCCCCCCCCGAGGTGACCCCCCTCGGGACTTTTAAAATCTAAACTTTTTACAATTACCTCCCTCCGAGGTGACCCCCAGCCTAGAAGTATAACTAGCAAAAAAAATAATTTCTGCAAGTACCCCCCTGGATGTGTCCTCCCCCCCCCCCAGGCCTTGCATTCTACATGTCTCCCTATTGGCTGAAATGGCCACTCCCACCAAGTCCTTCATTCTCATTGGCTCTAAATGGCCACACCCCCAAAAATTAAAAATTTTTAAGTACTGCCACAGTTTCAACCGAACAACTGTCAACCCATTACACCTTGCCTAATGCTGTCAAATTAGCCAACTAAGATTGCTTCTAACCAGCAATTACCACAAACACAAACTCAACGCATGATGGCCAAAAATGCATACCTGTCATTATGCGCCACACCTCCAAATATCGACCACACCCCCAAAACCCATTATTAAAAAGGCTAGAGAATTCTCCAGAATTCTCCAGCCAAAAATGTACATGTACATTGTTTATATCTACAGGGCTTTACAATAGGTCTGGAGCATATGGTCTAGAGATAGACGGATTATTGGAGCTTTATATCCTGTATTTATACATTTGGTAGGCTAATTAGGATAGGAGGAGGACACGGCAATCATTGAATGAGATGAAGGATGATTGAAATGGCAGTCCAACAAAGGCCCAGGTGACCTGGCAAGAGCTGGATTCGAACCCGGGAACCAACGATTGGCAGCCCAGCATGCTACCAAGTGCTGAGCTGACCCTTCCCCCATGGTCAGTCGGAGTGGAGTGAAAGTTGGAGACTGAGTCACAGTTGGATTTTGGTAAATGTTGCAGACGGAATAAATTATTGTCTATTGAAGTTTTGCAAGGATACCTAGAGCGATTCGACACACAAAAATCTCTCTGATAATTGCATTTCTACATGGTGAAATTAGAATATCTTTCATCAAAAACATTGGCTCCTGATGTTTGAGCTCCACACTTGAATATTTACAGGTGCCATGCGTATCCTTGCAAAACTTCAATAGACAATAATTTATTCCGCATGCACATAATATTATAGGCCTAATAGGGCGGAGGGTTGGTCTTGTGGTAGCGTGCTGGGCAGCCAATCGCTGGGACCAGGGCTTGAATCCAGCTCTTGCCGGGTTACCTGGGCCTATGTTGGATGGTTGTTTCAATCATCCTTCGCCTCATTGCCGTGTCCTCCCATTGTCCTAATTAGCCTACCAAGTGCATAAATACAGGACGTGAAGCCCCAATCATCCATCCATCCATATTATAGGCCTAAATATTTTTGCAGAAACAAGATGGTAAACTTATAAATTACCATAACAAAACAAAGATGTACAAGAACAAAATAATATAACAAATATATCTCATCACTCGTGTAACTTCAATTCGGGAATGTCAATAAATGTGTTGATTCAAAATCAAACCACATGTAGGCCAAATAAATTAAGTTCCGCAAAGTGTTTTCTAAAAGTATCTGAAGCACTAACTTACCTGATCAGCCGTATTGATCAAAATTTGAGAAATTCCACAATGCAGCCAAATTTATACTAATGCAGAGGAGGCCAGGGTGATGATGTCACAAGAACAAACAATACAGTGAATATGCTGTGAAGAAGTAATAAATGAAACCATTAAAATTGATTAATGGGTGTGTCATACTGAATTGTATACAATTTCTGTGACCCAAGTTGTCTTTTCCACAAAACTTTAAGATTTAGCCTCATGTGTACAGAAGGCCTATTGATCTTTTATGTAAAATTCATAAAATCAACTTCTAATTCTCTTGGCGACAAATTCTAGCTATGACAATAGCTACAATTGTTTTCTTGGCCTGACAATTAAATTTTCCTCCCCCGAATTGGGTGTGTGAGACACTCTTAAAAGCAACCCATGCAGAAACAATTAAACGAAACAGTAAAAATTCATTAAATTAATGATC
Organism: Platynereis dumerilii; assembly: GCA_026936325.1. Lineage (NCBI taxonomy): Eukaryota > Metazoa > Annelida > Polychaeta > Phyllodocida > Nereididae > Platynereis > Platynereis dumerilii. Next base: position 4,490,952 of record JAPTHN010000019.1, on the reverse strand, counting down.
CATTCATTATATTTTTTATATTTTTCCATTACTTATGCTTGGATAAACAAATTTTCTATTACTACACAAGGAAAACAATCAAAATAGGCTTACAAGGAACAAATAAATATGACAACTAAAGTCAAATGCTAATAATTGCAGTTTAAATAAGGAAGGTCAGCAACTTCAGACAGCACACACCAACGTTCAGTGACCAATTAGCAGCAAATATTTGATGCGACTAAGTCAGTGCATTTCTTAATCAAATTTCAGCAGGCGGGAATTTGACCAAGAAGGACATTCGATTATCGCATCAAAGAAACAAAAGCAAATCTCTGTCACTGGTGGGGATTTTGCAGGGGCAGGTTGGCCAATTCCACACTCCTTTGATACTACTAAAAAAGGCCTGAATTAAGATTTCTTCAATTCCAGCAATTCCAGCAAGAAGCTGACCCACTATTAAACAGTCCAGCGCAGTACAGCTATAAAGAACAACATCTTGTGAATGGGTGTACATTATTACAAAAGGGTAAGAATGACTTCATCTTGACTGGTTTCTTTACAAATTGCTAAGTCCCTCCAAACAAATCAGGCAATTCAAAGGTGAAATGGACAAGGGACAGGCAATTCAAAAGTGAAATGGTCAAGGGACAGGCAATTCAAAAGTGAAATGGTCAAGGGAAAGGCAATTAAAAAGTGAAATGGTCAAGGGAAAGGCAATTCAAAATTGAAATGGTCAAGGGAAAGGCAATTCAAAAGTGAAATGGTCAAGGGAAAGGCAATTCAAAAGTGAAATGGACAAGGGACAGGCAATTCAAAAGTGAAATGGTCAAGGGACAGGCAATTCAAAAGTGAAATGGACAAGGGACAGGCAATCCAAAAGTGAAATGGTCAAGGGACAGGCAATTCAAAAGTGAAATGGTCAAGGGAAAGGCAATTCAAAAGTGAAATGGTCAAGGGAAAGGCAATTAAAAAGTGAAATGGTCAAGGGAAAGGCAATTCAAAAGTGAAATGGACAAGGGACAGGCAATTCAAAAGTGAAATGGACAAGGGACAGGCAATTCAAAAGTGAAATGGACAAGGGACAGGCAATCCAAAAGTGAAATGGTCAAGGGACAGGCAATTCAAAAGTGAAATGGTCAAGGGAAAGGCAATTCAAAAGTGAAATGGTCAAGGGAAAGGCAATTAAAAAGTGAAATGGTCAAGGGAAAGGCAATTCAAAATTGAAATGGTCAAGGGAAAGGCAATTCAAAAGTGAAATGGTCAAGGGAAAGGCAATTCAAAAGTGAAATGGACAAGGGACAGGCAATTCAAAAGTGAAATGGACAAGGGAAAGGCAATTAAAAAGTGAAATGGTCAAGGGAAAGGCAATTCAAAATTGAAATGGTCAAGGGAAAGGCAATTCAAAAGTGAAATGGTCAAGGGAAAGGCAATTCAAAAGTGAAATGGACAAGGGAAAGGCATTTCAAAAGTGAAATGGTCAAGGGACAGACAATGCAGAAGTGAAATGGATAAGGGAAAGGCAATTCAAAAGTGAAATGGACAAGGGACAGACAATTCAAAAGTGAAATGGTCAAGGAACAGACAATTCAAAAGTGAAATGGACAAGGGAAAGGCAATTCAAAAGTGAAATGGTCAAGGGACAGGCAATTCAAAAGTGAAATGGACAAGGGAAAGGCAATTCAAAAGTGAAATGGTCAAGGAACAGACAATTCAAAAGTGAAAAGGATAAGGGAAAGGCAATTCAAAAGTGAAATGGACAAGGGAAAGGCAATTCAAAAGTGAAATGGTCAAGGGACAGGCAATTCAAAAGTGAAATGGTCAAGGGAAAGGCAATTCAAAAGTGAAATGGACAAGGGAAAGGCAATTCAAAAGTGAAATGGTCAAGGGAAAGGCAATTCAAAAGTGAAATGGACAAGGGAAAGGCAATTCAAAAGTGAAATGGACAAGGGACAGGCAATTCAAAAGTGAAATGGTCAAGGGAAAGGCAATTCAAAAGTGAAATGGTCAAGGGACAGGCAATTCAAAAGTGAAATGGTCAAGGGAAAGGCAATTCAAAAGTGAAATGGACAAGGGAATGGCAATTAAAAAGTGAAATGGTCAAGGGAAAGGCAATTCAAAAGTGAAATGGACAAGGGAAAGGCAATTCAAAAGTGAAATGGACAAGGGACAGGCAATTCAAAAGTGAAATGGTCAAGGGAAAGGTAATTCAAAAGTGAAATGGTCAAGGGAAAGGCAATTCAAAAGTGAAATGGACAAGGGAAAGGCAATTCAAAAGTGAAATGGTCAAGGGACAGGCAATCCAAAAGTGAAATGGATAAGGGACAGGCAATTCAAAAGTGAAATGGACAAGGGACAGGCAATTCAAAAGTGAAATGGTCAAGGGAAAGGCAATTCAAAAGTGAAATGGCCAAGGGACAGGCAATTCAAAAGTGAAATGGCCAAGGGAAAGGCAATACAAAAGTGAAATGAACAAGGGAAAGGCAATTCAAAAGTGAAATGGTCAAGGGACAGGCAATTCAAAAGTGAAATGGACAAGGGACAGGCAATCCAAAAGTGAAATGGACAAGGGACAGGCAATCCAAAAGTGAAATGGTCAAGGGACAGGCTAACCAAAAGTGAAATGGACAAGGGACAGGCAATTCAAAAGTGAAATGGACAAGGGACAGGCAATTCAAAAGTGAAATGGACAAGGGAAAGGCAATTCAAAAGTGAAATGGTAAGGGACAGGCAATTCAAAAGTGAAATGGTAAGGGACAGGCAATCCAAAAGTGAAATGGTCAAGGGACAGGCAATTCAAAAGTGAAATGGACAAGGGAAAGGCAATTCAAAAGTGAAATGGTCAAGGGACAGTCAATTCAAAAGTGGAATGGTCAAGGGACAGGCAATCCAAAAGTGAAATGGTCAAGGGACAGGCAATCCAAAAGTGAAATGGTCAAGGGACAGGCAATCCAAAAGTGAAATGGCCAAGGGACATGCAATTTCCGAAGTGAAATGGTCAAGGGACAGACAATTCAAAAGTGAAATGGACAAGGTACAGGCAATCCAAAAGTGAAATGGTCAAGGGACAGGCAATCCAAAAGTGAAATGGTCAAGGGACAGGCAATCCAAAAGTGAAATGGACAAGGGACAGGCAATTCAAAAGTGAAATGGACAAGGGAAAGGCAATTCAAAAGTGAAATGGTAAGGGACAGGCAATTCAAAAGTGAAATGGTAAGGGACAGGCAATTCAAAAGTGAAATGGACAAGGGACAAGCAATCCAAAAGTGAAATGGCCAAGGGACAGGCAATTCAAAAGTGAAATGGACAAGGGACAGGCAATTCAAAAGTGAAATGGCCAAGGGAAAGGCAATACAAAAGTGAAATGGACAAGGGACAGGCAATTCAAAAGTGAAATGGTCAAGGGACAGGCAATTCAAAAGTGAAATGGACAAGGGACAGGCAATTCAAAAGTGAAATGGTCAAGGGACGGGCAATCCAAAAGGGAAATGGACAAGGGACAGGCAATTCAAAAGTGAAATGGCCAAGGGACATGCAATTCAGAAGTGAAATGGCCAAGGGACAGGCAATTCAAAAATGAAAGGGACAAGGGACAGGCAATTCAAAAGTGAAATGTTCAAGGGACAGGCAATCCAAAAGTGAAATGGTCAAGGGACAGGCAATCCAAAAGTGAAATGGACAAGGGACAGGCAATCCAAAAGTGAAATGGCCAAGGGACATGCAATTTCCGAAGTGAAATGGTCAAGGGACAGACAATTCAAAAGTGAAATGGCCAAGGGACAGGCAATTCAAAAGTGAAATGGCCAAGGGACAGGCAATTCAAAAGTGAAATGGTCAAGTGATCGGGAATCCAAAAGTTAAATAGCTGAGGGAAAAGCAATTCAAAAGTGAAATAGCTTAGGAACAGGCAATTCAAAAGTGAAATGGCCAAGGGACAGGCAATTCAACAGTGAAATGGCCAAGGGACAGGCAATTCAAAAGTGAAATGGCCAAGGGACAGGCAATTCAAAAATGAAATGGTCAAGGGACAGGCAATTTGAAGGTGAAATGGTCAAGGGACAGGGAATACAAAAAGTGAAATGGGCAAGGGACAGAGGATCCGAAAAAAGTATCATTAATTTTGTAAAATTACAAAAGGGTCAGGGATTTCTAAAGTAAAAATGGCAAAGGGACAGGGGCGGGGGCTGGGTCACACATAACCCCGTTCAGATCCTCAGAACTTACCTGGAACATCGAGTCATCTTCTTCCTTATAACTTTGTACAATAAGGGGGGGGCGGACAAAATTATAGTAAATGTAACTGTTGGAGGAGCGGGGGGAGACTGGGATTGATCTTTTTGGCCGCAAAGCAACAACCAAGTACTTATAGAATACAGAGGTGTCAACACAGCTTCAAGGGTGTAGCTTGGATCAAGTCTCAAGAGAAACAACAGGTGACATTTTGTCAATGCTTTGAATCATATATCAGGCAAAAATACCTTAAGTAACTTGTTCGCACACTGCATGGTGCGACTCACAGAACTTTCCAAGGAAGTTTGTCAATGGATATGACTGTACAACAAAGTTTAGATCCCGTCTATGCTTTAGACCTGGTGATTATACAAAAATATGTATAAAAGAAAGTGAACGAGATGGCTAAAAAAAAGCACAAGAAAAAGTAAAAGGGATAAACCAACTTAGTCCAAGGGAACAAAGACAAAACAAGAAGATGACGGAGAGGCTACAAAAAGATTGCAAAAGTGAGAGCACTGGCACTTCTGAAAGAATTGGATGCTATCCTATTAGTATCCAGTTCCCTCCTGCTTCTCCTGACTCGGAAGTGGAGCAAGGCCCTGAAGTGTCACGAAAAAGCATGAGAAGAAGCAGAAAAAGAGTTAAGAGAGAAAAGGCCAAGTGCCACAAAAGTATCCAGAAACTTGGGAAGTAAAATTAGAGAAGGCAAAGTTAAAGGTAGATCAACAACACAAGGTGCTCAAGAAAAACAAAACTACAGATTCTCCCAGAAGTTCATTTTCTGAAATGCTTCAAGAAAGGAATAACACTAGCACACGAACAGAGACACCAGTGCGCACAAGTAGAAAATGATGACAAACGGAAGAGATTATAGGATGTTTCACCGCTAGGACGTTTCACAGCCGGCAGTAGTGGGACATTTCACCACTGGTTTATAACTACAGCCGGTATTGTATATTTTTGTATAATCACTCATTCGTGTTTAGTAAGTGACACTAACAGAAGCAGCGCAACAGGCAAGTGCTGGAAAATCACTGATGATTAGAGGCACTGTGGAAGCTTGGTTGTCCTGTTTACATTCCTCAATGGTGGCTGTTGCAACGGTTAGCATCCAATGATGATTTTCCCAGAATTCAAGGCATATATGAGTGACCGATTCCCCCTTACTGTCACTATATTATATTACTAAGATATAATTTTAAACTTATCAAAAATGGCTTCCCCTTTTCTGCGACATCACAAAATTGTATAGTTTTCAAAAGTTTCGTATTTGAGTGTCATGGACGGTTACCAACAAGTTGTCAAATCGAAGCAAGTTCTTGTGAACGATGTAAAATACTGCTCTTTAGTTCTTTGTCAAATTACTGCAGAAAAATCATCCTTACCAACTTCTTACACGGTTACATCTTTGCATTGACTTAATAAATTTCCCAAAGCTACAAAATCCCCAAATACTAGTTCCCGGACTTTTTGCAGACCTTTGCATACTCTATGGAGAGAATACAATGGTTTCATTGAAGAAGTTGCAATGGATACTAATAGGGCTTTTTATCTTAAAGATTAGTGGTAATTTATAATTAAACAACTTGCAATGTCGTCTGCACCCAGGCAGGATTTTTTGACCATTTTTTGTCACCATGTGACAACTCCAAACTAAATGTAACATTGTTCCTCGACCAGAAGACTGTACAGATAAAACGCCAAAACCCAAGGAAGCATTTCAGTCATTCCAGGCTATTTAGCCTCCAAATATTGACAGAAACAACCTGCTGCTACAGGGCAACAAATGCACAAATGGGTAACAAGAAAATTTTTTCAAAAAAAAATAGAGGCGATTTTTAAAGCAAATTCAGCTTGTTCCACATATTTCATCCCATCTACATTTAATTTCGGCCCTATCCCGCAAACAAGAATCCATGGATTCAAAGGCTAGTCGATTCAGTATTAGGCCTATATTTATAGAACTGATTAACCAGGATAGCGATATGCCTCTGTTACATCTGTCTTGCAGATATGGTTATCATAGTTTTGAACTATGTGAATTTTACAAAAAAATGTCAGTGAGGAGTAATTGCCCTGATCTCAAATTTTTATCAAGAAATGTGTCTGAAATGAAATTCCTTATTTTAATATTGTTCAACGAAACTCTACAGATTGTGATGCTGCAGTCTATCGTGCATTACTTATATATACTATCACTAAGCAGACCAGTTGCACTGAGCTGTGTTCAATTACAAATGCACATTTTTGTTGATCTGTAGTGTTTTTTAAATTTTTTTTATTAGTTGTGTCTGATAAATGTGATGTGCTTATGTGTGAAATTGCTTAACAACAGCACTGTGGCTGTAACACCAATGAAACAGAGTTCAGGCCTGTTTGTTTATAGGCCTACACATAAACAAGCTATTGTTGTGATGTGGTACAACAGGAAATCAAAATATTGGAACCCAAAAATTCCACACAGTTCCAATCCAACGGGAAAGTAAGGTTGTAAAATTAAAGCTACATGGCCAAATTGGTAAAAATAAATTTATGTCTTGATCAATCATAATATAGTACTTATTGCATAAATTGTGCTGTATTGGACAGTCATTTTACTTGATAGAAGACAAAATAAATCAAAGAAGACAAGTAAGTTATGATGTAAGTGAAATTGAATTGACATTTATTTTCTAATCTGCTCAACTTGATATTACATTAATGACCACTTTTTAAAATATTTACTCTCATTTACACTGTGGTGTAATTTACAATATAAAACATAAAATAATTACAATTAATTAAAGCATTGTGTTATACTTTCAAGAAATTCTGCAATTGCAACAACTTGATATTTTATTTTGACACAGATCAATGAATAATTGCAATCATTAGACACTACCTGCCAACTCAAGCCAATTCCATTAATTGATATTACCTTAGACACTGACTGATCTCCGTAGTAATTGCAATCATTAGACACAACCTGCCAACTCAAGCCAATTGAGTTGATATTTTCTATGACACTGCTCAATGAGTAATTGCAATCATTAGACACTAGCTGTCAACTCTGAATGTGTCACTGCTTAGTAAATGGTATATAAAGACCAGCCTTGGTGCATCTGTTCAGTGTACAACAAGACATGCTTTAAGAACATGCCAAAGAGGATGAGAAAAAGAGGATAATGGCTTTTCAGTACATCTTAAGGAGAAAAGGTAAATCTTATGTTATGATTTCTACTTGCTTGGCCTAGTCATCTTGTGCTTGTTTTGTTTCAAGCAGTTGTCCATTGGCACCTTCCCATAGTAGCATAGACTGCATACCATGCTGTCCTATCCTCAGAGACACTTTTTAAAGTTAGGCCTACCTTGTACCTAAAATGTAGTTTTTGCAGTAATATCATGCTAATAATGTATTATCCAAAAAATAAATAAATACATAATGGAATTTTTACCTTATTACCTTACTTAAGTCATATTATTTATAATGACATGGTTGGTAGGTTCTGATCAAATATTTAGGATGACTCACTACTATTCAATGACAAATTTGCAGACCTGTCACCATATCACTGGTTTTCTGAATATGAACACCACAACAAGCTGCTTGTGTACATTCCAAAAGAAAAAGCCTTCACTGATTAATTGCTCCCTGGTGCGTTCCCGCCAGGTAAACCCAACGGGATGCTAACAGCACCACTGGACCCGCTCGCTTGCCTGAGCGTCATACGCCCGGCTAGCGGGATACCGACAGTCCCAGTGGGTCCACTCGCTATGGGTGCATGCATGCGCAATGTTGTACAGGATTGTTTAGAGCTCTATCGATCGTAAATATGATCGTGGACGATCGTTTTCCATCATATCTCGGCCGCTGGGTGGTTTTGAGACAGTTCCTGGCTCCACAGGCGCTCTCTGAGCCAAATCTGCATTACGGTATTTTGAATTTCCGATTTTCGCGGGCTTTTTTGTCATCTCTCTAAGGGCTAGTCCTCAACTAGCCAAAAAGCGGCCTGTTCCGCAACTGCGTATCCGCGTTTTACTACGAAATCCCGCGGCCCGCCGTTCCGCAAATTAGGTCCGTCCGCATTTTACTACGACGCTGGCTACCCGTTCTGATGACGAAGCTTCACAACCTGAAATTTCGAATCTTGGAAAAGCCTCCTGTCGGGAGGCCTGTGGCCATCTATACAGAGGCGAGTGGCTATATATAGAATCACTAAGACTATATCAGCGATAGGCTAATGCATCGCCTCTAAAAATCAATGTGAACATTGAACAGCCCTCTCAACCGACAAAGGACATTCTACCATTGACCTTATGAACTGGTCAGACAAAAAGGTAAAACTGCCATGGAATAGAACAAGACCGATGCACGGGAGACATCTAAAGTCACACTTCAGTCAGGGGAAAATGAAAACTGCATGCTGCTGCCACCTGGCGCAAAAGTTAGTTTTGTACGCTTCAGCATTGCAGCTCCAACGAAGTAGTTCCAATTTCATGGCACATTCACAAAGTTTCTATTCAACATTGAGGTAAACCAGAGTAAGACTTAGCAATCACATTCCCAAAGGTAGTAGACAAGGCCATCAGCACACTCAGAAACAACCTCGGTTTCTTCCAGACAAAATTTTGTGAGTTCCCCACAACGGGTTGATGTAGACCTCTCGCTGGAGCTCACAGAATTTCAAATTTGCCACTAGGTGGCAACACATGACAGTATATGTTCTGTCAAGGCCGGAGAAATCAGTGGCAATGAAACAGCGTTCCACTTGTAGAAATGCGTTACTTCGCGAAATGAAATTTATAAGACGCAAAATACAAACCGAGAGCCGAGGCACTTATTAGCCTTCAGCACAGGGTTTCAATCACACAGTATTGCTGTTGACAGACAGCTGGTCCGTTATTTAAACAGATAGAGAGTTCTCAACATCGCTCTGATGAAAACATTCCCAGAGATAAGCAGCTCATTGCACAGCCAAAAACCCAGGTCAAATGAATACAGCCAGGGAATATAATAGTAAAACAATCAGCCTGAATAAAATTTACGACAAACTTGTTCGCGGGCAATATTTGATGAAATTCACATGCTTATATTGCAAAGCATTTTAATAAGTTATTGGCTTCCCAACTGATCAGGATGGAGTTGGAATCGAACCTGGGACACAACAATTGGAAGCCCAGAGCGCTGTACTAACTGAGCTAACCCCTTCTATTTTGAGATTTGAACCCCAGACTATTAGATGGATGGATGATTTGGCTTTACGTCCTTCATTTATGCACTTGGTAGGCTAATTAGGACAAGAGGACGACACAGCAATGATGATTGAAACACCCGTCCAACATAGACCAAGGTGACCCGGCAAGAGCTGGATTCGAACCCTGGACCCAGCAATTGGCTGTCCAGAATGAAACCACTAGACGAACACTCTCCCTTACTCTCTTGTGAAATGCCTCCCTAAAATCAAAATCCACAAATGCACAGCAGACCAGTATTAGGGGCCGACCAGACGATAGTTTTGGGGGGGGGGCTATGGACTTTACCCCCAGGACGAACTTTTTTTTTCATTCGCGACGCGTCGACGAACAATTTTTTTCGCATGCGCACTCGCGACAAACTTTTTTATCGGAATTTTAACATTACGGTACCCTAGCTACAGGTGGAAACAAACTTTTTATTTTATTTCCATGTGCTGAACAAACTTTTTTTTTCAGTGTCAAGTGGGAAACAATCTTTTTTTTTCACCAAATATCCATAGCCCCCCCCCAAAGATCATCTGGTCGGCCCCTTAAGTAATAAAATCAAGTCATTCTCAAAACACAGTAGACTTTTTTTTTTTCAACCATTTTTCATTTTTAATAAAATTTCTTACTTGCAATACAAGAAAATATGCATTATCATCTTAAACAAGATTTAACGACACTGGCTGGGATAGTCAACATGTTATGACGAACAATTTTTTTCGCATGCGCACTCGCGACAAACTTTTTTATCGGAATTTTAACATTACGGTACCCTAGCTACAGGTGGAAACAAACTTTTTATTTTATTTCCATGTGCTGAACAAACTTTTTTTTTCAGTGTCAAGTGGGAAACAATCTTTTTTTCACCAAATATCCATAGCCCCCCCCCAAAGATCATCTGGTCGGCCCCTTAAGTAATAAAATCAAGTCATTCTCAAAACACAGTAGACTTTTTTTTTTTCAACCATTTTTCATTTTTAATAAAATTTCTTACTTGCAATACAAGAAAATATGCATTATCATCTTAAACAAGATTTAACGACACTGGCTGGGATAGTCAACATGTTATGATATCATCATTTATGCAATCTTGCAAAAAATAATTACAATCTTATATTCAGTATATTGCATGGTGAGTTGTCTATGCACATAGAATATATGCATATATGCATACAGGGTCAATCTTAATTTACATTCAATAGACAACCTATCATTTCAACCAATCAATTAAATCAACCAGTATAAATCAACCAGTATTAATTAACCAGTCTGTAGGCCTATAAACCAGTATTTAAATTAACTAGTATTAACCGACCATTTAAATCAACCAGTATAAATCAATAATTATTAGTCTCGCGAACTCAACAATAACTTGGTGTTAAAAATTGCGACATTAATATGACATTGAACAAGTATAGGTATCCTACAATTAAACAATTAAATAACAAAGTAACTATATTAATTATTGTATATTTTGTATATTTGTATACAGTAGGCCGCAAAGAAAAGTACATGAAGCCTTTGGCGTGTGTTATTTGACTATTGTTGAGGTTAAGATGAGGTATGTTGTGTTCTTATACTATGTGAAGGATTATTTATTACGTGAAGGATTATTTATTATGTGAAGGATTATCTATTACGTGAAGTATCTATTGTTACGTGAAGAATTTATCGTGTGGCTATGTGTTTGAAATTATGTGTATAGTACCTCCTTTGGTGTGGATATTCTTGATAATGTGAAGTGCAATTCATTTTAGTAGAATACCTAGAATCAGAGAATTAATACTTGAGGAACTAACACGCATGTAGATTTATAGTTGAGAGAAAACATTATTCATGAATTCATCTGATTTCATTTACATTTTCATATAAATAGTTCATTAAAAAAATTTTCAAATTCTCTCACACCAAGCCAAAAATGGATTGATGAATGATTGGGGCTTTACATCCTGTATTTATGCACTCACCAAACCAAAGAAGGTACTAACATTGTAATACTATATTGCACTATCGGGAGATAGAAGAATGTCCATCGAAATATAATGTGAAGTTGCACTTTAAATATCATGCGACTGCTTGTAACTATATTTGTGCAATCATTGACATGTGGTGCCATCTATAAGAGTCTTGTGGAATTAATAAAAATTATTCATAATTTCTTGTATACTTGTAACTATAATTAAGTCTCTGGATATATCATTGTTAAATTAGAACTAATTACTTAGCATGAAATGAGTCTGGTGAAATTAAAGTGTCTATTAATTTGACGATGAACAAAACAAGAATCCATGGATTCAAAACCGGCCTTTGGCGCTTGTATATTCGGGATTGAAATCATGAAGAGGGTGATTTACATATTACTACATGGACTGTTTTTGCATTGAGCAGTGATTGCCAGACTGATAGTGTTTGCTGCAGGCCATAAAAACTTTGTGGGGAACCTCTTAGCAAATGCCTATACCATATTTCAGAACTGTAAGTCATATTGGAAATTTTCTCATAATTTATGAGCAAATCCCCAAACCAAATAATAAAGTTGCCATGGGCAATTAAAAATATGGTGACCATTTTGGCAGCCATCTTGGATTTTTCTAAAAAAATTTCTTAGGGGAACCCCTAAGTGAACCCCTATACCAAATTGCATAAATCTAAGTGTAATACTAAAGTCACAGTGGACAATTCAAAATATGGTGGCCACTTTGGCAGCCATCTTGGATTTTTCCAAACATTTCTGAGGGGTCCCCTAAGTGAATCCGTATACCAAATTGCATAAATCTAAGTGAAATACTAAAGTCACAGTGGGCAATTCAAAATATGGTGGCCATTTTGGCAGCCATCTTGGATTTTTCCAAAAAAATTTGAGGGAGTCCACAAAGTGAATCCCTACACCAAATTTCATAAATCCAAATGAAATACTGGCAGCCTTTAAAACTCGCTCTGACCTTTCACAATGCATGCGGGCCGGTAAAAACTGGTTTACAGGACCACCAGAATTTTTACAGGCCCGTTTATTTGTGGTGTCAAGCGTCTTTTTGCAACCTTTTCTGCAGACTACGATTAAAACACCACTTTAGTTTACAATCTGTAAAACTGATATCCAAACAGAGTGGCCTGTTGCACTGTGAAAATGGCACTTCCTGAATCATCATATAGATGATTTGTCACAATAATTTTACTCTAAGATCAGTTACATGACAATTCAAATAGCCTTCTCTTCATCATGACTAATCAAACAGCCTCTATGTTTCCCATGGACGTTAAATTTGGGGAGATGACACTTCATCAGTTATTATGACTCACAGTCACAGAGTGCCAAAATCTGTGGGAAGCAAACACTCATTTTATGCATATCAAATTTACAGGCTGTAATGATAAAGTTTGTCAAAATATTATGTCAGAATGAGAAATGCACTGAGGAAGGCTCTGGTCTCTTGGTGGAGTTTAGTATATGTGTGTTGATAGACATTGCTTGCAGGAATAATTTGGCAATGGTACATAACTTCATCATAGCACTGTACAGAAAGCTGGTGAAGATGTAGACAATGCCAAGTGTTATACAAACATAATGATCCACTGAGCAAACATGCCTCATCTAGGCATGAACAACTATTTTAAAACACAAGTACTGAAATGGTTTGACTCTCACAGTGCTTTGGAATTATAAGCAATCCTGACACAGGGGCATCTTCTCCAATGAGGCTCACAGACCCACTGCTGGCTGCAGCTGTTCATTGCACCTGTAACCATGGTAACCCCTTAAAGCTACCTGAATCCCCCATTCATAATGGGCAGGTCCATATTTGACATTGGCCCCCATTGCTCACTGGATTGCAGCACTGTGTTCAGAGGGGCAAGGCAAGTGAAAAAGTGGACATGGACATGGACATGGACAGGACACATTTACACATGGACAAGTGGACAAGAGTCCCATTTCACCAAAAATCCGTTTAAGCCCTCCTCTAATAACCTGCCTTTGGCCGGTTAAAAACTATTTGAGCAAAATTTAAGATAAACGACCACATATTGTTCCTATTTTGATTTCATGAACAATGAATGTAAAAGAATAACTTCTTAGTTCTGTCGGTCAAAGAAACAATAATAAAGCTTGGAATTATCATTGACGATAAAACCGAAACGACAGCACAAGATGTCATTTATTGCTTACATAGAATTGAAGAGTTTAGTAGGCACCGTAGGAATAAGCTAACTTCAATACCATATGTCGATTACAAAATAATTAAATGGCAATATTAATCGAACTATTATGAATCACTTAATTAACCTGTTATACAACTCATAAACGGGTTACTATAAGAGATAGTTTGTGAGACTTTCGGTAGTCCAGCCTTTTTGGTAAGTACTTATGAAGTAAATTACAGTGCAGCACTCGGTTTGTGCTTGCAAATGGTTGCTTCATTGCATTTATGACATGATTTGTTTTACTTCAACCATTTCAAAAAGTTATTAATGACTTTTATCGCATTATATTTATTTCGTATTTTAAGAGACTACTTTTGAGACATTTTTGGGTCATCAGTTGATAATCATACAGGATAAGGCCTTCATATGCTGACTAAAAACCAACTTTTTGTTGTTGTTCTTTTTTGGTAATATTAAAAGACACAGCCCCTCCCCAGATTCCAAATTTGACAAGCTAAAAAGCAAATTAATTATTTTGAATATTTCAAACCAAAGTGATTCCGTGGGAACCTGTTAAGTCTACCTAATTGTTCGTCATCATTCCTATGATATAATTATGATATGTTATGCAATTATGTAAACAATAACAGTCATATTTGCATATGGGAGAACAGATAGTTGAACGAGTAGTTATTGATATTATTTTTCGAGTTGAACAACTGACAAAGTCTGACAAACCGAAAATATTTGGACATTCGAAACAAGCTTACGTACAAACGATATAAGTTACAACATAATGTTAATTGATCAATTATTAATTAAGCTATTTTGATTGGTTTGTGCAAAAAACATATTATACAGATACTTAAGTGCTTCGAATGAAAATAGAAACAAAGATAAAATAACATGTATTATATACACAATTCGTTGAAAATGAAATATTCATCATACTGAATTAAGGTACATGTACATACATGGTTTTGCTTTATGGAGTAATAAATTATAATAACATACCCATTGAGTAAAGAATATATAAACAAGGGTAAACAAGATGTCGCCGTTAGAAAACACAATGATCAATCAAAATGACAATCACAACTGAAAATCACATTGAAAATTGTACCGATTATCAAAATTGATTACGAAACTGGTAATCAAAATGATATTTGACTTCAATAATGATTAAATTGAATCAGATAACCAATGTTGAACTCAAAATGATAATCAAAATATGAAAATCAAATTGAAAATCAAATTTAAAATCGAATCAAAAATCAAGATGAAAACCAAAATCGATAACCAGACTTGAAAATCAAATCATCGAAATCAAAATGTGATTAATTTAACTTGACAATTCCATAGGTTGGTAAACATATCTGTTGAGATAAGTGGAAATATTCCTAGTTTTTAAAGTTCGATTTTAAACCGTTTAATAACAACAGATGAAAATATTTGGCCAACCATGGAAAAGGGTGGAATGAACAATACAAACAACCAACCACAGGATTCAACCAACTTAATGACTTTTCTTTTTAATTAAAGTCAGATAATTGACTTTTCAAGTCCTCCCTGAATCCTCCCATGATGATATCTCTTGTGTTCATCACAGTCTTTTTCATCATACAATCGTCAATCCATCAATCCAATGTCAATCTTCAATCCTTCAATGTATCACCAAGGCATGTGCAATCCCGGACGAAGCAGGTTTGTTGATCTTATAAGAAATCTTGTATGTTTCCTTCAGCGGGTGTTAAATCCAATAACATATCGAGAATATCACTTAATTCTCAATATCATTAAGGCATACTGCAATCCCTGTACCCTGGAATATGGTGCATAATGCAGGTATGTTGATTTACATTAACATCCTTCAGATTGTAAGGAATCCGGAAAGCTTTAACTTATATCCTTCAATTATATTGGAGTTTTATCATACTGAATAAAATCAAACTGATTTTGTTCAGGTTTGTTGTGTTATTATTGAAATCAATCAAGTCAAATGAACCCAATATAATATCTGGCGTTTCTGATTCAATTCTTCCATCAAAAGTCAACTGAATCAAAACAAACAAAAACAATCCAAGAATTCTGAAGGAGCTACTATCACACAAAGTTCGGTAATCCACTTGTATGTCTGTATGTCTTACATATCCGTATACCTGTCCGTCTGCACATCTCTGTATATCTTCCGACATGTGACAATAGGTATGTCATATTGCAGCAGAGCTAACGTTTTGGACTTACTGTTCAAGGAAATATTGTTTTTCTTTAGGGAGTGTTGTAATATTCCAATGAAATATCCCTTTGAAATAACATAATATTCCTCAAGAAACGTAGAAAAAGACTTCTTTAAACAACCCGACTTTTCCATCACAATTTCATGCCACATTAATTCAAGCAGTCCAGTGTTTTAAACAGTCATTAAATCTTTCCACAGCCTTTCGGATCCGGTCAAACTTTAGTCAACTGTGGTCAAAATAAATCCAACTTTTGTCTCACTAGTCTAACTTTAGTCCAGGACTTCAGTAAAAGCTTGGACGTGCCTTTAACTCAACTGAAGTTCAATTGAAAGTAAACTTTGGTTTAAACTTCCGTCAGAAATAATTAGACTGCATAATCCAGGGAACAGGCAGTGACGTCTTATTAAGATCACTTCTGTAGTTCCGATCTTTAACATTAAATGTAAATTTAATTCAAAGACCAACACCCTTTCCTCGGTTCGGAACTTTTGATCTCATTCAAATCAACATAAGATCAGTTTCCAGTATGGATCTCAAGAGACTTCTTTGATCTAACTTGATGACCGTTCCTTATCACTCCATTCACATCTGACGTAGTGATCTTAAATAAATCTTTAAAAGACCGGTTCCAAAGCTCTCGGAGCTCAGAGCTCAAAGCTCCGAGACCCACATCACAACTTTTATCCTTCATCCTCATCCCGGCAAGTAATATAAACAACAACAATATTTTTCAAGCACTTTATCCACCATGTACACAAACGATTGGCGTAACATCTTTTGTGTTATTTTGTCCATTGAAGACATATCGGCTATGTACACTGTTCTGCAGTTAAGACGTGTGATTGGATCGGCGGAGCATTCCATGGAACGTCACGTGACCCATCACATGATCAAGTAAGATCACACGACCAGAGGTCATTCAAAGGTCATTTAAATGGGGGATGGTTAGGAGAATCAATCACAATTTTGCACAAGAACAAATGAGGTAAAAAAATCCCAGGGGGTTCTACGACGGCCCTCTGAAAAAGAGCAAACAAAGACATTTGTTAAAGAGTTCCGATTCATTGCAATACGACATTAAACAGATCATGAACGAAGGCATTTATTAGTCTGCTAATTTATTATTTATCTGAAAGATGATTCAAAGATCTATCGTACCACTCTCAAAAAAGAAAAGTACAAATGTCAGGCCTCCCAGCGGCCCCCTAAAAAAATATAGGGATTTTATAGGAAATTTTCAATGAAATTTATAGGGCTTTATGCGGCTTTAGCGAGAAAAATATAGGGAAAGTAAACGGCTTTATGGCTTCAAATGTATGGCAAATTAATATTAAATTAACGGGCCGCGTGTTCAATCGGCATATCAAGACACTATGAACGCAACTTGAGCAATGTTGAGAAAAGATACGCAGGCTTGTTCACTCAAGGAATAAGCTGGCATCAGGAAATTTTTATTTAAAAAATGGTTGGAACCATAAGCAATGCTAAATAGTAACCATAATTTTCATTTCACAAGTGAAAAGCCAAATTGCAAATTCAATCCCACAAAAATATAGGGTTTTATAGGGATTTTTGCCAAAAATGCTTCAAAATATAGGGAAATATAGGGAGCAAAAAATATATAGGGAAATATAGGAATTTATAGGAAATATAGGGCCGCTGGGAGCCCTGAAATGTATAACTTCTACATAAGAGGTCACAGGGCTTTATATCCTGCATTCTTGCACTGATTTCAGTTAGTAGGACTGTCAGGGACTATGGTAATGAAGTGAAGTGCACTCTCGATGAATAATGTTTATAAAGTAGTTTCTTGAGGCCAGGAATTGAACCTGGTTTCAAGAGGTAAGCAGCGTACGGCGGTACCACTAAGCTATAAAATCAATGTTTCATTAAAATTTCCCACCACCTCCTTGAAACAATACCTACTCAATATCAAGTTGACTGAAGACACGATTTAACTTACTCATGTAAATCACTAAATGTAAAAATAATGCTTCATTTCAATTGTCACCCACTTCTCTAATAGAATATATTGCTTTTATTAGCATCTACAAATACAATACCTACCCAATATTAAGTTGACTGAAGACACGACTTAATTGGGTGTCGGAGAGAGACTGTCGGCTGGTGAGTCGTGTGATGATCTGTCGGACTAAGTCGTCCGTGATTCCTGGACTGGATTGTTCGACCAGTTCAAAGGCATTCTTTAATTCGTCAATAGCATCTCCGTGGGCCATCCCCCGGCCGTGCTTGTCTTTCAACTGGAATGAGGTAGTAAAGGAAATCATTAAAGAGGTACGCTACATGTTTATGTGTGACATGTACATGTACGGGTGCTATAAGATAATACTTTATAGTCACGAAAACATGAAATTCATCAATTGCCCGAATTGCAAGATCAAGATTTAATACCATGTCAAATTAAATCACCTGGAAACCACAGATTATCAATAATATTGCATTAATTATCTGGCCAAATTGATTAGCCTTTTTACCCAAATCTTAGTTTTCCCAAACTTTTGGATAAAGAGACTTGACTTACTTCGCCAATAAGCGGCAAAATGACGTTGTCTAAGGACGCTGATTGGGGCGCAGCTGCTCCCACCGTTTCGTCTTTTCGTACGGGTCCAGGCTGCAAAGATAAATAGGTGCATGTTTAACTCTCATACCTCAAACAGCAAAAAACACAATGTCATGTTAAATTTCAAAAACTGGAATAAAAAAACTTTAACTAAAAAAATAGAAAAAACATTTTTGTGTTGTTGAAAATCACAAATGGAACAAAACTAACATACAAAGCTAATATCAATGATGCAGAGTTCTCATGTACATCTCTCACAGATAGCTAAAATTCCCTGCCCGTTTATATCAATAAAAACGCAGTACAAAATTTCCTGAAAAATTGCTATCAAATTAGTTTTTGCACGTCTTGCACACATATATAACAATTATATCAAAGTACGCCATTTTTCGAGAGATTAAATCATTTGCGCCGTTGCACAATAACCCGTTTGAATTTTCCATGCAGAAATACAGGAAATCATAGTTCATACATAACACAAATACATATTAAAATATATACATACTAATGCATGATAATCAACCCTCATACAACCTTCATGCAAATATGCACTAAATTTTTACACATGCCAGGTAACTTGTATGTTTATAATATAACGCATACAATTATAATCATAATATAGAACCGTTTCAGATATAACACCGAAAATCTATACATGTAAGAAGCTAATATATAACAGGATTGACCATCGCACATATCGATCAATACTGACCATCTTGACCAATGAAAATGAGCGATTTACATAATAATCCTGACAATGAAGTTAACCATGTGTCCGATCTGGCATCGATGTTAAATTCATTCTAAAACATGCCTAGGACACTAGAACAGACAATGGAAAGCTACTCAACAAGACCAAAATCAGATGTTTAACTGTTTATACCATCCTTATTATGAGTGACATACAAATCACCAGCTCAAGATGCTAAATAATACTATACTCAGTGATGATAGAAAGTGGCAGAAACTTTAAGTCTTCGAAAAACTTTTAACTGTTTAAAAAAACATTGGAAGTTTTCAGAAACAACTCAAATTGTATGAAAAACTTAAGGTTTCGTCATTTTCAATCATCACTCAGTATACATTATATACAGGAATTCACATGCAAGCTATACCCAAATAAGGATACCCATAAAACATGATTTTGGTAAGAATGACAACCGCATAACAAGAACCCGTGGGTTGCATAACCGACATTCCGTACATTTAGCCAGCAGGCAGAAAACTACAGGGCCCAGTACTGGCTTAGCAAAGTATTCCATGTTGAATATACAAATATGAATAACACAGAAGTAGCCCAATATCCAATGGTCCGTACATCATTCATATTGAAAATAGAAGTACAATTTATAGCAGGGTATAATGTATACAACAGCAGAGCATCATCACATCTGCCTTTACCGTCACCCATTCTAAATTAGAACCAGACACTTACATTAGTGTTATTGTTGTACTCGAGACTCTTTCGAGGTCCAAGCATTTGCTAAATGAACAAACGAAGATTGGAAATTGAAACGTAACAGAAAAGTGAGTATTCACAATCAAATAGCCTGAAATAGGCCAACAAATTAGCATAAGTAAATATGAAAGATTGACACTCGATGTCATACAGTTCGGACTTCCAATCTCATATTCTCCAGTTAACCCTTTAGTTTCAATTCACAGTTCTCAAATTCTGCAGTAAATACTGATACGACTGGATAATCAAGGAACTAAATTGTTTTGTAAATAATTAATAATCATTGTGTTGTTCTTTGAAACTTTTATCAAGAATCACGAAAAGCTCTGGAACTATATCAGTTGAAGATCTGTTCGCAAATTGAATTGAAATTTGTGTAGATAAATTATGCAGATCTGTTCATGTCTTTACCTGCTGAGCGATAGGAGAGAGGCCGATCATTCCGTAATGAGAACTCCCAGTCTCCACATTGTTCTTGTTGTAATAATGTTGATGAACTTGACGGTAATGATTGATTTCTCCCGAGCTACATCTACTTTCGGGGCGCCCAACAAAAGGTTGTTGGTAGACAGAATGGTCTTCGCCTCCATAAGATCGTTGTCTCAATACAGGAGGGTGACCTTGACCTTGAAACTGGTTGCCTGGATGACCTTGATTTGTGTGCTGCCCTGGATGACCCAGATTTGGATGTTGCTGATGGCCTGGATGACCCAAATTTGATTGTGGATGTTGTAGGTGGCCTGGATGAGCCAGATTTGGATGTTGTTGATGGCCTGGATGACCCAGATTTGGATGTTGATGGCCTGGATGACCCAGATTCTGGTTCTGATGGCCTGGATGACCCAGATTAGAATGCAACTGGACGCCATCTTTGGGATAAGGAGGCAGCACACGGTTGCCGTGAGGTACGCTCTCTCCTCTTGTTAGAACGGGGTGTTGTTGATGATTCTGATGTTCTAGAGTTCCGTAATGGAAGCTCTGGTCGTCTCCCAATCCCTGACCGTCCATTCGGCGACTTCCTCGCACCATTTTACCCCTTTCCAGGCGACTCCCAGTCCTCGGTGTCTTTACGCAAAATATTCAAAATTTTAAAGCATCTTCATGTTACAAACTTCAACCAAAGTAATTTAAAGTCTGATTAATAACTGTCCTGAATTTTTTTTTGCGCACATTAAAAAGGCTGCACAGCAAATAAGAGATAGCTGGCTCTATCGATTAACGATCTGAAGTGACACCATCTATGCACCAAGAATTATGGACTAAATTTCACTTAACCCAAAAAATGTAAATAATAAGAGATACGGCAGCCCCAGCTATTGCAGCTTTTCGTCATAGAAACACACAAGTCAAATAACTACACCAGTCCCTCATGCAAGAGAAGTAATATCCATGAAATGCACAAGCATGATCAAGACGGTCAAGGAGGGTTTTATGACTTCGGTTGACTTGAAACTATGAGGAATTCATAATCTCATATGCAAGGAACGGTCACGAATATACTGTAATGTACAAGCCTTCTGAGGATGGGAAAGGAGCCACATGAAATTTATAACATCAGGAATATAACATCAGGAGTATTGGAGGATGAAGACACTGGGTAAACCATTTTAACCAAGGAATAATAGCAACAAGACAAGGGATTACTTGGGAACGTCCGACAGACCACGGTAGACAAGGAAGTAAGGTGAGCTACGAACCAAATTATAGAAATTACAATGTTGTTCACAAATGAAAAAGTGATCCCTTTTCCGCAAAACACATGACCAGACAGGAGAAAGCAAAAGGACCTTAGGGCCATGATGGATGGAAGGGTGATTGGGGCAATACATTTATGGACTCTGATGAGATAATTAGGACAGGAGGCAGACATGGAAAAGAGTCAAGGACTCAAGGATGTAGAAGTTACTATAACTACATCAAAGATCTCCCAGACAACCCTACAACATCACAGTTGATTCTCATGCCAAATAGGACGTCGTTTCATGCTATGTACCGCTAGGTAGGTCGACCCTGGGATATGGCCTTAGAGGCTCATTATACCTGGAAAGTGTACGTTTCGTAATCTTCGTCAGTAAGACCAAAAGAAAGTAAAGACGGAGGTGTCATGTAAACATCATATCCATCTCCTTCAGTAGTTTGACTTCGCTGAATCTAGGGGATAATTATTGAAAAACCATCACTAAAATGGGCAGGACATCTTTGTCGAAATATCAAAATATTATAGAATAAATTTAAATCTTAGGGGTATAACAAAAGGTCAAAAAGAAGGCAAGGGGGTATGGATATGCAGGGTGTAGTAGATAATCAATTAACTAATTTAATTTTCTCTGATTTAGGAATGATAAAATGAAGGAGGATCACAAGGGTTTTTTAGGGATTCAGGAAGGGAATAACCGGACTTTCACTTCACTCACAAAGGCCCTATTGACTTGCAGTTCAGCAACCAACGCCTTTTGCTCCTCGGTTAATTTAGCGTTCTTTTTGGGCTGAAATATGAAATACAGACATGAAGACAGTGTCCTTTTACGACAAGGGGGTAGGAAGGGCAGCAAGCATGACGGAGATGACACTTCAAGGAGAAACGCTATCTTGAGAATACGAAGTACAACCATATTTTCAAAGAAACTAGTAAATCCTGAGTAAACAAACTTTTTACTTTTGACAAAAATAGGATATTCTTTGAAAATTGACAAAAGTTGGACTTAAATTAATCTATACCATCTATGAAGACTTCAATATAGATCTTGAAATTTAGATTGCCATTGCAAACTTACAGCAGAATTAGGTGATATGTCACACCCTTTGGTATCAAGCTGCGCATCTTGCTTAATACTACTTTGCAGAGATGTAGACTTCTCCAAAGTTGACTGTAAAATACACCCAATTTAGACATAACTTAAGATTTTTTTTACTGCAATTTACAGCAGGTCAGTTATCACAGACAATTACGATTTAAAATTAAAGACTTGACTAATAGGTGACATGGAAAGAAGTGATCTTCGAAAATAATACACATACCAAATTTACGGAACAAAACTATATACCCAAAACGAAACGGTTCGTTAGTAAGGGAAAAAGCATTTTCAATAATACGACCCCGAAAAAGTAATTCTGCACCCATAAAACCATAACGATGAATGCGAGGACTTCAAAAAAGGATATAGACTGTTCAAAACAGATGTACATATTTACAACTAATTAGAAATAACAATCGATCCACAAATGCAAGATAGATGACTGAATATATATACATGTACGGATAAAACTCCTTAATCCCCTGTAAAAGTGTATTTTCTTTTTTCAAATAGATATCCGGCGATGTATGGCATACCTGATTAATGAGGTATATTTTTATCCAAATTTAACACATCCACGCATGTTCTAGAGCGCACATACACGCTTTAGGGACTCGTATACATGCAAGATTTGACCTATACACGCGCGTGGACGTGTCAAAACGCGCATGCGCGTAGATTTTGGATGCGTGTATATGCTTTACAGCGCATGAGTGGACATGCTACACAGCGCATGAGTGTACATGCCACACAGCGCACATCCAAGTTGGTGAGAAGACACAACCCTGAGGCAGTGGCGGAGCTAGGGGTCTGATACAAAAGATTATTTCTTAAAATTTTTTAACGCCTACAGCAACACTTCTATCCA
This sequence comes from Platynereis dumerilii, assembly GCA_026936325.1. NCBI lineage: Eukaryota > Metazoa > Annelida > Polychaeta > Phyllodocida > Nereididae > Platynereis > Platynereis dumerilii. The sequence continues at coordinate 4,467,437 of JAPTHN010000019.1, read as the reverse complement.
TGAGAGGAACCCTGACAACCTTATACTTAAGGCACACAATACTTTACTTTGATTACATATTAATTAATTCACTTTATCTTATTTATTTGTATAATGTTATGTTGACATGATTATGAGATTTTTTAATGCTTGCCGCAGGACCACATTAAAAAACCCCTCCTCCATCTCCCATAGATACGCCACTGTCTGGAGGGGCTTCTGAGTTATATAAATAAAATGCGCTGGATGGCACATCCAAGCTTGCGCTGGATAGCATGTCCAAGTCTGCGCTGGATTGCATATCCAAGCTTGCGCTGGATTGCATGTCAACGATGGCACATACACGCGTGCGCGTGAATACAGGTACACGCATGCGCTGGATGGCATGTCCACAGGTGATCGTGAACCCACATACACGCGTGAGTATGCGCGTTATTACATGTACACGCGCGTGTATGTGCGCTCATTACCATGCGTGAATGTGCAATATTTGGATAAAAATATATATGGATTAATATAAATAGTGCCATACATAATTCTACTTTTTGTCTGGATACAATGGTTCTAATCTAATTCATCAATACAATATGCATGCTTTCATACACCCTCAGCCATTATATAATACCTCGTCATCAGTAAGAAATTCATTATGGTCCGAGCGGCCTCTCTCATAGAACACCCCAGGTATTTCAGTAATAGGCTCAGTATTGGGGGTGACACCCTGTTGCTGGTCGTATAAGGTGCTGCTCGAACTATCATCCTGTAATCAATGACTGTAGACTTAGATTTTAGGTTCAACAATGAGATAATTTTACAAGGGAAATGTATATTGGGTATTGGACAAGCAAGAATGAAGAACAGGAGGTAACCTTTTATAGGTTACCTCCTGGCAGCGTGAAGAAATGCAAGAATGATAAATAAAAGAAATTTGAGAAAAGATATATCAAACATCATCAATGAAGTAAGATGTTCTGAGAGAATAATACACTGATGATATGCTGCAAAATTGGGTATGAAAAAATAAAGACTTATTTCAAGGCACACAGGCACAGACGTACAGAGTACTTTTGACAGCGAGAAATAACAGAGAGAAGATCATGCAAACTTTGAAGATAACCGAGAATTATATTGACATTCACAGACATATTTGTTGGAAGGATATGTAACACGCAGGAACTTGGGACATGGGATCACTATCGTCCGCGGACAATACAATAATAATGGGTAAGACTTAATCTGATGCTCTACGCCAACATAGTACAAAGGGACAAATGAATAGTCCCTCTTTTTCTCCTCCCATGACCAAAAGTTGACAGCAAATACAAATGGTCAAAGATCAGTCCAGACATACCAACATTGGCAAAGTTGATTTGCCTGGTGTAATGATCATGGTAAGGGAAAATATGTCACAAAATGCACTTAACATGATTAGGAATTATAAATATACTAATAAAATCAAATACACAGATTTGTTAAGTGAACATTACATGAACAAACTGCAAATACAAGTACACATACATTTTATCCGTAATTTGTCAGTGAAAAATTCACAAATTAACCAATTCTGGTACAAATACAAATAACAGAAGTAGCCATATTTATCATAATAACAATTTGACAAGTGCAATAGAGAAACAAAATTTTCAAATCCTAAACATTTCGTAAAACAATGGTTAATTTCTATGCAATAATTATAATCATCATCTCGTTGTTTTGCCCGAGCCCGACCAAAAGAGCAGTGATTTTACAAAGCTCTTTAATTAAAAGTCATGTTTCTTCAAACCTAAATAATACACCAGTCCAAAAACCATCTCATTGTATCAAGGGATGATTCTTAAAAGATGTAATCCTTATGCTATTTCAATCCTTACGTGTATGACTTACTTGAGGCGGATAAACAGTTTCTTGGTTATGGTAAATTTCATCATAAACATCATCGTGCATGTTGCCATTGAAGCCATTTGCTATTGGATCGTTCTGGTAAGCGTAACCAGGGCCAACCTCGTTCTCTCGGGGTTGCAAGATCCATTCAGAGAGGGCTGCACTTGTTTCTTTTACGCCTGGGGTTTCATTCGAATCAATTTCGGGCTGGTTCTGATTTTGAATCGGAGCAGAATTTGCGTTAATCTGATCTCCGTTAGTAGCCTCAGGACTCGCGGCAGCAGCATTTGCATTTACTGTTGGTTCTTGCTGACCATTTGCATTTGATTCAACAGCATTTGTTGCTGTTGTTGTTTCATCACCTTGAGGTTCAGCAGCGATAGCGACGGCTGTCGCCGTGGCAACCGCAGCGGCAACAGCAGCTTCAGAACTTTCTTCATCTTTGTTTGCTTCTTCCTTGTTCTGCAATTACAGATTACCAAACTTTTGCTGTTGTGATGATGTCATAATATTTTGGACAATATCGTTATGCTTTGGCACTTGACATGCCATTTGCCTTATGCATACAGCGGTCCCAGGTCTCCTTATATGCCGTACTTAATTCCAATAAAAGCAGGGTTTCATCTTTTTTCCCTTATCTATAATATATACAGCAGGATTAATCCAAGTCTTTACGTATGCACCAAGCTGTCCAAATTCCAATTGAAGGCAAGTAGCTGCTCCACTTATAAATCCCTTATAAGCACGGTTGTGCAATTTTTCTCTTAAATAACAAACTACAGCATTTATTGTAGATTCTCTTATCATCTGCCTTTGTACGTGGTATATGCTGCAGTGTTTATTTTCTGCAATCCATTACCGTTGCTCGTGCGCCTTATTGAATTATATTTCTTACACTTGTAGGAAGCTCCATAACCTCTTAAGATATTCAAATTCGTTTCAGGTCATTCTAGAAGCAAATTGATGTCCAGCGTCGAAAATAACTCCTCTTAAAAACTAAACCAAAACCAAGTTGATGTTGCTTCATATTTTACAGTAACAAAAATACATTCAACAATGGTCTGCAAAACTATTTACAAAATTCTTATATATATGATCACAGAAAATACAATGCTTCAATCACCTCTTAACAACAAGCTGATGATCTACCAAGTTGCGTGGCAGACACATGAAATGTACAAATTCCTAGCTTCAGATCTCTTATTCAAACAAACCATAATCTGAAGCCGTACCAACCCGTTATTACAATAAAGTGTACAAGTTTCACAGACACATATAAATCAAAATAACACCATACACATTTCCCTTAACTATGTAATACCCTTTTAATATACATTTTTCTTAACACAATGCCTTTTAACAGTGCTTAATAAGCTGATATTCATCAAATTAGCTTTGTTCCATTGTTTAACTTGATCTCTTCAACCAAAACCAAATCACCAATTTGATAATTACGAACAAAATCAAAACACATAATGATAATCATTAGTAAAATTAAAACTAAAGCACAAATTATATTGTTCAGTAATCAACTAAAAAATCAAACATTTTTCAATTATGGAATTTGAAAAGAGTTAACGATTCTTGTCGATATGAATCAGAATATCAATAATCTTAAATATCATCTTAACTACCCATACACTGTTATTACATTAGTCAAACTCTATAAAGCAAGTGCTTATTTCAATAATAACAAGTCAGTGACTATGTGTACAACAAGCATAGTTTTAAGTGCTGCGCTGTGCGTTTGGAGAATATTGTGATGATAGAATCGTGTTGTTTTACAGTGTGCGACATCAGTTTAGTGACAACATCCAATTGGTGATTGCTATTGATTATAGTGATTAGTCTGAATAGGAAATTATTGAATAGCATGTCCAGAAAAAAAAAAAAGAAAACGATTCTCATATCATGTCTTTATAAAAGTTACATTTTCGTTATTCAAAATTCCAGGGCATTGGGGTTGAAGTCCGATTCATGGGATAGATAGATAGATATGGTAAGTGCAGCCCTCTAAGTCCAATTTAGGGAGCTCACGAGGGTTGATTGATGTGATGGGGAGTCAAACGTTGAATCACAAATTAGCTTGGAGCTGTCTGAAAGTATTCTTCTTGACTCTTAGACTAGCTTTGAGGCACAGAAAAATTTTAAACTTTCACCAAGTCAATGTTATCACTCAAGAGATGCTGTGAACTGTAATAAGAGTATGGTGTAGATTGGTAATATTCAGGTTGAAAACAGCTGAATGGAGTGTCGCTGGCAAATGTTGTGTTTATGTATCCATTTTAATGTTGTGTTGCAAATGTACTGTCCTTCATAAATTACAATATTAGTTTCCACTCAGTCGGGATTAATCTGGGTTATATCTCATTGTTAGAAGACATCACAATCAACCTGGTTAATAAAATGAGTGTTTTTAAGAAGTTATATTATGCAGATAAGAAGTGCTTCTAAGACTGCACTGTCACTGTTTGAGACAACCCTGAATTTTGAAAGGGATGTTTTATTAGAAAAATATCAATTAGCAAATCGAAACATTTCTTAAATGCTATCATATTTAATGCGGTCATAGTTTTCATATAACAAAACTCTTAATATTTTGACACACTAGGTGATGTTATTTCTTAACAAATTTCAGAATAATTTGGACTGTCTCATAGTGCATAGAACCTGGAATGTGTTTGAGATCAGCATAGAGTTAACTGCAACAGTGTCGGCCAGAATGCTAAGCCTATGTTGGCTGTGGAACCCTAGATATAAGACTATCATTTTTCATTAATATAAAACATCCTGACATGACATTACCAAGGTTGGAAGATGATAACCTTGTAACTAGAGTTCCACTATTGTAACTATGAAGCTCCTCAGGGGTCAAAATTATATAATCGCACCCTCAGGGGTTTCCTATGAAAATAGGTGATATTTCTGAGCGAATCGCAGAAATTCTTGAGAGATAAGGAGAAAATGGCAATTATCGCGGAAATTTGCACAAAAATCTCTCTGCAATTTTAGGAGAATCTCAGAATTTCTCGTGATTCTCTCAGAATTTTCTCAGAATTTTGTGATTATCCAAGAAATAAGCAGTAGTCTAATATTTTCCATGATAATCTCAAACATCTTTGCGATTTTTTGCAAAACATTATGCCACTGTCTCAAAAATTTCTGCTATCTTCTCTCCTTTTTCTGATTCTCCTACAGTATGCACAACTTTCTGAGATTCTTTCAAATTTCTGAAATTCACTTCAAACTTACAAGATTCTCTTACATATTTTTGCACTTCTCTAAACAAATCCAGATAATTTTCTTACAAACTCCTGTTATTCTCTCATGAATTTCTGAAAGTACCACTTTACGATTTTGACCCCGGAGGAGCTTCATATGTTACAGAAGCCATAAGGATATAGAGTAAGTGACAGGTAGATTGGTAGACTGTTAGAGAGATTATACATATACATAAATTGGTTACAGATCGTTAGCAGTTGTGTTATTGAGTGCGAGATTTGTGTTCCTAGACTTACATATCCATCAACGCTGATTTGAGGAGGCAAAACAAACGGTTTTGGTGCTAACGGGGGACGGTCTTCATTCGAGGGAGGGGGGCTCGGGATTGCGCCAGAATTGCGAAGAGAATTGCGCAGGGGGGAGCCATCTAAGACCAAGGGGGTAGCGATACCCCGCACAGGGCTAGGGGGAGAAGGAGGCGAAGGAGGAGGGGATGGGGGCGACGGGGGACTTGGCGGTCTATAAGTACTGGGTTGTTTTAGCTGTTAAGAAAAATTAACAAATAAATCATGATCAGTGATGTTATATATATCCAAACATGTTCATGCAATATCAAAGTAATGTACTACGATGTAAATGAATTATCTAAATATTATTTTGTATTAAATGTTTGGGGCACATGCAATGATCTCATAATCATTCTCCAAAATAAGAAAGTGTCACAAGAGAGTCAGTAAATTACATTAAAATTAGCATTTAAAATCACAGATGCAGATGCAAAAATGCCAGACTTAATTTTGTGTATTAAACACAATTTTCAGTTTGGAACTTTGGAGTAAGATTTTCAGCACAGTAGCCATGCAATGTAATGTGTAATATGTATAAAATGTAATAGAACATGTAATGTAATATCAGTAATGGAAGGTATTGTAACATGTTGATGTATTATAGAATTAATACTATCAGCATAACACTACATGTGTGAAAACGTGATGATATAATTAACTTCATATGAATCATAACTAAAGAAATAAAATATGTATGTACACATTCATACATAAATGCGCAGAACACATATACAGCAGTAGTACCATACATTAAAAAAAAAAATTTAAAAAAAAGATTCTTAATTATTAAAAACAAAATCAGCTTAATCAATAATCGTTCCTTATTTATGAGCATTACAACTAAAGCAATCAACAGTTATCCGAGAATAAAAATTCCTAGAAACATGCTTGACTATGTCACTATGCTATTCTTCACCATTACTCCAGGTCGATAAAATAGGCATTTAGCCATTTAGGCATAGACTAGATATATAACATTATCTCAACAAATTTTCCAGGATTTTTGAGCATGCTAGATATTACATAACACCTATAATTTTAAAAAGGTGGTCTCATCCAAGGTTGAAATTGCGAAAGAGGATGGGAGACTGGGAGAGAGGGTTTAATGTGTCATACTTAGACAGTCTCACTAGTGAGGCCGATGACAAGACATGCAAGGACCGAGGAAACCAGGTGACATGCACCCTTTGCATAGGACGGAAGACAAGTCTAAAAGGAGTTACCACAGCCAGCAATCCCACTGGAAAACCAGGAGACTATTGGGAGGCAAATAGCCCTTTTTTTATCAAAACTACAATATATCATAAATAACTGATTGAAGGCAGGGGTCCAGGTTTATGCTCTGAGGAGCTGGTATGCTTGATACAACGATAGCCATGGTGTGGGGGTGGGGCATACAAGTCAGTGTCAATTTGGTTTCATAGGATTTTGCTACATATGAGGATACACATTTTGGTATATAACCATTTGGTTTTAATATGGCAGGGACTCTATCACAGGGTTACAGGGTGCCCACCCAACATCCCATAAAATATTATAGGAATATAGGAATTTTTAACGGTAAAATATAGGAAAATATAGGAGGATTTTACCTCCTTTAATAGAACAATATAGGAATTATTTGGCAGCGAAACCATCAGCCAATAGCGGAATCGCTTCCTTCCTAAGCCGAAAACTTCATGTCGCGGATAAAATTTGACTAAAACTTCATATATCGGGTGAAAAAAGATGCTATAACTTTGTATTGCACACAAAATCGTGCATAAACGCGTGAAATATCTTGAAAACTTCAAAAATATAGGAATTTATAGGAATTTTTCAAAAATATAGGAAAATATAGGAGGCCAAAGAAAATATAGGAATTATAGGAAATATAGGAGGAGTGGGCACCCTGCAGGGTTATCCAATATCCAGGTATCCCTCCATGCTAAAATCATTAACATTTCCAACTTACAAGACTGCTGTAAGTCCCGGGAGTCACTGTAGAGCTGCTGTAAGTGCCCTGAGACATGGAGGCGCTACTCTCCGAAGAGTTGGGGGTGAACCCTTGATCTTTACTTTGAGGTTTAGGGGTGGGTGCTATTTCAGTCGAGGGGTAGCCGCTACTATCTAGCTCATCATGGATCGAACCGATCTGAGCAGAATCTAATGGCGATCCAGCTGAGTCAATCACTGATCCAGCTGAATCTCTGGCTGATCCAGCTGGTCCGACTAAATCTCCGGCAAATTCAGCAGCCGATCCAGCTGACGACCCACTTAACTGACTTGTGACGCCACCTACAGGCCCACCAACGCCATCTGTAGGCACATCAGTGGGCAATAGGGGCGTAGCATCACTTTCGACACTTCTGGCGATTTCAGATCGCTCAATATCTTGATTCATTGGTTGAAGTTCGGGCTCATCCTCTATGTCAAACACAGACATTGGCGGTGGTTGGAAGCGGCCCCTAGATTTTCTCAATGCATGTTGCTATATTTGGAGAATATTTCGAAATTTTTACAAATTGTTCCACAGAATGGGCATTTTTTACCAATTTTCAGATTTTAAGAATTTTTGGACAAGGATGTGGAGGGAAAAACAAAGGAGAAAAGACATACAATTACTGACGAGATTACATCTATCTTTAAATAGGGAAAGGGTTCGTCACAAAAATTAATGTAATCTTCATTGAGCGGACATAATTTCATGAGCATGCAGTGAAGTCAATAATGCTACAGTCATTATTCGCAAGCTACGATATCTTTTATTCAAAATAGATACATTGCTGGCCATATTGACAATTTTGAAGAGTAGTTGAAGGAGGTTCCTCTTTCCTTCACAAGAGGGCAGTAAATGTAGGGAAGTTACTTATCAGGGCATAAGTTAGATACATAATATATAGTATAAGAGAAGGGGAGGGATAGTTTTTAATCATGCTCCTTACAGTTAGTTCCTTCATGTTAGACTTTGCTGTCGCAGGCGCCGATGGACGACTCCAGATCTTATCGGGCTAAAGTAAAATTAGTTGATCGATAAATTGTGTCAAATAATCTTGAGGGAAAAGGGGTAACGAAATGTGTCAAGAATAATATAGACCATAACAAACAGTGGTACGTATATCATATATTGTAACGGAGACCATGGAGTAATGCTTAAGAAAAAAAAACTAACTTAAAACTGAACTTATATAACTAAATTTGTCTTAAACGTGACCTAAAATCTGTGAATCATACTAGTGTTCAATGAAGCGCAAGCATGAAGACAACAAGACACGCAAAAAATCAACAAAATGCTCAAGATGTTTGTTAATAAAGCTACAAATCCATGAGTATTTGATCTATTCTGTATGTTAAGACAACACTAAACTAGAATCTATATTTTAGGCACGAAATAAGTTAATTTTATATCATGCAAGTAAGGGCAACATATTCAAGTGTACACTAAAAGCATCAATGACAATGCTTATAAAGAGTTATTATTTTCAAATATTTAGAACTTACCTCGTAAACATGTGACGTGCCATTAATTGCAGGCGTTGACTTTTCTCGAATCGTCCCTGTCCCGAAATCAAACTGGGGGTCGATATCGTTATCGTTCTTTCCATCATCGTCACTGGAAAATAAATAAACATAAAAATACAGATACAAAATTATGCAGATAGGTAGGAGGGTGATACAGTAGGGATTTAAGTTGGAGTAGCGGAGTCCGAGAATGTTGGATTGAGACGGATGGATGGATGAATGGGACTTTATTTCCTGTAATTATACACTTGGTAGGCTCATTAGGATAGGAGGAGGAAGACACAGCAATGATGCGAAGGACGATTGAAGAGGATTTTGGTTAGTCTTGGTGTGCCAGAAAAATATTCTAATGAGTTATCAATGGATCACGTATTGTATGAAGTGACGGTGACTCACAAATTAGTAGGGAAAACAGAATTTTTTGTAAATGGATGGATGGATGATTGGGGCTTTAGGTCTTTCTTTATGCACTAGATAGGCTAATGAGGACAGGAGGACGACACGGCAATGAGGTGAGGGATGATTGAAACAGCCGTCCAACATAGGCCCAAGTGACAAGAGCTGTTTTCGAACTCTGGACCCAGCAATTGGCAGCCCAATGGACTACCACCCAAGTTGTAGTCGAGAACACTCAAGGCCCCTCCCTAGTTGATTTGAAAGATGGATGGATGGATGATTTGGGGCTTTACGTCCTGTATTCATGCACTTATAGCTCACCTCTCGTCGCTGCTTGAGTCTCCCACATCCCCTCCTTGCTGTTTCCACGTTTTGTACTTTTCTATCAACTCTACTAAGAAACTCGTCTTTTTTGCTTTCCTGATGAACGAATGTTTCAACAACTCTGTCGCCGTCGGTCTCTGGAAAATAAAACGTAAGCCCAAGTTATAGTCAAGTCATTTTTTTTTGGCAGTAAGTTTTTGGCTGATAATTAAAAAACATACCTTACTGTTGACAAAAATACTTGTCTCCTCCTGTTCCTGACACCTTGACCAAACAGTTTCATAAACATTTGGAAGTATTGGCATGTTGTAGCCCTAGTTTTGAGATAGTCCCATTACAATAACATTGCTGTCAACACAACTCAAGAAGCCATTTTCTTCTTCTGCTTCTATTGCTGCTGTTGTGACGTCACCATTGTTGCAGTGATGTCATAGAGCCAACAATGCTGATGACGTCACAACAGAAGGCTAAAAATAGCTCTAAATGTGCTGAAAAGCAGCAGGAATTTAGCATTGTAAGTGCCTGTATGATGAAGCTGGGGGATTAGAGGACATATATTTAATCCAAATCATGCTTGGTCATGGTGTACTCACCCTAATAAACCAAAAATTAAACCTCAGACATAATCATGGATTGTTTTATTGGCTAAAAACTTACTGCCAAAATAAAATGTCTTGACTTTAGGGTGTAATCGATTTCACAAGTTTTAAAAGTTGAACTGGCTAAAAAATATATGACTTCAATAAGCTCATGCAGTCTTGAATTAAGTGAAGAATCGATTTATTTACTAATTTTACAGGAACATAGACTATAAATACTTACATTTTCGGGATCTTTGTTTAAACATTTTTCTACAAATTCCTTAAACATCCTAGAAAATTCTCCCTGTAGTTGTGGAGCAGGGTTTTTGGGGATATAAAATAGCACTCTCATAGGGTGCTGGTCGGAATTGGGGGGTTCCCCTTTCGCTAATTCTATTGCTGTGATACCCAGACTCCATATGTCCGCCTGAAAATGGACAGTGGAAAAATGTTTAGATGTTGATTACAAGTGCACAGAAAAATTAAACAGTAATCACTAACATCATCATGGTTATATTTCTTTTGAATCACAAGCATGAATGAATCTACAGATTGTGTATCAAACTGGTCTAGCCGATATCCATTTTACAAAAGAATTTAATTTGGTAATATCTTAATCTGCATTAAATAATTCAAATAACAGTCAATGTTACCAAGTACATTTTAAAAATAATTCATTATATTAAACAACAAAAGCAATTTTTTAACTAAGATGACTTTGTGTTATTCTCCATATCAAGCAAGAATAGCAACTATCCAATAAGCAAGCATAAACAGTTTTCACAATTTAAACACTCATGCAGAAGACAATAGAAAGATGCAGAACATAAAATAGTCATTATATCCAATATCCATTCGGCATCCAAATTCTAAGACAAAGATGCCGAAAAGATATATGAATAAACAACAATAACATCAAATGCCACTCACAAAAAGGTATGGATACCGAAAATCATTTTGCAAATTTGATTGGAGCTGACTAGAATACATTCAGATAGATTTTTCACATTTTTCAAAATTACGTTTCAGTAACATAAAGCACAAAATTGGAGATTGATACTGCTCGTTTATTAAATTTATTCCGCAACTGAGGGACCAGTCTTAGCAGTGTCCATACAGGCTAGGGCCAATACCTGCATCTCAAATGATTTATCAAATAATATTCTTTCAAAAAGTTTGAAAAATTTTACAGCACATCCACAACTTTTAAAATGAGTAGCAAAACAACAAACATTAAATATTGAACAAAAATACATTCAAATCAACTGGCAGGCAAGAACGCTGAAATACAATGAATTCAGTTAGTATGCTTAACATAATAACTAATATTATATTAAAAAAATATAAAGATGGCATTGGAACTACAAAATGACGAATTAGGAATGACGAATATTCAAGCTTTTGATAAAACAAGTGAAGTTTTTGAGCAGTTATGAAGTGGTGAGAACTGTGATTGGAAACTTTTCTTCTTAGAATTTTGACACTACGCCAAAGTGTTGGCCAAATTGTAACTGAGAGTTTAGGCAAAACACAGTACTTATGTTAAATGTTAGCCAGTATTAAAACTACAAGAACAGTAATACTTAACACCCAATCTTTGAACCATTATTAGGAAATGGTAAAACGAACAGTTACTAATAAAACAAGCAATTTAACCACTTATTAATCTTTGAACTTATTGTGAATGGTGATTTTAGTGAGGACCAATTGGTGAATTGAGGACATAAGGTGAACTCATCATCGCCAACAATCACCAACCAGTACCTTAGAGTCGTAAGCAGACTGTTTTATAACTTCCGGCGCCATCCAGAAAGGAGTGCCGACAAAAGTATGTCTTTTGCTTGTAGTGTTTGTCAACTGACCAGCGACTCCAAAATCAGCCAATTTCACTCGTCCCTTCTCTGACAGCAAGACATTAGCCGCTGAAAATTAAAACAGATTAAGAAAGATTAATATATATGTGATGATGATTGTAGCTCCCATCCTTCAGCCATTGATGTATGTAGAGGATGTCCAGCAGAAGTCACAATGGTAAATTCCGGTGTTCCATTTCTTCATCGCAATATCCAAAAGAAGTGAAGGAAGGGATACCTGCTCAAAAAATACTTTATTAATACAGAGAGATACAGATATACAGAAAAAGGTAGGAGATATGGACAAACAAAATGTAGAAGGATTCGCAGACAGACAAAAGATAGATGCACTCTCAGACAGAGACACAGAAAATACATTCATTCCTTGGTTGATAGGAGGGAACACCACACATACGAGAAATATACCTCACAAGCTCACCAGGGGAATATCAAACATGCCGTATCATACTGCCACCTAGTGTACCAATAACAGATCACACTTGTGTGAGAGATTCACCAATCTCGATCAAAAACAACACAGCTCCAGTGTTCAAAATAAAGACTCCTTTTATCATTGTTTATATTTACAAATGATAAATCTTACATATCAAGGGTTCATGGAGTTATATTCATGAAAATTATAAAGATTGTCAACAAATATTTGTGAGCAGGTAAGAATGATACCTTAGCAAATATTTGTAAAAGTATGTCTAATATTTGGACACCGGGTGGTAACCAACTATTTTTGAGATTTTTTCGTCAAACAACCACCAAATTCACACAAGATATACAACATCACCATCACCATCACACCACCACCAACGCAGCCACACCACAGACGTTTACAGCCTCGAAGCACACATCTATCCACTAGCATACACAAATAAAAAGCAAAATAACTCGAGCAATGCCACTACTTATATAATGCTGCCACCAAATTAATCGTCAATGGATACCTTTGAGTCATAGGGCGTCTGTTTAATGACTTCGGGAGCCATCCAAAATGGCGTCCCCACAAAAGTGGATTTCTTGTTCAACGTATGCGTGATTTGACCGGCGACTCCGAAATCGGCCAATTTCACATCACCCTTCTCCGATAAAAGAACGTTGGCGGCTGAAAATTGAGGAACATGCAAAAAAGGCAATGTTACTAACAGGTCAACAGTGATTAAAGTGATGGGTTTAACTTGAGGGGGTCCACGAATGTTTGGTCAATTCTAGCACTCTTTCTATTGACAAAATAATACCTACATCATCCTTGAAGAAAGAACATTTTTGCACAATCTATACATAATTTATTACAGACACAGGTTAATGTCCAATGGGATCAAAAGATATTATATCACTACACCAGCTGGAATGAAATCTCAGAGGGTGAAAACATGTCCAAGAGAATCATGGAAACATCTTTCAATGATTAAAATGCTTCTTTAATCTTAGAACTCCCGAGTTCATTTGATGTTATACTTGTCCTTAGGCCACACAAAATTGATTCTTAGCTTCGCGGACCCGCAGACACAACAGATTTCCTGCCGATGGAAAAAAAAATTGAAAAAAAAAAATTTTTTTTTTTGACATTAATTATTTTAAAAAAAAGTTTTCACCTTTTTTTTCCCCTAGAAAAAGTGCCTAGAGAGGATCCAAGAAGCTAAAGATCAATTATGTGTGGCCTTATGACAAAAAAAAGTTAAAAGACGATACCGAATCTTTCGATTTTATCATTTGTCTTCCTTAAGTCATTAACTTATAGATCTGTGGTTACAAAATTATTATGCTAGCTTTTTTAACAAGGAGAAAAAAATGATATCATTTCCTTTAAGGTGGAGTTATTACTGAGGAATCTTTGACTTTCAACACAAAATCACTGACACAGCATTGCATGGAATATGTATACGTTGCCAAACCTAAAACCACAGCATGAAATTATTGAGGAAATTGCTTCTAAATTGGCACCTTCGTAACTTTGCGTGCAATAGGTCTATATATTTCAACATTTTAAATGAACTTATAAAAAGAAATTTGATACTGCAAATGCAAAGATATTGGGATACAAGATAGAGGAAAACAGCAGTATATTATCTGTTCTACCTATAAGATTCTAACTGATACACGGAAACATCCTTTCAAAATTGATAATCAAAATATCAATTGTAGGAATAATCTAATTAACCCACACAATTGTGATTAAAAACTTGTAATTCAATTACAAAATCTGACAAAATTGCAAAAATTTTCTTCAATTTAATCGTTTCCATCATTCACTAGGTCACATACAGGGGATTTGGTTTCATTTGCTTAAGCTTTTTATTTCAAAGTTAAATCATGGGAACAGTTTGTCAAAGGAAAACAAGCAATAGGGCCTACAAATGATTGTATTGTTAAAAAATTATTACACAAACATATGGCAGTATTCAACAATGATCAAAAGACGCGAAGCACCATTTCAAGTTAATTAGTCGGTAAGTAAATACTTCTTTTTTAAATCCAACTTTGATTCTTTTTCAAAAAACTTGATAACTAAACAGAAGCTGCAGGATTTTGGCAGTAAAAATTTGAAACCTTGTCAACAATTTTAAGTATGGTATGGCAGATCCAAAACAAACACAAGACATGAGGAACCATACAAAGTCACAAGTTGTCTGACAACAATGAATAGCCCAGTCACTAAGATACTTATTAAGCACAAGAATTGCCACAATTCACTAATTAATTGAAATCACTATGATAAACATATGCATGAATGTGTTCAAATCCACTGAAAGTTTCTGTTTATATTACTATGAATGGACAAATAAAAGTACATTCTATTCTATTCCATTCTATTCTATATTACTGCATCAAAAAAGATTCCAGCAAAAATAAAACTTATAATCTGATACACAATGTAAGACAAATTGAACGTTCAGCTTAAATTTTGAGTTATTTTTTGTGAACATGTATTTCCACTGACATAAGCAATAAAACTTCAGTTTTTCTGTCTATTTGCAAATGGCTTTAGGGAAATTACTTAGGCAAACTTCAACAAGGTCAGACCGAGAAAATAGAACCGTTAGGCGCTAATGTCATTGAAAACCCTTAAATCGAAGCAAAAAATATTTTAATTGCTTTTTTTTTACACAAAAGAACTTATGAAAGAACTTGTGAAAAATATCTGACTCATCAGGGTGTATTTTATCCCTCAGCCTACACGTTTTATAAAAAATCTAGAATTTGATATTTTAGAAGATCTTCTTGAGCCAATTAACATGCAATAAAATGACATTGCACGGCACAGCATTTCAGGGGCCAAAATCACAGGGAGCAATCATTGTGAATAGGTATAGTTTTTTGGTGAAACAGAACGAAATTACATTGTTACAATATTCTCCATAACTTCTTCAATATATTCACTCATTTAATACAAAACCATTAAAATACATATGAAAGTTTTAAAATTGTGCATAAAAACATAACATGATCATACAGTGAACAGGTCAGGCTGATCACAGAAATATTTCAACATTTAATTTGAAGAACATCTGTACCTTTATAATAAATAGTTACACATCTCAGTTCAAATCTATCCAAATATTATTAGACTTTAAATATCATAAAATGCAATGAATGAACAATTACAATTTATGAAACAATCAATTTTTTTAAAATTTTTTATTGAGACCCACCTTTGATATCTCTGTGTAGTTTTCCTTCTGAATGTAAATAGTCCAGGCCTTTAAGGATTTC